>OX365962.1:8021200-9271200 GCA_947247005.1 Spisula solida
ATACGAGGTAATAACACCCAATTTTTATGCCAATTTCCTGTTTGATTGTTCAGAAACAAATATCCGTTTCTGAAATTCATTGCATTCGATTCTGTAGGCGAAATGTTCACACCCTGGAACCGCATGATATAAGGGGAATAGCGTTCAATTTTATTGATCGTGATCCCTACCCAGTTAGAGTTTTGGAGCAACTTTGAAGTGTTTGGGGAGACAACGTAATCAATCCTCTATAGCAAGGTTCCCAAACGAATTAGCGGAGGATGCATTATGTGCTGGCAGGAGTGTCCAGCATTAAACGGTTCTCAAATATAGGTTTATCCGATGCCCATTGGCTATCATTTCCTGTGAATCCTATCATTCAAACACCGTAATTCCTCCCACCGTGTTAATTGGCCGTTTTCCAGAACCCTGTGAAACTATGAAAACTATGACGGCTCGGAAATGTAGTACGCTCGCATATAACCTTAATTTAAAATTCAAACCTCTCGAAGGTTTCACTTGGTGCTGGAAAATGGCCCATTTGCTGATAACGATACTATATTTCATGGAAAGCATGTATTTGTCCCCTTAACTGTCGTATGTTTAATAAATATCGAGTAATACAATACTTTCGATTATTTCTGTTTTCGAAGCGGAGTGTACATCACAACGATTTGTAGCGGTTAAATAGTTATAGATTGTTAAAAGTTGTGATTCAGCTTAAACTTTCCGTAAGGTCGTCGATAATTCACCAAAACGGCTTTAATTAACTGAGTGTTTGTCTCTCAAATGGTGTCATTGTAAAGACCTTGAAAAGTGATCTACATACATGTAATTTCATTATGTTAAATTTAAATCTTATCTGTTAGTAAACTGGGCGACTCTAATACAACTACATGTAGTATGTTATCAGCGACTGTCACATAAACCATGGTACACAACGTACTTATATAGAGGAATATAGTTACACCTCGATCTGACGCAAACTTCTATTTGTTAACTCTGGATGATACCTGTCTGTCTGTCTAGTATGGGCATTTACGGTTTGGATAAATTACTGTTGTTAAAAGAACATTACAATGTAACTTGAAATAAATAAAAATACTAACTTGCTTCCTTGTGTAAATGCTGTTGTATCAATTATTTTCATAACTCGAAAGTAAAGTACATGAACTTCGTCTAACCTTACGGATTGGCGGGCGAATGTCTTGGTTTGATTGATTGAGGTGATAGACTGTCGATGTAGGATGTCTATGTTTGATTGATTGAGGTGGTAGACTGTCGAGGTAGGATGTCTATGTTTGATTGATTGAGGAGAGTGTCCAGGTAGGATGTCTTTGTTTGATTGATTGAGGTGAGAGTGTCCAGGTAGGATGTCTAGGTTTGATTGATTGAGGTAGTTGACTGACGAAGTAGGATGTCCAGGTTTGATTGATTGAGGTGTTTGACTGACGAGGTAGGATATCCAGGTTTGATTGATTAAGGTGGTAGACTTTCGAGGTAGGATGTCTATGTTTGATTGATTGAGGTGGTTAACTGTCGAGCAAGGAAGTCTATGTTTGATTGATTGAGGTGGTTGACTGTCGATGTAGGATGTCTAGGTTTGATTGATTGAGATGGGAGACTGTCGGGGTAGGATGTCTATGTTTGATTGATTTATGTGGTAGAATGTCGGGGTAGGATGTCCAGGTTTGATTGATTGAGGTGGTAGACTGTCGAGGTAGGATGTCTATGTTTGATTAATTGAGGTGGTAGACTGTCGGGGTAGGATGTCTATGTTTGATTGATTTATGTGGTAAAATGTCGGGGTAGGATGTCCTGGTTTGATTGATTGAGGTGGTAGACTGTCGAGGTAGGATGTCTATGTTTGATTGATTGAGGTGAGAGTGTCCAGGTGGGATGTCTTTGTTTGATTGATTGAGGTGAGAGTGTCCAGGTAGGATGTCTAGGTTTGATTGATTGAGGTAGTTGACTGTCGAGGTAGGATGTATATGTTTGATTGATTGAGGTGGTTAACTGTCGAGGTATGATGTCTATGTTTGATTGATTGAGGTGGTTAACTGTCGAGGTAGGATGTCTATGTTTGATTGATTGAGGTGGTTGACTGTCGAGGTAGGATGTCCAGGTTTGATTGATTGAGGTGGTAGACTGTCGAGGTAGGATGTCTATGTTTGATTGATTAAGGTGGTTAACCGTCGAGGTAGGATGTCTAGATTTGATTAATTGAGGTTGTTGACGAGAGGTAGACTGTCCAGGTTTGATTGATTAAGGTGGTAAACTGTTGAGGTAGAATGGCCAGGTTTGATTGATAGAGGTGGTTGACTGTCGGGGTAGGATGTCTAGGTTTGATTAATTGAGGTGGTAGACTGTCGGGGTAGGATGTCCAGGTTTGATTGATTGAGGTGGTAGACTGTCGAGGTAGGATGTCTATGTTTGATTGATTAAGGTGGTAAACCGTCGAGGTAGGATGGATGTCCAGATTTGATTGATTGAGGTTGTTGACGGTTGAGGTACACTGTCCATGTTTGATTGATTAAGGTGGTAAACTGTTGAGGTAGAATGGCCAGGTTTGATTGATTGAGGTGGTTGACTGTCGGGGTAGGATGTCTAGGTTTGATTGATTGAGGTGGTTGACTGTCGAAGTAGGATGATCAGGTTTGATTGATTGAGGTGGTAGAATGTCGAGGTAGGATGTCCAGGTTTGATTAATTGAGATGGTAGACTGTCGTGCTATGATTTGTAGGTTTGATTGATTGAGGTGGTAGACTGTCGGGTAGAATGGCCAGGTTTGATTAATTGAGGTGGTTGACTGTCGGAGTAGGATGTCCAGGTTTGATTGATTGAGGTGGGAAACTGTCGATGTAAATGTCTAGGATTGATTGATTGAGGAGGTGGGCTGTCGAGGTAGAATGTCTAGGTATAATAGAGATGGTATCCTGTTGAGGTCGGGTGCTTGATTGATTACGTGGTAAACTGTCGATGTAGGATGTCTATGTTATATTGATCGAGGTGGTTGACTGTCGAGGTAGGATGTCCAGGTTTGATTGGGGTGGTAGACTGTTCAGGTAGAATGTGTAGATTTGATTGATTGAGATGGTAGACTGTTCAGGTAGAATGTCTAGGTTTGATTGATTGAGGTGGTAGACTGTTCAGGTAGAATGTCCAGGTTTGATTTATTGAGGTGATAGCCTGTCGAGGTAGGATTTCAGGTGGATGTTAATGTTTTGTATCTGTTTCTTGTTTATTTTGATGTTAGTTCTTGTGACTTCTACTTGTGATTCGTGAATACGTTTGTTGTGCTATAGTTACCATGTGTGCTTTGATGTGATTGTTTGATGTGCAAAGTTATCATTTGTGATTTACTGTGTCTGTTTGTTGTGCTATAGTTATCATTTGTGCTTTGCTGTGTATGTTTGTTGTTCTATAGTTATCATTTGTGCTTTGCTGTGTATGTGTGTTGTGCAAAAGTTATCATTTGTGCTTTGTTGTGTATGTTTGTTGTTCTATATTTATCATTTGTGCTTTGCTGTGTATGTTTGTTGTTCTATAGTTATCATTTGTGCTTTGCTGTGTATGTTTGTTGTGCTATAGTTATCATTTGTGCTTTGCTGTGTATGTTTGTTGTGCTATAGTAATCATTTGTGTTTTGCTGTGTATGTTTGTTGTTCTATAGTTATCATGTGTGCTTTGCTGTGTATGTTTGTTGTTCTATAGTTATCATTTGTGCTTTGCTGTGTATGTTTGTTGTGCTATAGTTATCATTTGTGCTTTGCTGTGTATGTTTGTTGTGCTATAGTAATCATTTGTGTTTTGCTGTGTATGTTTGTTGTTCTATAGTTATCATTTGTGCTTTGCTGTGTATGTTTGTTGTGCTATAGTTATCATTTGTGCTTTGCTGTGTATGTGTGTTGTGCAATAGTTATCATTTGTGCTTCGCTGTGTCTATTTGTTGTGGTATAGTTTTCTTTGTGCTTCGCTGTGTCTGTTTGTTGTTCTATAGTTATCATTTGTGCTTTGCTGTGTCTGTTTGTTGTTCTATAGTTATCATTTGTGCTTCGCCGGGTCTGTCTGTTGTGCAATAGTTAGCATTTGTGTTTTCTGTGTATGTGTGTTGTGCTATAGTTATCATTTGTGCTTTGCTGTGTATGTTTGAATGCTATCTTCCATCTCCGTAATGGTGTATGTTTTACATATATGCTTCATTATCGGTACTCAACTATTATCAACTATGGTACTGAGGTAGCTACTTGCCTTGTTTAGCTGTTAGCCTTTGTGTCTGTTTGTCTTAAACACTCAAACAAATTATGTGCCACAACATCAATATGGCCAATTACTAATACAGAACCGTTCCAGTTTCTAAATCCTTTAATGATTTGTTGTTGTGGATTTCGTGTTATTGCATTGACATTTTCAGACGACGTTGATATGAAAACATGAAATCGTGATCTGTATAAGACTTTTTTGGCAACCACCAGACTAACAAAACGTTCAGTTACATTATTTATAAACTAGTTCATAATGTTATCTATGTAAGACAACCTTCATTTAAAAATGGCATCTTATCTAATCTAACGAACACAATAAACACTTCTACGTTTGTCGTCAAAGACAAGTCTGAAAGTTCAAACATACATGTATATACATACATGGTTTAACAGCCAATGTTGTATCGGACTTAATACACTAATTTAACTTTAATTGTCTTTCGGTTGTATACTCGCATTGCATGAAATAACGTTTCACTTTGGTAAATAAGTTAATATGATGCATGACATGAGAAAAATGAATAGCTTGAGGTGTCATTTTCTAATCATGTGACTTAAAATAGTTCAATATGGCGCCTTGTAATGTCAGTGGTATATTGCAATGCATAAAGGCCGAGGTGGTCAGAATGAGTCAATAATTTAACTTCCGTCTGTGTTTTCTGAAGCGGATTGTATTATGTTTTTGTACCTGATGGTCTATTACACAATTATCTAAATCTCCGTCAATTCACGACTATCTTGTGGACATTGATTTTCCCATTTTCGCATAAGAATAATGTAATATAGTTCAGTATAAAGGTCGAGGATCAGAATGATGTATTTTGAACTTTACCTATAAGTGATTCTGTTTATTCTAATCGTAATATGTGAGAGATAGTTGAAAATTTGAATAAACCATGACTATTGGTCAATTTCCTCAAAGACATTTTCATTGTCCTACTACCTTAAAATTTGCAAACATGAATAAACATGATAATTTTATTTAATGTACATCGCCCGTCGATAGCCTATTGGTGGGCGACCCGCTTCGAGTGCGGAAGGTCCCCGGCTCAATTCCAGGCCGCGGCATACCAAAGACGAAAAAGGGGTACCAGAAATTCGCTTGCTAGACACTAAAAAAATTGGCTTCTCTTCTCTCATACCCTCGTGGCGATTGATAACATTAGGAATGAGGTGTCGAGAGTCATTTATATAAGTATGAACACCTGATTCACAATCGACCCTACACAAATTTAATAACCTACTTATTACAAGTACTGTTCAGTCATTATTTAGAACGTTTCTTCATATCTCATATTGAAAAGTTTACCGACATTCCCTTAAAATAGAACCTCATTATCTTCAATTTTAACATGACCATCTGTTTGAAACCAAAATAATCAAGCTGTCATTCTCTCAAACTCATATCTCTCATTGTTTATTTTAACTCCATGCTACTGTTTTGTGCCTCTCGTGAAAGTCTGCCGACCCAGTCAGTCAAACTAAACTTATTTATATGACAACTTCTGGGGCATTCACACTGAGCCCTAGCTTCTACTACGAACTAAAATTGTTCCAACTCTGGACCAATCGTGGAACAGTCATATTCAATCGGGAGAGGATATTTGTGAACGTAGAAGAGTCGTGGTGGAAGCACGTATGTCAGGAGGCTCCCCGACCTTACCACGCTTCGAACATTCATTGACATCTGGAAATCGTATTTACATTTCTGGAACCATCAACCCTTTCGCAATATTTCTTGAAAATTTCAATAAAATTTAATTCCCGGATTCAAGGGTCAATTATCGACACTGCGTCTTTTTGAAAATAATTGTCCATTAAAATTTCATTTCATGCTATATTTCAATTCAAAATGTTTTTGGTTGGAATTTGACATATTACACATGGACGTAAGCCGTAAACCATCAACATTAATTTCTGGGAGAATTGGCGAACACAATAGAAGTAATATGAAGTTATTGGTGCGTGAACCAACAAGCATCATTTGGTATAAATAAGAGTAGTCTCCCTTGTATTTGACCGTCTTACTCGTTGACAAAACATACTTTCATGTTGATGTTTTGTTCCGGTGGAAATATAAGGATCAAGTTATAGATTGATATGTTGCGATTAAATGAATACTGTCATTTACTTTTCTAAACCACTACTGCAAAGATAACACATAGTTGGCTTAAAATGACAATAGTGCTAGTATACTCGAAGTAGACCCGCTTCTGTGTTCAATAAATTACTCAAGTATTATCGAAAGGCTATGTAATTTTTCAGATATAGGATAGAAACATACACCTTTTAGACAGTAATCATAGAATTCTTCTAAATACTGTCATAGCAAAATGCAAAGACATGGACATTATATATTGAACGCCCCTCGTATCCAGGATGAACCAATATCAAACTTGACCTAGATTTTGTTGACCCAGTATCGTACTGGACCTAGACTCTGTTCCAATGACAATACAAGATAGTGGCCAAGTTTTAAACCCCGAACGATCAAACGTGGCATAGATTATGTTGATATAATCATTGTGACTAAGTTTCATAACATTGGTTCATACAAAATTCTCAAACCAAAATTAAAAGGACTATTCAAGGACTTTTCAAGGTGGAATATGCATTTTCAAGGCGTTTTTCCAAACATTCACCATGGTTAAATTGTACGAACATGCAATAATTCACAGCCACATTATACTCTATTCTAGTCATACCCAAAAGAGCTCAATTTATCAAATAAAATAACAGTGACATTCGCACTCACACATTTATGTACTTTAATCTTTTAGAAAAAATAAGGTTTTTCTATTTCTTTTTTACGCAGATATTAAATGTGCCATCTAGACAACATCAATAAGTTTTAATGAATATTCAAGGCTGTTTGCCTGAATTCAAGGATGCTCTGTTAAATTCAAGTACCATTTCAGCATTTGTTCAAGGTAGCACTAAATTCAAGGACTTTTCAAGGCCTGTATGAACCTTGCATAAAGATTAAGCCTTAATTGTGATCTGAATAGGCTACACATGGTTCTCTATGATTTGACTAATGGATCTTGTTTTTGCCACAGATGATCCAATATCGAACTTAATCTAGACTTTATTGAGATGATCATTATGGCCTAGTTTCATAAAGATTAGACCAAAATGGTGACATCTAGTGTCTAAGCAAGCAAATTGTTGATGGGACGGACGGGCGACGGACAGAGAGTGAACACGAAAGTTCAGTTTGTCACTTTGTGACAGATGAGCCAAAAACCACCAGAGGGACCAAACGGCCCTGGGTCGCTAACCAGTCGGAGTAGTTAATGCTACCCGACTGGTCACTACAACTTCTAAGAATAAATAATACATACGACCTCTAATGCAAAAATATATTTATTTCAATGTTCAATTTACATTTTATACATCAAAACAATAAACAAGCAGGCGACATAAATGACATGACAATCAACACCACATGTAAATGATGAAACAACAAGTAATTAAGAATTGCAAGCAATACAGTAGTCCCCTACCGGTTTGAAGCCATTTTCAATGTTTCTGTTGCCATAGCAACCACAATTTTTGTCAGAATCCAAATATTTTTGGACGTGCATAATCTTTATTGCTCCCTATCCACATACCAAGTTTCATAAACCTAGCTTGGAAACTGTTTGAGTTATGTCAGGATCCAGATTTTTTGACGGACGGACTGACTGACGGACGGACTGACGGAGGGCAAACCTATAGTCCCCTCCGGTCAAAAACCGGTAGGGGACTAAAAAAGAACTACATGTAATTATTATTTCCATTGTGGTTCTACATATAAAATAATGATTTGTAGACATGTAAATATATAAATATAACAACTGTTTATAAGTTATAGTGCGACGTAGACTGGTACGCCTTATTTTAATGTGTAAATATACCACACATATTTGGATAACAAGTCTACGGCGAATGACGAAATGTGTCGAAGTATCCCGAAGTCATTAGCCGGGCTGTACCTTAAATGGCTATTTTGAAAAGGCAATAGCTTGGTAACTTATCTGCAAAATCATGCATTATGAGCACTTTAATTGAGTCCCAAAGGTGGAAAACACCATAAGATGGAAGAAAACAAAATAAAGCACCTAGTTGGTTTGTAAACAATAAATACATAATTTAAAGTCCAAGAGGAGCAACTCTTGCAAAATGAGTATTTTGTCATCCATACATTTTACTAAATGTGATTTTTGGCATACTATTTCGACAGATATAGCTGACATTCTGTCGCCAATTTTAGGTCATTTGTGAAGAACATTGAAGTTCTTTACATTCAGTCTATTTATTGGATGATCAGAAAAAATGTTTTGGGAAAGATAATGTGACTTTAAAAAATAAAAATTAAATACTACTCAGATGTTCACTTTCGTTCAATCCTGTGCATACTCACTTTTAATGTTATACTCTTTAAATCAAGATTTGTTGAGATGATCGTTGTGACCAATTTTCATAATGATTTGGTGCAAAGTGTGATGAGTGGAGGCTACACAAGCACACTATGGATGTACGATGGATGAATAGTGTTCGCAAAAGCTCTGTGTGACAGGTGAGTTAACAAAACGATTAAACTACGTGTATAATGAATTTTTGTAAAATAAGAATAGTACGCAAGTGTTAAGGATGACATACGGTGGCCAATCACGTGACTTGTGACTCACTCTCGATAACATATTTCTGATTATTAATAACTAAGTCAATAATATTTTCGTTTATTTGTATTTTCATGTGTGTATAAGGGTAATCAAGGCTATCATAGATAAAGAGTAAAAAAATATTTTTTATAAAAATTGTCTTAGAAAGGGTGGATTTGTACTAAATTGGTCAGATTTTCATGGTATACATGTAATAAACAAGACTTTGCTTTCGACATCTTCATAAAATAATTACATTCATAAACTGCATTGTTAGAACAACAAATGTACCTCCATGCAAAATCACATAGAAATTGATCAAATAATAAACACAAGTTGTCCACGAACAGCGCGCTCCACTATTCGCAGTGCCATGCTAGGATAGTATTATCATTATATAATCAAAACAAAATGATTCATAGCATTACCCGTTGCTGTGTAGAAGTTCTGAGTCGAAAAAGGCAGATAATGAGGACAAGATACAGGACGGAATTACCTTCCCTTATGTAGGTCTCGGGTTATTGATGGTGAACAAGTAAGCAGAGTATCAAAGCAATGTGTCAAAGGACTTTGAAGATATTAGAGGCTACAAAACATGTACCTAAACTTTACTATTTGCACTAAGTTGAAAAAGGGAGCATAATTAAACCAAAATGCTTGATTGTGTTTTCTACTCCTGCATATGGGTAGGGGTCATGGTGGTGAACAAGTATGCAAAGTATAAAAGCAATATGTCAAAGGACTTTGAAGATATTAGAGGCTACAGAACATGTACCTAAACTTTACTATTTGCACTAAGTTGAAAAAGGGAGCATAATTAGAACACAATGCTTGATAGTGTGTTCTACTCCTGCATATGGGTAGGGGTCATGGTGGGTCCGGTCATGGTGGTGAACAAGTATGCAAAATATACAATAAGGCCCAAAGGGCCATATGTCGCTCACCTGTCTTAGTAGTTCATGCACCCCTAATGGTAGCCTCTATTCCATATACAAGGTTTTCATATTGTCTTATGCTGTATAATTTACATCACATTTATACCCAATGACATATTAAAGTGATTTGACATTGTGACCTTGTTTTTGACCCCGGATGACCCAATATCGAACTTGACCTAGATTTCCTTGAGATGATCATTGTGACCTAGTTTCATAAAGATTAGGCCAAAATTATGACCTCTAGTGACTACACAAGGGTTTCTATGATCTGACCTTGTGACCTTGTTTGAATACCTAGATGGCCAAATATCGAACTTGACCTAGATTTTGTTTAGATGATCAGTGTGACAAAGTTTCATAATGATTAAGCTAAAACTGTGACCTCTAGTGTCTACACAAGTAATTGTGGACGGACGACGGACGAAGAGTGATCACAAAAGCTCATTCTGTCACTTTGTGACAGGTGAGCTAAAAAGCAATATGTCAAAGGACTTTGAAGATATTAGAGGCTACAAAACATGTACCTAAACTTTACTATTTGCACCAAGTTGAAAAAGGGAGCATAATAAGAACAAAATGCTGGATCGTGTTTTCTACTCCTGCCTTTAGGTAGGGGCCATGGTGGGTCCGGTCATGGTGGTGAACAAGTAAGCAAAGTATACAAGAGGGTCGCTAACCTGTAGTACTAGTGCATGCACACCCCTATGGTGACCCTACACATTTTATGAATAAAATTTAAGGAAATTCAGCCTCTATTGCAAGTTTTTTAATGATTTGACCATGTGACCTTGTTTTTGACCCCAGATGACCCAAAATCGAATTTGGCCTAGATTTTGTTGACAGGATCATTGTGACAAAGTTTCATAAAGATTAAGTTGAAATTGTAACCTCTGGTGACTACACAAGGTTTTTCTATGATTTGACCTATAATTTAAACAAAATATTTTCCTCCATATAACTGTACAAATACATGCCATAAAGACAAAACAATACCTAAATACTTAAAAAAAACCAATTATGGTTCCAGTGGGGTTTGAACCCACGACCCTCAGGAAAATGTCTACGCTCCATACAGCGCTTTGATTTCAACTTAACCGTTACAATTCACACCCTGCTTAAAATACTAGAATATTTTTATATTTGACCTTTACAAAACTGATGTGAACCCTGATACACATTTTCATTGGTTGATGAAAGTTTACTTGTATGGATAAAGAGAGAGGTATAGCAGAGAGTTTAGTGACCATGAAGACTACATGTTGAAAGGTTTAAATGAGTACACACACTCTGTCTGAGGTTTAATATTTCATGGGTTCTATTATTAATTTGTTATGATCAGTATGATTAACTGATAGTGTGAGAGTATTAATATATTATACAAGTCATTCTTTTAACAAACACGTGTTTTATATACAATGCAGAGCCTAGACACGATGTAGTTTCGGGCGAGGCAATTGGAGAGTAGAAAATGTCAATTGACAGTGTGACCTTGTTTTTGACCCCAGATGACCCAAAATCGAACTTGACCTAGATTTTGTTGACAGGATCATTGTGTCATAAAGATTAAGTTGAAATTGTACCTCTGGTGACTACACAAGGTTTTTCTATGATTTGACCTATACTTTAAACAAAATATTTTCCTCCATATAACTGTACAAATACATGCTATAAAGACAACATAATACCTAAACACTTAAAAAAAAGTATGGCTCCAGTGGGGTTTGAACCCACGACCCTCAGGAAAATGTCAATTGACATTGTGATTTTTGTAATTGACATTGTGACTTTGTTTTTTATCCCAGATGACCCAAAATCGAACTTGACCTAGATTTTGTTGACATGATCATTGTGCCAAAGTTTCATAAAGATTAAGTTGAAATTGTAACCTCTGGTGACTACACAAGATTTTTCTATAATTTGACCTAGTGAGCTAGTTTTTGACCTCAGATGACCCAATATCGAACTTGACCTAGATTTTGTTGAGATGATCATTGTGACCACGTTTCATAAAGAGTAGGCCAAAATTGTGACCTCTAGAGAGGACACAACCCAATTGTTGACGGACAGACAGACGACGGACGAAGTGTGATCACAAAAGCTCACTCTGTCACTTCAAAGGACTATTAGAGGCTACAAAACATGTACCTAAACTTTACTATTTGCACAAAGTTGAAAAATGGAGCATAATTAGAACAAAATGTTTGATAGTGTTTTTTTTACTCCTACATATGGGTAGGGGTCATGGTGTATGCAAAGTATAAAAGCAATTTGTCAAAGGACTTTGAATAAATAAGAGGTTAAAAAACCTGTACCTGAACTTTAACAAAAGCATTACGCCGACGCTCGGGTGACTGCAATTGATTCCCTTATTCTACGAATAGTGGAGCTAAAACGTTATGCCATGAAATGTATATCACGAGGTCTTGTCAATCACTAAGGTGGATTCAATACAAAAGACGAAGTGAAACATATTTTCAATGTGTTCGAATTCCACAGCCCTATCATATATGACATTGTTTATTTTTCATTCAATTCTATATTTCGTAACATCTTTATGAAGATGAATGTATTTACAATAACACCAGTATTAATGAAATGTTTATTAAAACAAAATGCACCTCTCTGACTCTTTGGTCAACGTTCCATATTTGTTCATGAAATGAAAGAATAACCGGTATTTGATTTGAACATTATTAACTACTCGATCAGGCCTACGGCCTTCCTAGTTAATTCCTACGCGTCAGAACTCCAAACCATTGTATAACAGCCAGTATACAACGCTTTTACATAGTGTATTCCTTAATTAAACAAGAAGCAGTAACAGACAGCCATATCCCCCACCGAAGGGAAAATAATTGTACCAAAGATAAGTGAATACAAAAAAATTATTTTTATATAATAAGTTATGTGAAAGTTTAGTTTCTATCCAATGAGAAATGTTTCAAACATTCAATTTTTTTTACTATAACCATTATTACATACAAAATAAACATAGACAACAAAAGCAAACATTACACAAAAAACAGGTTAACGTTGACCTTGATCCAACCAGTCCCACCATCTAGCCCAATTGTTGTCTTCACAAAAGCTACTTCCTACATAGCAAGATTCATCATGATATCGCATTCTCATCTAAAGTTATTGAGCAAAAACAGTTAATCTATTTTCAGTAACTGTGACCTTAACCTCCATCAGCCCCCTGTCAATTGCAAGTGACGTGTAAACATAAGTTATAGCACAGATAATTTGACATGAGCCTGACCTTTATGCATGAATTAACTACAAGGTTCTTGCGCTGAATATATAAATTTCCGCGAGCAAATCGTGCAATATCGGTCGTTTAGATTTGTGTTGGAATTACACATTGAGCGTCTTCGTGATACTTCCCGCTTATGAAAACATACAACCGTTATTATAAATATGGACAATATATCAGCGGTGACGTTGACCCCCACTTTCAATGCCAAGTGTTGTCTTTTCACACAAGCTACCTACAAATCTAGCAGATTACATCATTGTATCTAAACAAGAGGATCATATATCCTGGGGCGCTCACCTGCTAAACATGGCCAAATTTTGAACTTGACGCTAAGGTCATCAAGATAAACATATTGACTAAACTTGATGGAGGTTAAAGCAAAACTGAGGCCTCCAGAGTGTTAAAAAGGTTTTGCTATTATTTGACATATTGACCTAGTTTTTTACCAACATGACACAACTTCAAACGTGACCTTAAGGTCATCAAGATAGACATTTTGACCAAAGTTGATCGATATTAAAGCAAACATAAGGCATCAAGAGTGTTAATTAGGTTTTTCTATTATTTTGACCTAGTTTTTGACCCCACATGACCCAACATCACACTTGCCCTAGATTTCATTGAGATACAACTACTGACCAAGTTTGGTGAAGATCAAAGCACAAATGTGGCCACCAGAGTGTTAACAAGGTTTTCCTATTATTTGAACTTTTGACCTAGTTTTTGACCCCACATGACCCGACTTCGAACTTGACCTTAAGGTCATCAAGATAAATATTTTGACCAAGTTCCATGAAAAATGAAGCAAAAATGTGGCTGCCAGAGCGTTAACAAGGTTACCCTATTATTTGACCTTTTGACCTAGTTTTTGACCCCACATGACCCAACTTCGAACTTGACCTTAAGGTCACCAAGATAAACATTTGACTAAACTTCATGAAGATTAAAGCAAAAATGTGGCCACCAGTGTGTTAACAAGGTTATCCTATTATTTGACCTTTTGACCTAGTTTTTGACCCCACATGACCCAACATCACACTTGCCCTAGATTTCATTGAGATACAACTACTGACCAAGTTTGGTGAAGATCAAAGCAAGAATGTGGCCACCAGTGTGTTAACAAGGTTATCCTATTATTTGACCTTTTGACCTAGTTTTTGACCCTACATGACCCAACATCACACTTGCCCTAGATTACATTGAGATACAACTACTGACCAAGTTTGGTGAAGATCAAAGCAAGAATGTGGCCACCAGAGTGTTAACAAGGTTTTGCTATTATTTGACCTTTTGACCCCAAATAACTCAACTTCTAACTTGACTTGATTTCATTGAGATACAACTACTGACCAAGTTTGATGAAAGTGCTAGAGTGTTAACGGTGAATTGTCTTACAGACGGACGACGGAAAAGGGACGACGGACAAAAAACAATCACAAAAGAGCTAAAAATGAGCATAATGACTTTTTTATTTAGGCAGTGGCTAGTCGTCCGGCACCGGTAGTAACGGTTACCTTGACGCCCACATATCCCACTTCCATTTGCAAGTGCTGTCTGCACAAAAACTACAAACACAGCAAATTTCACTGTGATATCTCATTCCAAACTAACTGTCTTAAGTTATCCATCAGAAACAAAACAATAAGCGTAAATGTTTTTTTCTTTTTATAGTAACGGTGACCTTGACCCCCACCGGCCTCACTTCCCATTGAAAGTGCTGTCTGCACAGAAACTACATACACAGCAGGTTTCATATCCACCAGAAACAAATTGTTTTCTCTATAGCTTACACATATAAGAAGGGACATATGTCAAAAATGGTCGAAATTAAAAACTATGACAGCATGCGCTATTGCATCTCACCAAGGTACATCTGTGAAGGTTTCATCAAAATTCCTGTAGAAATGAAGGAGGGGTTTCACACAGAAGAATTTTCTCTATATCCAACATATATTAACAAAATAAACAAAGGGTCATAATTCTGTCAAAAATGGCCGAAATAAAAAATCATGACAATATGCCCTAGGGCAACTCATATTAATACTTCTTTAAAGGTTTTGACAAAATTCCCTAAGAAATGGAAGAGGAGTTGCACACAGAAGAATTTTCTCTATATCCGACATAATAGTATGTACAAAATAAACAAAGGGCTATAATTCTGTCAAAAATGGCCGAAATAAAAAATCCTGACAAAATTCCCTAAGAAATGGAGGAGTTGCACACAGAAGAGTTTATCATTTTCTCTATATCCAACAAAGGTACAAAATAAACAAAGGGCCATAATTATGTAAAAAATGGCGGAAATGCAAAACCCTGACAATATGCGTTTGTGCACCACATTACTGTACTTCTGTAAATGTTTTGAAAAATTCCATTAGAAATGTAGGAGGAGTTGCACACAGAAGAGTTTATAGGTAAAAAATAAACAAAGGGCAATAACTCTGTCAAAAATGGTTGGAAAAAAATCCTGACAATATGCGCTGGGGGACATCATAGCAGTTATTCTGTGAAAGTTTTGTCAAAATCCCTTAAGAAATATAGGAGGAGTTGCAAACAGTTCGGACCGAGGGACTGACGCCTACCATTACCATATCCACTCGCCTTCGGCAGGGGATAATGAATGACTAACAATACTAACAAGACTGTGTTCAATACACGCTTATGTCCCATTGACAGCCTAGTCCATAAAAAAGCTATGTCAATCAGGGGCCATAATTCTGTTAAAATGTTGGATAGGGTTTTATGACTTTGACAATGTAAGTGGCTATGAATGATGGTAAACAAGTATGTCAAGTGTGAAGACAACGCCTTGAGGTATGACGAAATTATATAATTAGTTCATAATTGGACGCTTAATTAGTCTAAGTCCAAAATTAGGTCAAGGTGAAGGTCAGAAAGAGGTCATCGGTATAGGTTGCTAAGGTATGTGGAGAATGTTCAAATACAACATCCATGCAAGTATGAAAGCTTTGTATCAAGCCATAGTAGTGCTGGAAGAAACGGTCAATTTGGGTTAACCAGGAATTTGGCCCTTCAATAAGTCTAAGTCCAAAATTAGGTCAAGGTGAAGGTCAAAATTGGATTAGGTGATACAGGCGCCCGGACAGTGTTCATATACAACATCCATGCAAGTATGAAAGCTTTGTAGCAAGCCATATTAATGCTAGAAGAAACGGTAAATTAGTGTTAACTAGACTGACTGACGAACGAACAGGTGAATCACTATACGGGGGCATAAAAACATGATTTGTTCGTAATTTGTTCATCACTTTGGTGGCATTTGTTAGTGTTACACATTTTTTGTTAAGGATATCACACTTTTTCAACATTATGCATTCTGTTGTGACTATGCAAATTACTTTTGTCTGAGAAAGTAGTTTCATTAACATCACCCTTATATTGTGTTTTACCAGTATGTTTTCTGGTGTGACGACGCAAATGACTTAACTGTGCAGAAGCATATCCGCAAATATCGCACTTGTGTGGTTTTTCACCAGTATGTATTCTCATGTGACACTTCAGACCATTTTTGTCTGTGAATGCAGTTCCACAAACATCACACTTATATGGTTTTTCACCTGTATGTCTTCTTCGGTGGTACTTCAAACCATTACTGTGTTGATAGCTAGTTCCGCAAATATCACACTTGTATGGTTTTTCACCAGTATGTCTCTCATGTGACCTAGCAGATTACCTTTGTCTTTGAAAGTAGTTCCACAAACATCACACTTATGTGGTTTTTCACCGGTATGTATTCTTTGGTGACGATTTAAATCTCCTTTATTAGTGAATGCAGTTCCACAAACATCACAAATGAATGGTTTTTCACCAGTGTGTATTCTTAAGTGGCAATTCAAATTACCTAACTGTGCAAAAGCAGATCCACAAACATCACACTTATATGGTTTTTCACCAGTATGTATTCTCATGTGAAGCTTCAGACTTTGTTTGTCTGCGACCGTTTTTCCACATACATTACACTTAATATGTGGTTTAACTTTTTCACTAGTGTGTATTATAAAGTGTCGATTCAAATTACCAATCTGTGTAAAAGCGGATCCGCAAACATTGCAATTATATGGTTTTTCACCAGTATGTATTCTCATGTGAAACTTCAGACTTTGTTTGTCTGCGACCGTTGTTCCGCAAACATTACACTTAATATGTGCTTTAACCTTTTCACTAGTGTGTATTATATGGTGGCGATTCAAATTACCCATCTGTGTAAAAGCAGATCCGCAGACTTCACACTTATATGGTTTTTCACCAGTATGAATTCTCATGTGAAACTTCAGAGTTTGTTTTTCTCTGACAGTTATTCCACATATATTACAGTTATATGGTTTTTCACCAGTGTGTATTCTGAAGTGGCGTTTCAAATTACCTTTATTAGTGAATTCAGTTCCACAAACATCACACTTACAAGGTTTTTCACCAGTATGTTTTCTGGAATGAGTATTCAGATTACTTTTGCCGGAGAATGCAATTCCACAAACATCACACTTATAAGGTTTCTCACCAGTATGACTTCTGGTGTGAAGACGCAAATGACCAATCTGTGTGAAAGCAGATCCGCAAACATCGCACTTATATGGTTTTTCACCAGTATGTATTCTCATGTGAAGCTTCAGACCTTGTTTATCCCTGACCGTAGTTCCGCAAACATCACACTTATATGGTTTTTCACCAGTATGTATTCTGATGTGACCGCGCAAATGACCAATCTGTGTAAAAGCAGATCCGCAAACATCACACTTATATGGTTTTTCACCCGTATGAATTCTCACGTGATATTTCAGATGAATAGCCCATGTGAAGGAAGAGCCACATACACCACATATAAAAGGTTTACTACCAGATAACTTTAACATACTTTTCTTCCGTTGATCACTCAGCCCACTCTCAGATTCACCGTTCATTTTAGCAGAACCTGTAATTAATATAATATAGCATAGTGTTATGTAAGAAGAAACACACCGTATGTGTAATGACCCATAATGACTTACTACAAAGATGCACTGGAAGAAATGGTATTGTTATGGTATTCTAGACTGATGACCATCTCCTTCCAATCATATCCTAACATTAGCTACATTCCTTCACACTGTTAAGAGATTTGACTACACCCCGCAAAATGTCATGTTCAAATGGCGCACAATGATGTCGCATAGTTTGTCCAATGAAACTATAACTAGCCACCACAGGAGACTTTCAACGCACTTTTATATTTCTCGTTCCATTGCTTATCTGTGAGTGAAATATTCTAAGAGTAACAAGGGCAGATAACTCAACAAGAGGGCCCAAAGGGCCCTAGGTCGCTCACCTGTCGAACTTGACCTAAATTTTGTTGAGATGATCATTGTGACCAAGTTTCATACAGATTAGGCCAATATTGTGACCTCTAGTGACTACACAAGGTTTTCATATGATTTGACCTAATGACCCTAGTTTTTGACCCCAGATAAACCAATATCTAACTTGACCTAGATGTTGTTGAGATGATCATTGTGACATAGTTTCATAAGGATCAAGCCAAAATTGTGACCTCTAGTGACTACACAAGGTTTTTCTATTATTTAACCTTGTGACCTAGTTTTTGACCCCGGATGACCCAATATCGAACTTGACCTAGATTTTGTTAAGATGATCATTGTGATCAAGTTTCATAAAGATAAGGTAGAAACTGTGACCTCTAGTGACTACACAAGGTTTTTCTATGATTTGACCATGTGACCTAGTTTTTGACCCCAGATGACCCAATATCAAACTTGACCTAGATTTTGTTGAGATGATCATTGTGATCAAGTTTCATAAAGATTTAGTCACAATTGTGACCTCTAGTGACTACACAAGGTTTTTCTATGAGTTGACCTTGTGACCTAGTTTTTGACGCCGGACGACCCAATATCGAACTTGACCTAGATTTTGTTAAGATGATCACTGTGATCAAGTTTCATAAAGATAAGGTAAAAACTGTGACCTCTAGTGACTACACAAGGTTTTTCTATGATTTGACCATGTGACCTTGTTTTTGACCCCAGATGACCCAATATCGAACTTGACCTAGATTTTGTTGAAATGATCATTGTGACCAAGTTTCATAAAGATTAAGTCAAAATTGTGACCTCTAGTGACTACATAAGGTTTTTCTATGATTTGACCTAGTGACCTAGTTTTTGACCCCTGATGACCCAATATCGAACTGGCCTAGATTTTATTGACATGATCATTGTGACCAAGTTTCATAAAGATTAGGCTAAAATTGTGACCTCTAGTGTCTACACAAGCCAATTGTTGACGGACGGACGGACGACGGACGAAGAGTGATCACAAAAGCTCACTCTGTCACTTTGTGACAGGTGAGCTAAAAATATGCATCATAGGGTTACCCGCAGTATGGACTGCCTTTGTGGTGGTGATTAACTGTGTTGATCGAAGTTTCAGGTGAAAAATCAGAAAAGGGAAATAATGCTTATAAAATGCTGGATAGATTTGTTTCCTCTTATCAACTAGTAGATGTACATGTAGGTAATCATATTCCACAGGTGAATTGACTTTTTTAAAAGTTGTATGTGATAGTGTTTGAGAAAGTTCAGTTTATGTGTAAAATGTGTCACTATATCTATGTCCATGGTTCTAAATCAAAACAAGGGCAGATAACTCCATCAATATAGGTAACAGATAACCAGCCTTGCCTGTATATACTTTCTTTGTGATGGTGAATAACTTTGTTGAGTTTGAAGTGGATACCTTTGATAGTCTTTGAGAAAAGGACTCTGACAAAAAAACTTAAACAACACAGACGCTGACGATCCCGTGACGATAATAGCTTGACTTTTTTTCTTCAAAAAGTCAAGCTAATAAATGAAGATATCACCCTCATATGGTAAATCACAAATAACCGCAACGGATATGAGGTTACGAAAGCTGGTACCCGGTGTACAGTTGTTACAGCAAACACAGATATCAATACCTGTGATGTCATATCCCTTGTGGCTAAACATGGCTGCTGCACAACCTTCTCCACACATAGTGTACACTCAGATGATTTGCGCTGAGATAATTTGAAACCATGTGCCCACGTGAATGATTAAGGATAATAGAACAATTACCTAAATAGCCCTAAAGTAAAATTTGAAATGCATACTTATGTACCATACAAGAGGGCCCAAAGGGCCCTAGGTCGCTCACCTGTCGTACTAGTGCATGCACATTTTCTGAATAAAATTTAAGGAAATTCATTTGCAAGTTTTTTAATGATTTGACCATGTGACCTTGTTTTTGACCCCAGATGACCCAAAATCAAATTTGGCCTAGATTTTGTTGACAGGATCATTGTGAAAAAGTTTCATAAAGAGTACGTTGAAATTGTAACCTCTGGTAACTACACAAGATTTTTCTATGATTTGACCTATAATTTAAACAAAATATTTTGGGAAAAATATTTTCCTCCATATAACTGTCATAAAGACAAAACAATACCTAATTACTAAAAAAATAAAAATAAAATTAATTATGGTTCCAGTGGGGTTTGAACCCACGACCCTCAGGAAAATGTCTACGCTGCCTACAGCTCTTTGATTTCCACTTAACCGTTACAATTCACACCCTGCTTAAAATACTAGAATATTTTGATATTTGACCTTTACAAAACTGCTGTGAACCCTGATACACATTTTCATTGGTTGATGAAAGTTTACTTGTATGTATAGAGAGTATAGAGTTATAGCAGAGAGTTTAGTGACCATGAAAAAAGAGTATATTAAGTCAGACAGGGAAGGCAGCACTCAACTTAACCAGCTGAGTGACCATGAAGACTACATGTTGAAAGGTTTAAAACAAGGTTTTTCTATAATTTGACCTAGTGAGCTAGTTTTTGACCTCAGATGACCTCAGATTGACCTAGATTTTGTTGAGATGATCATTGTGACCAAGTTTCATAAAGATTAGGCCAAAATTGTAACCTCTAGAGAGGACACAACCCAATTGTTGACGGACGGACGACGGACGAAGTGTGATCACAAAAGCTCACTCTGTCACTTTGTGACAGGTGAGCTAATAAAACAAAAGCACCGCCTTGCGGGTGCAGACCCTCATCTGATCATTGTCACTGTAAAAAAGGCCCATTACCCTTGCATAAAGTAGGGCAGTGTTATGAGTCTTGCTTAAAAAAGTGAGCAATTGATGGTGAAAAAGAGGGACAATAACTCTTGCAAAATGCTGATCAGAGATATGGGTCATGCTTGACATGGTCAGGTATTGATGGTGAATAAGTGTTGAAAGTTTCAAAGAAATAACTCGGATAGTTTAGGAGAAAAGTGGACCTCAACACAACAAGAGGGCCCAAAGGGCCCTAGGTCGCTCACCTGTCGAACTTTACCTAGATTTTGTTGAGATGATCATTGTGACCAAGTTTTATACAGATTAGGCAAATAGTGTGACCTCTAGTGACTACAAAAGGTTTTTATATGATTTGACCTAATGACCTAGTTTTTGACCCCAGATAAACCAATATCGACTTTAACCTATATTTTGTTTAGATGATCATTGTGACCAAGTTTTGTAAAGATCAGGCCAAAACTGTGACCTCTAGTGACTACACAAGGTTTTTCTATGATTTAACCTTGTGACCTAGTTTTTGACACCGGATGACCCGATATCGAACATGACCTAGATTTTGTTAGGATGAGTATTGTGACCAAGTTTCATAAAGATTAAGTCAAAATTGTGACCTCTAGTGACTACATAAGGTTTTTCTATGATTTGACCTAGTGACCTAGTTTTTTACCCCAGATGATCCAATATCAAACTTGGCCTAGATTTTGTTGAGATGATCATTGTGACCAAGTTTCATAAAGATTAGGCTAAAATTGTGACCTCTAGTGTCTACACAAGCCAATTGTAAGTGTACTAAGGGACAATTACTCTTGCAAAATGCAGATCAGAGTAATGAGTCTTGCTTGACATGGTCAGGTATTGATGGTGAACAAGTATTGTAAGTTTCAAAGCAATAGCCCACATAGTGTATGAGAAAAGAGAACCTAAACACAGAACTTAACCATGGAATTTTCTGAGTCCAAAAAGGGGCAATATCTCAAACAAGCTGCAGATCAGAGTTATGGTGCTTGCTTAACCTGGTCAGGTATTGATCATGAACAAGTGTTGAAAGTTTCAAAGGAATATCCTACATAGTGTATGAGAAAAGTGGACCTAAATACAAAACTTAACCAAGGAACTTTGAGTCCAAAAAGGGGCAATAACTCACACAAAATGCAGATCAGAGTTATGGTTCTTGTTTGATATGGTCAGGTATTAATCATAAACAAGCGTTGAAAGTTTCAAAGTAATAGCGTACATAGTGTATGAGAAAAGTGGTCCTAAACACAAAACTTAACCAAATTATTTTCTGAGTCCAAAAAGGGGCAATAACTCACACAAAATGCAGATCAGAGTTATGGTTCTTGCTTGACAGGGTCAGGTATTGACCATGAACAAGTGTTGAAAGTTTCAAAGCAATAGCCCATATAGTGTTTGAGAAAAGTGGACCTAAACACAAAACTTAACCAAGGAATGTTGAGTCCAAAAAGGGCAATACCTCACACAAAATGCAGTTCAGAGTTATGGTTCTTGCTTGACTTGGTCAGGTATTGATCATGAACAAGTGTTGAAAGTTTCAAAGCAATATCCTACATAGTGTATGAGAAAAGTGGACCTAAACACAAAACTTAACCAAGGAATTTTCTGAGTCCAAAAACGGGCAATAACTCACACAAAATGCACATCAGAGTTATGGTTCTTGCTTGAAAGGGTCAGGTATTGACCATGAACAAGTGTTGAAAGTTTCAAAGCAATAGCCCATATAATGTTTGAGAAAAGTGGACCTAAACACAAAACTTAACCAAGGAGTTTTCTATGTCTAATAAGGGGCAATAACTCATTCAACATGCAGATCAGAGTTATGGGTCTTGCTTTATAGGCTCAGGACTGGTATTGATGGTGAACAAGTGTTGCAAGTATCAAAGCAATAGCTTTGATAGTTTATGAAAAAGTTTACCTAAACACAAAACTAAACCAAGGCATTTTATTTTTATCAAGCCGACGCCGATCAAGTGATGTCAATAACTCATCTTTTTTTCAAAAATCAGATGAGCTAAAAATGAAATTTATAGTAAAATTTGTAATAATCATAAGTAATACACTCAAGGGGGAAAAGCACCTGCACATAATACCCACAAGGGGGTGATGCATCTTCACATAGTACCGCAAGTGGGTGATGCACCTGCACATAATATTCGCAAGGGGGTAGATTCATCACCACATAATACCCTAAAGGGGAGGTTGCATTTGCACATAATACACACAAGGGGGTTGATGCACCTGAAAATAATACCTGCAAGTGGGACTCGCAAGTTAGGGGGTGATGCGCCAGCACATAATACCTGCAAGTGGATGATGCATCCGCACATAATACCCACAAGGGGGTGATGCATCTTCACATAAAACCTGCAAGTGGGACCCGCAAGTGGAAGAGAGATGCGCCTGCACATAATACCCGCAAGTGGGTGATGCGCCGGCATATCATACCCGCAAGTGGGTGGGTGATGCCCCTGCATATAATACCGTAAGTGGATGGGTGATACCCCTGCATATAATACTAGCAAGGGGGTGGGTGATGCCCCTGCATATAATACCTGCAAGGGGGTGGGTGATGCCCCTGCATATAATACCTACAAGGGGGTGGGTGATGCCCCTGTATATAATACCAGCAAGGGGGTGGGCGATGCACCTGCATATAATACCAGCAAGTGGGTGGGTGATGCATCTGCATATAATACTAGCAAGTTGGTGGGTGATGCATCTGCATATAATACCTGCAAGGGGGTGGGTGATGCCCCTGCATATAATACCAGCAAGTGGGTGGGTGATGCCCCTGTATATAATACCAGCAAGTGGGTGGGTGATGCGCCTGTATATAATACCAGCAAGTGGTAGGGTGATACCCCTGCATATAATACTAGCAAGGGGGTGGGTGATGCCCCTGCATATAATACCTGCAAGGGGGTGGGTGATGCCCCTGCATATAATACCTACAAGGGGGTGGGTGATGCCCCTGTATATAATACCAGCAAGGGGGTGGGCGATGCACCTGCATATAATACCAGCAAGTGGGTGGGTGATGCATCTGCATATAATACTAGCAAGTTGGTGGGTGATGCATCTGCATATAATACCTGCAAGGGGGTGGGTGATGCCCCTGCATATAATACCAGCAAGTGGGTGGGTGATGCCCCTGTATATAATACCAGCAAGTGGGTGGGTGATGCGCCTGTATATAATACCAGCAAGTGGTAGGGTGATGCCCCTGCATATAATACCTGCAAGGGGGTGGGTGATGCCCCTGCATATAATACCTGCAAGGGGGTGGGTGATGCCCCTGCATATAATACCTGCAAGGGGGTGGGTGATGCCCCTGCATATAATACCTGCAAGGGGGTGGGCGATGACCCTGTATATAATACCAGCAAGGGGGTGGGTGATGCCCCTGTATATAATACCAGCAAGTGGGTGGGTGATGCCCCTGCATATAATACCAGCAAGTGGGTGGGTGATGCATCTGCATATAATACCAGCAAGTGGGTGGGTGATGCATCTGCATATAATACCTGCAAGGGGGTGGGTGATGCATCTGCATATAATATCCGCAAGAGGGTGGGTGATGCATCTGCATATAATACCAGCAAGGGGGTGGCTAAAATACCAGCAAGGGGGTGGGTGATGCATCTGCATATAATATCCGCAAGAGGGTGGGTGATGCATCTGCATATAATACCAGCAAGGGGGTGGCTAAAATACCAGCAAGGGGGTGGGTGATGCATCTGCATATAATACCTGCAAGGGGGTGGGTGATGCATCTGCACATAATATCCGCAAGTGGGTGGGTGATGCATCTGCATATAATACCAGCAAGGGGGTGGCTAAAATACCAGCAAGGGGGTGGGTGATGCATCTGCATATAATACCTGCAAGGGGGTGGGTGATGCACCTGCACATAATATCCGCAAGTGGGTGGGTGATGGATTGCTGTACAAGTTACCTCCCTTGGTCATATTGGATGTGATTTGTTTTAGTTGCTGATAGGGACCCAACTTCATTAATTCATTTAGCAAGCCATTGCTTGTGAATGTGTCTCAATAAAGAAACATTGTCAGTGTGGTCAGTCACTTTGTTTTTTATCTGGTACAGATGTCTAGGCAGAGTGAGGACCTACTGAGGATGTCGATGTCTGACTCCCCTGCCATGGGTTCTTAGCATAGAACTTTCGAGCGGTATGACTGGAGCGACCGAGACTTTGTCGGGCCCCTGTCAAGGTTCCGTATGCGGTCTTGGCAGGGTATAGGAACCATATGGCCGCTAGGGGCAGCCTAGATGACTGTGGGTTGGGGGAAAGATTGGTTTCCAGGTGTTACATTTTCATGTTAGGATTTTAAGATAAATTATTTAATCCTATTCCGTGTAGAATGCTTTTAATTGTTATTTGGTTAAAGTTGCCAGTTTAGGAATATTTTTAGAGATGTTTTTTTTAGACAGAGTTGCCTCCCCTGGATGAGTTGCTGTTTGGGTAAATGCAATATTTATTGTCATATTTATTGGATGTTAGCTGTTTCAGTGACAGAAATTAACTTTTTCATTTGGAATTTAATGTGTTAAATATTGTTTGGTCATTATTAACCCTGGAGGCCGGTATACCTAGAACTTGAGATGCGGTTACTCCAGTTATTTCTAGAGACTCAGAAGTTTTGACCCAGCTTCTGACGCTTCAAATGTATACATTTAATTTGTGCATCATTCTGTGGGCTCAGGCTTGGGGTCTATGATGTTCAAGTTCATATAGCGATGTCTGTCCTGTCTGAGAGAACAACTCAGAAGATCCTTTCATCGATAGAGAAGTAGAGCGATTGATTGTTGAGAAGCTTGACATGACCGTGGTGATTGCGGGATCTCTTATGGTATGTCAGTATGCTGGTGATTAGGCAAAAAGCATGCGGACTGGGGTCAATACTATCATGTATTATATCTGTGGATGCTGAATGCGGAGGATGTGCGCAGGGTTTTTGTTCTAACCGGTAGGATGGTTTTAGACCTTTAATTAAGGGGAATATTTTTGTAAAATTGGGAAGTTCTGTATTTTATTTTGAAAAATAACTGGATGGTTTGAAAGAATTTAAAGCCCTGGCATGATAGGAGATTCCATTACTGATGATGTAGATGAAGCTGTTCTGTTGGTGTAGAGTCATGTATTGATGTGGATGTGGAGACAGTGGCATTGATGTAGGTTGTGTGGCAATTCTACCTGGACCATAAGGTGGAGGGGTCAACGGATATAGGTGGGGAGAGGGAACAGAGATTAGCATAGTTGGGGATCAATATGGTATATTTGCATGTTACTGGTGTGGTATGGGTAGCGCTACTACTTTATGTTGCTAGGCGGGGGTTGTCGTACAGTCTGTGTTGATGTCCCACGAAATATTGGTTTAGCCAGGGGGGTCTCCAGGTTTGGGAGGAAATATTATGCAGGAATCTTAGCCTGGAATTCAACATGTGCTCTTGGTCCATTAGCTTCACTGGGAAATTCCTCGGGTATCGCCGGGGTGACAGGGGCCATCTTACCGTGGGTAGCGCCAGGGTGGAGGGTCACCGGATAGGTGAAGTGGTTCAGGGGGAAGCTTGTTGTGGACAGGAGGGTAGCGACAGGGTTGGTTGGGATCTTGAGTAATAACTTCACCTGGGTGCAACATGGGGTTCTGTTCTTGTATTTTTACTGGGATATACATAATTGTCGTCTGTCATATAAATCATCAGGTTATAAGCTCGGGTAGCGCCGAGTGTGTTCAGGGAATACACCACGGAGGGAACTGAAGTAATCACTGTGTACATGTCAATATGGCACCTGGTTTACATTCAAAGAGAGTTGTGACTCGTTCTGTGGAGAAATTGGATGATTCTAATTTTTGGCAATCAAGATGTGGTGCGGGCATCAGTCCTGGTTGTCAACATTTGACTCGGGTCCAGCTGCAGATATATCGATCCTCGGTACCTGCATTATATCTTTGGTATCCTTGGGAGATGACTTCAAACTTGGTGACCTTATTCAATTTCTTGGGGACCCAGGGGAGATTGTTTGTATCTTTGTATTCAGGTCAACAGGGTTGTGTGTGTCTCAGTTAGCGAGCAAGTATAATGAGCAAGTAGAGTGTAGCGAAGGCATGTTTAGAGGATGGTGGGTCCAGATGTAGTAGAAGTAGAGGCAATATTGAAGCTGCTTCAGGCAGTTATATTAGTCTAGCGAGCCTTCATGTTGGAAGGGAGGCGGTTGAGATTGGGACGTTAGACAAGGAGGCCAGTTAGTACACCAGTACTGGGCAGTAACGAATGGGTAAGATGCGAGGTAACTGGTAGATGCCAAGATGCGAAGACATGTAAGTAACTGATACATGCACAACAGGTTCAGATATGTTGCCAGGTTACCATTCAGGTTCCAAGTTTAGGGATGGTTGGAACCCATCCTCAGAGGATAATGCCTAAAATGGGTGCTTGCAGAAGGTATCTGACGGATCTTCAGATGGGGAAGACTAGCATGCCTGTGCACCAAATCACAGGTTGGGTCAGCTAGACCTCAGTTTTTCTGAGAATCTAGCCCCTTCCAGGGCTCTTTATGGGGTCCTGGTGGGGTATGCACAAAGCATGGAGCCTACCCATGGTTTTTGTATGCGGCCTGGGTTTTTAAGGAGAGCATACCATACTGGTTAGTAACCCAGGAATCCGTGCCTGTCTCAAAGTGTTAGCTAGGAGCCAGTGTCTCCTGTATAGAAATGGAATTCTGTACCTCTGAACCCATGAAATGCAGCAGGGGAATCTCAAGTCCTGCGGTAGCGTCGGTGAAGTTCCTGACCCCTGGTCCTCAAACCTCAATATAAGACAGGGGGGAGTGTGGTGATTGTGGGCTCTTTCCGCTCATAGCGCTCTTTCCACTACTGAACCAGTCATGGACTGGTGGGTAATCTTGGTCCCAGTCAGTCGGACACTGAGTAAGTTGACGTTAGACGATGCATGGGACAACATTAGTCTTCTCAGTAATTTAGTTAGAGGTTATGGTATTGGTATCATACAACGAGGCAGCACATCGGCGATAGGTAAGTATAGTTTACCTCATGCATTGTGTTTTGTTACGCGGGACAGGACCAAAGTTTCCATTATCCTTCTTCTCCTTCTTCTTCCGAGTAATTTGCAGGGCCCACTCTGGGGCATTGTCGCAAATGAAATGACTATGTACAAGGTCGTTGCAAATCAGGCACCATAACGATAAAAACAGATAAAAGCTGATAAAAACCCTGAGTACAGCTCAGTTGCTGCGGCCCGCTAACCCCTCCTTGAAGGCTTCCAAGGTCTGGGCTGTGGCGATGTGCTCTGGCAGTTGGTTCCACAAACGAATACCAGCTGGAAAGAACGAGTGGCGGTACACATCTGTTCTACAGAATGGGAGCAGGAACCTGGTGGTGCGACCGCGTATGGCTAGTGTAGCAGGGTGCAGGTACTTGTCAGTTGGGATGTCGATGAGGAAGTGAGTGATTCTGTATATCATCACCAGTCTGTTGTCGGATCTTCTCTGTTGTAGGGATTCCCAGCCGAGGTCGGATATCATCTGGCTGGTGCTACTGGTGGTCCTATAGTCACCAGTGACAAACCTAGCTGCCATCCGCTGGACCGCCTCCAGTTTTTGGATGTTCCTGTTGGTATGAGGGTCCCAGGCAGTTGAAGCATATTCTACAATGGGCCTCACCAGGCTAGTGTAGCACTGTGCTTTCGTTTCCCTAGGGCATCTGGCAAGGTTCCTTCTGAGAAAGCCTAGTGTGTTGTTGGCCTTCTTCGTGTTGGTGTCCACATGGTTGTTCCATGATAGGTTGTCTGTAAGCGTGACACCTAGGTATTTGCCAGATCTTACGATGGCAAGGTCGTGGCCATGGATGGTGTAGTTGGCCTGGATTGAGTTTCGTTTCCTGGAGAACCTGATCACTTCACACTTGGAGGGGTTAAAGTTCATCTGCCAGTCCTTCTCCCACTGCTGCAGCCGGTCAAGATCATCCTGTAGGGCGATAGAATCTTGGGGAGAGCGGATCTTCCTGTATAGGAGGCTGTCATCGGCGAACAGACGAGGTGTTGATGTAGCCTTCTGTGGCAGGTCATTTATGTACAGAAGGAATAGCAGAGGTCCTAGGACTGTACCCTGTGGGACTCCAGAAGTGACGGGTGCTGATGAAGAAGAGTGACCTTCAACAAGGACCTGCTGGCTGCGGTTGCTGAGGAAGCTTTCAATCCACTGCAGGGTTGTTCCGTTGATGCCATAGTGGCGCAGCTTCAGGGAGAGCCTCTGGTGTGGTACCTTGTCGAAGGCCTTAGATAAATCTTATAATATTGCATCTATCTGCTCCCCTTCGTCCAGTCCGACTGAGAGATCCTGCAAAGTCTGGATAAGCTGGCTGTCACACGAACGTTTCTTCCGAAAACCATGTTGGTAGTCTGACAAGATGTCATGCGCTTCCAGATGTTGCATCACTTGACTGTGGATGATATGTTCCATGACTTTGCAGCACACAGAGGTGAGTGAGATTGGTCTATAGTTACCAGGAGAACTCTTATCACCCTTCTTGAAGATAGGCGTGACGAGAGCCTAGTGATTGCTATATGTTGCGACCACCCAGACGTGTTTTCGGATTATCTCCCAAATTACCGCTTATTAATTCTGTAATCCCAGAAAACGGGTTCTACCCAGTAATGTATCCAATGTCGATATGGTGAATACAATAAATCAAGGCCCCTCGATTTCGGAATACCTCGCCCAAAAAAATTCAGAATTCCTGAAAGCGGGTTTATACATGTACCTATAAGTATAACCTATATGGTGGACTTACATACTTCATGTCTTTATAGTATTTGTCGGCAATATTGAATAAAGAAAATTATCCACCCAACTGTTTTCACTTATTCACTAGTGCCGTAGTAGTAGTACTAGTCCAGTACACGAGACGGGACCGTACTTGTAGACTTACTAATCCTCAGTTATAAATTGCACCAAACTGCACCTTTTATTCAGGAGATCCTGGCATTCAACTAGTCGTCATTTTATCAAACTTGAAACATTTAGTTACATATTTTCTACTTAAGCGTGCAGCTTAATGTATATACGCGGTTAAAATATACAAAATTTACCTCAATAATCCCCAGCCTTCGTCCGCACTTTACACTTTCAGTTTGTAGTTCGTGTTAAAGTCGGTGAATTACGGTCCGTACCGTAATTTGTTGTCAATTGGGACAGAGTAGTCTTTCTTACCATAATAATAACACAGCTAAATTTTTCGGAGCAACAATAAGTATTAAACCCACAATGCCCACTTGACTAATGTGCGTATTGATTTAATTGGTACATGTGAGGGCGATGTCTGCACATGTTCAATATTCATGGGCGTCGTATCTCGATGTTTTCTACGCACAATACAGGAGAGAAAGCCTACCTGGGGGGGATGGGGGATATTCTTAGGTAGCCTAATGACCAATGTCCAAGGGTGGCTGAACTGCCGAATAGCTGGTCCTTGAACAATTGGTTGCTAAATAACTTAATGAGCTAAATAATTCGACAAACTGTTGAACAATTACTGTTGAATACAAATACATGTACATGAACACATACATTTTTGGAGGTGCGTGTGAAAGCAAATTGGAAGATATAATGGTATTTGTGTATACAAGGGAAAACAAGCAGATCCAAAATAAGTATCGCTCGCTTAGAATAAGAAGGAAGTTAGTAAAAAATCAATATTTTGTGAAAACGAGAAAAAACTGGCTGAAAACTACTATTTATACTTATGGAAAAACATGCTTTTAAACTTCAGTTTGGTCAGCATGACCACTTTCGATATTCATTAAAATATGCTCCTAAGAAGCGCCCTGAGATGCAGATTTCAAATATGCACGAGTATTATAATCTCGTTATTCTAAGCCAGCGATATGTACATCAGTTAAAATTAACTACGAGCATAGCTGTGTATAACGTTAGATACATAGTCAATTAGCAATCAGCTAACCCATACTCCGCTGATATCTTTAAAAGTACATTTATCCATGTTCGTAAGTCTTATATAATACTACTGCTATAATGATTCGATACTTTAAATGGTATTTTGTATGTTGCAGTGAATATAATTATAATATAATTGTATGCTTATTGTACTATAGCCAAACATAAATACATGTTTTTAAAGGTGCAACTTGAAAGATAAATAATATTAACATAACACACAAATAAATCTACACACCTTACTACGTGTATCTTATTATTATCAGTTACAAAAGATGCAACTTGATAGATAAAGAATAAAAACATAACACACAAATAAATCTACATACCTTACTACGTGTATCTTGTTGTTAGTTTATTAGTTACAAATACAAAATCAGGTAAAAACTTTACAATTCATCTCAATTTGATGGGCGTCGAACAAGTGGCGTGATGGAACAAAAACTCAAGGTTTAATAGCCACATGTTTATCCATTCGACTAACTCAATTTTTGATCGTGGAACAGTGTATCCCGTTGGGGATCCGGCTGTCAATGGTGCAGCAAACAGTCATCAGAATGGTGTGGGTGGTTTTTATAGATTAACCTCTTACCACCAAGCATCCAGTAATTGGATCCACCTATAAGGCGCTTACAGACACCCGAGGTTCGGGGCTCCAGCCTAAAACGACACTACAAATGAAATGTTAGACTGATATTGATGAAGTTTATGAAGATTCAACTACAAAACTGTCAACGTTCAAGATAATGCTATCGATGAAACCTTATACACTACTAGATAAAAAACAGAAAAGGATAACGATACTACACAATGGAAAACAAAGGAAGAAAACACCTCTCATTCTCTTCTAAGAATCAAATATCTGAGTCAACAACTTAACTACTGTACTTCGCATACATTTATCAGAAAGAAAGAGTAATTGCAGCCAAAGAAGCACTACAAATAGGAAAAAGATAGGCAACATAGTTCTACATTTGGACTAGACTACAACTACCAGAACTCAACATCCCTACTCCTAAGCACAACTATAGTTTACCTCCAATGATAATATAAACATATCGCAGGAACCATGATGGACAAATATGCCGATCAAGCTGTTATTATATTTACGAACAAAGAAGACAGCAAACCCAAAAGACACCATTTCAAACACCCCTACTATGGATCTACACATAGGTATCTACTGTAACATGTTTGGCCCCATGACTGAGAGGAATAAATTCCTCCATTTTGGCCCTAAACAGTTAGCGCAGCAAATAAACATAGAAAAAGACAGCAAATATATACTGGACTCTATCATCAGTGAATAGAACTACAACATTCAGACCACCACACTGAACCAACTGCCATAAACAGAGAAACCATTGGATCTATTTGACAATTCTTGTAACCCAGCAATGTGAACAGAAAAGAAGCATTCCTCATCTTCAAACAATTGGAATAAGAAGAATAGCAGCACAGATTGACAATCAAATACTTCACTTCAAGCAAATAAGAACATTTAAAAACAAATCTACTTTTATTCTAAATGAACAACTCAAGGAACACTTCTTCTTCAATGTATTTTTTAAAAAATTATTCTGTTTTTAGAATTTGATCTATTTTGAGAAATTTAGTCTATTTTTAGAACATCAGACAATACAACGTCATGTGATAGCAACATGACGTCATGTGATGGCAACATGACGCCATGTGACAAAAAACTCCTCTTTTTTAGTACTTAGGGCAGCAATTTGTTGTATTTGTTATGTATATACCCTGATGAAGGCTTAAGTGTTAAGCCGAAACGTCGGTATAATAAAATGATAAACACCTCCGTTGTTTAGTCGTGTGGTTCCACTTACTCCTTTATTTTGTACTCAATTCGACTAACTAGATAAAACGAACATACGAGTATATCTTAAACATTTACATTCATCTTTATATAGTTTTTCACCAGTGTGTAAGATATTTTATTTCTTCTGAGGCGCGTGAATTCCATAACTCATGTAAATGTTACAGTTCCGCAAGCATCACACATTTACAGTTTTTCAAAACTGTGTATTCTCAGTCTGTGGCCCTTTAATTGTCTATATGATGCGAATGAAGTATCACAAACCTCACACTTATATGGTTTTTCACCTGTATGTATTCTCATGTGAATATTCAAAGATATTTTGTGTGCGAAAGTAGTTCCACAAACAAAACAATGGTGAGGTTTTTCACCAGAGTGCATTCTCAAATGATTGGTCAAACTTGTTTTGTCGGAGAGTTTAGTTCCGCAAACATCACGCATGTACGGTTTTCTTTCACCAGTATGTATTCTCACGTGTGCTCTCACATTACTTTTAAGTCTGAATGTAATTCCACAGACATCACACTTAAATGGTTTTTCACCAGTATGTGTTCTCATGTGACACTTCTGACTACCTTTGTCAAAAAATGAAGTTCCACAAACATCACATTTGTAAGGTTTTTCACCAGTATGTGTTCTCATGTGACTCTTCAGAGTACTTTTGTCTGAGAATGATGCTTCACAAACATCACACTTGTATGGTTTTTCACCAGTATGTATTATTATGTGACGATTCAAACTACTTTTACGTTTGAAAGTTGTTCCGCAAACACCACACTTGTATGGTTTTTCATCAGTATGTATTCTCATGTGACTCTTCTGACTGCCTTTGTCGAATAATGCAATTCCACAAACATTACACTTATTAGGTTTTTCACCAGTATGTGTTCTCATGTGACTCTTCAGAGTACTTTTGTCTGAGAAAGCAGTTCCACAAATATCACACTTGTATGGTTTTTCACCAGTATGTATTATTATGTGACGATTCAAATTACTTTTATATTTGAATGTTGTTCCGCAAACATCACACATGTACGTTTTTTCACCAGTATGTATTCTCACGTGTGCTCTCAAATTACTGTTAAGTCTGAATATAATTCCACAAACATCACACTTATATGGTTTTTCACCAGTATGTATTCTCATGTGACTCTTCTGACTGCCTTTGTTGGAGAATGAATGTCCACAAACTTCACATTTATAAGGTTTTTCACCAGTGTGTGTTCTCATGTGACGATTCAGAGTACTTTTGTCTGAGAAAGCAGTTCCACAAACATCACACTTGTATGGTTTTTCACCAGTATGTATTATTATGTGACGATTCAAATTACTTTTATGTTTGAATGTTGTATCGCAAACACCACACTTGTATGGTTTTTCATCAGTATGTATTCTCATGTGACTCTTCTGACTACCTTTCTTGATAAATGAAATTCCACAAACATCACATTTGTATGGTTTTTCATCAGCATGTATTCTCATATGACCCTTCATATTACTTTTGTGTAAGAATGAATTTCCACAAATATCACATTTATATGGTTTTTCACCGTGTATTCTCATGTGATCCTCCAGAATATTTTTATCTGAGAATGAAGTTCCACAAACATCACATTTATAAGATTTGTCACCAGTATGTGTTCCCAAGTGACGAATCAAACTACTTTTACGTTTGAAAGTTGTACCACAAACACCACACTTGTATGGTTTTTCATCATTATGTATTATAATGTGACAATTCAAATTACTTTTACTTTTGAATGTTGTTCCGCAAACACCACACTTGTATGGTTTTTCATCAGCATGTATTCTCATATGATCCTTCATATTACTTTTGTGTAAGAATGAATTTCCACAAATATCACATTTATATGGTTTTTCACCGTGTATTCTCAGGTGATCCTCCAGAATATTTTTATCTGAGAATGAAGTTCCACAAACATCACATTTATAAGATTTGTCACCAGCATGTGTTCCCAAGTGACGAATCAAACTACTTTTACGTTTGAAAGTTGTACCACAAACACCACACTTGTATGGTTTTTCATCATTATGTATTATAATGTGACAATTCAAATTACTTTTACTTTTGAATGTTGTTCCGCAAACACCACACTTGTATGGTTTTTCATCAGCATGTATTCTCATGTGACTCCTCTGAATACCTTTGTCTAAGAATGAAATTCCACAAACATCACATTCGTATCGTTTTTGACTAGTATGTATTATGATATGACGATTCAAACCACCTTTACGTGCGAACGTAATTCCACAAATATCACACTTATATGGGTTTTCACCAGTATGTGTCCTCATGTGATATTTCAAAATACTAGCCTTTGTGCAGGAACGCCCACAAACACCACATATAAAAGGTTTACAACCAGATAAGTTTAACATACTTTTCTTCTGTTGATCGCTCGTCGCATTATCAGATTCGCCGTTCATTTTAGCGGAATCTGCAATAGATAGAATATAGCATTTTATTTATCACATAAATACTGTGATCTTGAATGTGAGAACAAATCACCGAACAAAGATCTTCAACGTGTGTGATAACGATTGCGTGACGTCACACCTTTTCGGCGCGAAAACCTTACACAGTTCGCTTAACTTCGTTACATCTGACGTATTTTGATCCAGATCCAGTTATGTGATAAAAAGAATCCATCGCTAGGTGTCTTTGGGCTCGTCATTTCTTACACTCGGCACGAAATAAAATTATTAAGCTTGACAAAGGCTAGTATAATAACCCCTGTTTTCTAGACTCGTAAGAGAATTGTTAATCTCCAAAGACAACGCATTACATATTCTATATATATATATATATATATATATATATATATATATATATATATATAAGTACACAGCACACTTAAGAAAAAATATATCCATAATGACGGTCCTACCACAAAAGTTGCATTTGAAGCATTTTGAGTGTTATTTCAATGTAGATGATGATGCCTGTGTTTATTCTTAATAAATCTTTAAGATACATTTTTACATTGGTTCAGCGGCAATCAAACAATTGAACATGGTCGTACGACGTTCTTGTTATGCCTGTCTATAATATTTATTTAAAAGTGGACCGTTTAAGGTAGATAAACTTCAGTGTTTATTTGCTTTTTTTATCCTCGCCACCGGAAAATCCATATGGGCGAGGCCCCCATAAGAGGCTAGTCACTTTAGTTTTTGGGGGGTAGTGCATGCTACAGAAGATGCCCCAGTTCAAGAAGCATCCCTGGTTCTTTAACTTGCCGATGTAAAGCATCATACACGGGACCTCGCTTAACGTCTCGTCCAAAGACAGTTAGTAATTTTAGTTATGTTAGGTGGAAAAACACTGAAAAGCATTTTTGTTTTTGACCGTCTGGAGTAGGGATCGAACCCACAACCTTCAGATCAGCAGTCAGTAGCCCTTACCACTAGACTATTTGTCGACCCGACTCCAGTGTGCGTCGTTCTCGTGCATTTATACTTGACCGTTCTTACCCGTACCAAAAGGTTCACCAAGAATGTTACCTGTTTTTCACAAGTGCAATGGTATAGATAAACCACACTCGTTCGGGCGTAACTGTACTTTTAATAATGAAATTATCCAGGTAAAAGGGGTGTATTCGAAATAGAAATCTATTATTTGAAGTTGTAGCTTACATCGTCCTCCATGGCGCAGTAGGCTAAGCTCCTGCTTATGAATCTAAATAGATTTTTTGCTTGGGTTCGAATCCCACCCATTTTGAATAATTTTTTAATTTTGCTAAATAAAACATTCGCGTGCATATCTATTTTATATATATTTCTAAAATATGTCTATTTCCTTTGTATTTTAATCATTGAAAACATTCCCACGTCAAGACTGTTGAACAGAAATATCGGTCAACGGTCACCCAAACTGTGCTCCTTGTATTACCAGAGTAAACGCTTATTAATGTTGACGTTTCTACAGCATATTCTTAGACTGGAGATTCCAATTCAAATTCCAACAAAACCAATGATGAAAATAGTTTGTAATTCAACCCGATTGTCATCTGAGAAATAAATGCAATATCCAGGGCGGGCTAAACTCATAAAATAAACGAAACAAAGCAAATTTGTATTAAACCTAAAACATAATTTTATTATTCATTAAGTAATAAAATATATGAAAAAACCCTCAAGTATTTAATATGATAATAAAATTTGTGAAAAAGAGTTTAGCAGCGGACTCGAACCCACAGCCAATATGAAATGAATGTTCTGAGTACAAACTAGTTCTGAGTATAGATCATCTTAACCACTAGGCCACGCTGTCAATTTGAAAGATAACGTGAATTTATAAGATATATTCATAATATATCAGAAAAATAACGGTAAATATCGTTTCAACCTTAGCAAATGAACTCGTCCTAGGGTCATATTTCGAAGGTCGTTGTACATCTATACTAGCCCATTACTAGGGTGGGCCGATGCATCGAAATATCGATGCATTGCGATCCCGAGTGTCCCGATTGTATGGATCCAATGACTATCGCGGATAATTAGCTCAACTATCGATAGTTACGATAGTTTTCTTTTTATAAATAAAGTTAATTATTTATTCAAAACAACATCTGTTCCGTTAAAAAAACAATTTTAAATAACCCCATGCCTCAGAGGACCAACATCGCAATCATTCAATAGTTAAATTTTATCATTAATCTATTTCTGTTCGATTCATTTTAAATAATTTCCACAAATAGTACTTTAGAATATTGTACAACAAAGTGATATCTTACACAGTGCAAATTTGCATTTACAAGTTAATCTCTGGTTTTAAAATCGTTGCTATAAGTATAAGTATTGCAATAGTATCGCAGTAGTTTCTAGCAATATTTATATAATAGAATCGCAATAGTACTTTCAGCAATAGCAATAGCAATAGTATTGCAATAGTCAAAAATGGATTCAATAGTTACCACTACCCATTACACGGGATAATAACGTTACTTGTTGAGATATAGTGCCGTAGTACTAGGCCAGTTAGTGCCGTAGTACTAGGCCAGTACCCGGGACCGTAATAGTAGACACTTCTAGTTTTTAATATTTCAATTTTGTACTAAACTTCGCTTGTTAATCAGTTTCTCATAACATTCGATTGTTACTTAAACACTTAGTGACTTTTAACTACTTAAACATGCAGCTAAATGTACATTAACGTTTTAATAACAAAAGAAAATACCTCAATAAACGATAAGCTCCTGCTTTTTGTTTTGTAGTTTGGTTTAAAGTCGATGCATAATGGTCCGTACCGTAATGTGTTAACAGTACAGTCAGAGTTGTCATTCTTAGTGCACACAAACAATAACTTGAACATTTAAGTTGGCCTGCATATCGAATCTATCAATTTTAATGTGGATTTTATTTTTTTATTAAGCTTATATACGGTTATAATCTAGTTTTCCATTACTTATAACGGCAACTCAGTCTTAATGTAAGGTATTCACTCACTGCCAGTGCTACCCGTTGAAAGACAAATATCAAACAATACAGTATGGAGATATATAGTGGCTATTTAAAAAAAAAAGGCTAGTTTAGGTTTTTCCACAATAAAATATATTCTAAACAAGTTATTATTATATCTTTTATCCTAAAACATATGTTTCGATGTCATGAAATAGTGTGTGAAGTTTGAAAGATATTGCTTAACAGAAAAAGAAATTATGCTGAAAAAACAGGTAAAACATGTCAGGAGGGAAACAAAAAAGCGTGACAGTTTTCAACAATCACATCAACCAGGACATTCCTGTGAAATGTATTGATGAGGGTCAAAGTTACAATTTTTTTAAGAATAAGTTTAATATATGCCTTTAAAATGGTGAATAATTTTAAGCGTTATTGTTATGGTAAGACATAAAAAATAAGCGGTTTCATAAGTCATGATAAGTGAATGCTTAATAGAAAGACCTGTAGCCATCATTCAAGTTTAACGTTTATATTGAACGTATCGGTTTTTTTCAGGAGACGTTTGCTTTGAGTGGTCTTAGCTTACCTAGGAATTTGTAACGTAGATGACGTTCATAAAAAGGTCTATTGTGTACACGCGTAATATATAACATTTGAAACAGTAATGAAATACAAACAAAATTACTCAATTTAACATTAATAAATACGCTTCTTAATTTGGGCCTATTGAAGTTCTGGGTGATCAAAGCACGCATGTTAATTAAATGTATATGACACTCTACATTAACCGCTTACACATATCGATCGGCCGATTAACAATGTTATCGCGTTAAGCGTAAAACGCACTAGTCAAATTCTACCCTGCTTTCTGTAAGACCTCATAATTTTCGTATCTGTTATCCGATTTTAAATATTTAAAGCTTGTAATGAAGCAGATATATATGTCTGTCTTTTAATACAACATTCATCACGATACCCTAATTATTAAATCCACGACGACGAGTAAGAATCCGTTCCGCGTAAAAGTAAGTTTAAAATACCTCTTTTTTTTACCAAATAAAAATACAACCAACGGTCGAAAATCATCAAATATGAATTTAATTTTCGATCGATTTTGTTCATTAAAACTTGTTTTAAAAGCTAATACTTTAAGGTTTTATAAAATGTAAAACTTATTTATAAAGCATTTGTGAGTTGTCGACCGCCAACGATTTGATTAAACTTCGTGCATTTATGTACTAATTATTGCAAATAAATTTTCAAAATGGCGGAATCACGTCGAAACGCGTGTGAAACGGGCACCCGCACACCTTCCATGCGCTAATTGAAAACATATTTTTGATTGAAACTTGTTTAAAGTGTGAGATTAAATACGTTTTGAGGTACTGGCTGTACTTTTTTCTGGTTTCTATTGGTTCTGTCTTTACAGAATGGAGTCAAAAATAGTGATTTTTGTCACGATGCGGGACTATTTTTTTTTGGTAGCTGTATTGAACTTGCGGACTTATTGCCGAATGTTAATTATAAAATGGCGATTATTTACAATATAACCTGCTATTAAATGCATTTTGAGAGGTATTGGTTGCATTAAATTACGAACCATGATGCTAGCCTTTGAAAAAATCGCCACAAAAGATGATCAATGGTCGGCGTAGTTTACATCAAACATTATTATGAATACGTCCGTTCTGTTTTATTTCGTTGGCGGTCGACAACTCGCAAATGCTTTAAAAATAAGTTTTTACATTTTATAAAACCTTATAGTATAAGCTTTTAAAACAAGCTTTAATGAACAAAATCGATCGAAAATTAGATTAATGTTTGATGATTTTCGACCGTTGATTGAATTTTTATTTGGTAAAAAACGGGATATTTTAAACTTACTTTTACGCGGAACGGATTCTTACTCGTCGCCGTGGATTTAATAACTAGGGTATCGTGATGAATGTTGTATTAATAGACAGGCATATATCTCTGCTTCATTACAAACTTTAAATATTTAAAATCGGATAATAGATACGAAAATTATGAGGTCTTACATAAAGCAGGGTAGAATTTGACTAGTGCGTTTTACGCTTAACGCGGTAACATTGTTAGTCGGCCTATCGATATGTGTAAGCGGCAGCATATTTACACCTTTTACATACGTTAATATAGAGTGTCATATACATTTAATTAACATGCGTGATCAAAGTGAGCCTTTACCGCGAGTTTTCATATTCATCAATTTCTAAATCGACTACCGCAGTAACAGCCAGACGCATTAAAATACGTTTGGTGAACATTTGATGAAGTTAACTTGAATGGTTTTCGAGATATCAGGAAAAATCAAAAGATAGCGTTAGAAGTGTAGTCTAGTGTATGATAGTCACTTTCAAACCAACAGGGGCTTCTAAATGATTTATTGTACAAATAATGCAAATAATACCCTTTGGTTTTTTCATTTATTAAATAATGTTTATAAATGAATGTAGAAATCAAACGAGGCAAAAATCAAATGTTGATCTCAGTAAATGGCTTTATGAAGTTCGCATATCAGTTTTATTAATAAAAACATAAATGTACATACATACTGATGTTAATTAATACACGATTTATACTCGCATAATGTCGTAAATCATACATCAGAACAAAGCATAGAAAAGACAATCCAAAATTTTTGAACATATCCAAAATTTTTGAACATATGCTCAGTTTTTGTATCAATATAATAATGAACGAAACAAGCCATATCATAATTTGTAATTAGTTAGGTAGAATTTATTTAAATTTTCCGTTACATACACTTTGCAATTTCAAATGCCAACAATACCAATAAAACTGTTAACTGAAAGTGCACATGTATACGACATCCTCATACATCAGTAGTATTTCAGCCATGTTACTGTTGGAACTAGGTCATTCAGCTTTTTGATTTCTGAAACGGGCTCATTTAGAATTTCGACAGATTGGACATTGGTCGAAGGATTATAACTAGTTTAGTTGGGCATTGTGCCTTGATTGTATTAGTTTTCTGTGCTCGGCTGGTTCAGGTGGGCACTGTACCTTGTGTTTTTTTCATGTTTTCTGTGCTCGGCTAGTTAAGCTGAGTGCTGCCTTCCATGTCTGACTTAATATTATATTTCTGTCATCCAATTTCCGCCAAAATTCCACGGCATGAGCACGCACTAACATAGATATTGAACCGTTACGCTTCGGTGCACAATAGTCCACAGACTGACTTGTAAAAAATCCTCACATCGATGACGATCTTGAATTGGACATGTTTTCCAATAATCAAAGGCGGTTTTCAGAGACTACATATTTAAAGTCGATAAAGTTAAAACGGTGGTCAAGTGTGCGATCAAGTTATTACTTTTCCTAAAGACAGATCCTCAAACATCACATATAAAAAGTTTTTGCACAAGTAAACTTAATACATCTAGAAACGCAACGTTTTTATCCCCATTTTTTTCTTACTTGAATGTACATGTGTATTTGAATTTTGTGTAGTGGTGTTATATAATCTTGTAGAAACTTGGCCATCATCCAGATTTTATCGATCGTGTTACGTAAATCCCGTGCACCGATATAATCACAAAAACATGAATTTCCCCGTGCACCGTTTGCGCATGATAAAATTTGGTATAAATTACATCGAACTTTTTGTAAAGTTTGCTAATAAAAAGAAAACCACAAAATAAATGGCATATGTACCGGAATAAAACTGCCATGAGTGTCCGAATATGAGCGAAATCAGGCCATTTGGATGCTTATGGCAGAGATGTCAAACAGGAGTTGGCATGACGGTTAAATTGTTATGCACCGACAATTTCTGGTCAAGAGACACGACACCAACACACTGGCAACATTCGCGACCGCCCTAGTTCAGGTCATCCATGCGTAACAACTCTCTGTGGGGACCAGTAAGACCGCGTGAACCAGCTCCAGATCAAGCTCACAACTGTTGCTGAGAGTGCTAAACAACTTGTTGGACACCATGAATAAGTAATCAATCAATATTCGATCGATACTTTACCTATTCACTTAAAACAACGATTCCGAAAATATAACGATTTTATAATTGTTTGTTCCGTTATTTTTCGGCCGCACTATACACCAAACACTGCTCTGCACCTAACTGCAGTTCTATGTGATAAAATGTTACAGATGTATTGATACTTGAATACAACAGCATCAAGTAAATGTAGTTTGCTAGTCTATCACCATGCAGGTTGATAACATATTGACAGTGGACCTAGTGTTGCGTTTCTAGATGTACTCAGTATATATTCTCATGTGTACACGCTGTTGACCATTTTGTGTGAATGGATATCTAGCAACATCAAACACCTATGTTATTGATTTTACACCTGAACGTATTTATCTGTGGCGCTTCAAATATGTAACATACCAGAAAGCACGTTTATGGGTTCTCACTAGTATGTATTCTGCATGGTAAGGGGTCTATTGAGCCATAAAAAAAAATGCACAATCCTGAAAATAAGACACCAGTCTGATTTGGGTGCCATTAGAACATCTCCCTTAACTAAACTCTGCTTCAAACATTGTTCTATTGTTAAAATTCAGCTTATGCAACTTCAAATGGCCATAACTTAGTCAATTCTTTGAATTTTTTCATCAAATAAATTTTATTTTCTGCAGAAAAGTTTCTTCTTTGTAAAACATCAAATCCGAAATTCCGGATTAATTGTTTCTGGTGTGGCGTTTCAAATGTTCCTTAATTGTGAAATAAGTTCCGCACGTATCACATTTTCACAGTGTTTCACCAAGTTAATCATGTATTCTCATGTGAATATCAAGACTACCTTTTCCTCTAAATGTAGTTCCACAGACGTTACACAAATATGGTTTTTCTCCTGTATGTTTTCTTCTGTGGTACTCCAAACCATTTCTTCGTTTAAAACTAGTTCCGCAAATATCACACTGATGAGGTTTTTCACCAGTATGTATTCTCATGTGATCATTCATACTTGATTTGGCTCTGAATGCAGTTCCACAGACATTACACTTATATGGTTTTTCACCTGTATGTATTCTTCTGTGGTACTTCAAAGCATAACTTTGTTTAAAACCAGTCCCGCAAACGTCACACTTATAAGGGTTTTCACCAGTATGTATTCTCATGTGACGATTTAAACTTATTTTTTCTGCGAATGCAGTTCCACAAACGTCACACTTATTTGGTTTTTCACCAGTATGTTTTTTCATGTGACGATTTAAACTTCTTTTTTCTGCGAATGCAGTTTCACAAACGTCACACTTATATGGTTTTTCACCAGTATGTATTCTCATGTGACGATTTAAACTTCTTTTTTCTGCGAATGCAGTTCCACAAACGTCACACTGATATGGTTTTTCACCAGTGTGCATTGTGGTGTGATAACGCAAAAGAAATTTCCGTGTAAAATCAGATACGCAAACATCGCACTTGTGTGGTTTTTCACCAGTATGTGTTATTTTATGAGCAGACAGATTAGATTGATGTAAAAAGTCAGATCCACAAACATCACACTTGTAAGATTTTTCCCCAGTATGTATAATCATGTGATATTTTAGACGAATAGCCCGTGTGAAGGAAGAGCCACATACACCACATATAAATGGTTTACTACCAGATAACTTTAACATACTTTTCTTCTGTTGATCACTCAGCGCACTCTCAGATTCATCGTTCATTCTAGCAGAACCTGTAATGAAGAGAATATAGCATTTAATTTAATACAGAAATACCGTGATATTGAATGTGAGAACAAATCACCGAACAATGTTCTCCAACATGTGTGGTAACAAATGCGTGACGTGACATCTTATCGGTGCGAAAACGTAACATGGCCTTAAATCCATTACTTCTGATTTGTTTGATCCGGTAATGTGATAAAAAGAATCCACCGCTAGTTATCTTTGGGATCGACATAGCTCAAACTCACCACGAAAACAAAAAGCTCGCAAAAGGCTTGTATAATAACCTGTGTTTTCTAGACTCGTTAAAGAATTGTTAATACCCAAATACAATTCATGACGAATTATATATATATTAGTACACAACACACTTGGAATTAATGAAATTAAAAAAATATCCCCAATGACAACCCGACCACAAAAGATGCATTGGAAGAATTTTGATAGTTATGTTAGTATAGATCGATGATAAATTTATTCCTACTTTATTTTAAGGTTAGTTTTTACATTGTTTAGCGGCCACCGAAATATATAAGCGTTATGAACAACGTTCTTGTTATATTTTTCTACTATAAACATATATACGCCAGTCATGTTCTTCTTATAAAACATAGAAACCAGGGATTTTATGTCTTACTATTATCACTCCAGACAGTCCAATTAAATCAATAATAAATCAAATTAATAGTTCATGCTATCATGTGAGATACATAATCATGTAGTTCTATGTTATAGTTTGAACATATTAAGTAAATTTTAATGATTAAAAAGGGCGGAGCGAGCGAAGCGAAGCGTGTCCTTTTTAGTCATTAAAATTTACTTAATATGTTCTAACTAACTTAGAATACAACATTCTGCATTCTGATTGGCCGATAGAAAGTAGCACCAACGCATGACGTAAAGTCTGTGAAGAGAAAATTTTAATGATTAAATTTTCAGTTAACCGCCAAAATGCGGCGTTTTCATTGGCTGATAATGTAGGTTATACTCTAAGAGTGAAATAAATGCTATATCTTCACTATTAGATACGCGCTTATGTTATAGTTAGAACATATTAAGTAAATTTTAATGATTAAAAAGGGCGGAGCGAGCGAAGCGAAGCGAGTCCTTTTTAGTCATTAAAATTTACTTAATATGTTCTAACTAACTTAGAATATAACATTCTGCATTCTGATTGGCCGATAGAAATTAGCACTAAAGCATGACGTTAAGTCTGTTAAGAGAAAAATTTAATGATTAAATTTTCATTTAACCGGGAAAATGCGGCGTTTTCATTGGCTCACAATGTAGGTTATATTCTAAAAAATATTGCATTCTAACATTACTTGGTGAGATACATATCGTATTGAAACAACACAAATATCATGTATACCGAAATATAGCAAGCTATCGTAATACATAACCATCATATTTCTGTGTTTCGAGTAAACCAAAACAATGTTCAAAAATAGTTACCAATCATTATGTATAATTTAGAAAAGAACGCTGGACTATGATATTACTTTAATTATGTATTTCTACGTTATGTCGTGCTATTAGTATTAGCAACATAACCAAGACAGTAAGTACGGGACAGTTCTTTGGGAATTTATTGCGAGTGTTTGCATAACATTCATGTTCATTGTGACTTGTAATAGTAAAGTAAAACAATTACAAATCTGTCATCAGTTTTTCACTTGTGCCGTAGTACTAGCCCAGTACCAGGGACTGTACTTTTAGAGATAATGAGATTCATTTTAAGTGAATGCACTCATTGCATGTATATAGTATTTTGTAATAATAAATGAAAAAGATTCACCAAACTGTCATGAGTTATTTACTAGTGCCGTAGTACTAGCCCAATACACGGGACCGTAATAGTAGACACTTCTCATTTTTAATATTCCAATTTGTATCAAACTACACTTGTTATTCAGTTTCTTATAGCATTCGATTGCTACTTTAAACACATGGTTACTTATTTTCTGTTTAACTAAGAAGCAAAATGTACATGAACGATGTAATCAACAAATCAAATACCTCGATAAACTCTGCTTTTGTCCACACTTTCAGTTTTGGCAGTACGGCTTAAAGCCAGTACATGACGGTCCGTACCGTAATGTGTTATTACAGTTGTCGTTCTTAGTGCACTCAGAATAACAACTTGAACATATAAGTTGGCCTACATATAGAATCTATCAATTTTGATGTGAATTTTATTTTTTATCAAGTCTATATACGGTTTGTAGGCTGCTAAAACTATGTAGTTCAGCAGTTTTACTGTTGTTACTAGGTCATTCAGCGTAGGCATTCCGCCTTTTGGTTGCTGTATCTTTTCTACTGGGTCATTCAGCTAGTTATAATTTATTATACTTTTCCGACAGCTTGGACTTGGGCGGATCTGCGCTTGTTTAGTTGGGCATTGTGCTTTGTGTGTTTTTAATGTTTTCTGTGCTCGGCTGGTTAAGTTGAGTGCTGCCTTCCCTGTCTGACTTAATATACTGTTTTTTATAATCTAGTATTCTAAGTAACATCTTCCTTAACTTATGAAAACAACTCAGCCATATTGTAAGGTATTCACTCACTGCCAGTGCTGCACGTTCAGTGACAAATATCAAACGGAATAGCATGGTGATAAATATACCATAACATGATACGCTCGACCTTCTATTGGTATTATTTGACCGATGACATATTGTCTTATAAGTATTACCGTAATCAATTGCGGTTGTATATTTCATAATCTCGCACATTGATTTATTCAACGCAAGAACCTTGTACAATATTCACGCATAAGGTTTAGGAATAGAGAGGTGGTGAAAGACAACGTGTAACGAGTACGTCTTCGTGAATACTAATATTTGATATTTCGTCACACAGGTAAGTGTAGTTCCTACAAGTATACGAAAAAATAATGTGTAACACACGTATGCGTATGCACCGGAAACATATATTTCTTTGATGACTGATTGTAAGTTTTTCACCACTTTGTTGACTGGCTGTAAGTTTTTCACCACAAAACGGTTGCAAGCACTAGCCCTGCATCCGTCAGTCCGTCAATAAATCTGGATCCAGCTAAGAACAGAGATGGATGGAGACAATACTGTAGCGCACAGATCATCCAAAGACACACTGAAACGACGACAACGCATAGCCCGCACATAAAATCAAAGCCACTCAGAAACGACGACAGCACCTGGCCATCCACGCAAAAGACAGACATAGAACGAACCATCCATATCCCCATAAACTCTTTTGGCGATCTTACAACTTGACTCCAAGAGATTAAGTTAGTAAGTAATGGCAACAGAAACATTGAACATATTTTTTTAAACACGAAATGCTCCAAACCGGTAGGGACGTTTATATTGCTTGCAATGGCGTCTCGACTTTGTCATGGTCCAGGATATCCCAAGTTACAAGTCAAGCACACTTGCCACTAAGTAGGTTTATAACTTCTTTGTTGTAAATGTCACGGTCTGAACCTGTTCACAGTATGGGTGAGGGAGTGTGTAGGCAACCGGCTAGGGTTCGAGCCCCGGCCTGGTTGCACATTTGTCTCACCCTGTGACATTTGGCGCCCAACGCTGGGCATTCAGGTTGCTTCACAGCTACTGTGCTTTAATTTATTTCTACTCTCTGAAATTCGGGACGCATTTCCATTTCAGATGGGAAACATGGCACGGTCTTAACCAGTTCACAGTATGGGTGAGGGAGTGTGTAGGCAGCCGGCTAGCTCAGTCGGTAGAGCATTCGCCCTGTAAGCGACGGGTCCGGGTTCGAGCCCCGGTCTGGTTGCACATTTGTCTTACCCTGTGACATTAACACCGAATATGAATCACAGCAACGAAGCACAATTATTTCGATTAATTTTGATTTTCGATCTTTTAAAGGTACATGCCCTGGAACTGAAGTGTTTCGAATAGCAAGCGAATTGGTATCATTTTAATACCGAAGTCAAATAATCAAAACCCTGTAAAAAGTTACGAAATATCCCGCTAGTTTTATTTTATAAATAGATATTTCAAGAGCAACTAAATATCGTTGTCGTCAATAAAAGGCTGACAGCCTATTATTCAAATCGATATACAAAATATCTAGGCGCGCGTGATAGAGTAAATATTTAAGTCAAAGTCTTCATTGACTTTTCGGTAATAGTTGGTTTAACAAGTGATAAAGTGTCAAAAGGCTGAGATTAGTACAAATGTAATTAATAATATATACTAATAACTACACTTGACCAATATTACACTACACCGACTTTACATTCGAATAACCACTGCGAATTAAATCGTATGTTCTTTTTAACATTTCTAAATCGAAAGTAAGGCGTTTTGCAACTCAGTATGTGGAATATTAATCACCGAGGCTTAATGGAACACAATCGGTTTTTGTGCACATGCTAGTTTTTGTTTTGGCGGGGTTGGAAATCCATTTCACAATGTAGATGCCTTCTTAGTCTTTAATCCATAAAACACATTGTTGATCGTATGTTATTTGACGAATGGGCCAGAATTGTGAGTAGTTAAGCAGTGGTTCGTTGAACTTCGATCTGAAAAGGGATATGTCCACTAATGATAATCTTGAAAGGTTTGGTTTTAGAATATGATATTAAACCTTAACCATTAAACATGTGCAGATCATCATTTTTATAATAGTTATATCTGTTATCTAATCAACATAGAAATACCAATAAAATACGTTTAAAGGTAAGGGACATAAAACAAAAGTAACGAAGTTGTAAGCAGTGGTTTTATCCTCTGTTAGGCCCGAAAATAACTACCTCAACGACCCATAGTTTTGGCCTAATCATACAATAGCATACGAGCCATATTATGTATTTCTGAAAAGACTAAGGGGCGATGTACAACTTGTCATCCAATTTCCGCATAAACTCCACAGCATATGTACTTACATATATATTATACCGTTATGCCTCGGTGCATAATAGTCCACAAACTGACTTTAAAAAAATCCTCACATCAAAGCTTTAGACATGTTTTCAAAGAATCAAAGGCTTTAATACAACGGTTTGCAGATACTTCAAATTTAAAGAAGATGTTCTTAAAACATTGGCCAAGTGTGAGAACAAGTTGTTACTTTCATAATGACAGATCCACAAACATCAATTATAAATGTTTGAGGAGAGTGTTTTGTTTATAAGTATCACAAACACCATATATACTAGTATGCAGGAATTATATAATAATATGTTTTCAATTTTCAATATTGTTAATATTTTGGAGTATGTATACCAAAATATTACAACTACGGTATTAGCATTTCAAACTCTTCTATAGCTATTTCCTTGCTTACTCATACACATCCGCATGTATATATTCATAAATGTACTAATTCAGAATTTGTAAGGTGTGTACTGGGATGCCCTCGACCCAGGTACACCTATTGACGAGGATAATAAACAATCACTCCACCTCAAAAACATATGTTTGACTGCACAAGCATATTGTCCTGTGTACACGCTGTTGACCTGTTTGTGCGAATGGATATCTAGCAACATCAAATACCCATGTTATTGTTTTTACACCTGAATGTATTTATCTGTCGCGCTTCAAAATAACTAGCATTCCAGAAAGCACTTTTATGGGTTCTCACTAGTATGTATTCTGGTGTGGCGTTTCAAATGTTTCTTAATTGTGAAATTAGTTCCGCACATATCACACTTATATAGTGATTCACCAAGTTGACCATGTTTTCTCATGTGACTATTAAGACGACTTTTGTCTCTGAACTTCGTTCCATAGACATTGCACTCATAATGTTTTTTTCAACAGCATGTTTTCACATGTGACGATTAAAACTTCTTTTTTCAGCGAATGCAGTTCCACAAACGTCACACTAATATGGTATTTCAACAGTATGTATTCTAGTGTGACGACGCAAATGACATATCTGTGTAAAAGCAGTTTACTTACTTTACTTACCACAGAAAGCAGAAATATCCAAAATGTCACGGTGAATGCAAGGCGAATGATACTATTATCTGAACAGCAGGGGTGGTATTGAATATTGATCTTACTTGACTTAAGGATAAGGACAACCAATCAGATCACACCATATTAAACTCTTGGTCAGTAACAGGCGATATGATTGGCTATCCTTATCCTCCAACTAAACAAGAGCAATATTCAATACCATCCCAGGTGTATGCAGCTGCATAAGCAAAGCACTTCCCGGTCAAAGATAAATATAGAGGGCATGGATAACATCCCGTAGAGAACACACTGCTAGATAACAGAATCAGATACATGCTATTGTTCAAATTATTTGGAATAAGTTCATTCGTTAGACACATACCGTAGCACAACCAAATAAATAGAAGACTTTTGTATTTTTACAACTGAATACTATTTATGTTTTATGACATTTGTTGTAATAAAGTTCAATATAATTTACATAAAAACAGGAGGGACTGAGTAACGAAAAATAAAATAATTCTGGCCTTATAATGGAGTAATTTGAGTGAAAATTTACAAGATTGCATGTATATTAGCTTGACGAATAATGGTACAATTAAGAGGGTAGGCGGGTCTAGTTTTCCATATTTGGAAACAGCCAAATCGTCCAAATAAATGAACTACTAAATACTACTAAGTAGTTATTATGTCCTTTGCAATAATAAATGGATTAGACGTACAAAAATTTGAAAATCCCTGGCTTTTGATTGGACAAAAAAGTAGGGTAAACTATTAGACTTGTTGGACGTTGAACACAATTACGTTGACTGGACAGATATGTGTTTTGCCGTTATGAGTTGATCGATGATACTTCTAAAGTCCAAGTGCCACTTCAATGGAAGATAAAGAAAGTTCACACATATATATATAATGTTTGATACCAGCAAGTTTTTTCTGTGCAGAGGCAAACCGTTTCTGTGTGAGAAGGCAGTTCCTCAATTATCTTACTTAAATGGTTTTTACCATTGTATTTTTCTGTGTCTATTCAGGTCACTGTTTCACTATGGCTTTTCATCAGTAGGTACTCTAATCTGGCGCTTCAACTCGCCTTTTAATGTGAAGTTAGATCCACAAACAGCACACTTTTAAGACTTTACTCCAGTATGTATTATCATTATGTGACTCATCATGTCGCACATTTGCGTGAAGTTAGCTCCGCAAATATCACACTTATATGTTCTTTCACAAGAATGTGTGTGACGATTCAAATTTGTTTTGACGGAGAACGATTTTCCACAAACATCACACTTATATGGTTTTTCACCGGTATGTATTATTCTTTTATGAGCAGATAGATTGGATTTCATTGTAAATGAAGTTCCACAAACATCACATGTAAATGGTTTTTCACCAGTATGTATTCTGTTGTGACTTTTCAAATAACCTTTTTCTCGGAATGTACATCCACACATATCACACTTATATGGTTTTTCACCAGTATGTATTCTAGTGTGACGTTTCAAATTACGAATATCCCCGAATGCAGTTCCGCAAACATCACATTTATATGGTTTATCACCGGTATGTATTCTTTTATGAGTAGATAGATTACATCTCGTTCTAAAGGCAGTTCCGCAAACATCACACTTAAAGGGCTTTTCACCAGCATGTATTCTCATGTGATATTTGAGATGAGCACAATAACAGAATGAACATCCGCAAACACCACATATAAAAGGTTTATCTCCAGATCGCTTTAACATACTGTTCTTGTCATGATCGCTCAGTGAACTGCATGTAGCAGATGGACCGGCCATGTTTGCAGAACCTGTAATAAAATGGTATAGCATTTTATTCATACTGCTACCCTAGCACTTAACAATAATGTCGTTCTTGAAACAGTTAGTTAGTTGCTACCCTTGTACAAAACTATGTCGTTCTTGGTAGTTCATAAATATGAAATTACATAAAAATGGACTAAAGTAATGAGACAGTTTAAAACAAGAAATAAAGTGTCCATGAGACCATAGATCGCACTATGGAGTAATCTTCACAAAATGCGATATAATATTATATAATTATATAATATTCAGCGTGGGCATTGAGCCTTTTGATTGCTGAAATTATTTCATTCAGCTTTTGACAGCTGGGACTTAAGGGTGGATAATTTTCTTGTTCGGCTGAGTGTTGGGCATTGTGTCTTGTATGTTTTTATAGGTCATTCAACATTGGCATTAATCGTTTTGATTGCTGAAACTAGTTCATTCAACATTTTATTGGAAATTTTTTTTTGCGGAATCGGCGATTTTTCGGAACAGTACAAACACTACGGCATAAGTGGTTCCAATATCGCTAATATTATTCATTATTTTACTAGAACCACCTAATTAATTTGTTTTGGCCTAATGCTCTGTGGCACCATGGTAACTTTAATAATGCTCTGTGACACTATGGTAACTTTAATAATACTCTGTGGCACTATGGTAACTTTAATAATGCTCTGTTGCACTATGGTAACTTTAATAATGCTCTGTGGCACTTGGTAACTTTAATAATGCTCTGTGGCACTTGGTAACTTTAATAATGCTCTGTGGCTCTTTGGTTACTTTAATAATGCTCTGTGGCACTATGGTTACTTTGATAATGTTCTGTGGCACTATGGTTACTTTAATAATGATCTGTGGCACTATGGTTACTTTGATAATGTTCTGTGGCACTATGGTTACTTTAATAATGATCTGTGGCACTATGGTTACTTTAATTATGCTCTGTGACACTATGATAACTTTAATAATGCTCTGTGGCACTTGGTAAGTTTAATAATGCTCTGTGGCACTATGGTAACTTTAATAATGCTCTGTTGCACTATGGTAACTTTAATAATGCTCTGTGGCACTATGATAACTTTAATAATGCTCTGTGGCACTATGGTAACTTTAATAATGCTCTGTGGCATTATGGTAACTTTAATAATGCTCTGTGGCACTTGGTAACTTTAATAATGTTCTGTGGCACTTTGGTTAATCTAATAATACTCTGTGGCACTATTGTTACTTTAATAATTCTCTGTGGCACTATGGTAACTTTAATAATGCTCTGTGGCACTATGGTAAATTTAATAATGCTCTGTGGCACTATGGTAAATTTAATAATGCTCTGTGGCACTATGGTAAATGTAATAATGCTCTGTGGCACAATGGTAACTTTAATAATGCTCTGTTGCACAATGGTAACTTTAATAATGCTCTGTGGCACTATTGTAACTTTAATAATGCTCTGTGGCACTTGGTAACTTTAATAATGCTCTGTGGCACTATGGTTACTTTAATAATGCTCTGTGGGACTTGGTATCTTTAATATTGCTCTGTGGCACTATTGTAAATTTAATAATGGTCTGTGGCACTATTGTAAATTTAATAATGGTCTGTGGCACTATGGTAACTTTAATAATGCTCTGTGGCACTATGGTAACTTTAATAATGCTCTGTGGCACTTGCTAACTTTAATAATGTTCTGTGGCACTATGGTTAATTTAATAATGCTCTGTGGCACTATGGTTACTTGAATAATGCTCTGTGGCACTATGGTAACTTTAATAATGCTCTGTGGCACTATGGTAAATTTAATAATGCTCTGTGGCACTATGGTAAATTTAATAATGCTCTGTGGCACTATGGTAAATGTAATAATGCTCTGTGGCACTATGGTAACTTTAATAATGCTCTGTGGCACTATGGTAACTTTAATAATGCTCTGTGGCACTTGGTAACTTTAATAATATTCTTTGGCACTATGGTTAATTTAATAATGCTCTGTGGCACTATGGTTACTTTAATAATGCTCTGTGGCACTATGGTAACTTTAATAATGCTCTGTGGCACTATGGTAAATTTAATAATGCTCTGTGGCACTATGGTAAATTTAATAATGCTCTGTGGCACTATGGTAAATGTACTAATGCTCTGTGGCACTATGGTAACTTTAATAATGCTCTGTGGCACAATGGTAACTTTAATAATGCTCTGTTGCACTATGGTAACTTAAATAATGCTCTGTGGCACTAAGGTATTTTTAATAATGCTCTGTGGCACAATGGTAACTTTAATAATGCTCTGTTGCACTATGGTAACTTAAATAATGCTCTGTGGCACTATTGTAACTTTAATAATGCTCTGTGGCACTTGGTAACTTTAATAATGCTCTGTGGCACTATGGTTACTTTAATAATGCTCTGTGGGACTTGGTATCTTTAATATTGCTCTGTGGCACTATTGTAAATTTAATAATGGTCTGTGGCACTATGGTAAATTTAATATTGCTCTGTGGCACTATGGTAACCTTAATAATGCTCTGTGACACTATGGTTACATTTATAATGGTCTGTGGCACTATTGTAACTTCAATAATGCTCTGTTGCACTATGATTACTTAAATAATGCTCTGTTGCACTATGGTAACTTTAATAATGCTCTGTGGCACTATTGTAAATTTAATAATGGTCTGTGGCACTATGGTAAATTTAATATTGCTCTGTGGCACTATTGTAAATTTAATAATGGTCTGTGGCACTATGGTAAATTTAATATTGCTCTGTGGCACTATGGTAAATTTAATATTGCTCTGTGGCACTATGGTAACTTTAATAATGCTCTGTGGCACTATGGTTACTTTAATAATGCTCTGTGGCACTTGGTAACTTTAATAATGCTCTGTGGCACTATGGTAACTTAAATAATGCTCTGTGACACTATGGTTACATTTATAATGCTTTGTGACACTATGGTAACTTTAATAATGCTCTGTGACACTATGGTTACATTAATAATGCTCTGTGGCACTATGGTAACTTTAATTATGCTCTGTTGCACTGTTGTTACTTTAATAATGCTCTGTTGCACACTTTTAAATGAAAGTGATTTTTCTTGAAGAAAATTAAGCAGCCTGTGCCTTTTAAAATTGGGCAATTTTAGCGCGACAATATGCGAAATTGGAAATAATTAAAAAAGTTTGTTTGGGTTAAAAGGGGTAATATTTTGTATTTTCTACCGATAATACCCTAGTCACATGTGGCAATGACCTTTGCAAGTTAGAAAATATATTGTTTTGACTTTAAAACAGCTACATATATACTGTTGTTGCTTTGAAACCTGCGAGCACAGAAGGGGGAACATATACATACTTTGTGGGACAAAATAATGTTTTTTTGGAAAAAAATTGGAGGTTATTTTGCAAGGGGAAGGGGGCCTGTATTCGGCCCCAAAAATAGCCAAAACAAGAGGGCCATTGGCCCTATAGCGCTCACCTGATGGCTAGCAGTTTAGGCAGAATCAGTGACTTGGTGACCTAGTTTTTGACCCCAGATGACCCAGTTGCAAACTGGACCTATATTTCATAAAGCTACACATTGTGACTAATTGTCATTAATATCACATTCAAAATGTGATCCCTCGAGTGCAAACAAGATTATTCTTTGATGTGACCTTGTGATCTAGTTTTTGACCCGGATGACCCATTTACAAACTTAACCTAGATTTTATACAGACAAACATTGTGACCAAGTTTCATAAAGATTAGGTAAAGCAGGTGACCTCTAGAATGTTAACAAGGTTTTTTTCAATGTGAACTTGTGACCTAGTTCTTGACACCAGATGACCCAGTTGAGAACTTGATCTAGATTTCATAAAAACACATATTGTGACCATGTTTCATTCTGATTACATCAAAAATATGACCTCTATAGTGTTAACAAGGTTTTTCTTTGATATGACATTGTGACTTTGTTTTTGCCCACAGATGACCAGATGACCCAGTTACGAACTTGACCTAGATTTCATAGCGACACACATTGTGACCAAGTTTCATATAGATTAGGTAAAAAATGTGACCTCTAGAGTGTTAACAAAGTTTTTCTTTGATGTGACCTAGTGACCTAGTTTTTGACCCCAGACGACTCAATTACAAACTTGACCTAGATCTTATAGAGACATACATTGTAACCAAGTTTCATTAAGATTATGTGAACAATGTGACCTTGATAGTGTTAACAAGGTTTTTCTTTGATGTGACCTGATGATCTAGTTTTTGACCCCAGATGACCCAATTACGAACATGACCTAGATATGATAGAGACATACATTGTGACCAAGTTACATTAAGATTATGTCAAAATTGTGACCTCTAGAGTGTTAACAAGGTTTTTTTTATTTGACCTAGTGACCTAGTTTTTGACCCCAGACAACCTTATTACGAACTGGACCTAGATCTCATAGAGACATTCATTGTGACCAAGTTTCATAAAGATTATGTGAAAAATGTGACCTCTATAGTGTTCACAAGGTTTTTCTTTGATGTAACCTGGTGACCTAGTTATTGACCCCAGATGACCCAATTACGAACTTGACCTAGACTTCATAGAGACATACATTGTAACCAAGTTACATTAGGATTATGTAAAAAATTGTGACCTCTAGAGTGTTAACAAGGTTTTTCTTTGATTTGACCTAGTTTTTGACCCCAGATGACCCAGTTACGAACTTGATCAGATTTTATAGAGACAAACATTGTGACCAAGTTTCATAAAGATTAAGTGAAAACTGTGACCTCTAGAGTGTTAACAGTCCAATTGTTGACGGCGCACGGCGGACGGTGGACGGCGCACGACGGACAAAGAGGTGATCACAAAAGCTCACCTTGAGCACTTCGTGCTCAGGTGAGCTATCACTGAATGATAATATACTTGACCTTCATAATAATTATTCACCATATATATTGACATTACAGGATAAAACCTGTATTCCGGGATTATGGAATTAATTGAGTGAAGATGTTCGGAATATACCTGAGGGGGCGCTATACATATAGCGTTTAAAGCAATCAGGTACAATAATCGCTTTTTTGCCTGAAGTTATATATGTGAAACTTAAACTTTCGTCACAGCGACAACACTTTTACAAACTCGCTGACATTCTTTTTCATAAATAATAAGTTTAAGATGGAACCAGTGGTCTAAAAAATGTCGGAGTCTACATATTGGGTATCATTGTAAAATAATAGTTATTTCCTATTTAAAACAGAACGTTAATCTTCCGTTTTTTGGATAATGACGTTGCTATGACGTCGTGAAGTTGCTATATTTTCCCAACATCGTTGCCGAGCTTCGGAAGCGGCAGTGTCGAATAAAATGCAATATTTCAAATATTAAAACATTTTGAGGATATATTTTGCTAAATTTCAATAACAAAGATGTAGTCCAAGAGCTGAGGGCCATTTATTTACAATTCTTGTCCAAATCTATAATTGGTATGAATTGAAAGCATAAAGTGTCCAGTTTACGAAAACCCATTTCTTACAAATATTTGCTGTCACAACGCTGAGAAATCCAAGATGGCCACCAAGATGGCCGCCAAATTTTCAAATTTCACCCCTGTGACATAATATACATGCTGTAGGTACCGATTCTGTCTTATATCATGTTTTATGTGATTTTTTTATAGGAAACATGTTGAAATACACAAATCAAGCATAAATCATGATGTTTATAAATTGGATATTTGAAAATCATGCTTTTATGAAGAAAAAATGACGAAAAATTGGTAAAATATGTCATATCGTTTATGACAGTTAATATGCTTGTTGTATTTTTGGCCAAATGACTGTCCCAAATAGTTCTAATGATAGTTATACAGTTCTTACAACATCACATTCACTCTACTGTGGTGTGGTGGTGAGATTTTGAAGCATAATTTGTATTAAAGTGGGTGGGGTAATAATTTAACCCCAAAAATGAAATTTAGTTTGCCATTGAAAAATATCATTTTGAATAGGACATTTTATTTTTGTAACATTTAACTGTAATATTAATATTATTTTTGTATCTATATGCATGATTTATTTCAATTATAGTGTATAGAAATGTTTTTTTCCAAATAGGAGGGGGTGGTAAATCGTTGACAATGACGAAAAATATGGACCTTATCAGATTTGTCCAATACTGAATGCCCCATGCGCGCAAAAGATACTAATAGCCGGTTTTGTCAGGAAACAATCGACTGTTGCATATGTTTACTTTATAACATTATTTTTTTAATAAAGCGACCATGCATGTGCCTCCCTGGAATCCAAGATGGCCTCCGAAATGCCATTTCTATGGTCAAATGATAAAATCGTTTAAAAATAGTGGGTATGCTACATGTTTTCCCTTTTGAACCTATCACTGCCTAGTATACATATGTTATGCTGTATTGAGGTATCTCAACACTTCTGGGTGAAACTTATTCTGGTTGTTGTGAGTTCAGTACACATGTTTCCGGCTCAATGAGGTATACCAACAAATGCCGGGCCCAGTATTTATGCCTCTATGAGGTTTTTTGGACAGCCTCTATGTAGTACTTAGCATTCCTAGCTGGCTGTGGTACATACCACTTCCAGGTACAGCTATATCTGGATCTCATTGGTACCTTACACAGCTGGAGACAGCCATATCTGACTCTGAGGTACCTAACAGTCCTAACACTTCCGGGTATATTCATAACTGGCTATCTGAGATAGCTTTCACTGCCAGGTACAGCCAATTCCTGCCCTCTGTGGTACCTAACACGGACGGGTATAACAATTTCTAGCTTTTTGGGTACCTACAGCAGTGGGATACAGCCTTTTCAGACTCTACAAGGTTCCTATCAATTCAAAGTCATATCATTTCTGGCCCAATGAAGTACCTAACACTGCTGAGTAAAACCTTTTATGGTTCTCACCCTGCCTAGTACGCTTATTTCTGGCTCGCTGAGGCACTTAATAGTACCCGGTACAGTCAGATCTTGCTCTCTTAGGTACCTACCACAGCCGGATGCAGCAATTTCTGGGTTGTTGAGGTACCTACTACAGCATGAAACGGCCATATCTGGATTTCTGAGATACCTACCACAGCATGAAACAGCCGTTTCTGGGTTTCTGAGGTACCTACCACAGCATGTATCAGCCATTTCTGGGTTTCTGAGGTACCTACCACAGCCGTATACAGCCATATCTGGGTTTCTGAGATACCTACCACAGCATGAATCAGCCGTTTCTGGGTTTCTGAGATACCTACCACAGCATGTATCAGCCATTTCTGGATTTCTTAGGTACCTACCACAGCATGTATCAGCCATATCTGGGTTTCTGAGGTACATACCACAGCATTAAACAGCCATTTCTGGGTTTCTGAGGTACATACCACAGCCGTATACAGCCATATCTAGGTTTCTGAGATACCTACCACAGCATGTATCAGCCATATCTGGGTTTCTGGGGTACTTACCGCAGCAGGATATAGCCATATCTGGGTTTCTGAGGTACCAACCAATGCATGTATCAGCCATATCTGGGTTTCTGAGGTACCTACCACAGCAGGATATAGCCATGTCTGGGTTTCTGAGGTACCAACCACAGCATGTATCAGCCATATCTGGGTTTGTAAGGTACCTACCACAGCATTAAACAGCCATATCTGGGTTTCTGAGGTACATACCACAGCCGTATACAGCCATATCTGGGTTTCTGAGATACCTACCACAGCATGTATCAGCCATATCTGGGTTTCTGAGGTACATACCACAGCCGTATACAGCCATATCTGGGTTTCTGAGGTACCAACCAATGCATATATCAGCCATATCTGGGTTTCTGAGGTACCTACCACAGCATGTATCAGCCATATCCGGGTTTCTGAGGTACCTACCACAGCAGGATATAGCCATGTCTGGGTTTCTGAGGTACCTACCACAGCATGTATCAGCCATTTCTGGGTTTTTGAGGTACCCACCAAAGCAGAATATAGCCATATCTGGGTTTCTGAGGTACCTACCAATGCATATATCAGCGATATCTGGGTTTCTGAGGTTCTTAACACTCTATGTATCAGCCATATCTGGGTTTCTAAGGTACCTACCACAGCAGGATATAGCCATATCTGGGTTTCTGAGGTACCTACCACAGCATGTATCAGCCATATCTGGGTTTCTGAGGTACGTTCCACAGCTGGATATAGCCATATCTGGGTTTCTGAGGTACCTACCACAGCATGTATCAGCCATATCTGGGTTTCTGTGGTACCTACAACAGCTGGATATAGCCGTTTCTGGCTTACTGTATACCTATCACTGGCAGAAACATCAATTTCTTGCTCTTTTGTGCATACACCACTGCCGGGTACATTCATTTCTGGTTCTATGATGTACCTACCAATACCGGATACAGCCCTTTTTGGCTGTACAAGGTACCTTGCACTGCTGGGTAAAGCCTTTCCAGGCTCTATGGGCTCTATCTAACACTGCTTAGTCACCTATTTCTGGTTCTACCAGGTATCACACACCACTGCAGCATACAGCCTTTCTATATCAATGGCGTGTCTTACACTGCTTGACACAGCCATTTCTCAGCCATCCCATGTCAAAGAACAATTACTTAAAACTGCTCATTTAATACAATTATAATAATATCATGGAATGCGATGAAATACAAATATATGAGTAACACATACATTATATTTGTATTTAGTTACAAATATTAAACAAATGAATGACCTCAGCCACTTTTTGGTGACTATGTTTTCTAATGGTTAATTCTATTGTTTTTGAGCTTTTTATTTATAATTCTTTTATATAGCCTGATCAGATATAAAGTATGAATCAAGATATATTATACATACATGTTTGTTATTATAAATTGCATAAAAAACAAGAACAACATGCAACCCATTACATGTATTTCTAAACAATTCTGACGCGTTGGCCACTATAACAATGACCGTAGACTTACCAAGCTTGGTAAAGTCATCATTCTGCATATTGTAGATACATATACTTGTGTCTTTGACACATTCAAACTTATTCAGTATCCACAGAGACTTATAATGTTATCTATAGTCTCTGGTATTCATAAGTCTATAAACAAAAATGTTATTGGCCATATAAGTATGTTTTACTCTTCTAACGTGACCTTTCACCATTTTGGTGGCCATCTTGGATTTCTGGGAGGCATATGCATGGTCTCTCAAGCAATTTTTTTGAACTTGATTAAATGATAATGAATTAATTAAGTAACAAAGCGATGTTTTGGCACAGGGGCATTCATTATTGGACATATTTTAATAATCTGATGCAGTCGATATTTCGTCATTGTCAGCGGTTATTTACCCCCATTCTAATATTTGAAAGCAATATTTCAATATAATACAATTGAAATAAAACATGCATAAAGATATAAAATAATATTAATATTACAGTTATATTACGCAAATCAAATTTACCATTCAAAACAACAATTTTTGAATGGCAAACTAATTTCATTTTTGGGGTTAAATTATTACCCCACCCACCTTAATAAAAATTATGCGTCAAAATCTCACCATCACACCACAGTAGAATGAATGTGATGTTGTAAGATCTATATAACTACCACTAGAACTATTTGGGATAGTTAATTGGCCAAAAATACAACAAGTATATTAACTATAGTAAACAATATGACAGATTTTTCTGATTTTTCGTCTTTTTTTCGTCATAAAAGCATGATTTTCATATATCCAATTTAAAAACATCATGATTTGAGCTCGGTTTGTATATTTCAACATGTTTCCTATAACAAAATCACATAAAACATGTTATAAGACAGAATTGGTACTTACAGCATGTATATTATGTCACAGGAGTGAAATTTGAAAATTTGGCGGCCATCTTGGCAGCCATCTTGGATTTCTCAGCGTTGTGACAGCAAATTTTTGTAAGAAATGGATTTTCGTAAACTGGACACTAAATGCTTTCAATTCATACCAATTATAGATTTGGACAAGAATTGTAAATAAATGGCCCTCAGCTCTTGGACTAATGTTTAATGATAATATACACATGTAGTAATGGTACAATATCTTTGTAATAATTTTTTCTTATTAAGACGTTGAAAAACAATAACTTATATACTTCTACTATACTGACATCAAGAAAAAACGCTACAATAAAAAAGTTAATAACTTTTTTATTTTCAAAAATATGCCAATGATTATCGACACACCATGTATCTAGCTAAGCACGCGCCTTACGAAGCGAAAAAATAATCCCGTTTGGGTTTCGATGTACCAAGGTATGGTACGAAGCACGATTCGCAGGTGCGTCCCGTGCTCCTGTACCAAAAAGTATTTCCGGTCGACAAAAGTGCAGTTACAGTTGGTTTACAAGGTGAAATTCACAAGGAAATTTTTAAAATGAAACATTTAATTTTAAATGCCACGACTAAAAAGGGAAAATCGAGCACAAGTTTCTTGAATGCTGGAAAGTGGAATTTCGCAAATTGACGTCGTTCGACGTTTTGTTGCTTCAAAACCCATTATGGCCGGATAAATTCAACGCGTAAATACCACTAGGAGATTAGCAGATATGTGTCCCTCAGATGCTCCGCGTGTGACCTCTGTACGAAAAGACGTTTATATCCGTTAATGTCACCCACGTGTCCACTTGACAACGTCACAATTGACTTTTAGCTCATGTGAAATGTAATTGTGGTCGGTCTGTGATGTTTTACAATAACCAGCATTTTTCCTGGAATACGTTCTATAGAACAAAGGTGGAACGTCCTTGATCGCCGTTTTAGTCAGTTTTAACGTCAGCTACAAAACGTTCGGGCATTACAAACTGTGAGTACGCTATCTCAAGATGCGTGCTGTTTAACTTGTGTGGATCAATTAGGCCAAGATTGCCAGCAGTTGTTGTCGGACATGGAGGGCATACGTGATATTGACATTTTGGGAAGGTTAAGGTTTTTGTATAACAATTTTGAACATCTCAAAGGCGACAATATCAAATGAGAATTTACAGACATGTTTGCACATGCTTATATTTTAGTCTTTGAGACGAAATTATATTTTTACTACCCCAACGTATGAAATATCCGAACATATAGGTAGGTGTAGCGTTTCTTTTAGACGTCAGTATAAATTCTCAATATCGACATTACACGATAAAGCCCGATTCCGAAATAAGAAATTTAACGGTGTGTTGGGTAGAGGGAAACAGGCCGTATAGCGGGAGTGTATATAATTATTCTTTTTTCGACGTTTAAACATGTAAACGTATAAAAGAATTATTGTACATTATTATTAAACATCTATGTTTTTAAACTTCAATATACCAAGAATTATCTTTAAAAAATTGCATTTTATTCTAAACTTTCGCTTCCGTAGATAGATACCAATGGCGAGAAAATATACCATTTCCGAAGTCAGATAAGACTAGGCCAGTAGTACTGGACCGTATTAGTAGGCCAGTATTACCATCAGTACGGGGCCGTATTACTAGGCCAGTATTACCATCAGTACGGGGCCGTATTACTAGGCCAGTATTACCGTCAGTACGGGGCCGTATTAGTAGGCCAGTATTACCGTCAGTACGGGGCCGTATAAGTAGGCCAGTATTACCATCAGTACGGTGCCGTATTACTAGGCCAGTATTACCATCAGTACGGGGCCGTATTACTAGGCCAGTATTACCATCAGTACGGGGCCGTATTACTAGGCCAGTATTACCATCAGTACGGGGCCGTATTACTAGTCTATTCAGACATGTACATTTTGTCATCAATTATCTTCGTGTTCGAAATTATTGTAAGACGTGTATAAATGTACCACAAAAGTAAAACATGCGGCTAATTGCAAGGTATTGGTAAACTATAACAATAATTACCTCGATAAACTGTAGTTGAAATATTGTCTACGCACACTTTCAGTTCGTAATACGGGTTTAAAGGTCGTTTTTACGGTCCGTACCGTATTTATATCAAACTGAGTAGAGTTGTCCTTCTTTGTACTAGTGAGTATTCACCATATCGACATTACAACTTAAAACCCGTTTTCCGGGATTACGGAATTAATTGAGGGACAATGTGCGAGATATTCCGAATGTACGTCAGGGGGGGAACGGATATAGCGTATAGAGCAACTAGGTACAAAAATCGCGATTATTTTAGCCAAATGATAAGAATTTGTAAAAAGTCTTACTAGAAAACAATGACAACACAATTTTACGACCTCGCTGATAATATTTTCGCCTAAATAATATGTTTTACTTGAAAAATGCTTATTTTTCCCGACATCGATATCGAGCCACGGAAGCGGCAGTGTAGAATAAAATGCAATATTTTAAATATAAAGCATTTTTTAGGATAATTCTTGCTAAAGTTTAAAAACAAAGATGTTTAATGATAATGTGTAATAATTTGTTTATAAGTTTTTCATGTTTAAACGTTGAAAAAAGAATAATTACATACACTCCCGCTATACCGCTCATTGCTCGCTAACCCCCTGACCGTGAAATTTCGGTTCCGGAAAAACGGGTTTTATTGAGTAATGTCGATATCGAGAATAGATCCTGTTTGTACTAATGTGAAAACGTGTTTTCTCTTGCAGCTGTGTCAAGTTTATGACAAAATACAACCTAGTTACATAGTTTTCAGTAAATGCATGTACCCGAGCTCGAATTACAATTCGCTATTCATTTCGTTAATGTTGTTATTCTTTAATATTTGCAATACAATGAATGAAATCTGCGGTTACGAAATAGCCGTATTTTTCACAACAAATATCAAGTTACATTTGTATCTAAACGTGATTGTTCACAATGTTATATTTTCAAACTATTTAATACCTTTACAGGTCCGGGTCCAGAAAATTTAGAGTGGTGGGCACAACTAGGGATGTTACGTTGGGTTGGGTGCGAAGATAATTACTTTCGTATTTAAATCATGCAATTTCCTGCACTTTAAGCTTTTAAAATCAGAAGTAAACGAGATAAAATTGTACTGCTACATAAACAGAAAATACGATGAGTTTAACGATTATTTAAAAATAAAATTCAAATTCAATTTTTTTAAAACAGACGTCAAATTATTAAAATTCAACCAAAGAATACGGGAATATAGTGTATAACCGTGAGACAACGTACATTTTTATGCAATTATTTAAACATATGTTTAAGATTTTTTCAAATAAGAACTATATTTTAGAATTTGAGTTACATTAATAAATTTGTAGGCCTACTGCTACAAATCAAAATGCATAACCGATGAAATAAACAATATTATATCTGAAAGTTTCCACAGGTACAGATCAATGTTTTAGTAAATTTAGATAAAATTCATGAAATTTCCTGCACCCTAACGTTTTAAAAAAATATGAAAATTTAATGCTAGACACATGAACTTAAAAAAATGTGCCTCTAGCAAAGATTTTTGTAAATTTTGAATTATTATTGTTTAATGTTTTAAAATATCACGTGAAATATTTAAATTACATTGTTACATAATCAATAATAAATCTACCAACAAGAAAATTTGGAAATGCAATTTAATTTCTATCGTGTCACTATTTTTTTAATCGATCAGTTCATACGTTTTAGTAACATCAGGGGTGTCAACTGAGTCAAATAAAAAATCTTGAAAATCATATGCGGCTGACTATTTTTGCCAAACAGGACGCTTTCAACCACCTTGTTTCCACTCTTAACATTTTTCATCAGCTTCAGAGCAGATTGAACTGACCTTGTCATACCCGTTGCGGCTAAACATGACCGCTTCCCAACCTTCTACATTCTTTATGCACAAGTCAATATTATGCCCGCCCTGGGGCGGCGGAGATACAGGGCTTCCTGATAGGCGGGAATTAGATGACCTTATCGACTCCGAGTCTCGGGAAATAGACTTTGATCCGGGAATTTCGATACTGCGAAAGACGACAGTGATACTTTTATTCGTGTTTTTATTAAAGTACCCGGATGAAAAACTATGCCCCATGCTGGGGAACATTGTCACCAGTTTGGGGATTTAGACATCAAAAAATTGAAAATGTCTAATTACCCTGGGGTCACCCGCCGCTCCCCCGGGCGGGCAAAAATATTGACTGGTGCATTAGTACCCGGTCGGTCAGTGACTAGGACAAATTATTAATTTACGGCAAGTTGAAACCAAATGCCTATGATTTTATCATGTCTGTCAAACTCCCATTCGGAGAACAATTTTTCTTGTTATCATTCAATTACTTTTTGAAAGTTACATGGTTACAATGATAGTTTATCTTTTTTTACATAAATATAATGATTTTAGAAATTGATAGAGTAATGTATAAGTGGTTAAGTTCGCGTCGTGGAAATCTTCGCGTTTTTCGCGTATAGCACGTTTTCGTGAAGATTTCAGCCAGCGTAAATATCTACCAACAAAAAAACGGTGTTTATACACGATCAAATATGATTTTACGACTTTGTTGGCAAACCCACACAGTATTATAACGGCGGTTTGCAAAGAACAACCACTCTGTACGGACTGATCGGATAACCGTAGGAACCGTATTATACTGACTTTAAACCAATCTACAAACTGAAAGTAGGCACGGAAGATCAATTTGACAGTTGCAGTTTATCGAGGTAATTCTTGTTTATTTCTTTTGTTAATTAAGTATATTATGTTTAGGTTAGATTGCACAAATGCACTAAGGGGTCCCACAAAGGAGAAATAATTGAGACGTACAAGTTTGTCCATAAAAGTGTACAAACTGGGGTTTATAAGAAAGAAGACAAATAAAAGTAACTTGGCCAGCTGAAATTTAAGGTAACTTGGGTAGCTGAAATTGAATCCATCAGTGTATAACCATATCAGGAAATATCAAGTCGGCATCATGTTTTTTAATAAAATCCATTATGCTACATTGAAAGTATACATATATGTAAAGGATATTCATATCAAAAAATGAAAAAATATTTTATAAAAGGTGTTTTATTTCCAATTGAAAATTTTCTGCTGAAATGATTATAATAACTCGTTTTAATGAAATAAACACATATGATAAAGAATATTTGTACCAAAAATCGAATTTGTAATAAAATGTTTTATCACACATTGAAAATTGCAAATTTTTGTGTCAAAATACTGCAAAAAGTACTCTCTCAAATTCAATTTAAATCCCATTGATATGTTCTCCAATATATTATACAGGTGCTCGACCATAGAATAATAGTATATTCTATATCAATTATATTTGTTTCATAAATCACTGAATATTAAACCATGTAAAACTTCAAAATCTGTTTTGTATTTAACATTTAAGGAGGCATTTATGTTGAAACTTTCTATTCATTGGATTAGTTGCAAACAAAACAAGTCATTGTCAAACCCATTGATTTCAACAGTTATCCTTTTGTGCCCATTGTTAGGTAAATCAACTGACACACATGCATTACACTTGAAAATAATCAGCTGTGTGTAACTCAAATTTGTCAATAAATTACTATGTATGAAGTATGAATATCCTTTATATATGTATACACTTAACAAATATTATAAAAGTGTACACGTGTTTTTACCGTATTCCTTCAAAATTAAATACAGCGGTTTAAATTTTATGGTTAAAAGGAGGTAACTCTTCCAAAATTGCATTTTAACACAAAAGTGAGTAATTATAAAACCTAAATTGGGCTTAAGGATGCTGGATCGGTTTAATGCACATGCGTCATTTGTCATAGTACGTTATGTGCCTTATAAATGTAAAAATGTGTCAAAATAAACTAAAATAAATCAAATGAACAGTTTTGATAAGTATTATGCAATAAAATTAGAAAAAACTAATCGAAATGACGGTTTCCATTCCGAGAAAAATATTACAGTACAAAATATGTGGGTGTGGTAAAAAAATAAAAATATTGCAATTTATGCCAAATGACTTTTTTTGGAGTCAGGTTCGTTTGGTAATGTTTGTTTATTGTGCGTTGATGTGTTTTCGCGATATTTACATGTTCAATAAATTTTATTTTAAGCGTTTTCATTGATTTTCTCAGCATTTTAGACACATTTAACTAAAATAAAAACAAAAATTGCGAAAAAGATACCTCGGTGACATGTATTTTTTATTCCATAATTTTGAAGATCTATGTCACTAGACTTATTTAACAAAATATTTAAAAATGTTTAAGGTGGGAAAAAAGTTATTAGGATTTTATCTGGGTGCTATTTTGCTGCATTAAATATGAAGTGGGTGGGGTAAAAGAGCAATATATATTAGACCAAAATTAAATATACCCTTTTTGGTATATTGATCATATCAATGTGTACCCAAATAATATTGAACAATATTTTAATATTTAGATCACAGACATCAAATACAAATGTCAAAAATGAACATCACCACCAATTTACCAATTTCCATGGAATTATAAAAATAATTCACACACACTTCAATTAGGGCTGATTTCCCGAAAAACGAGTTCCGTGACCTACACTTGACGAATGTTCTAAGTACACACTTTTAGAACTAGAATAAATCAGGAACATAATCATCTAAACTCAATAAAACTGTTAAGATACCATATGTTGGTGATTGTCTTTAATACAGAAGAAGAAAAACCAAGATCTACGTGACAATCATTGATGCGTGACGAAAATGACAAAATCACATTTTTCTCGTGCTCACACCTCAAATATGTGTAAATGTGTTTAAATCATTTCATACCTGATTAACATTCGACCCCCAAACATAAAGCCATAAAAATAGTTCGTATCATTTGACGCAAATGACGCTTGATGAGTGCGCAAGTGCGATATGAATGCTTGAAATTGGCATGCCAATAAGATTGGTAAGATTTAATTCATTAATTGGCTGTTTTGGGGTTCTTAACACATGCACAAACGTTTTATTATGATTGTTGCATTGAATTCTCGAAAAAGCTGCATGTTTCTATTGACTCGATTTAAAATTGAGACGTCACATGGCGTCATTTACATTTAGTCCTTAAATTCGTCAAAACACGTTTATGACAACATCTGACTGATGGTTGTATCACTTAAAGATTGTGACATAATGTGGAATCATTGAATTCAACAGAATAAGTCCATTTATTTGTATGGAGCAATTTAAAGTTGAGCATGGAAGTAACTTTCAATAGGCATTTATCATCCGAATTACTACTACAATTTAACAAAAACTCACTATTTTCGATCAATCATGTATTTTGTAAGATATGAGCACATTCTCATCACATGGAATTTGATGTTGATGCAATTTCCTATTTAGGTTGCACGATTGAATGCCCGCCTTGTAGCCCGGACCAAAATCCGATATAATACGTCTGGGATAAGTTGGGGCGACGCATCCGAGCACGACGGCAACACCAGAACGTACAGGAACTCACAACGAACCCTTTACTAGAACGGAATGCACTCCAGCAGCAATTGGTACACATCATTATCAATTTAATGCCTCAGAGGATGTCAGGCTATCATCAGGGCCGACGGTGATCATACATAATATTGATGTGCGACTTTGTTGTTTTAAGCAGTGAACTAAATGGTCATTTTCTAGTATGTTGTTATTATATTTCAGAATGGCGATTCACTCAATTTGATAGACAATAGTTTCCTTATTCCAATGGTATATTCGATTCACTGATAGGTCTAATACTTTTCCTGTGAAATGAAAATTTCAAAGTGTGTACTTAGAACATTCGACTAGTGTAGTGTTTTTCATCATATTTTGTGTCAGTATAGATTTCTTTACTTCCTGGCAAAATTTGAGCAAATTCTGAAGGTAGGATCCTAAGCGCTCCAACATCCTTAATTCTAATCATTGTTTTCTTTTTTCTGTCTAAGTACATATATACACCTTTACAGGAATTTGGTCAGCAAAAAGGATAGTCTTAACTGCATTAACATTTTTTTTTGATATACATTTATTTGGTAAATCGACATAATCAATGTCTTTGACCATTTACAATACAAAAAAATGACGGTCAAGACGCGTCATACAATACAATCAAAATCAAAAGTTTATAAATACATAATATATACAAAACATGTGAGTAGTTATGTTTACTGTTGGACCTATGCATTAACAACCTGATAAACATCCGATGAACACAGGGCAAAAACCAGTGCCATTAGCTAAAGCAAATGTCATCATTTTTTTATTCTGTTAGTGAAAATTGTTATCAGATTGTAATAAAATCAATTGAATTGTAATTCCACATGTCCAACATGCATAATTATGTCAAACATTTCAGCAAAATCAAACACATTTCGACCAAGTTATGGGTAAATATTTACATGAACACTTATAAGATTTGTTCAGTGTGTATCGCTGGCTAAGAATAAGAAGTTCGTAAGTACAAAATTAATCTTCTGAGAAAACAAAACCAAACAAAACTAATATTTACATATGGAAAAACACGATTTTTAAACTTCTGTTTGTTCAACATGACCAATAAAAGAAGCACCATGAGATGCAGATTTCAAATATACTTGCGTCTTAAAAGGTCTAAACATTTTTTCATTCGGACCAAAATTGTGATTGCTATGGCAAAAGAAACATTGCAAATGGCTTAAACCCGGTAGGGGGTTTCTGTATTGCTTTCAATTCTTAGTGACTTGTTAAATAGTTACATGTTTATACAAATATCATTTCAGTGTCGGGTAAAATGGAAGGCGAATCTGGCAGTTTGTCGGGCGATCATCAAAAGAACAGTAAGGTCATACAATCCGGTGATAAGTCTTATATCTGTGGTATCTGTGGCCGTCCATTCACACTTTGCGATACTCTGAAATATCACATGATAATGTGATATTTGTGATACTTCCTTCACTCAAAAAAGTAACTTGAAAAGCCACATAAGATCACATACCGGTGAAAAACCATATAAGTGTGATGTTTGCGGATTATCCTTCACAAGTAGTAGCGACATGAAGCGTCATCAAATTGTCCATACCAAAAACAAATATAAGTGTGGTATATGTGGATCTGCCTTTACACTGAAAGATCATTTGTCCACTCATAGGAGGGTACATACGGATGAAAAACCATATAAGTGTGATAGTTGTGGATCTGCCTTCAAGCATAAAGGTAGCTTGACGCGGCATGAAAAAATACACACTGGTGACCAAATATATAAGTGTGATAGTTGTGGATCTGCCTTCAAGCATAAAGGTAGCTTGACGCGGCATGAACAAATACACACTGGTGAACAAATATATAAGTGTGATAGTTGTGGATCTGCCTTCAAGCATAAAGGTAGCTTGAAGCGGCATGAAAAAATACACACTGGTGAAAACCCTTATAATTGTGACGTGTGTGGATTTGCCTTTAAACGAGAGCGTGGTCTGATATGCCACATGAGAATACATACGGGTGGAAAACGATATACATGTGATGTTTGTGGATCTGACTTCACACACATTGAGTCTTTGAAGCGACATATAAGAAAACACACTGGTCGTAATGATAGTGAAAAACCTTACAAATGTGATGTTTGTGGATTTGCCTTCACCGCACAAAGTAGTCTGAAATGCCACATGAGAATACATACAGGTGAAAAACCTTACAAATGTGATGTTTGTGGATCTGCCTTTAAACAAATGGGTGACCTTACATGCCATATGAGAATACATACGGGAGAAAAACCTTATAAATGTGATGTTTGTGGATCTGACTTCACACGAATTAATACTTTACAACGTCACAGAAGAACACATATTGTTTAATGATATGAGAGTGATGCTAGCGAAGCAACGTATACAGTAAAATAATCTATCACATACGAATTAACATAGTAAGATAAGAAAAACTAAAATACCTTCAATATATGTGCCTTCCTGTCTTGCTTATCTAACTTGTGATGGGTATTTACATAAATGTTTTGTTTATGATATAAACGCTACTGGTAGTAGCGATTTGTAAATTATATCGGCAAAAGAGTTGCACATGCTGTATAAGCAATCATCATTGTTATATGTAAAATAATATGTTACTTGCGGTTGTGTGTGCGTGCATGAGAGTGAGTGAAGTATTCATCATTAAGTCTTTATCCTTTGCCTGTAAATAATTTGGGTTTATTGTCAGTTGTTTGTTATTGATTGTTTTGTATATATGGGCTGTAGGTTTCAATTATTGAAATAAACATCATTATTATTAGTATGATTATGAGTTAGTTTCACGTTTTATATATTGCATCTCCGTATTGGTTATCTAGTTTTCTCCACCTCCGTAAACAATTGCCAAATTCAGAATGTTTGAAAATACTTTCAATACATCTTCGCATGGCTATGACCGCTTTTAAGTCCCATGTCTACGCTGCCGCTAAAATGCTGTTGCTTTTCACTTTCGAGCAATTTAACAACGGCGATCTCGAAACTTCTCATCATATTTCTTGACATATTGCAATTTCAGTTTAGAATTTGGCCTGATCTTATATTACAAGGTTCTAGTGATTTAATTTCGTTTGTCATAATAGCTGGTAAATGAAACCTTTAACTAGGGGATCTAAGGCCATGCTCCATGGGGATGTTTTCTATAACAATGGATCTATCTTGTCAAATTGTGAAATCTGTGCGTTCCGAGATACCTTAGTTGGAATAAAACAGGGCAGATTTTATTACAAAGTCAAGCAAATATAAGTACCTATTTTGCCAGTTGTCTTACTAATGCTTCATATGTGTCTGATATTTGAGAACCTTTAACACAGTTCTAAATGACAAGGTCAATGAGCAATAGAGGCGTCCAAGCCAACTACTGCAGTGCATAGCTCTATCAACGAATACGTGATACATATACAAATGTAATATGTTTTCATATATTTAGGTTATTTTGCGAGCAGTAAAAATGCACATATTCTTACACGGTAGGACATTCTTCACTTGCCGGGGCATTCATTATTTTGGTGACACTAATTTATAAGCCCATACCAGGGTCAGGCGAAAGTCAGGAAAAACACAATTATTTTTAAGGGTTGTTTGGTTATTTATTGCGTAATTATTGTTGTTGCAATGGGCGTAGGTTACCGGATCCCTAGACTAGTGGTTTTATAGGTGTCTATTAACCGAACCTCTAGCCACTGCCTATTTATTATATTCGGACAGAATCGCCGTCATAAGTTATGGTAAATGCTAATAAGAACATTATACTTTAAATCATATATAAGCTTAAGAAAATAAAAAATCTTTTATAAACGTGCGCGGTATGTAGCCTTACATTGAACAATGTCCAAGTTATTAGTTTGTGTGTGCTAAGAAAGACTACTCTATCGTGATTATTAACATATCACGGTACGGACCGCATTGTACAGACTTTAACCAGTACTACACAAACTGGTATAATGGCACAGACAATAATCCAATTACAGTTAATAGAGGTAATTATTGTTATAGTTTCATAGAAACGATGCAATTAGCTGCATGTTTACATTTTATAGTACAAATATACGCGTCTAACAATAATGTTGAACGATCACATACGAAGATAATTCAATGCCAGCATCCAATAGATGGACATGTCTAGTAATACGGTCCCGTACTCGCGGTAATAATGGCCGACTTATACGGTCCCGCACTACTGGCGTATTCTAATCTCACGTTGGTGGCTAGTACGCTTTTATCTTCACCGAAGGCGAAAGGATATAGTAATATTATGTGTCCGTCCGTCCCATATTTTGTCCTCAGCATAGATAAATAGATAACCATAACTCTATATTCCCAGTTTTGAAATTATCTCTTCTTGTTTAATTTTTAAATATTTTTTGTGCAGAGCATAACTTGAAGACTATTTAAGCTATTGATTTGAAACTTGATATATGAATAGATTGCAACTAGGAAAAGTGCAGTGACCTAGAGCATGGCCAAGGGATATGTAATATTAACAATGATTCAGTTAATGGTCTCCTACAAACAATATCTGTCCCCTATTTTAGATGTAAAAGCATTATAAGGTACTTAGATTTGAGCGTAAGTTTAAGATTTTCGTAAGTGCTTTGATAAAACAGTACACTGGTTCAGACCATGACACACACGTGTACATACACTTGTTAGTAGTAATATTATATATTTTACTTCTATAATACATGTACAACTTGTTTGTATCCTAGTGTCCAGCTGTTTCTTGTTTTAGAATGTCCTATAATCCTAACCTTACTTTAGTTCATTTCAGAGTCTGATATAATGATCCATGAACTACATAAACGACCGTATTATTTGTGCTGTGGTACTAGTTGAATAAAAAGCTTTATCACATGTTTGACGACGCGGTAGCGTAATAAAGCCATTATTTATTTTTTGATAATACACTAGTGTAATAAAGTTTTGACGCGACGTCTTTCAAAGTACAGGCGACGTCGTCAAAGATGCGCGTTTATTGTATTGAAAAAAAGTAGCAATTTTATGTTTCGCCCGAACAAAGGCTAACATGTGATAAAGGGAACATTACATTCGTGACTTTACACATATAATTTATTAAACTCGTTGAATAAAATCGATAAAATACTCGACAGAGCCTCGCATTTTATTATTTTGTTAAACTCGTTTAATAAATTCAATATAAAAAGACACTCATGTAATATCCTCTATTTACAATATCATTACAGATTTGGCTAACATGGACGATGCATCTGATAGTTCACTGAGCGATCATGACAAGAACAATATTTTAAAGCGATCTGGAGATAAACCTTTTATATGCGGTGTTTGTGGATCTTCATTCACACAATGTCACTCTCTGAAACTTCATCTGAGAATTCATACTGGAGAAAAACCGCATAAATGTGATTTGTGTGGAACTGCATTCACCTACATAAGTCATTTGAGTCGTCACACCAGAATTCATACTGGTGCAAAACCATATCAGTGTGATGTTTGCCGAACAACATTTTCCGACAAAGTTCATTTGAATTATCACATCAGAATACATACTGGTGAAAAACCATATAAGTGTGATATTTGTGGAACTTCGTTCACATGTAAAGGTTATTTGAATTATCACACTAGAATACATTCTGGTGAAAAACCATATAAGTGTGATATTTGTGGAGCTTCATTCACACGTAAAGGTAATTTGAATGGTCACAGAAGAACACATTCAGGTGAAAAACCATATAAGTGTGATATTTGCGGAACTTACTTCACGCGAAATTGCGACATGAAGCGTCACGTAAGAACAATACATACTGGTGTAAAGCCGTGAAAGTGTGATGTTTGCGGTACTGACCTCACATTTAAAGGCTCATCGAAGCCCTATATGATAGTACATACTGGTAGATAGTCATACATGCGTGAAATTTCCGGATCTACCTTCTCACGAAACTGTGTGAGTGACCGGAATAGCCACAGAGGAATACACTCTGGTGAAAAACTATACAATTGTGATGTTTGTGGGACTACTTTCAATCACAGGCAGTATCGGTACAAAATTATACTTTCTGGTACTAAACCATATATCTCATACCCTCGTGGCGATGGTTAACATCAGAAATGAGGTGTCGAGAGTGATTAATATAAGTTGGAAAAACTTGTTTCACAATCGACCTTAAATAAATTAGTATAAACTAAACTATATGCGAGTGAAATGCGTGTATCATCCATTGAAACATTACTTGAGGTACCATTGAAAAACACATAACGGCAAAACACTGACCTGTCAATGTAATAGTGAAAAACGACCAACAAGACGTAATAGCGATGAAAATGAACAACCACTATCATTTCGCGGAAAACAACACACAGCCAGTTAACTGGGTTTGTTTGGTGAAAATTGTAAAACCAGTCAACAAAGTGGTGAAGAATAACTTACAACCAATCAACCATTTTGTAGTAAAAACAATACAAAAGTCAATCGTTTTGTGGTGAAAAACGTACAATCAGTTAACATAGTGTTTCAAAACATACAACCAATCAAGTTTTGTGTTTAAAATACACCCAGCGCCAGTACATAACTCGTATAGTCCGTTTGCGGCGAAAAAAACCCATCTAAAATGAAGATTTCTCTGTATTTACTGCACCTACAAGTATGAGATTTTGCACGAGTAAATGAAATGTATCTACCTAATATACAATTAAATCTAAGCAACATCGTACATGTGTGAAAAAAGTTTTGTTCATAAGTTCTATGTAAAATATTTGTAGTTTACAATGAAACTTCATGTTAGAAGACTCGATACACACAACAGCCAATTTTAAGGTCACGTGACACGTCTAACGGTAGATTTACGTATTTGTAACCTATTTAATATAGCATATACGAGGCCCGTCTGTACATCTGTACTGTCAAAGTGTATCATATTTTCGGGTCTAAACGTAAAAATAGCTTGCGTCTAGCAGCCTCCTTTTCGAACTATAAAAACACGGATTTTACAGCGTCTTTAACGATTTTGGCTGCTTAATATTAGGCATTTTTCAAACGTGTTCATGAATGTCGATTTCAGACTTATCCTAAAGGTTTGGGTAGATGTATATTCCTCAATAATTTAGGACTTGTTCAGTCATAAGACTACATGTCATTGCGCACATAAACATTACAATGCTTTTATTAAGTTCTGAATATAACATTATTATATACGTGAATGTCCATGTATATACATAGCTCATATGTAGCTTAGTAAATAAGGGTTTGGTTTTCACTGCTTTTCCGTGATATTACATGTTTTATACATAATCTGTATACACACAAGCGACATACCTAAATCAATCGACTTATATGGGCCTCATAAATTTCGCTTTCATCACAGCAATGTTAATCTCGCTGATCACGGATTTAAACAGTTAATAAAAAGACAGTTAATCATCAATGGAATACCAGACATCATCCCTGCGTTAAAGTGTTCAAATGCAAGTAATATCAATATACAATAAAGAATAAACTTGTTCAAATAAGTAATTAAAAATTATGAAATTTAAAATGAGAGTAGGTAGAATGTAATTATGATTCTACATAATTTTTTATCAACATCTGGTGAATAGATTTTTAACCATTCAAAATTTAGACGATTTTTTTGGCTGCAAACGGGCTATATACAATTATTGATGTACTAGGATCCGCAGTTGGATCATAAGTGGTCCGTGGTTGTAACTCACCACTTGCGTTCTTTAGGAGTTATCTCCCTTGTTGTTTTTATGAATGTCCGAATCGTTTAATCTTTGCCAATTAAAATTAGTTCAACACATTCTTGTTGTACCATTTATATACTGGCGTGGTGGCAGCGGCGTTAAATATTCAAATGTATAATATATGTATTCTAAAATATACATATAATTATTATTATTATCTTTTCATATGGGCATTTCACTATCATTGTTTACTCCAATTTGTTTATACAAGGTCACAAACATAGTACTGAAAAATAATAGTACACATGAAATGGAAACTACCATCGCACTTTAAAGTCCCATTATGCCTTAAATAGCTATTTTCAAAAAGCAATAGCTTGGCAACCTATCTGCAAAATGATTCATTTTGAGCACTTAAGGACGTTTGATAGGGTTATTATTTTTTTTAAATGATACCAAAAAATAGGCACAATTATAGTCTAATATATACTGAAGCGACATGTGAAATAAAAAAGGTATGTCGCGGTACTATTTAAGGGGTCATGGGGTAAGGGGTCATGGGCCCTTTTTCAACATCATTTTTCAAGAAAATGACCAAAATTTTTGGTATTTCGCAATGTATTCATTTTTGCATTAAAATCGATATTTTTTCTTGTTAAACTCATTTCCATGGGTTTGTATGAACAAACACATATTATTCAAACATTCCTATACACTTTTGGTATTGATAAGAAAATTCACAATTTTTTGACAAAAAAAAAATTGTCAAAATATCCGAACAATGACTGTTAAAAAAGACAAAAAATACACAAAATCAGCCGTAGCTCAAAAACGACATCGATGACCAACATATTTTTTATTGCTAATTTTGTTGATAAAAGTGTACTCAATCCAAATATTAAATAAAAATGATAGGTCACGGGACTACTTTTTGCGCTATGACGTAATTATTGTCCCCCTATATCATAAAAACCTTAGTGAAATTGCGTAAAAACGACGCAATATCTGCGCGTGAAAAAATATTCTAAAACCAAAAGAGTACTCACATTTGCATATTATGTACATGAAAGTATAGTAAATATAAACTTAGACGAAATTGACGTGTAACAATAATAATTTTAGGTGCAGTTACGTCGTAATTGTGTCTCTTTGCAATGAAATTTGCGGTATAATGGCGGTAAAATGGCGCAAAAAAGGCCAAATTATTACATTTTGCATATATGTTTTTCTCATAATTTTTAGTCTTGTCATAATTTATTTTTGGCTAAGGATGTTGATTAAAGTGTACTTTATCTCAAAATTAAAATAAAACATAGGTGTTCACGCTACACTTTGTGCTATTGTGACTGGATTATCTCCCCTTTTTCCCAATTTGTCAGTGACGTCGCATTCCATATAGCAAGTGGGCATAGATGGGCCCTAAATCGCTCACTTGAATAATCTTCACAATTTTAGTCAAGAGATCATTAATTCATTCCCTATATATCAAAAATAGGGCATCTTTGTAGTCCCAGGCGGCAATACAAGCACTCATTAAAAATTGGTACAGGTAACCCAAGTAATAATTTCTAATTTCACAAAAATGAATGAAAATGTAACCGCTATTTCACGCATAGTGTTTTCATATTATTTGCTCAGTGAAATTATTTTTTAACCCCGAAATTTCCGTATTTTTACTAACCCTAGATAGTATCACGACAAACATTTTGCCCAATTTTCATGACGATCAAGTGCCCAACACGGCCTCTAATCGCGTTTAAGGTATATGCGCAGAAATGATGCGCATAAACAACTGTATCAAACGTCTTTAAGTTGAGTCCCAAAGGTTAAAAACACCATAAGATGGAAGAAAACGAAATAAAGCCTCTAGTTGGTTTGTAAACAAAACAACGAAATGTAAACAATAAATGCATAATTTATGGGGAGCAACTCTTGCAAAATTAGTATTTTGTCATCCATACATTATACTAAAGGTGATTTTTGGCATACTATTTCGACAAATATATAGCTGACATTCTGTCGTCAAATATAGCTCATTTGTGAAAAACATTCTAATTCTTTATATTTATTGGATGATCGGAGAAAATTGTTTGGGAGAAATAATGTGACTTTAAGAATTGATATTTGATAAGAATTGAAACGATTCAACATGACTATCCTCTCTTTATCTAGTGACCGTTTCTTAAGCAAAGCGCTACCGAGCGCCTTCATTTACTTACCTCCCGTTCAATAAAATAAAGGCATTGGTTATCTCCCGTGGAAAGCACTACGTAGCGCTATGCTTAGGAAACGGACACCCGCTCGACTATCTTTTTCTTGTCTCACCTACTCGTATCCCATTTTTACACAACTTACAAAATACACATGTACACTAATACGCTCACACCCACCTTTAAACAGAAAACAAGACTGTGGGTCATAGTTTGTTCACTTGCCATAGTAGTGCATGCAGGCTCCTATGATGACCTAAGTAATTACTTAATGCACACTTACACAGTCAATCACAAATACATGTAGACATAAAACAAGAGGGGTCCAAAGGTCTCAAGTTTATTCACCTGCCACTGTATTGCATACACAATTTTGTGCGTGATGACCTAAGTAGTAATTTACAATTTCTGAGTAAGATTTTAAAAGTGCAGCCTGTTTGGGAAGTACAAGGTTTTCATGTTATTTTATCCGGTGACCTTGTAATTAATATCAGATGACCGATATAGAAATTGACCTACATTCTTCGGAAACAATTATTCTGACCAACCTCCATGAAATACCCCTGTATACCCATAATTCAACCTACGACGATGACATAGTTTTTAACATTAGATGACCCATATTAAAACTTGACATATATATTTTTTAGATGATCATTGATACCAAGTTTCATATAGATCGGGTGGGCATTGTGACCTCTAGTAACTACACAAGGTGTTTCTATGATTTGACCTTCTGACCTAGTGTTTTACCCCGGATGATCCAAACTCAAACGTGACCTAGACATTGTTTGGATGATCATTTAGACATAATTTCATAAAAATTAGGCCAACTTAGTTACCTCTTGTGAATACACAAGTTTTTTTTCTATGATTTGACATTGTAGTGTAGTCTTTGATCGCGTATTATCGAACTTGAGATGTATCGAATATTTTATTGAGATGATCATTGTAACCGAGTTTAATGAAAAGATGTGTCCACTTATGACCTCTAGTGACTTCACGAGGGTTTTCAACGATTTGACATGGTTACTTAGCTATTATCCCCGGATGACCAAATACAATAACATTACATGGGTTTTGTTGATATGATTATTTTGGGCAAGGTCAATAAAGATTAAGCCAAAGTGTGACCTCTAGTGTATACGCAAGGTTTTTCTATAATTTGACATAGTGACCTATGTTTCTGTTAAACTGCATAATAGTGAAAATGTATATTATTGTCTTTCAAAATTTATTAGACAAAATTAGTATCGAATTGATCAATATTTTGTAAGTATGTATTAGGAATTTTATGTATTTAAATATGAAATGTTTTGGTCAATGTATAATAATTACTTCAGTCTTTATAATATTGACTAAAAAGGATTATCTTAGTCGATATTTGAAGTTTCTTTGTTCGTTAAGTTGTTTTGTTTCGATTAATACTCGTTGTCCTGATCAGACAATTAATTGCATTGAATTAATTCTAACAATGGCGTTTTGATAATTTTACTATCTGGTCAGTGATTGGCTAAGTAAGTTATAGGATGGACTAATCAGATCTAAGATAGAATTAATATCAGTAAATGAATTGACAGAATAACGTTGGACTTTGAGAGAATAAGATTTATTTAAAATTAAGAAACCATATACATTGTACATTGTATATACATTGTATAATATACCTTTATGTAAAATGATGTAATTGGGAATAAAATATACTTAGACTAATTGTGGATCTGTCGTTATTAACCTGCTTTCACGCGGACTTTCAAAATGCATTTCATCATATAACACATCCAACGTCTTCGTGATACTTGGGACACATTCAACAACAGTTTGTCACGGTTATAGATATTGAAAATATATCATCTGTCAAATTATGCGAATAAATGGTCGAGTATCAGGTTACTTAATCTTTATACCATTTATACCGTTTAATACTTCTTTCATTAATTGTTGTAGCACTGTGTAGCATAATTATTATTATGACACAGACTATACATTTATATATTCTGTACGCATTTTCACGCGGACTTTCAAAATCCATTTCGTGATACTTGGGACCCATTCAAAAACAGTTTGTCACGGTTATAGATATTGAAAATATATCATCTGTCAAATTATGCGAATAAATGGTCGAGTATCAGGTTATTCAATCTTTATATCATTTATACCGTGTAATACTTCGTTCATTGTTGTAGCACTGTGTAGCATAATTATTATTATGAAACAGACTATACATTTATATGTTCTGTACGTATTTTCAATCTCTTAGACTGTATCGTGGATCTGTATCTATGTTGAAAGTACTTGAGTATTAAACTTGTACATATAGGTGTACCCGCACACTTACAGTGTTGTTTATTTCTTATTTGAATTATATTTTACACTTAATCTACTGCATTTAATTAATAGTCACTCCAACAAGAAGAATATATTACACACTGTACGTGTGGTTTTACCTTTAGGACTGAGTTGTCGTCATAGGTCTTCGTTGATGTTAATTTGTATACTAGACTATAAATCATATATAAACATATAACACAAATTTCACATTTAAACTTCCGATATGTTGGCGAACTTATTATACGATCAAGTTTTATTTTGATTGTGCTAAGAAAGACTACTCTGACCGTACTGAAAATACTTTACGGCATGGACCGTAATGCATCGACTTTAAACCTTACTACAAACTGAAAGTGTGGACAAAAGCAGTAGTTTATAGAGGTAAACTTTGTACGTTTAAACTGTTTATGTACATTTAAATGTATTATTCAGTAGACAATATGTAACTGAATATTTCAAGTAACAGAAAGTAACGAACAATTGAATGTGACGAGCTCCTGAATAAAAAGTGTTGTTCGGTGCAAAGAAGTGTCTACAAGTACGGTCCCGTGTACTAGGCTAGTACTACGGCACTTGATGTTGACTTGTCCAGTTTGATCTGTAGTGGCCCCTTCAATAGTATTCTTGTCTGCACAATTATAGGGATTTAATATAATGTGACTTGATTTGAACCGTGGTCCCTTGTACTTGCTATACTTCACTACCGAACATTCTTGATTTTTAGTCTGGCTGATGCCATGAACCCACTTAGATAATTAAATTGTTTAAGGATGAGCATAGCCCCAAGACCCACCTAGTATAATGGTGCCTACCATTATGATGATAGTGCTTATTTCATTATTTCGATATAATGAATATGTACCTGTGTTTAATTTTAATAAATCAATTGTTGGGATGCGTACATTTTATCACTCGTGCTACGCACATGTGATTTAATTGCTACGTATCCGAAATCGTGACTGTACTTTATTCTACGATATAAGACAGGTACATGTTCATTATTTTTTAAATATAATAAGGCAGTGTGAGCCCTGGTGAATTGAATTGAAAAGGTAACTAAGGGACTGAGCGATATTCATCTACTCCTCTCGTGAATTTCACAAATAGTGACAGGTGAATGACCAAGGCTTCCTCGTTTATTTGTCTGTATTGTTACACAAGTTTAATATAATATCATGGATGCAAATTTTCAGGTAGGTTCACTATATACTTGATTTCAGGTTTATGAGTGTACGAAAATGTCTGCCTTTTCTTCATTTTCCTAATAGTATATAAAAGTATCACTTTTCAGGATTTCAAGCTTGAAGAATTTCTCAATAGCACCGATGTAATATTGCTACAATGTAATTACAGGTTCAGTTAACATGGATGTACAATCTGGTAGTTCGTTGAGTGATAATCACAAGGACAGTATGCTAGAGCGATCTGGAGATAAACGTTTTATTTGTGGTGTTTGTGAATTGTCATTCTCAAAATGTAGTTCTCTACAATATCATATGAGAATACATTCCGGTGAAAAACCATTTACCTGTGACGTTTGCAATTCTGCCTTTACAATGAAAAGTCATCTGTCTGCTCACAAAATGATTCATACTGGTGAAAAACCATATAAGTGTGATGTTTGCGGATCTATATTCTCAAAAAAAAGTAACATGACTAGTCACATGAGAATACATACTGGTGAAAAACCTTTTAAGTGTGATCTTTGCGGATCTGTATTTTCGGGCAAAAGCCACATGACTAGTCACAAGAGAACACATACTGGTGAAAAACCATATAAGTGCGATGTTTGCGGATCTACATTTGCTGAAAAAAGTAATTTGAATCGTCACATCAGAACACATACAGGTGAAAAACCATACACGTGTGATATTTGTGGATCTACTTTCTCTGATAAAAGTCATTTGAATCGTCACAAACGAAAGCATACTGGTGAAAAACTATACAAGTGTGAAGTTTGCGGAACTTCATTCTCGTACAAAAGTAGCATGACTAGTCACATGAGAATACATACTGGTGAAAAACCTTTTAAGTGTGATGTTTGTGGATCTACATTTGCTGAAAAGGGTACTTTGACTCGTCACATCAGAACACATACTGGCGAGAGACCATATAAGTGTGATATTTGTGGAACTACTTTCTCTGACCACAGTCATTTGAATCGTCACAGAAGAAAACATATTGGTGAAACACAACATACTTGTGATATATGCGGAACTACGTTTAAAGACAAAGGTTATTTTAAGCGTCATATCAGTTTTCATGCAGATGAAAAAACATTTGCTTGTGGTATTTGTCAAACTGTCTTCAAACAGAAAGCCAGTCTGTTTCGTCACATGAGAATACATACTGGTGAAAAACCATATACGTGTGATGTTTGCGGAACCAAATTCTCGGACAAAAGTCATTGGTATCGTCACAAAAGAAAACATATTGATGAAAAGTCACATACTTGAGATATTTGTGGAAATATATTTACTCAAAGTAGTTAATTAATGCGCCACATGAAAGCACATTATTGTGCAAAAACGTATCATTGCGTTGTTTGTGACACTGTCTTCACACACAAAGCCAATATGTTTCCTCACATCATAATACATAACTGTGAAAGACCATACACTTCTGATGTTTGTGGATCTGCCTTTACAAAGAAATGTATTATGTCTGCTCATAAAATAATACAAACTTCTGAAAAACCACATGCTTGTGATGTTTGTGAAGCTTCAATCACAAAGAAACTTTATTTATATCGTCACAAAAAATACATTCTGGAGAAAAACCATATACGTGTGATGTTTGTGGAACTTCTTTGGTAGTGAAAGGTAATTTGAATCGTCACATGAGAATACATACTGGTGAAAAACCCTACAAGTGTGATATTTGTGGAATTGCTTTCGTAGCAAAAAGTTATCTGCACTGTCACAGTACAATGCATACTGGTGAAAAAACCCCATACAAATGTGATATTTGTGGATCTGTCTTTACATCTAAAAGTAATCTGTCTGCTCATAAAGGAATACATACTTCTGAAAAACCATATGTATGTGATGTTTGTTGGCTTTCATTCTTACGGAAAGGTGATTTAATTGGTCACAAGAGAATACATACTGGTGAAAAACCATACATTTATATATGATGTTTGTGGAATTACTTTCTCAGGCAAATGTGGTTTGAATCGTCACACGAGAAGACATACTGGTGAAAAAAACATATATAGTAGATGTTTCTGGAATTACTTTCTCAGGCAAACGTTGTTTGAATCGTCGCACGAGAAGACATACTGGTGAAAAAAAACATATATAGGTGATGTATGTGGAATTACTTTCTCAGGCACATGTGGTTTGAATCGTCACACGAGAAGACGTACTGGTGAAAAAAACCCATATATAGGTGATGTATGTAGAATTGCTTTCTCAGACAAAAGTAATCGGAATAGTCACATGAGAATACATACTGGTGAAAAACCGTACAAGTGTGATGTTTGTTGATCTGCCTTTGCAGAGAAAAATTATCTATCTGCTCATAAAAGAATTCATACTGGTGAAAAACCACATAAGTGTAATGTTTGTGGAACTACTTTCAAAGACAAAAGTAATCTGCGATGTCACAGAAGAACACATAGAGGTGAGAAACCATATTAGTGTGATGTTTCTGGATCTACATTCATTGAAAGTGGTAATCTGAATCGTCACATTAGAACACATACTAGCAAAAACCAATATAAGTGTGTATAAGTGTTATGATTGTGGAAACACATTTTCAAACACAAATAATCGGAAAAGTCACATGAGAAAACATACTGTTGGCAAACTATGATACAAGGTGATTCATAATATCTGCCCCAGTTTCGTTCCTGTACAAAATATGTATGTATCATATACCATTTGAAAGCTAACAGGATAAAGTTTTATCTCATATAAAAAAAGTTTTATCTCAGAAATGATATTGACATCATATTGAAATATACAATTTCATAAATGATGTGTGATTTTCAAGACTTCGCTTTCAAAGCATAAGGGCAGCATAATTTTGAGTACGATTTCGTAAGTCCTTGTCATGCTGCTAGACCAAGTTTAGTCCGTGTCAGATAACTTCACAGTGGCATTTTGACCGTAGTACTAGCCCAGTACACGGGACTGTACTTGTAGTCATTTATGTCAAGTGTGTGCGCACACTACATGTACAAATGTATATCTACATGTACAAATGTATATAGTATTTTGAAACAATAAAGAATCAAAATAATAAACTGTTATCCGTTATTCACAAGTACCGTAGTACTAGGCCATTACAGTGGGCCGTACTTTTAGACATTTATGTCAAGTGTGTGTACATACTTCATGTACAGCGGAGGAAATTTCCCGATCGGCAATTTTGTAGAACTGTAGTTTTTATTGTATTGTCGTCTACTGTATTCACAATTTGCATACATTGTCTTTTTAAGAGATATGTTATCATTTTAATGGACAATTTAATGTTGATATCTTAAAGTATTAAAAATCTGCTTGGTTTTATTGCACCTGCAGTAGGTCTGATCGGCGCACACTCTAAGACGTCAACAAAGTTCGCGACTTTTGTGGACAACCCTCGTAAGTGTGATGTTTGCGGAACTACATTTAGACACAAAGTGTCATTTCGTTTATCTTCATTCTTACACTGTTGTTATCTACAATGTCAAATGAGAATATATTCTGGCGAACATCCCTGTAATTTTGATGTTTGCAAATCTGCCTTTACTGCGAAAATTTATCTAACTGTTCATAAAAGAAAACATATATGTAAACAACAATATAAGGGTGATGCTTATGAAACTACTTTCTCAGACAAAAGTAATCTGCATAGTCACATCAGAATACATACTGGTGAAAAAACATTTAAGTGCGATGTTTGTTGATTGCTTTTACTCAGATAGGTAATTTGCGTCGTCACACCAGAATACATAGTGTGATATTTGTGGAACTGCATTCGAAAGAAGAAATTTGAATCGTCACTTTAGAATACATGTTGGTGAAAACCCCATCAAAGTGATATTTGTGGACATGATTTCTGGTATGTTACTTATTTGAAGCACATCATAGACTACATGTACATACAGGTGAAACAAAAATACATAAAATCGTGATGCTCGTGGATTACCCTTCGGAGAAAAAGTTCAACTGCCTGTTCACATGAGATTTTTAATCAATACACTTTGATCTTGCTGAAATTCCTATCACATAATGCAAGTCGTTTTGTTCTGTTTTTGAATGTCCCTGAATAGAGACCTTGTAAAAAATAACGAAATAAACAATTATTCCGACATTCAGAACAAAAACGTGCTTTAGATGCATGTCGAATGTTGTAGGTTGTTTTCTAATGTCGAATTCGACATTCATTTCGAAATTCAATTTTAATTGCTATTTTTGTGTATAGTTTTGAATATCAAATTTGATGTTCTTTCATTTTTCTAGTGTCGGATTCGACATTCTAATATTTTACACAACTAAGTTGAATGTCAAAATCAACATTTGACATTTATTTCAGCCTTCAAGGTTGCTCAATTTAAAAAAGACTAATTTTGTGTCATTTGTTTCGTGTCAAATTCGACAGTGTCAAATTCGACATTCATTTCAACATTCAAATTGGCTGTTAACTCTTTAAGTGTGCACCAATTACAGTATAATATAACGCGGGAAAACACAACTAGCGCTGTTATAACTGTCATGACATAAACGTCCACTATGAGGCGTTAGCAAAAACGGTTTAACTTTTAGCCCTATGGAGGAAATGTAACATACGTTCGTTTCTTTTTGTACTCAGTTTATATGATACATGTACAATGAGCCGTTCCCCAGGAAAACCGGACTAAGTGTCGAAAATTTAGCATTAGAAAGACAAGTCTCTTTTGAATAGTGTCTAAAAATTTGAGCAAAATATAACATCAAATTTCAAAGTTACAGACTGTTCAAACCAATCACTCCCCCCTACTTTGTTAATGACGTCGCAAACGCCATTCAAACGTTATTTGACGTTACGTTAACAAACATTTTATAAATCCAGTATTTGATGAGTTCTTGACGTCAACTTTTAAAATTGTATCACGTATTAGAATTATATTCCTTTTTCAATAAAACATCGCGAATTTTAGCTTTGAGAGAAACGTAGCTTCTGTTTTCAACCACTATCCCCTCGTTTTCTCAATATGGATACTCTTCAGAAATTGGTTACCATAGCGACAACAGAAGATATTTTAACATGATTCATAAGAAAAAATAAATCTAAGACATAGTTCTATATCATCCAAGAACTTAAACTTAAATCAAAGAGCATGCCCTTGTTGTAATTTAAGAGGGTTTTCTGAAAGTTGACACAGCTGCAAGAAATAAAACTAAAATTCATTATCATAGAATACCCGCCTTCACTTTGGAGTACAAAGAACGGCAACTCTGCTCCGCTTGATATAAAATACGGTACGGACCGTATATGAACGACTTTAAACACGTACTACGAACAGAAAGTTTGCACAGATAATTATCCAATATGCAGTTTATCGAGGTAAGTAATGTTATAGTTTACTTAAACCTTGCAATTAGCTGCATGTTTACCTTTTGTAGTACATATATACACGTCTTTAGAACAATAATTTCGAGCTATCAAACACGAAGATAATTAAATGTCTAGTATTACGGTCCCGTACTCGCGTTAACACTGGCCTACTAATACGGTCCCATACTACTGGCCTAGTCTTAACTGAAATCGTTAGCGGATCAGTTGTAATATAATTTTTTATAGTATTAACATAACTACAAATCTTTAAAAATTAAATAACCTTATGTTAACCGATCGATGTAATGAAGGCCCTATTGTCGTGACGGGATCGTGGGCGTTGGCGTCTGTGTGTGCATTGGTTTAGTTTATAGTCAGAGTCATTTTCTCAAAGACTAACAAAGGTAAACAACTTGAAACTCAACGTAGTTATTCAACATCATATGGTGGAGCCCATACTGTAAAGACCGGTTACTCTGTGACCTATATTGATGGAGTTATCTGCCCTTGTTTGGACTTGTGGCACATTTTACACATAAACTGAATATTCTCAAGTACTATCAAAGCTTTCAACTTCAAAATCAATGTACTTGTGGAATGTCATGGCCAACATCTACTGACAAAAGGAAACAAATATATCCAGCATTTTAGAAGAGTTATTCCCCTTTTCTGACTTTGAATGGTTACACACAAATGTCAGTTTCTCATAGAATATCAAAGGTATTCACTTGAAATCAACATAGTTTTCAGCATGTACAAGGGGAGTCCATACTGACAAGACTGGTAACCCTGTGGTATATATATATATATGTGTGTGTTATCTGCCATTGTTACCCTAGACTTTTCACTTACAGATGAGCAAGGGTACTATCAAGTACGAGAAAGTCGAGCGTCCAGCACTCGTAGGCGGTGTTCTTGTTATATTATCGTATTACTGACTTACGGAGAACAAATAGAAACGTAGCACTGGGTCTACTGCCAATATTTGTTCAACCTGATGATTGACAAACTGCCTTTTCTATAGTCTTTTTATTTCATTGTCAATAAACCCGTAAAAGTTTATCACATAATTATAACTACCTTTAGGCCTTATCAAACAGTGTTCAGGTGTTCACTACATACGCTCTACTCATCCTGGTTACTCACCATTTAACGTTTGTCATGTGTGGCTTAGTTTTTCGTCACAGTCTTACGATACACACGTTGTAGGGCTTTTTGTGAATTGGCTTTCGGTCTTGCGTGGTATTTAGTTTAACTATACTGTATTTCGGATGAAACATTTCGGATAGTTGAATGTCGAATCTAGCATCCCCTATTCACTTTGTACTTGAAACGCAAATTTACTGTTTCACTTTCTTTCAGCAGTTTAACGCCACAGAGTGAGATGGCTTGTGTGGGTATCTATTGGGGCCTATTCATTGTAAGTATATTAATTGTCTATCTCGATAGCCTAGTGGTTGAGCGTTCGCTTCGAGTGCGGGAGGTCTCTGGTTCGATCCCTGGCCGCGTCATACCAAAGACGAAATAAAAATGGTACCAGAAACTCCCTTGCTAGACGCTCAGCATCAAAGGGAAATTGGCTTCTCTTCTCTCATACCCTCATGGCGATGGATAACATCAGGAATGAGGTGTCGAGAGTGATTATTATAAGTTGGAAAAACTTGTTTCACAATCGACCTTAAATAAATTAGTGTAAACTAATTGTATTATTTATATCGATTTAGTAATTAATTAATGTGTAAAGTACGGAGACATTGACACGACTCTCAGCGTTTAACTAGCATATTTTGACAGCTGACATACTACATATAGTACTCACTACTGTCTATATTAATAACCCAAGTTGCATGTTTTCATAAGCGGAGATTATCACGAACTTCAAGAAGCTCGAGGTATAATACCAACTTAAATCTAAAGGACCGATATTGCAGGATGATATCACGGAAATGTATATGTTAAACATAAGAATATATATTGTAATTGTAATATATATTCATGTATTAATGTCAGGCCGGGTCATATTCTCTATTCACATAAATGTTTATTGTTTATTCTCAGGATGGTCGTTCAGAAAGGAAGTTCGGAATTAGTTTATATATGTATAGAAGAATAGATCTGATGAATGGTCTATGTATTAACTAAGAATAATTATATATCTATGAAAACTTCAACGTCCGGTATTATCTCTTATCCATAGCTTTATGTACAATAGAATACATTGTGAATATGTTTTCTATCAAGTGTGTAATATTGTATGTTGATAGTTTTTGTTAACTATCAAAAAACGACATTATTGTTTAGTACTAGCGTAGTGCTCAGTACAAATAAAATGCTTTACAATATTATTACAGGTTCTGCAAACATGGCCGATCCATCTGCTACATGCAGTTCACCCAGCGATCATGACAAGAACAGTATGTTAAAGCGATCTGGAGATAAACCTTTCATATGTGGTGTTTGCGGATGTTCATTCTCTAAATGTGCTCTTCTCAAATTCCACATGAGAATACATACCGGTGAAAAGCCATTTAAGTGTGATATTTGCGGAACTACCTTTAGAGCGAGATCTTATCTTTCTTCTCATAAAAGAACACATACCGGTGAAAAACCATATAAATGTGATGTTTGCGGAACTACATTCACGGAAATTTGTAATCTTAAGCGTCATACTAGAATACATACTGGCGAAAAACCACATAAATGTGACGTTTGTGGAAGTTCATTCTCAGACAAAGGTCATTTAAACAGTCACATCAAAATTCATACTGGTGAAAAACCATTTACATGTGATGTTTGCGGAACTGCCTTTATAGCGAAATCTAATCTATCTACTCATAAAAGAATACATACCGGTGAGAAACCGTATAAGTGTGATGTTTGTGGAAAATCGTTCTCATTCAAAACAAATTTGAATCGTCACACAAGAACACATTCTTGTGAAAAGACATATATGTGTGATATTTGCGGAGCTAACTTCACGCAATATTGCGACATGATGAGTCACATGATGATAATACATACTGGTGTAAAGCCTTAAAGTGTGATGTTTGTGTTAAAAGGCGAATTGAAGCCTAATATTAAAGTACTTGGTACTTACTGATACAAAGCCATATATGTGTGAAGTTTGCGGATTCACCTTCCCATGAAACAGTGACCTGAATAGCCACAGAAGAATACAATGGTGAAAACCGTACAAGTGTGATATTTGTGGAACTGTTGTCACACACAGAAGAGATTTGCCTCTGCACAAATGAGAACTTTCTGGTAACAAACACTATATATATATGTGTGTGTGAACTTTCTTTATCTTGCATTGAAGTGGCACTTGGACTTTAGAAGTATCATCGAAAAACACATAACGGCAAACCACATATTGTCAACGTAATTGTGTTCAACGTCCAACAAGTCTAAATAGCGTTGAAAATGTACAACCGCACAATCGTTTCGTAAATACAACAAACATCCAGTTAACCGCTTTATGACTTAAACAATACATCCAAATAATCGTTACGTGGTAGAAACATTAAACGTGTCTAAAAAGTGGTGAAAAACTGCAACCAGTCAACTGGTTTGTGGTCCTGGTGGTGAAAAGTTTACGTACAACTAGTCAACAACTTTGTGAAAGCTGTACACCCAGCAAACATAATATGTGTGACCCAGGAGGGCCCCATCTAGGTTTCCATATTGGTCCACATATGGTGGGGCCCACATGGGATTTGCAACTGGGCACCATGAGGGGTCCATGTCGGCTTGGAATACGGACTCTATATTGGTCCCTTGTTTATCATCTGGGCATTATACGGGACCTATATGGGTCCCTTGTTTAAAGTAGCCTAAATATTCCTATCAGAACGAATTAGTGTGAAAACACTTATAAGTGTCACAGCATGAAAAAAAACGGGTTTAAGTGCAAATAATATTTTATTATATTTGCTTTTATTTGGAATTTCACAAAAACGTCAAATTTAAGTCGATTTATTTTCCGTATATAAACTAAATTTTATTCATATATATAATCACAAATACTACTAGTACAGGCATCCTACTAGATTGGCGTTTAGTTCACATGTAGATCTACAAATTTTATGTCACAAATTTCAAAATTAGAAGAATTTCCATAATTGTATTATTACCTCCCTTGAATATAAATATGAGTAAAATTTCTATATATCTTTTCCTTGCCGTTGAATATACAAATTATATCGTTAAGTAGTTTCATAGTGAACTAGTGTATGTGTAACATCTTTAAATTCTACCTCATGGTTGCTCATGACATTGAAATATAAAACCAATACATATACAATAATAATTTATATTAAGTCATATAAAATAAAAGTATGGTTTTACTATATAAATCCTACGATACGGAAATGTTTTTATTAATAAGAAGCAGGTTACGAACTGCTGAGTAGGTTTGTTGGCTTATTTGTACAATATGTGCAGAATACATTTTATGAAAAAAAAAGATATTTAATCACCTTTAAATGCAACTTAAATTTCAAATTTAAGCGCATTTAAGTTTGTGTTTATATTACATAAACCTGCATTTAATCCCATTTATATTCTATATTTAATCACCTTTAAATGCAACTTAACTGTGACTTAAACTTCTAGGAATAATTCGACTTAAATGTAGCATTAAACTTAACTTAAATATGGAATTTAATGGCTACTTTTTTCTGATTAAATGTATTTAAATTTCGAATATAATTACATTTACGTTAATTTTAATCGAAAATTAAACGTAATTGTTCATGCTGTGTTCGTTTACTGTTTAGCTTGAAATGATTGATAAGTGATTAGATTTGTTTTCATGATGTATGTAGTACTACCAATATAATATACACCTTCTCCGCCAGAAACTGTCCTGTCCACTTTTTCTATGTTGATACTTTTTTTGTTTTTCTTGTTTTTCTTGTTTATAATACCACAGGCCTAAAAAATTATATCACAAATACAGAGTTTTGAAATCCCCCATCATCCCGTCATTACTATATATATAATAGACAGGTTGGCAACGCTTTTTTCCGGCCTCTACAGGAATCCACTATTTAACGCATCACCGGGCCGCGAAACGATTGCAATCTGGTCTAGATGTATTTTACTACATGAAACAATCAATTTATCTACCATTTAACTTGTCATAAGTTATATTTCAGGTATTTCGTTTTTAGATCGATGGTTCCGATTCCATGACTGTTATTGTTTACAACTAACAAACACGCATCGGAAATATTTTACGAAATGAACGAAAAGGAACGAAACGGAAGTATAAAAGTTAATAATATCCGATGCGCCAACTAGGGACCCTATATATACCGAGATGTATTATGTAATGGTAAAAGTAAGATTTAGATAACTTACCTTTATACATTTGGAGATCCTAAAACTGGAAAATGACTATATAACTATTGAAAAATAATAAAATGGTTACTGAACACACGGCGAATAGGCGTATTTTGAATTCAGATACAAACGTTGTTCAAAAAATGCATTAATTAGTATGCATAAAACTATTTCTGTCACGAGCAGGGATGTATAATGCAATGGTAATAATAAGTTCCGTAAGTTGAAAAATGGCCTGTATCGAGGACTAAGAGAGCGATTAGCGTGTTGATCACACCTATTTCAACGAATGGTATTTAACTTGATTTGGATATGTTAATTCCGTCGTTTCATTGAATAAAAATGAAAATCCTCAATTCATACTTTCATTTCAGTGCAATTATAATTTTTGAATCTGTTAATAATCGACATATCATTTTTGTGTCTACGATTTCGTGGGATTTTTCAATATCGACAATTCTGTATAGAACAGCTGTGATTGGTCGACATGTTAGTCACGATTTAACGCCTTGAAACACATCCTTGTGTATATATAGGGTCCCTGCGACAATGTACGATTTTTAAGGTGGAAACGTGGTCCAGTGGTAAAGGCTTCTGAGTTGTGGGTTCGATCCCTAATCCAACCGGATCAAAAACAGAAATGCTTTTGAGTGTTTCCCACCTAACATAACTATTAAGTCTTCCGGACGGGACGTTAAGCGAGGACCCGTGTATGATGCTTTACATCGGCACGTAAAAGAACCAGGGATGCTTCTTGAACTGGGGCATCTTCTGTATCATGCACTTTCCCCCAAAAACTAAAGTGTGTGATTAACCTCTTCTTGGGGGCCTCGCCCATATGAATTTCCGGTGGCCCAGGATAAATAAAAGCATATAAATAAAAATGTACGATTTAGGAATAAAACAACTAAGTACTAGTATATTAATTGAATCGTGAATTATGATATTTTGAAATTAAACAAGTTATGTCATGTAATTACTCTAAATAGCTCGGTATATACATAATTTCCGATTCGTCGGTACATAGATAGAGAAAAGTTTCGTTAAGTAGAGAGAAAATGTCCGATTCAAAGAGAGAAAATTTCAGATTCGCCAATAGGTTGATGGAGAACATGTCCAACTTTCGGTCCCATGGAGAGCGACCGATAAGACGCTCAGATCTATATAGAGTTACAGAGTGGAGATTTAGAAAAACGATTATAAATTAATAACCGTTATAACTATCGACTGTACGCAAACGGGGTGATTTAGTTTAATTATTCATCTTTCAAGCAGTCTTAATTTGGAAAAATAAAATAAAAGCATGTTGGTCCTTTTTAATGTTTTTATTGTCACTACCATTCTTATAGAATAAAGAAGGAATGGGAAATAGTCGTTACACTGTCAGGTCGTTTACTATTTTAATAAAAATCACATCATCCGTGTGCGAACGGCTTCGTTTATGAAAATATATTATCTGTCCAATGATGTAATGTGAAAGAATTTCCTTTAAACAGATTTTGGCCCTTTTTGATGTTTTTGTAAAAAATACTATTTATTAATTCCATTTTTTACCGATACATCTCGCATAATATCTCTCTGTAACTTATTTCATTACCCACTGTGAATTCCCAGCATATATTCGTCCTCTTCGCTCGGGTTATTTTATTGCCTACCAAAAACGTTGATCTTTTATAAAACCGCGATACATGCCTTGTTTGTTAGATTTTGATCAAAGTTCGATGATATTCATGCTGACTTTATTACATATTACAAATAGTATATTTGTTTTTATGAAAGGACTTCTTATAGTACTCGCTCAGAAAATCGACTAATATTTAAATTACATGTGTTCGTGTTAATCGCAGCAGCTGTTGACAGTATACATGTATATACGGGGAATGTACAATTGTTCATGTTTAATTGGCATACATGTGAAAAATATCATTGAAGAAATAATATGTCATTTGTAAGTGAAAAAAATGCCAATACATTTATATACATTTATATTAGAACGATTGGAGGTAAAAATAACACGTTAAACATCCCCGTCAAATTAAATAATATGGCAGGTATCATATTAGGGTTGAACCTTAGTTACTTTCATGCTATATTCAAACAGAAACAATGACATGGCAACGCTGGACGCTTAAATAATACGAATACACGGTACCAGCTGGCCGTATTCTATCACTTAGCAATATTGGACGCTTAACACGGATGGTTGTCTAAAAGAGCTAACATTTCACTTTGAAACAACAGTACTTATTATTACAAAATAAGTAGTTTTAAATACTTAATGAATACGATTCGACATGACTTTATGTGCAAAGGAATTATATAAGAGACGGCTTGTTTCAAGTCAGACTTTTTTAAAATGTTGTACACAAATATAGTGACACCGTTATATTTCTTTGTATATACGACAGTTATTATCGTCAGCGATGGTTGATTGTGCAGCATTGTCTGCTTCGCACCAGGCAATTTGATCCTAACAATCGAATAACATTCTGTACTTATTACTCAAATCAACAAAGGATCAAAATCACAGGTTATTCAGGGCAAAAGTGTTGAATACGGGATTTAGACGATGGCAATACTACGCTGTGATTGGCTATTTGCGGCTTATCGCGGTCTAAGGAATTTTATTTAATGCTAACTGATGAGATATGGAATTCTATCAGTGAAATAAAACCTATATCAGTCACTGGTTATCATCTACAATGTGACTGATATAAGCTCCGCCCCCTCACAGGGACTACTTTACTTTTATAAAAAAACTCAACACTAAACTGTCCGTAACGTTTTTATTACTGATCGGAAACAAGTCATGTGGGGGTTCATATATAAGGCATGGTTATCTTATATATTACTAATAAGTATGTATTCTTTATTTCGGTCTCATTCACATATATACTGTTACTTATATGTACGTTGGTGCATCGGATATTTTCTATCTGCCAATTGGCGAATCGGAAATTTTCTATATCTATGTACTGGAGCCTCACATATTGTATATGTACAACTCTACGGATTCCATTTGTCATTTGGAGTAATTACACTATACAAATTGTATATTTCTAATTTCATAATTCAAATAATATACTTTGTCATTCCATTCATAAATCGTAATTTGGCGAATTGGAAACTTTTTATCTATAACTATATACCGTCGAATCGAGTAATTAGTACAAATATACAATTTTTGTAATGTAATTTACATTACACAAATTGTATATTTGTATATTTTCTCATGAATCAATTCAAATAATGTATTTTCTCTTTCTATTCATAATTTATATAAATCGTATGTTGGCATATCAGACATTCTCCGTTAACCTGATGGCGAATCGGTAATATGTACCTGCGGAAATTTTCTATGCTGGTGCATCGGAGATTTTATATGTATCTTCCTACTGGCTATTTGGAGTAATTACAGTATACAAATTGTATATTTTCTCATATATCACCATTCACAATTATATCTACGAATCGGAAATTTACTCTGCGAATCAGAATATAAAAATCCATCATGAGATGTAGGATAAGCATATCTCACCCGAGCGAGGGGTCGAATTTTAACTAGGGACGAGGTATCATTATTCTATATCGACTGTCTCATGATTTTTCTTTCTCAGACGTAACTTGAGAAAATGGGACATTTGCCGTACGTTCTTATAACATGTTTTAATAACAGCGTAAATAAAGCGTACGCTGTTAAGTTATGAAAATGTTTCTTAAACGGTATACAGCCTTTTGATGCTCGACTAGTTAGCTTAAGGTAGATCATAACCCTTGAAAATGCTTGAAAAACACCCACTTGAAAAAAGCTATTTCAAACAGCATATACCATTTGCTTTTATTACATATGATAGAAAACCATTGTAGCACTTGCGTGTGATGTAAAATGTACCATATAGTTGCCTAATTCAAATGCTAACACTAAAATAAAGGCGATTTTCGAATGAAAAATACAACATTTTTTTCAAAATGTCAAACGTTATCATTATTGCATTTCATGATACGAACTCATCGGCAATACTTTATAATCAATCGTCGCAAGGGCATGCCAGGCTTGAAATTAGCTGCTGGTGTTTTATTTCCGAGAAAAACACCTTCATGTTGATGTGTAATTTCGACAAGGAAGTCGCCATGTTTGCTCCCTCCTGTCACCACAGTAAACGTACAGCAACATGCTTTTCAAACAAAATAATCAACATAATCGATAGCCAGATCGAATAATGACTTTATTACATTCATAATTTATCAACTTTACAAACGATCATACGATAATAACAATGAAATCCAAATACTTATTATTGTTTTCATCTCGTTTGTTTACGAATTTCGCGCTGTGTAGCAAATTTATATTCATGCGCCAAAGTAGTGCGACAGTTTATCGACAAAACCATTATAATGCGGTGTTCATAATGTGCCGTTCATAGCGAATAATGACCTCGAATACAATATGATACTTACGGTTTAATTTAAGTCCCAATGAAACATCAATATCAGCATTTTCCTATCTCAACACATGCTGCACCTGTTAGCGAATTGATAATCTGATATGTGTTACGTGGCTGTCTGTCAAACTTTATTTTAGCTAAATTACAAAAGTAATATGCGTTTTTAAATAATCCTTATGTTAATTATGCTCGTATAATCATTGCTAACACAGTTGTGTAACTCGATTTTCTGGATCGTTTCGCGATCACATACAGTTTGTGTAAAATCGGTCATTACATGTAGCTGTCAAAATATTTCAATCCACACGAATAGTCCGTGCAAATGTTACAACGTGCTCGGTAAGTTTATGTATGGTGTGATGTTACTGCCATGCTATATTATCGTCTGCAAATAGTTTTTTGAGTAATATTTAACCATTTTAACGCACAAACTGACCAAATACAGCATTTTTTTCATGTTAAAAGAAACGGGCTAACGGACGGAACAAACGTTATCAGGGACCAGTACGACTAAAGATAAGTAGGCAATTTCTTTGGTATATATACAAATAAAATACAGTGGAAAGAAATATCTAACTAAATATGTTTATAATTGAAAGAAATACTAAAGCTTTAATTAATTCTCCATAAACCTGTTTCAGTTCTTTCGAGGCAACTTAAAACTTGTACAAATAATCAAGTTTTAAGTCTTATAGACCCGATAAAATCGATTATTGACAAACCAACAACTATCTGGTCCGTCAGGCCCACCGTACCCTAAACTATTTAGGATTTATTAAAAGTAGGCCTTCAAACATACACATGTGATTGATGTCGAACATGTAGGTATGAAGTACTTGGTTATAAATTATATAGTTGACACAGCTGCAAGAAATAAAACTAAAATTCGTTATCATAGAATACCCGCCATCACTTGTGCATGTTTGGAGTACAAAGAACGGCAACTCTGCTCCGCTTGATATAAATTACGGTACGGACCGTATATGAACGACTGTAAACACGTACTACGAACAGAAAGTGTGCTCAAATATTTATCCAATATACAGTTTATCGAGGTAAGTAATGTTATAGTTTACTAATACCTTGCACTTAGCTGCAAGTTTACCTTTTGTTGTACATATATACACGTCTAACAATAATTTCGACCTATCAAACACGAAGATAATTAAATGTCTAGTATTACGGTCCCGTACTCGCGTTAACACTGGCCTACTAATACGGCCCCATACTACTTGCCTAGTCTTATCTGAAACACAGGCACCCGTCATGTTATGCCCCCCCCCTGTAGACCCCATTACTACCCAGGTACTCTCTACCAGCCAAAACTCTACAACCCTAGTACATATTATATTTTTTTATACAAATCACAATACATGAACGTGTTTTCTACAAAATATGTCGGGTAGAGTATAGAAAAGGTCCGTGACTAGGAGCACCTGTACATACACCACTGGTCTTTTTAATGAAGGTCGTGAGCACGTAATTCACGCACCAGCACCACAATCCCGGGCTTTAACGTCAGCCAAATGATTACTCTTTAAAATGGTATGCGTTTTAGCACACCAACTCGTTCTTACTATGAGCAGCGAGTCGCCAAAGTGACGAAAAATTGTCTTGTCGATGAAATGTCCTAAGCTTGTTTACATTCGACTCGTGGGCTGTATTAGTTTATCTGTCCGTAATTCCCGGCACACATTGGTATGGACGTTAATCAAATATAATTGTAACTACTCACCGTCAGTTGAATTCATCAGAATGAAGAATATAACACTATGACACAATATTCCGACATAATCAACTCGTTCAAGTAACGTGCAGCCATCATTTTATGTTGACCCGGATCGTGGGCGTGACTGTGTCTGCGTTGGTTAAGTTTATTGTCAGAGTCATGTTCTCAAAGACTATCAAATGTATCGACTTGAAACTCAACGTAGTTATTCAACATCATATGGGGAGCCCATACTGTAAAGACCGGTTACTATGTGACCTATATTGATGGAGTTATCTGCCCTTGTTTGGACTTGTGGCACATTTTACACATAAACTGAAAATTCTCAAGTACTATCAAAGCTTTCAACTTTAAACTCAATGTACTTGTGGAATGTCATGACCAACATCTACTGACAAGGGGAAACAATTATATCCAGCATTTTAGAAGAGTAATTCCCCTTTTCTGACTTTGAACTGTTACACAAAAATGTCAGTTTCTCATAGAATATCAAAGGTATTCACTTGAAATCAACATAGTTTTCACCATGTACAAGGGGAGTCCATACTGACAACACTGGTAACCCTGTGGTATATATATATATGTATTATCTGCCATTGTTACCCTAGACTGTTCACTTACAGATGAGCAAGGGTACTATCAAGTACGAGAAAGTCGAGCGTCCAGCACTCGTAGGCGGTGCTCTTGTTATATTATCGTATTACTGATTTACGGAGAACAGATAGAAACGTAGCACTGGGTCTACTGTCAATATTTGTTCAACCTGATGATTGACAAACTGCCTTTTCTAGATTCTTTTTATTTCATTGTCAATAAACCTGTAAAAGTTAACAGTGATTTTTTCCCTTCTTTATTAGGGTCCGGAAAACGGACCCTTTCCCAATAGCAAATAGGCTATAATTTTCCCTAATTTGAAAACAATTCCCAAAATTCCCAATAAACAATGTAAAAAAATAATTTTCAAAATCGGACATAAAATGATGAAGTTATGATCACTTTTGACAAGAGGTCAAGCAAAAAGTTCAAAGAAACCAGTAAACATTCAGATGTAATCGCTTTTTCTGTTTTATTTGGCCTTTCTGCTTCATGGGAATTCCCAATTTCAAGTTGTCACGACGCGAAAATTCCCAATCTGAACGGACCCGTACCCTTTCCCAAAGAGGCAAAAAAATCACTGAGTTTATCACATAATTATAACTACCTTTAGGCCCTATCGAACTGTGTTCAGGTGTTCTACATACGCTCTACCCATCCTGGTCACTCATCATTTAACATTTGGCATGTGTGGCTTAGTGTTTTGTCACAGTCTTACGATACACACGTTTTAGCGTTTTTGTGAATTGGCTTTCGGTCTTAATTGGTATTTAGTATAATGGACTGTATTTCGAAAGTAACATTTCGGATAGTTGAATGTCGAATCTAGCATTCTCTATTCACTTTGTACTTGAAAAGCAATTTTACTGTTTCACTTTCTTTCAGCAGTTTAACACCACTGAGTGAGAGATAGTTTGTGTTGGTATCTATTAGGGCCTGTCCATTGTAAGTAGATTAATTGTATTATTTATATCGATTTAGTAATTAATTAATGTATGAAGTACGGATACATTGACACGACTCTCAACATTTTATTAGCATATTTTAACAGCTGATTTACTAGTATGTCTATATTTATAACCCCAGTTGTATGTTTTCATAAGCGGGGATTATCACTAACTTCAAGAAGCTCGAGGTATAATACCAACTCAAATCTAAAGGACCAATATTGCACGATTAGGTCGCGGAAATATATAGATTCAACACAAGAATATATATTGTAATTGTAATATATATTCATGTATTAATGTCAGGCCCAGGTCATATTCTCCATGCTCTAACTTATTCACAGATATCTTTTATTGTTTATTCTCAGGATGGTCGGAATATGTTTATATATATACATGTAGAAGAATAGATCTGATGAATGGTCTATGTATTCACCAAGAAGAATTATATATCTATGAACACTTCAACGTCCGGTATTATGCATTATACTCCGACACGCCCACTGATTCCATTCAAAAAGTGTACATTATTTTCGTAAGCGGACACTTTTGTGAGCTATAAGAAAACTGTTATAAAATAATTGCCAAAACTGGTCAATTAGACGAAAACTGACAAATCTGTAACAGTTAAATAAACGACATAGTAACTGATTGCCTAAAGCATAAAACTTGGAGCTAGGAAATTATATAAACACACAGCATGGATTAATATGCTGCATTTCTGTAAAAAACATCAAGTTTGTGGTGTTAAATTATATTTAATGTCTTGGTTGAACTATATCATAAAATCCAATCCTCACAATTTATCTACATCCAAACAACTATACAAGAATGGCTTATTTTTTATAATCCCCAGAGTAAAACTTCTCTAAATTGAATGATTTTACAGTATTATTATCGGTAGCAATTGAAACAGAACTACAAACCATTTGTAAGGTTGAAACATGTATTGTGCAAATTGACAATCAATTGCACGAAACCGGAATTATATACTAGTACATCAACCTTTTTTCCATGAGAATTGGTGATGTCATTAAGTATCACTGCAATACAACACTATATCAATAAATAAATCCATGTGAAAAATATATGTTTAAACTAGAAAATATGTCATTATGTTAAGGATCATATCATAATACAATCAGTTTTTTCAAGTATAAATCAATTACATTGTCTTAACATTCACAAACCAGTAAACAATCTATTAGAAGCTTTTTATATGAACCTGTTTGGAAATATTTTCATGGATTGTCTATTTTTAAATACAAAATCAAAGACAAATAATATGCACAGATATGTACCTTTGTGCATCAAGCCTGTATCATCAGTCACTAATGTGGAAACCTATAGATGTGTATTCTTTTATATGGTGGGTGTAATAACATATGGGCACACTTGATGTTTACTCGGTAAATTTTCACATGCTAATAAATGCTCAGCACTGTATGAATGGACGGTTAGATAATCCCTAAGGATCATTAGGCCAAGCTTATTTTGAACATTAGAATTATATTTTCTAAAATGCAAAACATCTTCTGTTCTTGAATTGTGCCAGAATAGATTTAGATAATCATTGTCACTCTGGTGGTCGTTTTGTTTTGTCGGAGTATAAGTCAGATATAGTGCTAGTTATTCGTTAAAAGTGTCTTCTTACAAGGGTTATTGTACAGTTTTGTGAGGACAAAGAACATAATTGTCCGAGGCGAAGCCGAGGATAATTTATTGTTTGTCCTCACAAAACTGTACAATTACCCTTGTAAGAAGACACTTTTGACGAATAACGAGTACTGTATCTATTACTTATCCCTAGCTTTATGTACGAAAGAATACATTGTGAATATGGTTTCTATCAAGTGTGTAATAGTGTATGTTGATAGATTTTGTTAACTATCAAGAACGACATTATTGTTAATTGCTAGGGTAGCAGTATAAATAAAATGCTTTACAATATTATTACAGGTTCTGCAAACATGGCCGATCCATCTGCTACATGTAGTTCACTGAGCGATCATGACAAGAACAGTATGTTAAAGCGATCTGGAGATAAACCTTTTATATGTGGTGTTTGCGGATGTTCATTCTCTAAATGTGCTCTTCTCAAATTCCACATGAGAATACATACCGGTGAAAAGCCATTTAAGTGTGATATTTGCGGAACTACCTTTAGAGCGAGGTCTTATCTTTCTTGTCATAAAAGAATACATACCGGTGAAAAACCATATAAATGTGATGTTTGCGGAACTACATTCACGGAAATGGGTAATCTTAAGCGTCATGCTAGAATACATACTGGCGAAAAACCATATAAGTGTGATGTTTGTGGAAGTACATTCTCAGACAAAAGTCATTTAAACAGTCACATCAAAATACATACTGGTGAAAAACCTTTTACATGTGATGTTTGTGGAACTGCCTTTACAGCGAAATCGAATCTATCTACTCATAAAAGAATACACACCGGTGAGAAACCATATAAGTGTGATGTTTGTGGAACTACATTTATAACCAAAGATCAATTGAATAACCACATGAGAATACATACTGGTGAAAAACCATATAAGTGTGATGTTTGTGGAACTTGCTTCAGACGAAGTGACGATTTGAAGTGCCATATAAGACTACATACTGGTGAAAAACCATACAAATGTGATGTTTGTGAAACTTACTTCACGAGAAGTAACGACTTGAAGCGCCATACAAGAATACATACTTGTGAATAACCATACACATGTGATGTTTGTGTGAATACATTTTGAAATAAAGGTCATTTGAATCGTCACACCAGACCCCAGAATCACGACAAAACTTAAGTTCGTTCTCTATTCCAAACTTAAGTCAACTTTCAAGTACGATTTGGAACTCACTTGAGTTAAGGACCAACGATCTTAAGTCCGATCTTAACTGAGTTCAAAATCAACTATGAGTTCAACTATTAGTATTTATCAACAAAATAAGCGTTATAATCTTCAATTGGAGACATAAAATAGTAATTATACGGGAGCAACTATTAACTTAAGTCTTCTGCTACAGTCAAAATGACTCCTACACGACAGACACGCACTAACACCTGTTTTTGATATCTTTTATGATATCATGCATTTCGGTTACACACATTAAGACACTCCTTCGAAAAAGTTATATTCATCTAGGATCTACATTCTATTCCAATATTATGTATACCTTTCTCGTGTATAGGGTAGATCTTTTATGGGTAAATAGTATTATATTATATATAAGTTTGTTCTGTTCAAAGTCTACGTGAGCCGAATACATCACTCTAGCACTTTGTTTTGAATTTTGCATCGAAACCCATACCATCTTGTAGGCAATGATCTAACCAAGAAAACGAACACTCTATTGACCTGTTGCATGTCAAAAGAGTTAAACTGGACCACCATGTATACTCCAAGTAAAGTGCACTCCAAATGCACGCGATGTTTACGCCTAGTGTACTATAGTTCAATTTTGAACTCTGAGCCATGACCTATCGGACTAGTCCATTTTGGCGGTTAGACCAAAGTTTATTACGTTCGCAGGTCATTATTCAATGATGTGATTCTTACATATATCTGTTTGTTATCGAATTACAGTTTAGTGCAGTCGGCAACGTTCAGGATTTCTAACCCGAAGTTCTGTGGTTCAAATTCCACTTTCGCTCATATTTTTAATTCATTATTTTATGTTATTTAAAGAGTATATAAAGTTTCTTTTTTAATTAATCCATGAAAATGTGTTGATTCAATTTATTTGAACTTATAGCGATCGTTTCCATATTCCGAGTTTACTGACAACCTGTATTACGTTGTTATTCTACAATACACATGCAAATATCTAAAATATTTTGAAGCATGTAACAAATATGGCTTGTCACATACTGTTATAGCACGGATATTGCAAGTTAAGTGCATTTATAAAATATAAATTAAAAAAAAGAAACATATGTTTTATTTTAGTGAGATTTGAACTTGCCCTGGTCAGACAAAAGTTATTTTACAATGTATCAAGCGCTATACCGTCACGACCATTCAGACACATTGAATAATTGGTCTTAATTATATTACTTGTCTTTCTAATTAAACCTATACCAACCTATATCGATTAATGGTTGAAACCTTAAAAGTGCAGTCACGGCTCAATGCTCGAAATCGAACTATACATACACGACACAATGACGTCAAGAGTAGTTTAAACAGTACTGGGTACGTATACTAAACAATGTGATTATTCTTATGATCATTTCATATGCAAACTGGGAAATTCAGTACCATTGTTTACAAATTACATTTAGTTTATATACTCAATATCGCGTCATCATTGTAATCGTGGTATTTCTAAAGCTCCATCCTCGGGAGAGTTTACTACAATTATTTGTCATGTTGTTGTTGTTGAAATAGGTCAAATGCCACTAAAACTGATATTTAAGGTACACAGTGAATTAGAAGAATCGAAATGAATTGGGAATGCTAACGAGAGACTGTTTAATTATTGTTAGCACTATCCTGATGGGAAATATTAAACTTTCAAAATTAACTTAATCACACTGTATTTCCGTCTATTTGTGGTCGATACACGACCACAAATAGACGGAAATACAGTGTGATTAACATATAAGTGGTGTTTAACCTTATAGTGTTCATAAAACTGTTTGGAATTTCAGTCAGTACCACAAAACCAGTGATGACGTAATTTGACAAACATGGCCCAAACCTACCATAAACAAACTTGCAATACTCCATGATTTTGCTACTTTATTTACTTATTTGTAACACGAATGGAAGAAAAGGAGGATATCAAGTTTATTATTGCATTTGAATAATACATTTATCACATAACCCGCGGTCCAGCAGTGCCGTAAAGCCGTGCCGTAAATAACGTTCGGCACTCCCAGACCGTGCAATAAATATTTAAATTAGTCTGACGCGACGTAAGCCAATCCATGCCTTGATCGGCCCATGACATCAGGATCATAACAACGTCGCCATGACGTCGCGCTCTTTGTACCGCTTAATTATGTCTGAAACCTATGCAGCGTACATCATCATATTGAATGATAACGAGCGTTCCCTAAGGTTATGTGATAAATAGAATCCTACATTCGTGCTCATTACATACGAGTTTTATTAAACTCGTCGACAAAAAGAATATGACACTCGGCAAAGCCTCGTGTCATATCATTTTGTCCACTCGTTTAATAAAATTCGTATGTAATGAGCACTCATGCAAGATCCTCTATTTAATGCTCAGTACCGCGAAACAACAGATGGCTGGTATACAAGGTCGTTAGAATACTGGAAATAATATTACATGTACTAATGAAATGAATACTACCCATGATCGCAATGTAAGAAACGTATTTTAATAAGCATAGAAAACAATTCAACCTGATGATTCTGAAAAATACCCATCTTCATTCCTCACTGCTTGACAATCCGCTTTTACTTGTCTCACCTACTCGTATCTCAATTTTACTCAACTCGTGCACTCTTACCCACACACCTTTAAACAGAAAACAATATTTTGGCTCCTAGTTTTTTCATCTGCCATAGTAGTGCATGCAAGCCCTTATGATGACCTTAGTAATTACTTGTGATGCTCAACTGCTGCTCTACAATGACCCTCGGAAATATTCTGTGCAAAACCTATCTCCAAAACCTGCCAAAACCTATCTCCAAAACCTATCTCCAAAACCTATCTCCAAAACCTATCTCCAAAACCTGCCAAAACCTATCTCCAAAACCTATCTCCAAAACCTATCTCCAAAACCTATCTCCAAAACCTATCTCCAAAACCTATCTCCAAAACCTGCCAAAACCTATCTCCAAAACCTATCTCCAAAACCTATCTCCAAAACCTGCCAAAACCTATCTCCAAAACCTATCTCCAAAACCTATCTCCAAAACCTATCTCCAAAACCTATCTCCAAAACCTATCTCCAAAACCTGCCAAAACCTATCTCCAAAACCTATCTCCAAAGCCTATCTCCAAAACCTATCTCCAAAACCTATCTCCAAAACCCATCTCCAAAACCTGCCAAAACAACTGCCAGAACTAAACACACTGTCTACATGAGAACACTCTCCATAATCTATATAAGGGTTATGCCATTAAACACCTGTATACATTTATTCCACCACTCAGATCCTTCTTTTCCGTTCGAACCCTAAATTACTCTCTGTTGAAGCGTGGCGCTCCCAATTCAGAATCGTATTAACAGAATGTCTACTAGATCGTTCGTATACTCCCACAAAGTTCAACTTTTGACTATTCTTTAATGATGATATGTCTCTATTTAACCACGATGATAATTAGTTCCTAATATCTTCCGTGCGCTCCTCTTCCACCGAAACACATGCTTTTTCAACAGCTGCCTCTATACCACTTCTAATAAGCAACCCTCTTAACAAATTAAGGAGGTCCGACCTACCTGGTGCGCATGCGCGAAATTTCAAAATCGTATTAGATAAGAATAAACATGAATTTTATTTTTAATGATCGCATATGAATGTTGATTAATGACAATAAACATTATGCTATTGCACAAAATAGATATTTTTTAACTTTTTATTGTTTTGCATGTATGAAAAGTGGATGAGAAACGGCAAAATTGTGAATAATGTAGGTTCACAATTAAGTCCCTACAACTGTTCAAATGCATATGCTCATCTATAATATGTAGAGCATGGTTTAGTTTACTCTCCAATTGCCTCGCCCGAAACTACATCGTTTCTAGGCTCTGCATTATTGCTAGTGTATTAGCGCTATTGCCATTTTTAGACAGGAGAATCCAAAACCAGCGTACAGCGAGGCAAATGTGATAATGTAAACGGGTTTTTAAATGCATTGTATATAAAACGCTCGTGTGTTAAAAGAATGACTTGTATTATAAATTAAAACTCTCGCACTATCAATTTATCATATTGATTGAAACAAATAAATAATGACCAGTCAATAGAACCATGATCTATTTAAACCTCATACAGTGTGTACTCGTTTAAACCCTTCATATTCACTTTAAACTGTCTGCTATAACTCTCTACTGTCTATACAAACAAGTAAACTTTCACCAGCCAATGAAAATGTGTATCAGGGTTCACAGCAGTTTTGTAAAGGTCAAATATCAAAATATTCTAGTATTTTAAGCAGCGTGTGAATTGTAACGGTTAAGTGGAAATCAAAGCGCTGTAGGGAGCGTAGGTTTAGTTATATGAAGTAGCCAGCCACACTTTGAAATATTTTTAATAAAATTTCATTTCATTACAATAGGCAAATTAGGTTAATTTTATGCAAATTCATTCAATTTAGTACTTTTTGATGAATAGCTTCCAAAAAAGGCTGGTGACCCCTAATTTTTATTTGACTAAACGGGTGTTCCATTTGATACTCAACTAATGGCCGATGTTAAATAATTTTCGATCGTTAGATATTTTTTGACGTTGATTTGAAAATCACCCTTTTTTGCAAGTGGGTGGGGTAACTATTGATCATGTTCAAACACTGAATTTGTTCACCAGGCAGCCATAATTGTAACTAATGTCAATAGGGATGACCATTGAACACATACAATAGCATGCATTGCTTAAAAGTGCATTCACATGGTAAAAATCTTAAAAAGAACATAGATGATGCCATAAATGCAGGAAATAGATAAATGAACAAAATACTATGGTAGGTCATTAGAAAGCCATGTATGTCGAAAACGAGCCTGATGACATATCATTTTTATGATTTCAATGTTGTTCTAGAAGATTGTTCAGTCATTTTAAGATGTTTCAAGGAAACTTCGATCGTTAAATCAAAGGTGCCCGTACCTCCTTAAAGGCAAATGATGCTTTCAACTTATTTACTACACCTGCGAAATCGTCCAAATAATTGAGACATGCTAACTTCTTTCTTTTTTTAGCTTGGTAGGCCTACTTTTGTGCCCCTTTAGGGCACTGATCCTGACCCCTTTGTCTAGCCTTATATTCCTTCTATTGAAAAAAAAATTTTTGGCGCTAAATGTTAACGCAATTTCACAGGGTATCTTACCGCAATGGCGGGTACGACCAGTAATTTCAGTTTTGGAAAATCTACGTCCAAAGCCCTCTTTAAAGTGGCCCAGCGAATATGGGCATTAAGGTCGAAAACTACGGAAGGCCGAAATGGCCATCCCGGCAAGTCTGCATTAGTACGCTATGGTAGCGGAAAGGATATACGACCGGCCTAGTCTTGTCTCACAGACAATCCAAAGCCACACAGAAACGGCGGCAGTGCCTAGCCATCCACACAAGAGTCAGACATTAACGAACCATCCATATCCCCAATAGAATGCATTTTTATCATGGTCCATATTGTGCTATAGTGTTATGAATGCATTTGTATCATGGTCCATATTGTGCTATAGTGTTATGATTGCATTTGTATCATGGTCCATATTGTGCTATAGTGTTATGATTGCATTTGTATCATGGTCCATATTGTGCTATAGTGTTATGAATGCATTTGTATCATGGTCCATATTGTGCTATAGTTTTATGATTGCATTTGTATCATGGTCCATATTGTGCTATAGTGTTATGAATGCATTTGTATCATGGTTCATATTGTGTTATAGTGTTATGAATGCATTTGTATCATGGTCCATATTGTGCTATAGTGTTATGAATGCATTTGTATCATGGTCCATATTGTGCTATAGTGTTATGATTGCACTTGTATCATGGTCCATATTGTGCTATAGTGTTATGAATGCATTTGTATCATGGTCCGTATTGTGCTATAGTGTTATGAATGCATTTGTATCATGGTCCATATTGTGTTATAGTGTTATGATTGCATTTGTATCATGGTCCATATTGTGTTATAGTGTTATGATTGCATTTGTATCATGGTCCATATTGTGCTATAGTGTTATGAATGCATTTGTATCATGGTCCATATTGTGTTATAGTGTTATGATTGCATTTGTATCATGGTCCATATTGTGCTATAGTGTTATGAATGCATTTGTATCATGGTCCATATTGTGCTATAGTGTTATGAATGCATTTGTATCATGGTCCATATTGTGTTATAGTGTTATGATTACATTTGTATCATCGTCCAAATTGTGCTATAGTGTTATATTGTGTTATAGTGTTATGATTACATTTGAATCATGGTCCATATTGTGCTATAGTGTTATGAATGCATTTGTATCATGGTCCATATTGTGCTATAGTGTTATGAATGCATTTGTATCATGGTCCATATTGTGTTATAGTGTTATGATTACATTTGTATCATCGTCCAAATTGTGCTATAGTGTTATATTGTGTTATAGTGTTATGATTACATTTGAATCATGGTCCATATTGTGCTATAGTGTTATGAATGCATTTGTATCATGGTCCATATTGTGCTATAGTGTTATGAATGCATTTGTATCATGGTCCATATTGTGTTATAGTGTGATGATTGCATTTGTATCATGGTCCATATTGTGTTATAGTGTTATGAATGCATTTGTATCATGGTCCATATTGTAGGGTTAACGCATGCTTTTTCGGGCTATAACATCTGCAGAGTCCCGAGGGACAGTTGGTGCCCAAGCCCGCCAGGGCGAGGGCACCAACACTCCCGAGGGACTCTGCATATGTTATAAAGCAAAAAAACATGCGTAAACGCTATTATAGCATACAAAATCTCAATTAATGCGTTTGTATTTCAAAATAATGATGTTTTGGCGGGAGATTTTGTGACGACGTCGCGAAAACAAACGTAACGTCATACCAGTTATTGTTATGCACGTCGACTTCCGGTATGGGCAAATACCAAGAAAACATGGATACTTCGGGTTTGTTTAAATGTATAAGTTAAATATTATAGAAAACTAATTAGTACTTATTAGTACTTAGAAATAAAATGGGAATAACTGTTCAAATGAAGCTGTACAACCTTTATAGTCGCCGGTGCGGCCCTGAAATGAGCATACGTAAAACTGGACGTTAACAGCGCGTGAATCTTTATGTTTACGCATGGTTTTCGTCCCGTTAACGTATGGGCAAAATCACCGTTTTTATGCTATAATGTGCTATAGTGTTATGAATGTATTTGTATCATGGTCCATATTGTTATTAAAGACAAACGGTAGATACTTAGCATAATTTGTACAGTACACCATTTACACTGTAGCTGTCGCTGTGAGTTTGAAAGTGATTTATAAAGATGTTTATGCCTGGGCTTAGAGTTCGGTAGACTACCTTTGACATAAGAAAGTAGCTTTTCAGAGTCGCCGCATTCATAAGAAGAAAGTTGAACCCGGGTTTATTTGGTGAATTCCTTTCACTATAATTAAGAACAAAAGAATATTCTGAGCATACACTAAAATATAAACTCGTTGATCACAAAACAGCGAAGAACCAAGATAATGGTCATACATGGAGCATGTATAAAATACGAGAACTCCCGATGATACATCACGACTTTTGGCTACGGGTCCAAGATGAAATTTGCTTAGCTTGACCTTTTTCCAGCACGCTGTGAAACCTGTATTTCCCAAGGTTTCATATGGTACAGGGCAAAATGGCACATGAAATATGATAAAAGGTGAGCTTATATTCGTACTTGATGATAAATTATAAATTTCAGTTGCAAGAAATGGAATGTAGGAAACGCATACTCACGTCCGCATTGATTGATTACAAAGAACGGCAACTCAGCTCAGTTTGATATAAAGTACGGTACGGTCCGTTTACAAACGACTTTAAACCCGCCATGCGAACAGAAAGTGCACACAGACTCGCGCATTATTCAAACTGTTGTTTATCGAGGTAATTATTGTTATAGTTTAACGATACCGTACAGTTAGCTGTATGTTTACATTTTGTAGTACACACGATTACCAATACCTTCGAAACATCACAAAACGCTGATACTTGAATCGCTTCAAAGCAAATAGATTGAAATGTCTACTGATACGGTCACGTAAGTCGGAACCACAGGCATACTTATACGGTCAAATACTACTGACCTAGTCTCTATATATCGCACTTTGGTTGCGAGTATGCTTTTGTATTTCGGTAAATGTTTAACGTTAGTGTTAAAGAGCCGAACAGAAAACGTGTACACCTTAATCATTCTCTTATCGAATAAAGTCGAACGGTACCTAGTTCGAGCTCCACTAGACAGATAAGCAGTCTCCAAGTGGCTGCTTCAAATTCTGACGGTCCAGCCACTACAGGGCATCCCTGTATAGATTGCGTCGAAATGGTTTGACTAGAGCCCCATCAGCCTAACTTCCTGCTCTTTATTTTTTGGCAGTGGTTAGCCGTCCGGCACCGGACGACTAGACAGCGAAATTAGTCGTCCGTCATCGGACGACTAGCAAACGATACATGCATTGGCTAGGTAACTGTCATTCTATTTCTATGCATTAGGCATCCATAATTTCAGTTATTTTCTTGTGATAAGTATCACATATGTTTCTACCTTGTAATAACTTACGAATTAAGCAAGACAAGTTAGTGCATTTATCTGCATCCATTTTGTGACCGGCCGTGTATCTCCGTATAATGTCCGCCATATTGGAAAACAAACAAAGTACGCACGTTAATTTGCCGAAGTAACACAAACAAAAATATATGGCAATTAATTACTTTTCATTCGCAGTTTTAATAGCACATATATACAAAACAATACAATTACAATTGTATTTTTTTGTAAATTTTAAATACAATATACAATCAGGGAGTTTAGAATAGGACCTACCATGATACGATTCATAAACGGTAACATTGTTTTCACGCTATTATAACCAGTGACATTCCAAACTGTCAATTACCTAACACAGCAATTTCATTTTTTCAGCATGAAGTGAAGTCATATACTATCCCCATCCTCATAATACTGTAATTGAAACTTTCTATGTTCCATTACTACTTCTATTTCTAATGCCGGACGACTAATTTCGCTGTCTAGTCGTCCAGCGCCGGACGGCTAGCCACTGCCAATAAATTAACAGATTAAGTATAATATAATATATTTAAGTTCACAAACTCCTTGTCATTTCACTCAACTTAAAATGGCTAAATTGAATGGCTCAGAACTCGTTTTAATTCAAGCAGGGAGTTTAGATACGTATTGTTTCATACAAATCAAAGCGTAGAATGTATTTTTTCTAGAAGAACATAGCTAACCACGAAGTTTGAGCTAACAAAGTGTAATTTCAACAATAAATCAGCGTAATTTTATCGTCTGATGAATACAAAATGGCGGCTTCCTTATCGTTGAAAACTCTGACCACGTGACTAATAATACGCTAACGGCTCTGGCGATATGGAATTACGGCCCGTTAAACGGTCCTATTTATAGAACAGGTCCTGATTCAAGTTATCTCTGACACACGTTTAGAACAGATGTTGCATTCTCATAATTCTTCAAAGATTCACTACAATGATTTAAAACGAGTTCTGAGCCATTCAATTATTATACATGTACAAAATGGTCGTCGTGCGGTCAAACAGAGCGAGACACTTTGGCGGAAAAAGAATGCCGAGGATAAAGCTTACGCCAGCTATAATAAAAGGGCTGAGAAGAACCCTAATCAACTACACATTGTGGTAAGTACATGATTTGAAAGTCGGTCAAACTGTGCCTATGCGACAGAATACGTGGGATTTTGAGTGCATTTGTAATCAACGAGCTGTCGAAGTACATTCTCGATATCGACATTACTCAATAAAACCCGTTTTTCCGGAACCGAAATTTCACGGTCAGGGGGTTAGCGAGCAATAAGTGGTATAGCGGGAGTGTGTATAATTGTTCTTTTTTCAACGTTTAAACATGAAAAACATATAAAACAATTATTACACATTATCATTGAACATCTTTGTTTTTAAAATTTAGGCCTAAAAATAAATTCTGTGTTTCGGGCAACGGCCTCAAAAAAGCTAGGTAGGATAGGCTTTGACTTTTTTTTATGCTCCCCGAATTTTCGGGGAGCATATAGTTGCCGCTTTGTCCGTCCGTCCGTCCGTCGTTCCGTCCGAATATTTTTGTCCGGAGCCTATCTCAAAAAGTATGTGAGGTATCATCATGAAACTTCATAGGTGGATAGATCTCAATGAGTAGAAGTGCAGTGCTCAAGAACCGCAACTCTACATAACCTATTTTTGGAGTTATTGCCCTTTGTTGTTTTTTCATACTTAGTTTTTGTCCGGAGCCTATCTCAAAAAGTATGTGAGGTATCATCATGAAACTTCATAGGTGGATATATCTTAATGAGTAGAAGTGCAGTGCTCAAGAACCACAACTCTACATAACCTATTTTTGGAGTTATTGCCCTTTGTTTTTTTCATACTTAATTCTTGTCCGGGCCATAACTCCAACAGTATTTGAGATATCAATTTGAAACTTCATAGGTGAATATATCCCATCGAATGGCAGTGCAGTTCACAAGAACCATGACTCTTCATTGCATATTTTTTTAGTTATTCCCCTTTGTAATTTTTCATACCTAATTCCTGTCTATGCCATAACTCAACAGTATTAGAGATATCAATTTGAAACTTTATAGGTAAATAGATCACATTGAGGGAAAGTGCAATGGCTAAGAACCATAACTCTCTTTTGAATATTCTGGAGTATTTTTTCTGTGACAAACATCCCACGGGGAGCATCACCCGTCACTGACGGCTCTTGTTTAAATTCGGAATTCAGGTCAACAGCCTCAAAAAATCCAGGTAGAGTCGGGATTAAGATTTTTTTAACATTGATTCACACAGCTTTTTAACACTTAAATTATTATGGTGTGTGATGGGAAATGGGCCTTCCGTGCTTACATCCTCAATTTCTTGCAAGTAGCCAATAATATAATCAAAGCACTGATGTATATTTAGGTCTTTGTAGTCACCAACCAAAAATCACCAACTTAAATGTTCCAGGTTAATTTTATCCCACCATGTATAAATAAGAAATGATCCGTACAAACTATTAAAATGTTTTGCAGGTAATTCGATTAAAATCGGATGTAAAACAACGAAGTTATTGCATAAATAAAATTTGGAAAATAATATGAGTTATCTCCCTTTCAATTAAAATAAGTTGATGCAAAAAACGCAACGGTGAAATTTTATTTTTTTGTAAGTTTTCTACATTATAGATGTTACTGAAGAAAACTGCCCAGTCAATTTCTTGCAATTATCAAGCTAAATTATCAAACCAATACAATTCATGCAGTTTTGTCACCATATGTAACTAAATTTAGTTACACGAAGGCGTTACTAAATTTAGTCTTGCCCCCAACCTGATTGATAGATGTTAACATTCATGTCAATTTTAAGATTGGTCAATGCATGACAAAGGAATAGTTTGGCAAATTTCAACTTGACCTTTGATCTCCAACTGTGACATTTACCTTTGAGATAGGAACCCGGTGGTTGGGCATGACACCCTGTCTCATTGAGGATAACATTCATGCCAAATATAAGAAAGATTGGTCAATCCATGACAAAGTTATGGTCCAGACAAATTTCAATTTGACCTTTGACCTCTAACTGTGACATCGACCTTTGAGATAGGAACCTGGTGGTAAGGCATGACCTTCCGCCTCATGGAGGTAAATATTTATGCCAAAAAATAAGAAAGATTGGTCAAAGCATGAGATATGGTCCAGACAAACTTCAATTTGACCTTAGACATCCAACTGTGACCTTGACCTTGCAGATTTGAGCCTTGGGGTTGAGCAGGACACTCCGCCTCATGAAAGTAAACATTTATGCCAATTATAAGAAAGATTGGTCAGTGCATGACAAAGTCATGGTCAGACAAGCTTCAATTTGACATTTGACCTCAAACTGTGACCTTGACCTCTGAGATATGAACCTCGGGGTTGGGTATAACACTCCACCTAATGGAGATTAACATTCATGCCAAATATAAGATAGATTGGTCAATGCATAACAAAGTTATAATCCTGACAAGCTTTAATTTAATCTCTGACCTCCAACTGTGACCTTGACCTTTGAGATAGGAACCCGAGGGTTGTGCATGACACCATCCTCATGGAGGTGAACATTCAAGCCTAATATAATCAAGATTGGTTAAAGCATAACAATGTAATTGTCCAGACAAAATGGAACAAACTTACACATTCTCGCACTTACGCCCACACATCTCTCAACGCAAGCAGGCTCAAAAACAAATTTACCCTGTCAAAGACATTCAATAGATATTTTAGGGTTGACCGCTGTAGAAAACTTCCACTTATAACTAATCGACCCCTGTCGCTGTAGAAAACTTTCACTCATAACTAACCGACCCTTGTAAGAGACTTTAAATAGATATTTCAGGGTTGACTGCAGTAGAAAACTGCCAGTTTAAACAAACTGACCTTTGTCAGAGACCTTTAATAGATCTTTCAGGGTTGACCAATATAATAAACTGGCTCTTACAACTAACCGACGCCTGTCAGAGACCTTAAATAGATATTTCAGGGTTGACCGCTTTGGAAAACTTCCACTAAAATCTAACAGACCACTGTCAGAAACCTTAATAAATAACCGACTCCTGTAAGAAACCTTAAATAGATGTTTCAGGGTTAACCGCTGTAGAAAACCTTCAATTATAACTAACCGACTCCTATGAGAGGCCTGAAATAGATATTACAGGGTTGACCGCAGTAGAAAACTTCAATTTATAACTAACCGACTCCTGTAAAAAACCTTAAATAGATATTTCAAGGTTGACCACAGTAGAATACTTTCCCTTATAACTATAACTGACTTCCTCTCTGGCACGTACGCGATTGCATATTTGATCCTATCAAATGAGAGAGGCGGAGCTTAGCCGATAGTATGTAGTTTGTTTATACAAGTGTGGACATCCCGTGACGCTTCAACAGATTACTGCTGATTGACACGGATTTACTGACTTATGTTGTTAATTTCGATGTCCGGAAGGCTAATAATATTATACGCTTGGGGTAATAAATTTCGGTATACAGAGTCAAATCTCGGACCATAGATGTTGATTATACGAACTTTTGGTCAGTTGTCTGATTTTGCTGTCAATTTAAATTAGACTTGCCCGGGACATCTGACGATAGGATTTGTAGAGCCCGCTGACAAATAATTTTTTGTTTTAAACGTAAAAAACTCTAGGGTCGACAACGACTTTTGTTCGTTTTAGATAGGAATAAAAATGCCAGGATCGGCGGGTTTTACTAGGTAGGGTCGGGTTGCCCGAAACAAAGAATTAATTTTTTAGGCCTTAGCAAGAATTATCCTAAAAAATGCTTTATATTTGAAATATTGCATTTTATTCTACACTGCCGCTTCCGTAGCTCGATACCGATGGCGAGAAAATGCACGCATTTTTCAAGTTAAACATATTATTTTGGCGAAAATATTGTCAGCGAGGTCGTAAAATTGTGTTGTCATTGTGTTCTAGTAAGACTTTTTACAAATTCTTATCATTTGGCTTAAATACTCGCGATTATTGTACCTGGTTGTTCTATACGCTATATGCATTCCCCCCCCCCCCCCCTGACGTACATTCAGAATATCTCGCACATTGTCGCTCAATAAATTCCGTTTTCCCGGAAAACGGATTTTAACCTGTAATGTCGATATAGTGAATAGGCCTAGAAAAAAGGCTAGTTCTATATCAAAATCATCCGGTCTCGTTGCCAAATAAGAATGTAATGTATTATGTTAGTCTCAAATCCACACAAATTATGACAGGCTATGATGTTTGATGTTTGTGATGTTTTATTTTAGGGGGGGGGTGAGCTCTCCTAAGTTATCATGTACGTCTATTTATTTGCGACATACAGGGATTACTTTTGTCGTCGGTGGTGGCGGCGCCGGCTTCCGAATTTGCTTGTCCGGAGCATAACTTTGCCACCTTAAGTTCAAATGACTCAAGATTTGGTATGCATGGTTCTTGCAATAAGCCGAAGTGCAGTGCGTAACAATAACTCTACCTTGCATCGCTTTTGAATTATTTCCCTTTGATTGATTTTATTAGAGCATTTCTTATCCGGAGCATAACTGTGTCACCTAAAGTCCAAATGACTCAAAATATGGTATGGATGTTTCTTACAATAAGCCGAAGTGCAGTGTCCAAGAACCATAACTCTATCTTGCATCGTTTTTGAATTATGTCCCTTTGATTGATTCTATAAGCATTTTTGTCCGGGGCATAACTTTGTCACCATAAATATGAATGACTCCTTAATTGGTATGAATGTTTCTTGCTGTGACATGAAATGCAGTGCGCAAGAATCATAACTCTACCTTGTGTCAATCTTGAATGATTCCCCTTTGATTGATTTTATCAGGACATTATTTTGTCTGAAGCATAACGGTCATTTTTAGTTCAGATGACTAGAGAACTCTTGTGAGTTGGATATGTAGCCCAATTCTGGATAGTTCCCATGAAAAATGTACATGTCGTCAGGCGACACATGCGACTCGTGGAGCTTTTATACTATATAAGGGTGGCACTGTGGACGAATGGATAACACTCGTGACTACTGATCGAGAAGTCCCTTGTTCGAATCTCGACTGGGGCGCTTAGTCACTTCTGAAACGCTTTTCAGTGCACTGTTTCCCACAGAACTACAAGATGTACTGGTTGTTAGGCCAGAGGCAGTCTCACGTGTATCGGTGCTAACAAACCATGGAGTCTTTTCAGAGCACACCTGGATTTCTGATATCACACATGTCTCTTTCTTTTCATTGATTTTATGTCTGCCCTTGACAGACACACTGAACAGCCAATACTACTCGAAGAGGCGTTAGGTAATATTAAAGGTATAACGCAACTATCTGTGTACAGTTGATGTTTTATTTTCTTGTATTGTGGAATTGTGCATTGATCATTGTATGTAATTACTTCAGCCGGTCGAAAATTGTGTACACAACTTACAATGACATATTTTATTAATCACAACAATCGCCCGACACTGGTGTTTTTACCTTTTCGTCCCTGGGTAAATATCGCTTGTGTGGACATGAGCAAAAAAACTTAGAAGCCCAACATTGTTTAATTTACATAATAATAACAAATATGATACGTATAATGAATGTGTCACTTGAACATTATTGTATTTAGCCGTGCGGTCTCAAGCTCGAACCTCAATCATCCCTGGCCCCTGACACATATTTTAGCTCCACATTTGGAAGATCTACCAGCTATAACATTATTTTGCTACATATAGTAAAACAGGCCAGACATATCAAAATATGCCTCGGTTTTGGGTTCAAACCAACTTCCAGCTTCAAATAAGGATGCCTCATTATTGTTCGATCAAGGCTATGTGGTACTTTCAGAGTATGTAGCAGCTCAATAGCTTTAGAGTATTAATTAGTCGGTACTTAGTGGTGAACCTGAGTCCTTACAAGTTTTACTGATAAATAAACTGTTACCATTTTCAGGTCAACTTGCTTAAATTGGAAAAGTGAAAGAATAGGCATGATTTAACCAATTTATTTGGCCTTCACATATCTATGTTTGACTGGTCACTACAGTACATGGACATGGAGCATTGAAGTTTTTCATACACTCTTGATACTGATCAGGTAAATGCTTTTAACTTTCAACTGGTCAAGTTCAAGTTTGTTTAGCTGTTATTCTAATAAACAATTCACTTATGCTTCAGCTCAGAGTATGACCACAGTAATTTGAATAAGTCATTCTTGTTCACCCGAGAATTCTTCACCTGTGATTTCATAGTCTAGGAATTTGACTGACCACTGATGTATTAGGATGCATAATAGCTATGTGTTCAGATTGTAATTTTTGGTTTTATTTACTGTTCATGTGGTTTATAATTCTATTTATCCTTAGCACTATATAGTTTTGGTATTTATATAAGGCATAGAAATATTATGATAATATATTATTCTAATAAAAACCAAATTTATATAGTGCTTTTTCTTGAAGTTGTTTGTTCAAAAACACTTTACATAATGGTGACATGGTTTTTATACGCCCGTTGAAAACGGGACGTATTATGTGAACACCCTTGGCGGGCGTGTGGGCGTGCGTGCGGGCGGCGGTGTCCAGTAATTTTTCTGTACTCTAACGCAAACAGTTTTCCTCTGATCATCTTAAAACTTTGTGACAATGCTTATGGGCATAATATCTAGGCCAAGTTTGATTATAGGCCAAATCAGTTCAGGCCTTCTTGGGTTATGGTCCTTCATTTACCAAAAAAATGTGAAATTGGCCTTGTCTGTTCTCTAATGCAAACAGTTTTCATCCGGTCATCTTCAAACTTTATGACAATGCTAATGGGCATAATGTCTAGGCCAAGTTCGATTATAGGCCAAATCGGCCCAGGCCTTCTTGGGTTATGGTCCTTCATTTACCAAAATAATGTGAAATTGGCCTTGTCTGTACTCTAATGCAAACAGTTTTCATCCGATCATCTTCAAACTTTGTGACAATTCTTATGGGCATAATATCTAGGCCAAGTTCGATTATAGGCCAAATCGGCCCAGGCCTTCTTGGGTTATGGTCCTTCATTTACCAAAAAAAAGTGAAATTGGCCTTGTCTGTACTCTAATGCAAACAGTTTTCATCCGATCATCTTCAAACTTTGTGACAATGCTTATTGGCATAATGTCTAGGCCAGGTTTGATTATAGGCCAAATCGGCCTAGGCCTTACTTGGTTATGGTCCTACAATTACCAAAATAAATGTGAAATTAACCTTGTCTGTTCTTTAGTGCAAACAATTTTCATCCGATCATCTTCAAACTTTGTGACAATGCTTATCGGCATAATATCTAGGCCAAGTTCGATTATAGGCCAAATCGGCCCAGGCCTTCTTGGGTTATGGTCCATCATTTACCAAAAAAAAGTGAAATTGGCCTTGTCTGTACTCTAACGCAAGCAGTTTTCATCCGAGCATCTTCAAACTTTGTGACAATGCTTATGGGCATAATATCTAGGCCAAGTTCGATTAAAGGCCAAATCGGCCTAGGCCTTATTTGGTTATGGTCCTATAATTACCAAAATAAATGTGAAATTGACCTTGTCTGTTTGGTTATCATGGTCCTGCAATTACCAAAATAAATGTGAAATTGACCTTGTCTGTTCTTTAGTGCAAACAGTTTTCATCCGATCATATTCAAACTTTGTGACAATGCTTATGGGCATAATATCTAGGCCAAGTTTGATTATTGGCCTAGGCCTTATTTGGTTATGGTCCTGCAATTACCAAAATAAATGTGAAATTGACCTTGTCTGTTCTTTAGTGCAAATAGTTTTTATCCGATAATCTTCAAACTTTGTGACAATGCTTATGGGCATAATATCTAGGCCAAGTTTGATTATCGGCCTAGGCCTTATTTGGTTATGGTCCTACAATTACCAAAATAAATGTGAAATTGACCTTGTCTGTTCTCTAAGTGCAAAGAGTTTTCGTCTGAGTATCTTCAAACTTTGTGACAATGCTTATGGGCATAATATCTAGGCCAAGTTCGATTAAAGGCCAAATCGGCCTAGGCCTTATTTGGTTTTGGTCCTACAATTACCAAAATAAATGTGAAATTGACCTTGTCTGTTCTTTAGTGCAATTAGTTTTCATCCAATCATCTTCAAACTTTGTGACAATGCTTATGGGCATAATATCTAGGCCAAGTTTGATTATCGGCCTTAGCCTTATTTGGTTATGGTCCTATAATTACCAAAATAAATGTGTAATTGACCTTGTCTGTTCTCTAGTGCAAAGAGTTTTCGTCTTGAGTATCTTCAAACTTGGTGACAATGTTCATGGGTATAATATCTAAGACAAGTTCAATTGTAGGCCAAATCAGCCTAGGCCTTCTTGGGTTATGGTCCTTTAATTAAAAAAAATGTTGGATTGTTTTGTTTTTTTCATTCACCATGCTCTGAGACTCACCATGCCCCAAGACGGGCGTATTTTGTGACATTTTGGCACTCTTGTTAAACAGTCAAAGACTACTGTTTTAGAAAAAAAATGTTTAGTCGGTCACTCCAGCTATCCCATGTTGGAGATGTGATCTTCCTCTTTGAAGATTATCTCAGTAATTTTAATGTTTTTGGAAGGATAAATTCTAATTAATTCTGATGAAAGCTAAAATTGGCATTCACTAAATACTGATTGTTTTTTCAGGTCAGTTATACAAGAAATGTGTGGTAAACTGTGATGCTAATGTACAATGTGTAGAAATGGCAATATAGAACTTCTGATACATATTACAGGTTAGTTTGCTAAAGTGAACTATTTTATTATTACAAAAGCATCTGTATATATTTTATTTATTAATCATTGATATATTGAGAAAGATGTAGAATGTATACGTAATCATTAATTAGATGTAATTTAAGATTTACAATCTCTATTCAACTCGTGTTGTATGGATTATTCATGTATTGATAGCCGCCTCAAAACTGATAGCCACAAGGGCGGCTATCTTATGGGATACGAATTAAGATTCTCCCCTGGACATGAAAGGACAAGTTACTGCTAGTTAATTCAATTAATAAATTTGTTTGCGTGAATTTTGAAGCTATTAATTGACGAGTATATAAACATATTTCAATGCTTATTGATCCCACCCTATTAACATTTTTATACGCCCGTTGAAAACGGGACGTATTATGTGAACACCCTTGGCGGGCGGGCATGCGGGCGGGCGTGCGTGCGGGCGGCGGCGTCCAGTAATTTGTCTGTACTCTAGCGCAAACATTTTTCATCCGATCATCTTCAAACTTGCTGACAATGCTTATGGGCATAATATCTAGGCCAAGTTCGATTATAGGCCAAATCGGCCTAGGCCTTATTGGGTTATGGTCCTTTAATTACCAAATAAGTATGTAATTGGCCTTGTCTGTACTCTTACGCTAACAGTTTTCATCCGATCATCTTCAAACTTGCTGCCAATGCTTATGGGCATAATATCTAGGCCAAGTTCGATTATAGGCCAAATCGGCCTAAGCCTTATTGGGGTATGGTCCTTTAATTACCAAATAAGTATGTAATTGGCCTTGTCTGTACTCTTACGCTAACAGTTTTCATCCGATCATCTTTAAACTTGCTGACAATGCTTATAGGCATAATATCTAGGACAAGTACGATTTTAGGCCAAATCGGCCTAAGCCTTATTAGGTTATGGTCCTTTAATTACCAAATAAGTATGTAATTGGCCTTGTCTGTACTCTTACGCTAACAGTTTTCATCCGATCATCTTCAAACTTGCTGCCAACGCTTATGGGCATAATATCTAGGCCAAGTTTGATTATAGGCCAAATCGGCCTAGGCTTCATTTGGTTATGGGCCTAAATTAATTACCAAATAAGTATGAAATTGGCCTTGTCTGTCCCTTATGAAATTTTACTGTATTGCCAGTGCATTGCCATTGTATTACCCGTTTGTTGCCAGTTTGTTTCCAGTGTCTTACCAGTCTATTGGTCCCCTATTGCCAGACCTGATTAATTAATGCCAGCTTATTGTCAGCTTAAAACCAGTGTGTAACCAGTTTGATGCCAGTTCTGACAACACTGTACATACACTGACAACAGTAAAATACTTAAGCATTAAAGTAGATGAATAATTTTCACCTAATATGAAAAACGAAAGCAACCAAGCTTTGTTTTGGGAAAAAATATGACAACAGACTGACTTCACACTGAAAATACACTGGCATTACAAAAAGACTGAAGATAGACTGGTAATAGACTGACAATAACTGGTAATAGACTGACAATAGGTGGGAATTCGTTTTATCCAGTCTGACGTCAGTGTAAAACCAGTGTATTACCAGAACTTGCAAGTCTGGCAACACACTAGCAATATATCTTTAGGCTTCAAAGGAATTGTGTTGCCAGTGTAAATCCAGTGTGTATCAAGTTTAATGTCAGTTTGCATCCAGTTTGATGTCAGTGCACTAGGAAATAATATGACAACAGACCGACTTCACACTGGCAATACACTGGCATTACAAAAAGACTGACAATAGACTGGTAATAGACTGACAATAACTGGTAATAGACTGACAATAGGTGGGAATTCGTTTTATCCAGTCTGAAGTCAGTGTAAAACCAGTGTATTACCAGGTCTGACAAATCTGGCAACACACTGGCAATATATATTTGGGCTTCAAAGGAATTGTGTTGCCAGTGTAAATCCAGTGTGTATCCAGTTTAATGTCAGTTTGCATCCAGTGTGATGTCAGTGCACTAGGAAAACATATGACAATCTGACTTCACACTGACAATAGACTGGTGTATTCCAGTCTAAAGTCAGTGTAAAACCAGTGTATTACCAGGTCTGACAACACACTGACTATAGACTGACGACACACTGACTATAGACTGACAACACACTGACTATAGATGACAACACACTGACTATAGACTGACAACACACTGACTATAGACTGGTTATACATTAATGTCCTTTTGACCTTCTTGTATTTAAACTAGTTGGTCAATTTTATCATAAGAATACATTTGTTTTGACGTAACAGTAGCATTGGGTAACTGCCTCCTCACACACAGTTTAACAGTCATACTGTGTATGAGTAGGCGGTCATCCAATGACTATATTGTCTGTTTCTTTCTGTTGCCAGTGAATTGTCAGAACATACACCTCAATTATTTTCAAAGTAATTTATTGCCAGTTTATTGTCAGAACAAGAATACAAAATATTTTCTAAGTCTTGTGTTGCCAGCTTATTGTCAGAAATAAGGAAGTGCTAAATTTGCAAGTCTTTTGTTGCCAGAGTGTTGTCAGATGTATTTTAATAACAAAATGTAGTGTCAGTGTATTGTCAGATTGACTCTGTCATTTATATTTTCATGCCAGTGTATTTCAGATCCCAGTTTTACTACCAGTGTGTATCCAGTGTGTTGTACAGCTATTACCAGAAGCTGACAATACACTGGTTACACTGCCAGTGTATTGTCAGAAATAAAAAATTACAGCCAGTGTCATACCAGTTTATTGTCAGTGTGTTGCCAGACAGATATTCATATAACCAGTCTATTGTCAGTGTGTTGTAGTGTATTGTCAGTGTATTGTCAGTGTGTTGTCAATTTAACTTTTCATAAGGGGTACTCTTACGCAAACAGTTTTCATCCAATCATCTTCAAACTTTGTGACAATGCTTATGGGCATAATATCTAGGCCAAGTTTGATTATAGGCCAAATCGGCCTAGGCCTTATTTGGTTATGATCCTATAATTACCAAAATAAATGTGAAATTGACCTTTACTGTTCTCTAGTGCAAAGAGTTTTCATCTGAGTATCTTCAAACTTTGTGACAATGTTTATGGATATAATATCTAAGACAATTTCAATTGTAGGCCAAATCAGCCTAGGCCTTCTTGGGTTACGGTCCTTTAATTAAAAAAAATGTTGGATTGTTTGTTTTTTTCATTCACCATGACCTGAGACTCACCATGCCCCAAGACGGGCGTATTTTGTGACATTTTGGCACTCTTGTTTTGGATTGATAATGTTCGTAATTTAAAGACCAAAACAATATTTCTGTTTTAAAAATAATTGCTGATCCCTTTCACCGTAGACTTGTTTAAAACGCGGTGAAACTACGGGTGCAGCCAAATATGCGGCCACAGAATGGGTTGGCCTGGGCACTTACTTCCAAAAGTTTAACGGTAATATATCAGTATTTTAGCAATTATTGTGATGTTGTGTTGTTTATTTTGGTTATTTAAGTAATTTTCTAATGTTTTGAACAATATATTGATGATTTTGAAGTTGCTTGGCTTGGCCGCACTTGCCCGCAGTTTGACCGCGTTTTAAACATGATGGCGGAAGTAGATATAGCGTTTTGATAAAATCTTATCAAAAATAGCCGCATAGAACTGATTGCACAATGCCAGTACTTGTTGAACAAGGAAAATCTTCTTTAATACTCACAACGAACGTAGAAATGCAATTTAATCAACATCCGATGCAGAGTTTAAACATTGAATGTGAAGTAAGTCACTGTCGTACTCGTACCGATTCGGCCCAAAATGTTAAAAAATGTTAATAACTTTTGAACAATGTTATGCATCTATTGTGCTTTGCTATTTCGTTTATGAACGTCAATTGTTAACATCAATACACGGCATCGTGTGTTACACTGTGACTGTACGAGTCTAGCACTATTGAAAACTGTTAAATAAATCTGAAATTTTTTATAAGTTTAAATTAAGAAATATCACAGACTTATGACAATAGATTGATTCAATCGAGCTGGGCAGTCTTGGATGTGCATCGTTAATCGACAGATGCTCGTGAAATCCTTTTTAACAGTATGTTGTCGATTATCTTCCTTATCTGCATTACAGTCGTGCCAATTTTTTTCTGTGTCAATTATTATTTTCCTAATGCGTCTGACGGTCGTCCCATTTACTTTTTATTATCCGAACGATGGTCGTACCAATTATTTTCCTTATGGGCATGACAGTCATGCAAATTATTTTCATTATCCGCACGACGGTTGTGCCATTTATTTTCCTAATGTGCAAGACGGTTGTGCCAATAATTGAATTGTTTTCCTTATCCGCACGACAGTCTTGTAAATTATTTTCCTTATTTGCACGATGATTATACCGATTAATTTTCTTATCCACACGTCGATTGTGCCAATTATTTTCCTTATCCACATGACAGTCAAGCCAATAATTTTCTTTATCCGCACAACGGTCAAAATGTTGTCAGTCTGAATGAATATTTGTCAGTCTGAATGAATATTTGTCAGTTCGAAAACATATTAAAAATGAAAATAGACTTTAAAGTGTACCTTTTTTAATTGCTTAATTCAGCTCTATCTAAATAATTTAGAAATGCATGTTTAGCTTTTAACATACATTGTAATAACAAGTGATTGCCAAGGGACCTAATTTGTTGTTTACCTTTTTACAATAACCTGAATAAGCATAGCTATAAATTTAACCTCTGTAGAGCTGAAATACCTCAAAATGACAGCCAATCTTTTCTGCTCCCAGAGTGAAGTAGAAAAAACCCTAGTTACAATGTAACTGCACCATCATCGAATCCCAAGTCCTCATTTAAAATGCAGGAGGGCCTAATTACAAGTGCATTTTTTATGCTCCCCGAAGGGTGAGCATATAGTTGCCGCTTTGCCCGTCCTTCCGTCCATCACACTTTTGTCCAGGCCATAGCTTGAAGAGTATTAGAGATATCAATTTGAAACTTCATAGGTGAATTGATTTCATTGAGGGGAAGTGCAGTGCACAAGAACCATTACTCTTGATTGCATATTTTTTTCAGCGTTAGCTGTCTAGCTTGGAATTTGACCTACTTTAAAAACCAATGAAATGTTTACAAAAAAAATAGAAGAAACTGAATACTTACTTCCCATTGGTCAGAATATGCTATACTCATCACAAAAGATACCGCGAAAAAGTTAGATTTCTGTTAAACTTGTAATCAAAGGTATGGTAGATACACACAGAGATCTGTTATTCGCGTTTCTTTAAGTGTGTAGTGTATTTCTTATTAATTCTATTTTTGACTGTTTGACCTTAATGTGACCCAGGTCAAGTATACAATGGATTTATATTAGTAATACAGCGCTTATAAATTTACTATCGGAATTAGCTTCATAGGTAGCGCGTTCCTCTACACCATATCTTTTGTGAGCAGAGGGCCTCAAGTTCAAATCCTACATCAGCCTATTTTTTCTGATTTTCTTTTTCCCCATTTTGTTTTTAGCTCACCTGTCACAAAGTGACAGAGTGAGCTTTTGTGATCACTCTTCGTCCGTCGTCAGTCCGTCCGTCCGTCAACAATTGGCTTGTGTAGACACTAGAGGTCACAATTTTAGCCTAATCTTTATGAAACTTGGTCACAATGATCATCTCAAGAAAATCTAGACCAAGTTCGATATTGGGTCATCTGGGGTCAAAAACTAGGTCACTAGGTCAAATTATAGAAAAACCTTGTGTAGTCACTAGAGGTGACAATTTTGACTTAATATTTATAAAACTTGGTCACAATGATCATCCTAACAAAATCTAGGTCAAGTTCGATATTGGGTCATCCGGGGTCAAAAACTAGGTCACAAGGTCAAATCATAGAAAAACCTTGTGTAGTCACTAGAGGTCCCATGTTTGGTCTTATCTTTACAAAATTCGGTCACAATGATCATCTCAATAAAATCTAGGTCAAGTTTAATAATGGGTCATCAGGGGTCAAAAACTAGGTCACAAGGTCAAATCATAGAAAAACCTTGTGTAGTCACTAGAGGTCACAGTTTTAGCATAATCTTTACGAAACTTGGTCACCATGGTCAACACAACAAAATGTAGGTCAAGTTCGATATTGGGTCATCTGGGGTAAAAAACTAGGTCACAAGGTCAAATCATAGAAAAGCCTTGTGTAGTCACTAGAGGTCACAGTTTTGACCTGATCTTTATGAAACTTGTTCACAATGATCATAACAACAAAATCTAGGTCAGGTTCGATATTGGGTCATCTGGGGTCAAAAACTAGGTCACATTATCAAATCATAGAAAAACCTTGCATAGTCACTAGAGGTCACAATTTTGGCCTAATCTTTATGAAACTCGGTCACAATGATCATCTCAACAAAATCTAGATCAAGTTTGATATTGGGTCATTCGGGGTAAAAAACTAGGTCACAAGGTAAAATAATAGAAAAACCTTGTGTAGTCACTAGAGGTCACAGTTTTGGCTTGATCTTTACGAAACTTGGTCACAATGATCATCTCACCAAAATCTAGGTCAAGTTCAATATTGGGTCATCTGGGGTAAAAAAGTAGGTCATTAGGTCAATCATATAAAAACCTTGTGTAGTCACTAGAGGTCACAATATTGGCCTAATCTGTATAAAACTTGGTCACAATGATCATCTCAACAAATTGTAGGTCAAGTTTGACAGGTGAGCGACCTAGGGCCCTGTGGGCCCTCTTGTTTAAAGATATTTCTTGTTAGTTATTCCCCTTTGTAATTTTTCATACTTAATTCTTTCTGGGCCATAACTTGAACAGTATTAGAGAAATCAATTTGAAACTTCATTGGTGACTAGACCTCATTGAGGGGAAGTGCAGTGCACAAGAACCATAACTCTTGATTGCATATTTTTTTGAGTTACTCCCCTTTCTATTTTTATGCCCCCCTATCGATAGATGGGGAGGCATATAGTGATTCACCTGTCCGTCCGTCCGTTCGTCCGTCTGTCCTGGTTAACCCAAATTGACCGTTTCTTCTAGCATTAATATGGCTTGCTACAAAGCTTTCATACTTGCATAGATGTTGTGTATGAACACTCTCCACACGCCAGTATCACCTAACCCCATTTTGACCTTCACCTTGACCTAATTTTGGACTTAGACTTATTTATGGACAAGGCTTCCACAGGGGGCATAAGCGTTTATTGAACGCAGTCTTGTTTCATTCTTAATTCTTGTCTGGGTCATAACTCATACAGTATTAGAGATATCAATTTGAAACTTCATATGTGAATAGATTTCATTGAGAGGAAGTGCAGTGCACAAGAAACATAACTCTTTATTGTAAGTTTTTTTTGAGTTATGGCCTTTTCTACTTTTATACTTACTTCTTGTCCATGTCATAACTCCTTCATTATGGGAGGTATTGATTTGAAACTTTATAGGTGAATAAATCTCATTGAGGAGAAGTGCAGTGCCACAAAAACACAACTGTACCTTTATTGTTTTTTTAATTATCTCCCTTTTTTATACAAATTAATGCTTGGCAGGTCCCTAACTTAACAGTATTGATGGCATTTGATTGAAACTTCACATAATGATAGAGAGGAAGTGCAGTGTCAAAGAACCATAATTGTACACTATTTACTTTTTTTACCTGTGTCTGTAATATGTTATTTCCAATGTTGGGACAAGCACTTGCTTCGAGGAGCATAATTCGGTTTTACCGATTCCTTGTATTCTACATTTACTTTAATCCAATAAATATGTGGAACTATCAAGTACTTTAAATTTATTTTGAATTAGGTTAATAATCTGGTGATATTGCAACACTGCACATCCAATGGTCAAAATAATGATGACTAGTTTCCAATAACAGTAAGCTATTTAGAATGGTCACACAATAATGTTTCAGTGGTTTATAATGTGTTTGTAATTGTATATACATGTATGCGAAGGCTGCACGCTACATGTACTTACGTTTTTAGCTCACCTGTCACAAAGTGACAGAGTGAGCTTTTGTGATCACTCTTCGTCCGTCGTCCGTCGTCAGTCCGTCCGTCCGTCCGTCAACAATTGGCTTGTGTAGACACTAGAGGTCACAATTTTAGCCTAATCTTTATGAAACTTGATCACAATGATCATCTCATCAAAATCTAGGCCAAGTTCGATATTGGGTCATCCGGGGTCAAAAACTAGGTCACTAGGTCAAATCATAGAAAAACCTTGTGTAGTCACTACAGGTCACAATGTCGACCTTATCTGTATGAATCTTGGTCACAATGAACATCTCCACAAAATGTAGGTCAAGTTCGATATTGGGTCATCTGGGGTCAAAAACTAGGTCACTAGGTCAAATCATAGAATAACCTTGTGTAGTCACTAGAGGTCACAATTTTGACTTAATCTTTATGAAACTTGGTCACAATGATCATCTTGACAAAATCTAGGTCAAGTTCGATATTGGGTCATCCGGGGTCAAAAACTAGGTCACAAGGTCAAATCATAGAAAAACCTTGTGTAGTCACTAGAGGTCACAATTTTGGTCCAATCTTTATGAAACTTGGTCACAATGATCATCTTAACCAAAACAAGGTCAAGTATGATATTGGGTCATCTGGGGTCAAAAACTAGGTCACTAGGTCAAATCATAGAAAAACCTTGTGTAGTCACTACAGGTCACAATGTCGACCTTATCTGTAGGAATCTTGTAGTCACTAGAGGTCACAGTTTTGACCTGATCTTTATGAAACTTGTTCACAATGATCATAACAACAAAATCTAGGTCAGGTTCGATATTGGGTCATCTGGGATCAAAAACTAGGTCACATTATCAAATCATAGAAAAACCTTGCATAGTCACTAGAGGTCACAATTTTGGCCTTATCTTTATGAAACTCGGTCACAATGATCATCTCAACAAAATCTAGATCAAGTTTGATATTGGGTCATTCGGGGTAAAAAACTAGGTCACAAGGTAAAATAATAGAAAAACCTTGTGTAGTCACTAGAGGTCACAGTTTTGGCTTGATCTTTACGAAACTTGGTCACAATGATCATCTCACCAAAATCTAGGTCAAGTTCAATATTGGGTCATCTGGGGTAAAAAAGTAGGTCATTAGGTCAATCATATAAAACCTTGTGTAGTCACTAGAGGTCACAATATTGGCCTAATCTGTATAAAACTTGGTCACAATGATCATCTCAACAAATTGTAGGTCAAGTTCGACAGGTGAGCGACCTAGGGCCCTTTGGGCCCTCTTGTTTAAAGATATTTCTTGTTAGTTATTCCCCTTTGTAATTTTTCATACTTAATTCTTTCTGGGCCATAACTTGAACAGTATTAGAGAAATCAATTTGAAACTTCATTGGTGACTAGACCTCATCGAGGGGAAGTGCAGTGCACAAGAACCATAACTCTTGATTGCATATTTTTTTGAGTTACTCCCCTTTCTATTTTTATGCCCCCCTATCGATAGATGGGGAGGCATATAGTGATTCACCTGTCCGTCCGTTCGTCCGTCCGTCCGTCCTGGTTAACCCAAATTGACCGTTTCTTCTAGCATTAATATGGCTTGCTACAAAGCTTTCATACTTGCATAGATGTTGTGTATGAACACTCTCCACACGCCAGTATCACCTAACCCCATTTTGACCTTCACCTTGACCTAATTTTGGACTTATTTATGGACAAGGCTTCCACAGGGGGCATAAGCGTTTATTGAACGCAGTCTTGTTTCATTCTTAATTCTTGTCCGGGTCATAACTCATACAGTATTAGAGATATCAATTTGAAACTTCATATGTGAATAGATTTCATTGAGAGGAAGTGCAGTGCACAAGAAACATAACTCTTTATTGTAAGTTTTTTTTGAGTTATGGCCTTTTCTACTTTTATACTTACTTCTTGTCCATGTCATAACTCCTTCATTATGGGAGGTATTGATTTGAAACTTTATAGGTGAATAAATCTCATTGAGGAGAAGTGCAGTGCCACAAAAACACAACTGTACCTTTATTGTTTTTTTAATTATCTCCCTTTTTTATACAAATTAATGCTTGGCAGGTCCCTAACTTAACAGTATTGATGGCATTTGATTGAAACTTCACATAATGATAGAGAGGAAGTGCAGTGTCAAAGAACCATAATTGTACACTATTTACTTTTTTTACCTGTGTCTGTAATATGTTATTTCCAATGTTTGGACAAGCACTTGCTTCGAGGAGCATAATTCGGTTTTACCGATTCCTTGTATTCTACATTTACTTTAATCCAATAAATATGTGGAACTATCAAGTACTTTAAATTTATTTTGAATTAGGTTAATAATCTGGTGATATTGCAACACTGCACATCCAATGGTCAAAATAATGATGACTAGTTTCCAATAACAGTAAGCTATTTAGAATGGTCACACAATAATGTTTCAGTGGTTTATAATGTGTTTGTAATTGTATTTACATGTATGCGAAGGCTGCACGCTACATGTACTTACGTTTTTAGCTCACCTGTCACAAAGTGACAGAGTGAGCTTTTGTGATCACTCTTCGTCCGTCGTCAGTCCGTCCGTCCGTCCGTCAACAATTGGCTTGTGTAGACACTAGAGGTCACAATTTTAGCCTAATCTTTATGAAACTTGATCACAATGATCATCTCATCAAAATCTAGGCCAAGTTCGATATTGGGTTATCCGGGGTCAAAAACTAGGTCACTAGGTCAAATCATAGAAAAACCTTGTGTAGTCACTACAGGTCACAATGTCGACCTTATCTGTATGAATCTTGGTCACAATGAACATCTCCACAAAATGTAGGTCAAGTTCGATATTGGGTCATCTGGGGTCAAAACCTAGGTCACTAGGTCAAATCATAGAATAACCTTGTGTAGTCACTAGAGGTCACAATTTTGACTTAATCTTTATGAAACTTGGTCACAATGATCATCTCAACAAAATCTAAGTCAAGTTCGATATTGGGTCATCCAGGGTCAAAAACTAGGTCACTAGGTCAAATCATACAATAACCTTGTGTAGTCACTAGAGGTCACAATTTTGACTTAATCTTTATGAAACTTGGTCACAATGATCATCTTGACAAAATCTAGGTCAAGTTCGATATTGGGTCATCCGGGGTCAAAAACTAGGTCACAAGGTCAAATCATAGAAAAACCTTGTGTAGTCACTAGAGGTCACAATTTTGGTCCAATCTTTATGAAACTTGGTCACAATGATCATCTTAACCAAAACAAGGTCAAGTATGATATTGGGTCATCTGGGGTCAAAAACTAGGTCACTAGGTCAAATCATAGAAAAACCTTGTGTAGTCACTACAGGTCACAATGTCGACCTTATCTGTAGGAATCTTGGTCACAATGAACATCTCCACAAAATGTAGGCCAAGTTTGATATTGGTTTATCTGGGGTCAAAAACTAGGTCATTAGGTCAAATCATATAAAAACCTTGTGTAGTCACTAGAGGTCACAATATTGGCCTTATCTGTATGAAACTTGGTCACAATGATCATCTCTACAAAATCAAGGTCAAGTTCGACAGGTGAGCGACCTAGGGCCCTTTGGGCCCTCTTGTTTAGAACATTTTGTGCGTCCATATAGAAATGCATTTGTAAACCATATTGCTGTTAAACAATAAGTAGAATTTAAAAGATCTAGATCTATTATACAATACCATTACTTAAACTCAGCGTCAATGAAAAGTTAGGTACCATCCTATCAATTGACTCTTATCACGTTACACTGTGTTAATAGCCGAACACGACTATGTTTTGACCTTACTGAGTAGTCACAGCTACATGTATCCTATTTAACAGTATTCAAATGCACACACTAGAAAACATTTGTACCGATAGGTCATATTGTATACAAAATACAATTTCAAAGATATATATAAGTGGTAACTTTTCAGTGACTCCCAGTATATAATGTCAAATACCTGAGTGTGTATATTGGAATATTTCCGGCTCAATTTGATTCTATCTGAATGAAACGTTAGAGATTTCAGTTGTTTAGAATAATTTATAACAGCGTTATAGTTTATGCTTGATATAACAGTATTCATGCCATGTAAACCACAAAATTGCGGCTACTTTGATGCATTGCATCAACAATTTGTCTTGTACATCATTTGACATGAGCTACTGTTTGTATAAAGTGGTTCACTTTGAGTCATATTTTTGTTGAACTTTGTTTATTTTGTATTTGTCATTCTGCAATTTCATTGTCCAGTACAAGGCTGCTCGTAATTATTCTTTCAAAATTGCATGCACACTATATATGTGTTGTAGATTGTCATTGTGGTGTGTGGTGTCCGGTTGTTTTCTCGTCACATGGTCCTCGTTCCGTTTGGTTTGACTGGCTTAGGCGGCAGACTTTCGGGACGGGTTGCCGTGTTTTTAGTGCTTTGTGTGTTTTAGTGCTTTATGTGCTCGGCTGGTTAAGTTGAGTGCTGCCTTCCATGTCTGACTTAATATAATCTTTTTTAATGTTCATATGATCATAATTAACTATTTGAGAGCAGTATATTTGCCTTTACATGAGCAGCTTGATAGTATGGTATAAAAGTATTTATTTATCAAAATACTATTTACTACAGTTGTTACTTAATTGACAGATTTCAAACTAACTATTTATTTATTTACGGTGGCCGTTATTTTCTGAATATATAATTATTATATAATATATAATAATGTATGTTATAAATGTTTTACAAATATTATGTTCGATATTTTAGGTCATGTCAGTAATTCAGAGTTTCTCCAGCCGATTGTAGCAGTGTAACAGGTTGTCTTACATCTGAAGATCTAACTGAAAGGAATATATTCGTTCAAAAGGATCCAGCTTACTTGTTCCTTGATAGGGAAAAATAATAACATTAGACTGTACCATCATATATGACGGACCGGCTTTTCAGAATCATCTGTTAACTAAAAACACGTTAGTTTTAGTTTGGGCTGAAGCATAACTTCTTTTGTCATTTTTAGCTCATCTGATTTTTGAAAAAATATGAGTTATTGTCATCACTTGATCGTCGTCGGCGTCGGCGTTGCATGGTTAAGTTTTGTGTTTAGATAATTTTTTTTCATAAACTATCAAAGCTATGGCTTTGAAACTTGAAACACTTGTTCACCATCAATACCTGAGCCTGTAAAGCAAGACCCATAACTCTGATCTGCATTTTGTAAGGATTATTGCCCCTTTTTGGACTTAGAAAATTAAATTGCCTTGGTTAAGTTTTGCGTTTAGGTCCACTTTTCTCCTAAACTATTAAGAGTTATTGCTTTGAAACTTTCAACACTTGTTCACCATCAATACCAGAAGATGTCAAGAAAGACTCATAACTCTGATCTGCATTTTGCATGAGTTATTGCATCTTTTTGGACTTAGAAAATTCCTTGGTTAAGTTTTGTGTTTAGGTCCACTTTTCTACTACACTATGTGAGCTAATGCTTTGAAACTTTCAAAACTTGTTCACCATCAACACCTGACCATGTCAAGACAGAACCATAACTCTGATGATTATTTTGCAAGAGTAATTGCCCCTTTTTTGACTTATTCAATTCCTTGGTTATGTTTTGTGTTTAGGTCCACTTTTCTCCTAAACTATCTGAGTTATTACTTTGAAACTTTCAACACTTATTCACCATCAATACCTGACCTTTTCAAGCATGACCCATAACTCTGCAATAATTTTGCCAGAGTTATTGCCCCTTTTCTTCACCATCAATTCCTCCTTATATGCAAGACTCATAACACTGCCCTACTTTATGCAAGGGTAATGGGTCCTTTTTTCAGTGACAATGATCAGATGGGGGTCTGCACCCGTAAGGCGGTGCTCTTGTTTAAAAATATTTTCATGGCAACCAAATTAAAAAAAACTTATAATATGCATGTTTCCATTATCGTGACCATTCTGTGAACACATATGTATGTGCATAAATATTTATTCACCATTTTTTGGAAAATGTTTGTTGCCATGGTAACAGTTTCAAGAAACAAAACATTATGAATATTGATGTTTTTGTAAAACTTAGGATATTTACTTATATAAAGGAGAAACATTTTCAAAAAAATGCACTTTGAACCAAATAGACTTCGCACATCCCCCATATTTAAGAGGGTAAGATGTTATTCTAACGTTGGCAGGCAACAAAACTCAACAAGTGTTAACCAAATTTATTTGTGGGCGCAATTGATTATAAGCAGTATTACATCAGAAAATACCATAATATTGTATAGAATGAAGTGAATTTATCTCAAAAATACACATAAAAGAGTTGGAAATAGTAACTTCATGATATGGTTTCCATGGCTACACTTGTTAGTATATATGTGATTCATTATCTAATTTAATTATTTTGTAAAGCTAGTAGAGAGGGTCTAGCATCTATTTATTGTATTTTACCTTAAACATGAAGTTCTTGGATAGTTATTACAATTTCAGGCACAGCATATATGCATAGTAGTGTAAGGTTTTTGGACGGTTTTCCTGATCACCTTCCATATTTCAGCATTGTTTTATTCATTAACTAGAAGGTGAAAGTTTTAAACAAAATTATGTATGTTTGCCAAAATAGTGTACATGATTTTAATGTAATAATTATCTAGAAAGTCCCTAGAAAGAATCACAGAATTTACTTCAAGCATGAGGATACTTATATTATTTTGTCAGAAAAACGACATTTTGGGGGGGGGGTGTAGGAAATATTTTCGCTATTATTTTTAGCTCACCTGTCACAAAGTGACAAGGTGAGCTTTTGTGATCGCTCTTCGTCCGTCGTCCGTCCGTCTGTCCACAATTGCTTGTGAACACACTAGAGGTCACAAATTTAGCCTAATCTTTATGAAACTTGGTCACAATGATCATCTCAACAAAATCTAGGCCAAGTTCGATATTGGGTCATCTGGGGTCAAAAACTAGGTCACTAGGTCAAATCATAGAAAAACCTTGTGAACACATTAGAGGTCACAATTTTGACTTAATCTTTATGAAACTTGATCACAATGATCATCTCTATAAAATCTAGGTCAAGTTCGATATTGGGTCATCTGGGGTCAAAAACTAGGTCACTAGGTCAAATCATAGAAAAACCTTGTGAACACATTAGAGGTCACAATTTTGACTTAATCTTTATGAAACTTGATCACAATGATCATCTCTATAAAATCTAGGTCAAGTTCGATATTGGGTCATCCGGGGTCATAAACTAGGTCACAAGGTCAAATCATAGATAAACCTTGTGTAGTCACTAGAGGTCACAATTTTGGTCTAATATTTATGAAACTTGGTCACAATGATCATCTCAACAGAATCTAGGTCAAGTTCGATATTGGGTCATCAGGGGTCAAAAACTAGGTCACAAGGTCAAATCATAGAAAAACCTTGTGTAGTCACTAGAGGTCACAATTTTGACCTAGTCTTTATGAAACTTGGTCACAATGATCATCTCAACAAAATCTAGGTCAAGTTCGATATTGGGTCATCTGGGGTGAAAAACTAGGTCACAAGGTCAAATCATAGATAAACCTTGTGTAGTCACTAGAGGTCACAGTTTTAGCATAATCTTTACGAAACTTGGTCACAATGATCTACACAACCAAATCTAGGTCAAGTTTGATATTGGGTCATCCGGGGTCAAAAACTAGGTCACAAGATCAAATCATAGAAAAACCTTGTGTAGTCACTAGAGGTCCCAGTTTTGGCCTGATCTTTACGAAACTTAGTCACAATGATCATAACAACAAAATCGAGGTCGAGTTCGATAATAGGTCATCTGGGGTCAAAAACTAGGTCACAAGGTCAAATCATAGAAATACCTTGCGTAGTCACTAGAGGTCACAATTTTTGTCTAATCTTTATGAAACTCGGTCACAATGATCATCTCAAAAAAATCTAGATCAAGTTCGATATTGGGTCATCTGGGGTCAAAAACTAGGTCACAAGGTCAAATAATAGAAAAACCTTGTGTAGTCACTAGAGGTCACAGTTTTGGCCTGATCTTTACGAAACTTGGTCACAATGATCATCTCAACAAAATCTAGGTCAAGTCCGATATTGGTTTATCTGGGGTCAAAAACTAGGTCATTAGGTCAAATCATATAAAAACCTTTTGTAGTCACTAGAGGTCACAATATTTGCCTAATCTGTATAAAACTTGGTCACAATGATCATCTTAACAAAATCTAGGTTAAATTCGAAAGGTTAGCAACCTAGAGCCCTTTGGGCCCTCTTGTTTGTTTGTTTCGAACAAATACCACAAATTTACCATGTTTGTTCAGTATAATGTCTGTTCAATTGTTTTAATCAACAAATAATTGAAAATGAAAAATTGCACATGTATTTTGTTTCTTTTCCAAAGCTTGGCTTTTAAACAATGGGACAAGGTTTAGGGATGTTAATTTTCTTGGTCGGTAGTGTGCTGGGCACTTCTTCCTTTCAAGATTTCTGACAGCTAAAACTAAGCATTGTAGTCCTTTTGCTGTGGAAACTGGGTCATTCAGCTAGTTATAATTTATTATACTTTCCGACAGCTTGGACATGGATCTGCACTTGTTTAGTTGGGCATTGTGTCTTTATGTGTTTTATGTTTCCTGTGCTCGGTTGGTTCAGTTGGGCATTGTGCTTTGTGTGTATTTTTATGTTTTCTGTCCTCGGCTGGTTAAGTTGAGTGCTGCCTTCCCTGTCTGACTTCATATAATATTTTTGGTATGGTAAACTTGAAGGCCTACTTTGGCCGCTTTCCCAACAATACACAATCGTGAATAATTTCCTTAACTGACAGTGAAATCTCTTCAAATTTTGAAAACAAGTGTCAAATATGATGTATATAAAAATTAGATAATGTTTGAATACATTTTCAAAAGTGTCCATTAGTGTGTGAAATCCTTAATCGATATATGTTGGTACAGGTTTCGACCAATATGATACATAATCAAATTAAGGCCAAATATTTCAAGGGACTGATTGGTAGTGACGGTAAAGCGCTTGATACAATAATTCTACAAAAATTTAAAAGCACACAACTTTCAAAATCTGTGCTCTACTAAAATATATGACAAACCATATTTGTTACATGTATATTGTAGAACGTTATGACTGCTTATCAACGTACTGTACGTACATTTTTGTATATTAATAATGTCAGAAAGCTCGAAATAATTGACAATTTAAAATGTATTAAATCGATACATTTGAATTGATCACTAAATTGTAATTCGATTAGAGATATCTGTATAGATAGTGACCTCCGAACGTAATAAATCACAGTCTACTAGGCAAAATGGATAAGTCGAATAGGTCATGGCTCAGGGTTGACATTTGAACTATATTGCACACATTTCAACATCATGTTTTATTTTAATAAATTAAAAACTTTGTATTTATAGTAGGATTCGAACTCGCACGACTCTGACTAAAATTCTTATTCCAAAGGCACAACTGTCACGACCATCAGCCACAACGTATTTGTTATTGTAAAACATATCTGAATATACCAGCCTTTATCTAAACCTTAAAGTACAGTTACGACTCAAAGCTCGAAATCGAACTATAAAATATTGTTCTGACAGATAATATGTGTATTAGTATGTATCTTAATTAGTGAATAAGGTATTGGTTTTCACTGCCCCTTTCTCAAGTTTAAATGTTTAAAACAACACAAATACAATGTTATGATATTGCAATGTGTGTATATACAAATGACAGACCTGAATAAATGTTCTACGTATATCTGAATGGTAATATCAATACATGCATTATTAGTCCCCTACCGGTTTTTGACCGGAGGGGACTATAGGTTTGCCGTCCGTCCGTCCGTCAGTCCGGACCGTCCGTCAGTCAGTCAGTCAGTCAGTCAGTCAGTCAGTCAGTCAGTCAGTCAGTCAGTCAGTCAGTCCGTCAAAAAATCTGGATCCTGACATAACTCAAACAGTTTCCAAGCTAGGTTTATGAAACTTGGTATGTGGATAGGGGGCAATAAGGGCATTATGCACGTCTAAAAATATTTTGATTCTGACAAAAATTGTGGTTGCTATGGCAACACAAACATTGAAAACCGGTAGGGGACTTCTGTATTGCTTGCAATTCTTAATTACTTGTTATTGTTATTATAAACTGTTCTCATACAATGATTATGAACTAGGTGAAAACTGTTTGTCCGCCTGTCCTGACCGTTGAAATTACGTTTAATTACGTGAAACTTGGCATGTACGACATTTTGTAGATACAGAATCACACGATAACGTTTGTTTTAGACTATACATGTTATATGTATTTTTAAATGATATTTTAGAATATGTGATTTATCATTTTTAGCTCACCTGTCACAAAGTGACGAGTGAGCTTTTGTGATCACTCTTCGTCCGTCGTCGGTCCGTCCGTCAACAATTGGCTTGTGTAGACACTAGAAGTCACAATTTTAGCCTAATCATTATGAAACTTAGTCACAATGATCATCTCAACAAAATCTAGGCCAAGTTCGATATTGGGTCATCTGGGGTCAGAAACTAGGTCACTAGGTCAAATCATAGAAAAACCTTGTGTAGTCACTAGAGGTCACAATTTTGACTTAATCTTTATGAAACTTAGTCACAATGACCATAATAACAAAATCTAGATCAAGTTCGATATTGGGTCATCTGGGGTCAAAAACTAGGTCACAAGGTCAAATCATAAAAAAATCTTGTGTAGTCACTAGAGGTCACAATTTTGGTCTAATCTTTATGAAACTCGGTCTCAACAAAATCTAGATCAAGTCCGATATTGGGTCATCCGGGGTCAAAAACTAGGTCACAAGGTCAAATAATAGAAAAATGTTGTGTAGTCACTAGAGGTCACAGTTTTGGCCTGATCTTTACGAAACTTTGTCACAATGATCATCTCAACAAAAGTTAGGTCAAGTTTGATATTGGTTTATCTGGGGTCAAAAACTAGGTCACAAGGTCAAATAATAGAAAAATGTTGTGTAGTCACTAGAGGTCACAGTTTTGGCCTGATCTTTACGAAACTTTGTCACAATGATCATCTCAACAAAAGTTAGGTCAAGTTTGATATTGGTTTATCTGGGGTCAAAAACTAGGTCACAAGGTCAAATCATAAAAAAACCTTGTGTAGTCACTAGAGGTCACAAATTTGGTCTAATCTTTATGAAACTCGGTCACAATGATCATCTCAACAAAATCTAGATCAAGTATGATATTGGTTTATCTGGGGTCAAAAACTAGGTCATTAGGTCAAATCATATAAAAACCTTTTGTAGTCACTAGAGGTCACAATATTTGCCTAATCTGTATAAAACTTGGTCACAACGATCATCTCAACAAAATCTTGTTAAAGTTCGACAGGTGAGCGACCTAGGGCCCTTTGGGCCCTCTTGTTAAGTTATACGAAAAAAATAGTTGAACAACATACTGTTTTCGTACATGCAACCAGTAGAGTAACTATTATAGAAGTTTTATCACAAATTTCATGGCAGTTGCTCGGCTAGATTTTTTTAATTGACATTTTAGTGATTTAAGAAATGTCGAAAACCAGGAGAGTTTACAAAATACATTAACGTTTTGAATACGTTGTATCCAGTTTTCGCGATAATTCGTTATTGAAAAATGTGTATATTTAAAGATGAGCACATGCTCTTTTGCATTAGCTAGTCTATATTCTTACGAAATAAATGCAAAAGAACATTCCTCTGAAGTAGTCGGGATGCTTGCTCAACAATTATTAAAACTTGGATACAATTTTGTGAGGACGCATTATATTGCGTTTCACATTCGTTGTAGCTAGTATTCGCGAGTGTTGGTGCTTCAACGTTTGGAATAAATGGCACATAAAATTTCAGCTATAGCTTTATTCTGCAAGCTTTTTATAGTATAATATAGTAATAACTTTACAGTAAATTCGCGATTTTAAGACATGAGAACATGTTGACACATCAATTTTAAGTTTTTCGTACTATTTCATCATGGTAGTCAGACGCTTTCAAGACGATTTCTAAACTTCCGCTCAACTGAAGAGTTGGGAATCACCTTAAGTCAAGTAAGATCAATATTGAATACAACCACTGGTGCAGAACATTAGTGGTTTTTTTTCAGTTTTCAGATACATATAGATACATCAAAAACAGAACAATGCACACAACAACAACACCAATTAACACAAGATAAGTAATATTTGTTTGATTGAATTGCCATGTGGTTATTAGTATGTGTACTGAATTGTTTTTTTAAAGAGGGTGGTTTGATCTTTGACCAGAAGAGAAAAAGAAGAAAGGAAAAAAAAAAGAAAAACGATAAGGGGGGATAGAAGAAAAAAGGAGTTAGAAAGAAAAGAAAAAGATCTTGTGAGCCTTTAAATCAATTTAAGATTTTTTTTTTCACTTTTGTTTTGTGTTGCGTTATCACGCTGGGCATTAAATCTATTCCATTTGTTTTATTTCGGTATTTTTGATATTAAGCCCTTTTATATTTTCGTTCTTGTCTATATTTTGCGATAATAGTGCCTATGATAAATAAATAAGGGGACAGAGGGCAGCCTTGTCTCACCCCTTTCTCGATTTTGAAGAAATTCGATAGGTTGCCATTTAATGTAATCACGCATATTAATATTCGTACGTTTTCACCAATGTATCTTCCTTTGATAAATCCAGTTTGGTCTTTATTAATTATATTGTCAAGTACTTTTTTCATTCGATTGGCTTTTGGAAGCTATTTTTTAGTCCACGTTCAACAATGAAATTGGTCGCCAATTGTTGATGTCAGTTAATAGTTTGTTCTTTTTTGGTAGAAGAGAGATCACGCTCTGTGTTTGAAGTTCTGTAAGTTGATTGTTTTGAAACGAATAGTTTATAGATTTTATAAGATATGTTTTAATGTCATTCCACTCAGTAAGCTGGTGATAAATACATACAAACTACATGCAGAATATTCATAGACATACAGTATGATTCACAACAACATGCACACGAACCAAAGCAGACCAATTGAATTCTTGCAGCAGCAAATATAGGCAGGCACTAGCAAAGTAAAAAGATATGGTTATGAATCACAGTTAACCATATGATATATATGTAATAAAATCACATGATGAAAGTATATTATTTCGCAAAGGTATGCACGAGAAACAAAAGCGGCCTATTGGGTTCTTTTCACAACAAACATAGGCAGGCACTAGTAAAGTACAAACATATGAATTACAATCAAATTATAGAACATACATATTCAGAACATTTGTAGGTATATGATACGTGAAAGCATGCACAAGAAACAAAGGCTGGCTGATTGAATTCTTTTCGCAACAAATATAGGCAAGCGCTAGCGAGGTACAAACACATGAGAACATGGTAAAGTCAAACATATGAATTGCAATCAAGTTATAGGACATACATGTAGAATAAACACACATGTAGAGTGCTGGTAGGTATTATGATTTGCACAGGCATGCACAAGAAACAAAAAAACGGGCTGATTGAATTATTGTCGCAACAAAGTTACAAACATAGACAGGCACTAGCAAAGAACAAACATGTAAATTACAGTCAAACTTCAGAACATATGTATGGGGAAAAACACATGCAGAAATGTTTTATAGGTATATGATTTGCAAAAAGCGTGCCATGAACATAAGCGGCCATTTGAGTTCTTGTCGCAACAGATTTAGGCAAGCACTAGCAAAGTATAATCATATGAATTACAGTCAAACTAAAAGGTGTAAAGAAAGTTCGTTCCGGTAGGAAAGTATGGCGTATTTTTATTTTTACCAAGCGAAATATTACAAAATTTGCTATGAAGGTATAGTACTAAATTTAGGATATATTGATTATTTTTGCTTGAATTCCTTTTGGATGGACACCGTTGCCATGGATTTATAGAATGCGGAAGTAAGCGTACGTTAACCTTACGTCGACGTCCATTTTAAAGATGAGTCGACAAACAGAAATAACTGCAAAAATGAAACATAGCCAGATTTAGGCATTTTAGACATTCATATTGTTAAACAATACGTTATGCTTAAAATTATTGACGGCTAAAGTACTGGTACTCATACAATTGGAGCACAAGTACGTATTTGAAAGAACATGGTATCGATTTCGTCGAACGTGACGTGACGTAAACGTTAAGCGAAAATTGAGAGTAGGGTAAAGAAAATGACCGACTGTAAAAATAACGGCGGAAAAATACATAAACAACTTCTACGAACATCATAAGGCATTGGCGAAGACATGCCTCATTTTTCAAGTAAAGAGTAACTAATTAAATTCAAAAGTAACGAAACGCCCGAGTTGACAAAAACGCGCAATTTAGAAATAAATACGTATATGGGAAAACAAAAGGCATTTATTTGCAAAACGAAAACATTTACAGCATCATAACTTGGATGATATTTTGTTCTTATATAACATTAAATATTAGTTTAGTTCATTACAAGTTTAAAACATACCCAACGATACAGTGAGTGGACAACAAAGGGAGTATTTCGAACTTGACCCGGTCACGACGTCGTTTACGTCATATTCGAAACAAGATTAACAAATTTATTCATTGCGTTTGAAAAAATATTGACAGTCAAATCAGCTAAAACTGTTCTACATAATGATGTTATTGTACTAGGATACTGAATACAAAATTTGGTGCAAATATATTTATTAGTTTTGTGTACAAAAGCTTTTGAAAAACTGGAACGAACTTTCTTTACACCCTTTATAAAACATACATATAGAATATACACACATGTAGAAAAAATTTGTAGGTATATGATTTGCAAAAGTTTGCACAAGAACAAACGCTGGCTGGTTGAATTCCTGTCGCAATAAACTTAGGGAAGCACTAGCAAAGTACAAACATGAATTACAGTCAAACTACAAAACATATATATATAGAATATACACACTTGGAGAAAGAAAATTGTAGGTATATGATTTGGAAAGGTTTGCACAAGAATAAAAGCCGGCCAATTGAATTCTAGTCGCAATAAACTTAGGCAAACACTAGCATATGAATTATAGTCAAACTATAGAGCATACATGTAGAAAAATTGTATGTTTCTGATTCGCAAAAGCATGGGCAAAACAAAAGCGGGGCAATTGACATCTTGTCTCAACAAACGTAGGCAAGCGCTAGCAAGGAACCATAGAATTACAGTCAAACTATGGAGCATACAAATAGGATATAAATACATGCATACATTTGGTAGGTGTACGGTTCGCTAAAGAATGCACAAGAACTAAAGCGGCCGATTGGGTTCTTGTCGCAGCAAACATAGGCAAGCACTAGCAAAGTACAAACATATTAAACACAATCAAAAACAAACTATAGAACGGAAAAGCATGCAAACAAAATGTAGGTAAGCTGTGTGTACAAAGTATATAAACAGAAACAAATAATTTTAAAACAGGAAAGCTGCACACAATTTATATATATATATATATGTCATGCCAGAAACACATAGAAAGCATGTATAAAAAAACATTAACACGAAGCTGGGTGTTCACTGTTCAGTTCATACAAACATATTAATTCAACACAAGCAACACAAGCAAAGCAGTAAAACTATTGTAAGTGTGAATTAACTATAATTATCCTGTGAGATTTCTGTAGATAGAAAATATCTTTTATATTAAGGCAAATAAATCATAATTGAGTGATAATTGCACATTCATGTGTATAATGTTTCAATTTATTCAATATTATCACTGTAGTTTCTCCAGATATCTGAACTATTTTTTCTAGTTTACAATATAATTTTATTCCCTATCTCCAGCACTCTGGTTTTCAACTTATTGGGACCATGCCTAAGCTGGTAGGCTTTATTATTCAGGTGTTAACGCTCTTCCTTTAGTATTTGTGGCAGGTCTACCAGAATGTTAAAACCTTTCATTAATGCGCCCGAGTATACTTGGTTCAAGACAAAGTCTCTGTCGATATACTTCACAAATCTGACAATTATGGGCCTATGTCCATCCCCTCTGGTTGGGAGGCGGTGTGCATGTGCGAACATGATTTGGTCAACTTTTTCCATAGAGATTCCTGCCTGGTTTGATAGGAAGGACTTTATCACTTTGTAGATGTTCTCCCCCTGTACCTCTTTTATCCCATATAGTAATAAATTGTACTTTCGCCATGTCTCTCCATATAAAGAGTTTTATTCTTTAGTTTTATAATGTCATCCTCCATTACTTCCTTTTCCGTTTTGTGCTTATAAGCGAGCATCTTTATTCTTGTCTCAAAAGTGCAGAACATGGCACATACAAAAACTTGTATAATTTTATTCTAATATTATATATCATACTCCTACATGTAGCTTGGTCCCTTTGTGTATATTTATGTCCCTCTGTTTCTTGATTTAGAATGTCATATTACTATCTAAACTTCGAGATAGGTGGCCAGCGTTCATATTGACAATGAATGGAAAAATCAGGACTTCCAAAAAAACTTCGACATAAGCGAGTTCGAGATGACGAGAGTTAACTGTACTCCATTTCAGTGTGTGCTAATGTGACACGTGAACAACAAAGAACGACCTTATAATATTGTTCGTGCTGTGGTACTAGTTGAATAAAATGTTTTACAATATAATTACAGGTTCTGCTAACATGGACGACGAATCTGGTAGTTCACTGAACGACCAGGACAAGAACAAAATGTTAAAGCGATCTGGAGATAAACCTTTTATATGTGGTGTGTGTGGATCGTCATTCACACTATGTAACTCTCTGAAACTTCACTTGAGAATTCATACTGGGGAAAAACCATATACGTGTGTTGTTTGTGGAACAACATTCACCTACAAAAGTCATTTGAGTCGTCATTCCAGAATACATACTGGTGAAAAACCATATAACTGTGTTGTTTGTGGAACAATATTCACCTACAAAAGTCATTTCAGTCGTCATTCCAGAATACATACTGGTGAAAAACCGTATAAGTGCGATATTTGTGGAACTGCCTTTACAGCAAAATTCAATCTATCTACTCATAAAAGAATACATACCGGTGATAAACCATATAAATGTGATGTTTGCGGAACTGCATTCAGGGATATTCGTAATTTGAAGCGTCACACTAGAATACATACTGGCGAAAAGCGTGGAATTAGTGTGGTGTTCGTAGAAGTTGAATCTCAGACAAAAGTCATTTGAACAGTCACATCAAAATTCATATTGGTGACAAACCATTTACATGAAAACCATGAGATGTTTGCGGACGTGCCTTTACTGCGAACGCCAATCTATCTACTCATAACAGAATTCATACCGGTGAGAAACCATACAAGTGTGATGTTTGCGGAACTACATTCATAACCAAATTAAATAACCACATAAGAATACAAACTGGTCAAAAACTATGTAAGTGTGTTGTTGTAGAACTTGCTTCACACGAAGTAACGACTTGAAGCGCCATACAAGAATACATACTGGCGAATAACCATAAAAATGTAATGTTTGTGGGACTAAATTTTCAGATAAAGGACATTTGAATCGTTACAGAACCCACTTATGGAACAGGAACTTATAAGTGTGGTGTTTGTAGATCTGCCTTCACGACGATATGGTACATGTCTGCTTATAAAATAAAACATACGGCGAAAGATCACATACTTGTAACATTTGTGGAACTACATTCACTACGAAATGTTCTTTGAAACGTCACATAATAATACATTGTTGTGATAACCCGTATAAAAGTGATGTTCGTCGACATACCTTTACGGCTAGATGTAATGTCTCTGATCATAAAAGAAAACATACTAAAATACTTACTTGTGATGTTTCTGGAAAAACATTCAGACACAAAGGTTATTTAAATCCGTCACATGAGAATACATACTGGTGAAAAACTATGTAAGTGTAACGTTTGTGGAACTGGATATTCACATGAGAATACCATGTGTATGTTTGTGATAACATTTGCATGTTTGTGGGTCTGTCTTCAAGAAAAATAATGACTTGATGTGCCACGAACGAATACATTCTGGTAAAAAAACGTGTACATGTGTTTTATATCAAAATGTGGATCAACCTCCAAACAAAATACAACTGTCATAAATAAAGACCGAAATAGATGCTTTTGAAACCTCTAAAACTTTTTCATTGACTCATTGTTGAGCTGCAATAACTTCGGGGCTTTCTTTGCTGAACCTCATATTGCCGAATCTTACTTTGCATTAAAGTCAGTACATACATGTGTATTTATTGTTCTCAGTTAATAGTTAAACTATATATTTATTACACTCTGACAGCTAATCTGTGGTGGTATTCAATATTGATCTTACTTGACTTGAGGGTAAGGACAACCAATCAGATCACACCATATTAAACTATTGGTCAGTAACAGGCGATTTGATTGGCAATCCTTATTTTTAAATCAAATAAGATCACTATTGAATACAAACCCTGGTCTCAGTATTCGGACAACCTAATCTCTTCATATAAACGTCATACTGTAGAATTATTATATGTATACAAATTGTACATGTATGTGCATTTGTTTTTTTATCAGTTCGTATAATATTACAGTTTCATCTCAGTATTTAAACAATACAGTATCTTCAAACCCAGGTATCATTCGTCAAAAATATCAAATATTAAAATATCTTTGCTTGTTGATGTCATTCAAAACAAACATGTTTTCAAACCATGTTCATGAAAATGTGACAATAATGTCTAGATGCTGTCGACTCATTGTGGAGGTAAGGTGCCGGTTAAAACACAACACAGGAAGATTGGTCAGATGAGTTGCTCGTCATGTACCATTCACTTTCACCACCGTATTCTACACCATAATTATGTCTGGCAACTTGACTAACAACTGGTGTATGAGGATGTCGTATACATGTACACTTACAGTTTACAGTTTTATTGGCATTTGAAATAGCTGAGTGTACGTAACTGGAAATTCAAACAATTTATACCTGACTAATTACAAATTAAAATTTTGATGACTTAAGGTGGTAAATTATTATATTGATACAAAAACCAAGCAAATGTCCCAACTAAACTATTCTGAATGTTTTGAAATATTTCCTTTTTTATGCTTTGTTCTGATTTATGATTTACGTCATTTTGCGAGAATATTGAGTATTAACATTATATATGTATGTACATGTCTTTATCAATAAAACTGATTTGCCGAGTTCATCAAGCCATTTCCTGAGATCAACATTTGATTCTCGCCCAATTCGATTTCTGCATTTATTTATAAACATAATCTAGTCAAAACATAGGGTATACTTTGCATAATTTGTACAATATATCATTTAGAAGCCCCTGTTGGTTTGAAAGTGACTATCATACACTAGACGGCACTTCTAACGATACCTTTTGATTTTCCTGATATCTCCAAAACAATTCAAGTTAACTTCATCAAATGTTCACCAAACGTATTTTAATGCATCTGACTGTTACTGCGGTAGTCGATTTAGAAATGGATGAATATGAAAACTCGCGGTAAAGGCTCACTTTGATCACACAGAATTTCAATAGTCCTAAATTAAAAAGCGTATTTATTAATGTTAAATTGAGTATTTTTTGTATTTCATTACTGTTTCAAATGTTATATAACAATAATGTACACAATAATATTTTATGAACGTCATCTACGTTACAAATTCCTAGGTAAGCTACGACCGCTAAAAGTAAACGTCTTCTAAATAAAAAACCGATACGTTCAATATAAACGTTAAACTTGAATGATGGCTACATATTGTACTTGGAAGGTAAAATACTCATCGTTTATAAACAAAGAATATATAAAAGTATGCAGTAGATAAGAATAAAATAATACTGTTTTAATATCGTTTTGGTCACCATTAGTTTCAAGTTGAGCTCGACTCCCTTTACTCGCAGGAATCGTATTCCCTCAACAGACTCATTGTGATAACGATGAACAAAACACTATGGTAAGTCATTAGAAAGCCATATATGTCGAAAACGAGCTTGATGACATATCATTTTTATGATTTCAATGTTGTTCTAGAAGATTGTTCTGTCATTTTAAGATGTTTCAAGGAAAATTCGACTGTTAAATCAAAGGTGCGCGTACCTCCTAAAAGGCAAATGATGCGTTCAACTTATTTACTACAACTGCGAAATCGTCCAAATAATTGAGACATGCTAACCCGAAATTCCACATCATTTACAATGTATGCGGACGATCTAAGTCACATGGCTAAAACTGTATCAAAGAATGTGTGCTTCTTCTAAGTGCATCCTACCAAATTGTAACTAGCCGGACACATACTGATATGTCTGTATTTCCTTCGTAAATTTAATTGATACATTAGACATCCTTGAATTAACTCTTGATTAACGCTACAAAGTATTCAATTCTTGGGAACACCAATTCGACTTCCTTGCCTAGTTGATTATCTTTTGGAACATAATAATTAACCGCGGTTCCATCTTTTGGAAATCTTAAATCCAGTATAACTCTCCGTTCATTAGGATTTGTATTAGGTACTTAATTGAGTGGTGAAATAACCATACCGTCTTTAAACAGACAACTGTCTAAATGACCAATACAAGCTCCGTATGAAGCTTCTTTTTGTAAGTACTTGAACATAAGATCTGGGTACATAACAGCCCTAGTGAGTTCGTTCAAGTTAACGGTCTCCGGTCTTAAGCTAAATAAGGTTACGCAAGCCAATTTAAATTGCAACATGTACGGATAGCTACACGTGCAATTAGTCGTAAACGTTCGCATCGCAACCTCCCTACTATGTCGATATTTCCAACGATTATGAGTTGATAAGTTGAGTCCATGCTGTTATGAAGTTGAAAGATAATACAAAACATCCGCCGGGGAAGGCAGCACTCAACAAAGTCTCGAGCACGAAAAGACACAAAAAGAAACTAAATAGCAAAGACCACTAACATACGACAAAATACCTAACACAAACTGAAAGAGCAATGTGTATTAAAGGATGCGTGCAAGGGAGTATCGTCAACTTGTTTTACACATATCTTATTCCGTATTTTCTTAATATATATTTTATACACAAGAAAAACATACATACATGTAATAGGATACAATGTAGTTATATTAATAAGCTATTACTCTTCAAATACTCTCCTTGCACTGATGTGTAAGACGCTTTGGGAGATCGGGGCAAACACCGCCTTGAGATTTGGGCTAGAACAGCACTCTGACGAATATCTAACATACATGTATGCAGATTACCCGCCTTCACTTTTGCATGTTGTGAAAACAAAGGACGGCAACTCTGTTCAGCTTGATATAAAATACGGAACGGGCCGTAAAAGAGCGTCTTAAACCCGTACTACGAACCGAAAGTGTGCGAAGGCAATTATTCAGACTGTAGTTTAGCGAGGTAATTTATTGTTATAACGTACCGATTCCGGATGATAAGTTGCATGTTTACCTTATGTAAATAATATTGTATACTCTCTTAAATACTTAGAAATATGTATCATAAACGAAGATAATTAAATGTCCGAATAAATAACATCAAATTGAAATTTCTAGTAATACGGTGCCGTACTCGCGGTAAAACAAGACTACCAATACGGACCCATATATACATCGTTCCTGACTTGCCCGTTTTATGGGTAATTTGGGTCGCAAATGCACTTTTTGATATATTAGCGCTATTTCATGGATAAAAAGGGCAAAAAACGCAAACTTTTGTTTTTGACTCGTATCCTTTCCGCTTCCAGGATTTGGGGGGGGGGGGGGGTCACGAGTAATTCATATGGTCCCTATACCCCGTCCCTGAGACACTATTGACTTGTAGCACTGATAAAAATTGATACATCCGGATGCTACACACCTGTCCCAACATTTCGACTAAAGGTCACCGGAAATGACGACGTTTCGGTGAGTCTTGCACAAAAACTTTTGGGCCCCTTTAGGGCACTGATCCTGACCCCTTTGTCTAGCCTTATATTCCTTTTATTGAAAAATAAAAACTTTTTGACGCTAAATGTTAACTCAATTTCACAGGGAATCTTACCGCAATGGCGGGTAGGACCAGTAATTTCAGTTTTGGAAAATCTACGTCCAAAGACCTCTTTAAAGTGGCCCAGCGAATTTGGGCATTTAGGTCGAAAACTACGGAAGGCCGAAATGGCCATCCCGGCAAGTCTGCATTAGTACGCTATGGTAGCGGAAAGGATATACGACCGGCCTAGTCTTGTCTCACTTTTGTTGCTTTTGCACATCAGAAAACGTACTGGTAGTGATGAGTAAATACTGTAGCTCACAGACAATCCAAAGCCACACAGAAACGGCGGCAGTGCCTAGCCGTCCACACAAGAGTCAGACATTAACGAACCATCCATATCCCCAAAAGAATGCATTTTTATCATGGTCCATATTGTGCTATAGTGTTATGAATGGAATGCATTTGTATCATGGTCCATATTGTGCTATGGTGTTATGAATGCATTTGTATCATGGTCCATATTGTGCTATAGCGTTATGATTGCATTTGTATCATGGTCCATATTGTGTTATAGTGTTATGATTGCATTTGTATCATGGTCCATATTGTGCTATAGTGTTATGAATGCATTTGTATCATGGTCCATATTGTGTTATAGTGTTATGATTGCATTTGAATCATGGTCCATATTGTGCTATAGTGTTATGAATGCATTTGTATCATGGTTCATATTGTGCTAAAGTGTTATGATTGCATTTGAATCATGGTCCATATTGTGCTATAGTGTTATGAATGCTTTTGTATCATGGTCCATATTGTGCTAAAGTGTTATGATTGCATTTGTATCATGGTCCATATTGTGTTATAGTGTTATGAATGCATTTGTATCATGGTCCATATTGTGCTATAGTGTTATGAATGCATTTGTATCATGGTCCGTATTGTGCTATAGTGTTATGAATGCATTTGTATCATGGTCCATATTGTGTTATAGTGTTATGATTGCATTTGTATCATGGTCTAAATTGTGCTATAGTGTTATGAATCTATTTGTATCATGGTCCATATTGTGTTATAGTGTTATGATTGCATTTGAATCATGGTCCATATTGTGCTAAAGTGTTATGAATGCATTTGTATCATGGTCTATATTGTGCTATAGTGTTATGAATGCATTTGTATCATGGTCCATATTGTGCTATAGTGTTATGAATGCATTTGTATCATGGTCCATATTGTGTTATGATGTTAGTTTAATACATTATTCCTACCATTATATTACAGGTTCTGCTAACATGGACGACGTAGCTGATAGTTTACTAAGCGACCGGGACAAGAACAGTATGTTAAAGCGATCAGGAGATAAACCTTTTATATGTGGTGTTTGCGAATGTTCATTCACAAAGTCCGGGTCATTGAAACTTCATATGAGAACACACACTGGCGAAAAAACATACCAGTGTGATATTTGCGAAACTAAATTCCCAAATAAAGGTCATTTGAATCGTCACATCAGAATACATACTGGCGAAAAACCATACAAGTGTGATGTTTGTGGAACTTCATTTGCAGCGAACGGTAGTCTTTCTGCTCATAAAAGAATACATACAGGTGAAAAACCATATACATGTGATGTTTGTGGAAATTCCTTTGCAGCAAACGATAAACTCTCTATTCATAAAAGAATACATACAGGTGAAAAACCATACAAATGTGATGTTTGTGGAAATTCCTTTGCAGCGAAAGCTAATCTCTCTACTCATAAAAGAATACATACAGGTGAAAAACCATATAAGTGTGATGTTTGTGGAACTACATTCATGGAACTTGGTAATCTGAAGCGTCACACTAGAATTCATACTGGGGAAAAACCGTATAAGTGTGATGTTTGTGGAAGTACATTCTTAGACAAAAGTCGTTTGACTAGTCACATCAGAACACATACTGGTGAAATACTATATAAGTGTGATGTTTGTGGAACTACATTCACACGTAAAAGTAATTTGAATAGTCACATAAGAATACATATTGGTGAAAAACCATACAAGTGTGATATTTGTGGAACTTCCTTTGCAGTGAAAGTTAATCTCTCTACTCATAAAAGTATACATACTGGACAAAAACCGTATACATGTGATGTTTGTGGAAGTACATTCATGGAACTTGGTAATCTGAAGCGTCACACTAGAATACATACTGGTGAAAAACCATATAAGTGTGACGTTTGTGAAACAACATTCGCACGGAAAGGTACTTTGGATCGTCACATGTTAATACATACTGGTGAAAAACCATACAAGTGCACTGTTTGTGGAACTGAATTCACACGTAGTATATTCTTGAAGCGCCACACAAAAATACATACTTGTGAATAACCATACACATGTAATGTTTGTATAACTTAATTGCCAAACAAAGGTCATTTAAATCGTTGCATTAACAACCATGTGCTACGAAAGAATTCATACTGGTCAAAAATCATTTACATGTGATTTAGGTCATGTGGATCCGCCTTCAAACAAAATTCGTAATAAAGACTGAGAATATATGTTGTTGGAAACCATAAAACTTCTGCATTGAATCCATGTTAAAGCTACATTCACAACGAAACTTTATTTTGACGAATCTTACATTGCTTTATCTGATTGTGTGTGAACTTCAGTTCATGATTGTGTATTTGTTGATATGTTGTTCTCTGTTAGTAATTAAATGTATATTATCTATATAACACTGTAACAGCTAGTCTTGTCTTAGTATTTCGACAACCCAATATCTTCATATCAACCTCATTGTAGAATCATTTTATGCATACACATTTTAAATGTATGTGCATTTGGTTTTTATCAGTTAGTACGATTCAATGATTTAATTCTAAGCATGTAATATTACAGTTTCATCTCAGTATTTAAACAATACAGTATCTTCAAACCTAAGTATCATTCGTCAAAATTATCAAATATTAAAATTTCTTTGCTTGTTGTTGTGATTCAAAACAAACAGGTTTTCAAACCAGGATCACGAAAATGTGGCAATAATGTATTAATATGGAAGTGACTATTCTTACGGCTCTCCCGTAAGAATAGCGATACCGCCCGTGAATGACTTTTCTTACGGCTGTTTTATTTAAATGTATCGATCTCCTTTAAGCAATGTTCGATCTGTACCTTAACAATGGAATGTTAAATAACATTTGGAGTTAAACTATCGCTCCTACGATGTATATTAAAACAGTGACTTACTTTGAATGTCTATTACCGGAACTCGATCTCTGCCTCCATGAATACAACTGTAACACTTTCTAAGTCTTCCGAAGACGAGGATTTTTCTCCAATCATGAAATTAAGGAGGCAACCGTAGTTGTTATTATAGTGATAAAGCGTATATTTTCCTTTTAGATGATATGCACCAACTACACAGTTGCTCTAAATAACATGCGTGAGTTAATTAACATTCTTTTGTTAAGGTACAGGTCGAAAATTACCTGTAATGTCTTTACTCAAAGTTACAGAAAAATGATAATAACAATATTACGAAGAAGATTAATTATCACATTATATTTCAAAGACATCTGTCATTTCTGTCCTGTTCGCCGGTTGACAAGTGAGGATTTCCAATTACAAAAGGACTCCTCGAAATGCAATTTTCTGATATGTGTGCTCATTCATTTTGAAAAAAAATGTCAATAAATACATTTAGAATATAAAAGGTAATTATATATATAAAGGAGATCGGTACATTTAAATAAAATAGCCGTAAGAATAGTCATGCGCGGGCGGTATCGCTATTCTTATGGGAGAGCCGTAAGAATAGCAACTTCCTATTAATATTGTTGGCTCCTTGTGAAGTGGTTTGTTAGTGCTGGTTAAACGACAACCCAGGACGACTGGTTTAGGGGAGTTGTACGTCGTATATCATTCTCTTTCATCATCGTATTCTTCACCATAATCATGTCTGGTACATGTACACTTGCTTTTTACAGTTTTGTTTGTATTACAGTGAAGTTCCGCTAATAAGACCAGTCAAAAAGGTGGTCTTGATAGCGAATCGGTCTTGTTAGCGGACCTTTTTGTTCTAAATTTAATACTTTGGGACCTTAAACTGGCAAAATTCTGCATGATTTCAAAATAATCAAAGTGGTCTTATTAGCGGAACTTTACTGTATTAGCATTCTTACTAGGAAGAAAGGACATCTGTGTTACCGTGTACAAGCATAAATAACAACAGAGTGAACAGCATTGCCTGAAATTATGGGACTCTTAATATAAGGATTTGTTCAGTTGCAGACGTGTTTTTCAATAATAGTAGTGTAAAATCCGATGTAAATAAAACTTGGTAAGAACTTGTGGCATGCGTTGAGGTATGAGTGTGCCGAATTTCACAACACTACATGGATGAGAGTTAAAGAAAACTAAAATATATCAAAGGTAGCGTTAGAAGTGCCGTTCAGTGTATATATACACACTAAACTACTAAACTCGTGAATCACAAAAATGAACCAAGATAATAGGCATACATGGTGCATGTATACCAAGACGAGAACGCCTCATGATACGTCACGACTTCAGTGTAGCAATACCAAGTGACTTTTGACTACAAGTCACAAGATGAAATTTGTTTAACAACGAAAACAAACATAGTCAATAGTATTTTATTTATTCATCGATTTAAACGCAATATATGCCACGATAAGGGGAAACATATTTGCTTTCCATGAAATATAAAATATTTTCAGCAGCTTGACCGTTTTACCAGCCCCCCCCCCCTGTGAACCCTGTATTTTTCAAGGGTATTACTACACTTTTCTTGTGACTTATCATAGTTTCGTAGTACTAATTTAAGGGGTCCAGGTGACTACACTCACACACGATCAATACGAAAATACTCATCATGCGATTCGTTGATTTATAAACTTCTATGAAACATAATAATTAGCGAGCTAATAGTCTTTGAATTTGATTATAAATTATAAACTTGACGCAATTGAAAGATATGTAGAATACGCGTCCTCACGTCTGCATGCAGTGAGTCAACGAACGGCAACTCTTCTCAGCTTGATATCAATACGGTACGGACCGTATAGTAGTGACTTTAAACCCGCCCCTGCGAACTGAAAATGGTGATTTCTTAAGGACAACTGGTTCATGTAGGGGGGAGGAGCTTACGACGCCATCTTGATTATGGGCGGACTTACGACCGCCATTTTGCGCAGTGCATTGTGGTGCCCACCATCTTGGCTGTAGGCGGCAGCATACTTCTGATTATTTTGACCAGTTATTTATAATGTGGAGCCGACAGCCGCGTGTATCTGATGCAGAAAACGTAAATGTATGTATCTGAAATGATTTCAAACCCCAACTGCGCTCAATTCTTCTTTGATGAATTTCTGACGGAGGCGGCATTTTCAAACAGAAAAAAAGCGCAATTTTAACGTTCCAAACTGTGTAGGCCTATGCGACGAGTACTATGGTATCTCGCAGTATATAGAGACTGTGTATGTCAATATTGGTTTTCACCAATTTAAAGTTGCACCGAAGTAAATCAAGTTGTGTCCTGTGGCTGTAGGATTCAGACCCACGACCCCCCCCCCCCCAACAACAAGACAATGTCACTGACTAATTCTGGAGCTCGTTGCCTAACCGCTTCCAAATTGCGCTATCGAGCGCTTTCCTACGTCTATGCAATGACACGCTACCAGCGAGCAGTGCTGGCCGATAACACCGTTTCTTCACACTTTGCTAGTCGTGCGCTTTCTTAAAATTGCAATGGACGATCCGCTTCGAAAATACTTTGCTACGCAACGGTCTGCTGTCCGCGAGCGCTCTTCGGTAGCTTATATTTTTTCTGCTTTGTCCGGTACATAGCGCTTTTTTGAAGCAAGCCATTTCCTAGCATGCTCGATAGCAGTTTGGTTAGACAACGGGCTCCTGGTTACCATAACTAAATGGTCTTTTATTTACACTGGCGTGTCCACCTTTTATGAAATGGAATGATCATCATCAAACACCTTGGACCACCTAGTGACTAGCCCAAGGTCTTGACGATGATTACTCCATTCCATAAAAGGTCGACATGTCCGTGTAAATAATGCACCAGTCAATATTATGCCCGCCCAGGTGCGGTGGGGATACAGGGGGAATTGTATAGTCTCCCAATAAGTGATTAGGTTTATATGCTGTGACCACTGCAGTCTTTCTATCAAAACAAGTTTACATTAATTGTTCAGATTTGTCTGTTTATAAGACTATCAGCATAGTCATATTTGTTATAATACAAAATTTTACTGTATTCATTTTTATTCAGTTACTGGGATTAACATAGTTGTTGGTATGAAAGGATGGACATTCATTGCTGTAGGTTACTGGTATGGTGTATGGATTCCTTGATGACTGTGATAATCAACAGACTTTAAAGATGTGGAATTGATCTTAATTGGAGCTTCAGTTTAGATACGAAGTAAGTGTAATAATTAATTTATACTGTTGTCGGTCCTAGACTTCCAATTAATTTGGAATGAGTGAGTGACTTTTGAGTGTCCCTGTCATAAATGAATACATTGTAGTTGAAACAAAATCTGAAGAGCTGTTAAGGATATATGTGTGGTCACAGTGTTGATCTTAAGAGAGGAGAATCAGGAGACCACACCTGAAAATTGATAAAAAGTGATCATCCTGTGTAGCAAGACATGTATGTCAGTGCTAAGAATTTGGTCAGAGATACCAAAATATGCTTATAATAATGGCAATTTACTAGCCATTCAGTAATAATGCAGAGTCCCTTATATTTATAAACTATTCATGATTTTATAGCCTATTGTATGATAAATGGTGTATTTCTATTTTAGATTTGAAATGTTGATAGAATCAATGTGTATGTTCTGTAATGAAACAACCTGTTCCTACTTGTGATGGTTTGCTGTAAAGGAAGTTTGTGCAGACAAAACAGTCAGACTCGGAGGTAAGAAGTTAACTGGTGATTCATGATATCATCTTTTTATGCCTGTATTGCTAGGCTGGACTGACTGGCTCACCTTCACTGACTGTCAACACTTACTGGCTGTCTGAAACACTCACTGACAGTCTGAAACACTCATTGGCAGTCTGAAACACTCATTGACAGTCTAAACACACAAAGAATGTCTGCTAAATACTCATTTGGTATTCTGAAACACTCGCTGACATTCTGAAACACACATTGAAGGTCTGAAACATTACTGACAGTCTGAAACACTCACTGGCAGTTTGAAACAATTACTGATGGTCTGAAACACTTACTTGCTGTCTGAAACAATTTCTGACGGTCTGAAATACACACTGAAAGTCTGAAACACACATTGAAAGACTGAAACACACATTTGCAGTCTGAAACATTAGCTGACAGTCTTTCTTCCAGTTTGAAACACTCACTGGCTGTCTGAAACAATAACTGATGGTCCGAAACACACACTGAAAGTCTGAATCACAAACTTGCAGTCTGAAACATTTGCTGACAATCTTTCTTCCAGTCTGAAACACTCACTGGCAGTCTGAAACACACACTGAAAGTTGAAACACTTGTTGACAGTCTTTCTACCAGTCTGAAACACTTACAGGCAGTGTGAGACACTTACCTTGCTGTCTGAAACACTTACTGGCAGTCTGAAAAACTCACTGAAAGTTTAAAACACCTGCTGACTGTCTTTCTACCGGTCTGAAACACACACTGGAAGTCTGAAATACTCACTGAAAATCTGAAACACACTCACAATCTTTCTTCTATTTTGAAACCCTTACTGGCAGTCTGAAACACACACTGAAAGTCTTAATCACACACTGACGGTCTGAAACATTTGCTAAAGTCCTTTTTCCAGTCTGAAACACTCACTTGCAGTCTGAAATACTCATTGGCAGTCTAAAACAATTACTGATGGTCTGAAACACTTACTTGCTGTCTGAAACACTCATTAGCAGTCTGAAACAATTACTGATGGTCTGAAACACTTACTTGCTGTCTGAAATACTCACTGGCAGTCTGAAACACATTGACAGTCTGAAACACTTGCTGACAGTCTTTCTACCCGTCTGAAACACACTAACAGTCTGATACACACACTAAAAGTCTTAATTGCACACTGGCAGTCTGAAACAATTACTGATGGTCTGAAACACTTACTTGCTGTCTGAAACACTCACTGGAAGTCTGAAATACTCACTGAAAATCTGAAACACACACTTGCAGTCTTTCTTCTATTGTGAAACCCTTACTGGCAGTCTGTAACACACACTGAAAGTCTGAAATACACACTGAAAGTCTTAATCACACACAGGCAGTCTGAAACATTTGTTGACAGTCTTTCTTCCAGTCTGAAACACTCAGTGAAAGTCTGAAACACATGCTGACAGTCTTTCTACTAGTCTGAATCACACACTGAAAGTCTGAAACCCTTGCTGACTGTTTTAAACAATCACTGACGGTCTGAAACACACACTGAAAGTCTCAAACACCCATTGAAAGTCTTGAACACTCACTGGCAGTCTTGCTTCTTGTGTGAAACCCTTACTGGCAGTCTGAAACACACACTGAAAGTCTAAATCACACACTGGCAGTCTGAAACATATGCTGAAGTCCTTTTTCCAGTCAGAAACACTCACTTGCAGTCTGAAATACTCACTGGCAGTCTGAAACAATTACTGATGGTCTGAAACACTTACTTGCTGTCTGAAACACTCACTGGCGGTCTGAAACAATTACTGATGGTCTGAACCACTTACTTGCTGTCTGAAACAATTACTGACGGTCTGAAACACACACTTGCAGTCTGAAACATCAGCTGACAGTCTGTCTTCCAGTCTGAAACACTCACTGGCAGTTTGAAACAATTACTGATGGTCTGAAACACACATTGAACGTCTGAAACACAAACTTGCAGTCTGAAACATTCGCTGACAATCTTTCTCCCAGTCTGAAACACTCAATGGCAGTCTGAAACACACACTGGAAGTCTGAAATACTCACTGAAAATCTGAAACACACACTCACAGTCTTTCTTCTATTGTGAAACCCTTACTTGCAGTCTGTAACACACACTGAAAGTCTGAAATACACACTGAAAGTCTTAATCACACACAGGCAGTCTGAAACATTTGCTGACAATCTTTCTTCCAGTCTGAAACACTTACTGGCAGTGTGAGACACTTACTTTGCTGTCTGAAACACTCACTGGCACTCTCTGAAAGTTTAAAACACTTGCTGACAGTCTTCCTACCTGTCTGAAACACACACTGGCAGTCTGTAACACTCATGGAAAGTCTGAAACACATACTGACAGTCTTTCTACCAGTCTGAAACACACACTGAAAGTCAGAAACACACATTGAAAGTCTGAAATACAAACTTGCAGTCTGAAACAATTACTGATGGTCTGAACCACTTACTTGCTGTCTGAAACAATTACTGACTGTCTGAAACACACATTGAAAGTCTGAAACACACACTAACAGTCTATAACATTAGCTGACAGTCTTCCAGTCTGAAACACTCACTGGCAGTCTGAATCAATTACTGACTCTCTAAAACACACATTGAAGTCTGAAACACACACTTGCAGTCTGAAACATTAGCTGACAGTCTTTCTTCCAGTCTGAAACACTCACTGGCAGTCTGAAACACTCTCTGAAAGTTTAAAACACTTGCTGACCGTCTTCCTACCGATCTGAAACACACACTGGCAGTCTGAAACACTCATGGAAAGTCTGAAACACATACTGACAGTCTTTCTACCAGTCTGAATCACACACTGGCAGTCTGAAACAATTACTGATGGTCTGAACCACTTACATGCTGTCTGAAACAATTACTGACTGTCTGAAACACACATTGAAAGTCTGAAACACACACTTGCAGTCTGAAACATTAGCTGACAGTCTTCCTTGAATCCTTCCAGTCTGAAACACGCAATGGCAGTCTGAAACACTCACTGGCTGTCTGAAACAATTACTGATGGTCTCAAACACACACTGAAAGTCTGAAAAACACATTGAAAGTCTGAAACACGAACTTGCAGTCTGAAACATTTGCTGACAATCTTTCTTCCAGTCTGAAACACACACTGGAAGTCTGAAATACTCAATGAAAATCTGAAACACACACTCACAGTCTTCTATTGTGAAACCCTAACTGACAATCTTTCTTCCAGTCTGAAACACACAATGGCAGTCTGAAACACACACTGAAAGTCTGAAATACACACTGAAAGTCTTAATCACACACAGGCAGTCTGAAACATTTGTTGACAGTCTTTCTTCCAGTCTGAAACACTCACTGAAAGTCTGAAACACACACTGAAAGTTGAAACACTGGCTGACAGTCTTTCTACCAGTCTGAAACACTTACAGGCAGTGTGAGACACTTACCTTGCTGTCTGAAACACTTACTGGCAGTCTGAAACACTCTCTGAAGGTTAAAAAACACTTGCTGACAGTCTTCTTACCCGTCTGAAACACACACTGGCAGTCTGAAACACTCATGGAAAGTCTGAAACACATGCTGACAGTCTTTCTTCCAGTCTGAAACACTCACTGGCAGTCTGAATCAATTTCTGACTCTCTAAAACACACATTGAAAGTCTGAAACACACACTTGCAGTCTGAAACATTAGCTGACAGTCTTTCTTCCAGTCTGAAACACTCTCTGAAAGTTTAAAACACTTGCTGACAGTCTTCCTACCCGTCTGAAACACACACTGGCAGTCTGAAACACTCATGGAAAGTCTGAAACACATACTGACAGTCTTTCTACCAGTCTGAATCACACACTGGCAGTCTGAAACACACACTTGCAGTCTGAAACAATTACTGATGGTCTGAAACACTTACTTGCTGTCTGCAACAATTACTGACTGTCTGAAACACACATTGAAAGTCTGAAACACACACTTGCAGTCTGAAACATTAGCTGACAGTCTTTCTTCCAGTCTGAAACACTCAATGGCAGTCTGAAACACTCACTGGCTGTCTGAAACAATTACTGATGGTCTGAAACACACACTGAAAGTCTGAAACACACATTGAAAGTCTGAAACACGAACTTGCAGTCTGAAACATTTGCTGACAATCTTTCTTCCAGTCTGAAACACACACTGGAAGTCTGAAATACTCAATGAAAATCTGAAACACACACTCACAGTCTTCTATTGTGAAACCCTAACTGACAATCTTTCTTCCAGTCTGAAACACACAATGGCAGTCTGAAACACACACTGGAAGTCTGAAATACTCACTGAAAATCTGAAACACACACTCACAGTCTTCTATTGTGAAACCCTAACTGGCAGTCTGAAACACTCACTGAAAGTCTGAAACACACACTGAAACTTGAAACACTGGCTGACAGTCTTTCTACCAGTCTGAAACACTGGCAGTGTGAGACACTTACTTTGCTGTCTGAAACACTTACTGGCAGTCTGAAACACTCTCTGAAGGTTAAAAAACACTTGCTGACAGTCTTCTTACCCGTCTGAAACACACACTGGCAGTCTGAAACACTCATGGAAAGTCTGAAACACATGCTGACAGTCTTTCTACCAGTCTGAATCACACACTGAAAGTCTGAAACCCTTGCTGACTGTCTGAGACAATCACTGACGGTCTGAAACACACACTGAAAGTCTGAAACACCCATTGAAAGTCTTGAACACTCACTGGCAGTCTTGCTTCTTGTGTGAAACCCTTACTGGCAGTCTGAAACACACACTGAAAGTCTTAATCACACACTGGCAGTCTGAAACATTTTCTGAAGTCCTTTTTCCAGTCTGAAACACTCACTTGCAGTCTGAAATACTCATTGGCAGTCTAAAACAATTACTGATGGTCTGAAACACTTACTTGCTGTCTGAAACACTCACTTGCAGTCTGAAATACTCACTGGCAGTCTGAAACACATTGACAGTCTGAAACACTTGCTGACAGTCTTTCTACCCGTCTGAAACACACTAACAGTCTGATACACACACTAAAAGTCTTAATTGCACACTGGCAGTCTGAAACACACACTGAAAGTCTTAATCATAAACTGGCAGTCTGAGACACATACTGAAAGTCTGAAACCCTTGCTGACTGTCTGAAACAATCACTGACGGTCTGAAACACACACTGAAAGTCTGAAACACCCATTGAAAGTCTGAAACACCCATTGAAAGTCTGAAACATACTTTGGCAGTCTTTCTTGTGTGAAACCCTTACTGGCAGTCTGAAACACACATTGAAAGTCTGCAACACACACTGACAGTCTGAAACACTCACTGAAAGTCTGAAACACTCACTGAAAGTCTGAATCACACACTTGCAGTCTGAGACGCACACTGAAAGTCTGAAACCCTTTCTGACTGTCAGAAACAATCACTGACGGTCTGAAACACACATTGAAAGTCTAAAACACACCTTGGCAGTCTTTCTTCTTGTGTGAAACCCTTATTGGCAGTCTGAAACACTCACTGAAAGTCTGAAATACACACTGGCAGTCTGAAATACACACTGAAATTCTTAATCACACTTGGGCAGTCTGAAACATTTGCTGACAATCTTTCTGCCAGTCTGAAACACTCACTCGCAGTCTGAAACACTCATTGGCAGTCTAAAACACACACTTTCTACCCGTCTGAAACACACACCTATTGTCTGAGACACATACTGGCTGTCTGAAACTCACAATGAAAGTCTTTAACACACACTGAAAGTCTTATTCACTTGCTAACAGTCTTTCTACCAGTCCAAAACACTGACAGTCTGAAACACATACTTAATGTCTGAAACACACTCCGACAGTCTGAAACACACACTGAAAATCTGAAACACACACTGACAGTCTTAATCACTCACTGGCAGTCTGAAACATTTGCTGACAGTCTTTCTTCCAGTCTAAAACACTCACTGGCAGTCTGAAACACACTTTGAAAGTTGAAACATTTGCTAACTGTCTTTTTACCAGTCTAAAACACCCACCAACAGTCTGAAACACACACTGACAGTCTGAAACACTCACTGAAAATCTGTAACACACACTGACAGTCTGAAACATACACTGAAAGTCTGAAACACTTACTGACTGTTTGAAACATTTTCTGAAGGTCTGAAACACACTCTGAAAGTCCGAAACACACATTGAAAGTCTGAAACACACACTTGCTGTCTGAAACATTTGCTGACAGTCTTTCTTACAGTCTGAAACACTCATTGACAGTCTCAAACACTCATTGACAGTCTGAAACACACACTAACAGTCTTAATCACACACTGGCAGTCTGAAACATTTGCTGGTAGTCTTTCTTGCAGTCTGAAACACTCACTGACTGTTTGAAACATTTTCTGAAGGTCTGAAACACACTCTGAAAGTCCGAAACACACATTGAAAGTCTGAAACACACACTTGCTGTCTGAAACATTTGCTGACAGTCTTTCTTACAGTCTGAAACACTCATTGACAGTCTCAAACACTCATTGACAGTCTGAAACACACACTAACAGTCTTAATCACACACTGGCAGTCTCAAACATTTGCTGGTAGTCTTTCTTGCAGTCTGAAACACTCACTGGCAGTCTGAAACACACACTGAAAGTTGAAACACTTGCTGACAGTCTTTCTACCAGTCTGAAACACTTACTGGCAGTGTGAGACACTTACTTTGCTGTCTGAAACACTTACTGGCAGTCTGAAACACTCTCTAAAAGTTTAAAACGCTTGCTGACTGTCTTTCTACCAGTCTGAAGCACTCACCAACAGTCTGAATCATACACTGAAAGTCTGAAACACTCACTGACATTCTGAAACACACACTGAAAGTCTAAAACACTCACTGACAGTCTGAAACATACACTGAAAGTCTGAAACACTTACCGACTGTTTGAAACATTTACTGACAGTCTTTCTTCCAGTCTGAAACACTGACTGACAGTCTGAAACACTTACTGGCAGTCTAAAACAAACACTGAAAGTTGAAACACTTGCTGACAGTCTTTCTACCAGTGTGAAACACCAACTGGCAGTCTGAGACACTTACTTGCTGTTTGAAACACATATTGGCAGTCTGAAACACTCACTGAAAGTTTGAAACACTTGCTGACTGTCTTTCTATCAGTCTGAAACACTCGCCAACAGTCTGAAACTCACACTGAAAGTCTGAAACACTCACTGAAAATATGAAACACACACTGACAGTCTGAAACACACACTGAAAGTCTGAAACACTCACTGAAAGTTTGAAACACTTGCTGACTGTCTTTCTATCAGTCTGAAACACTCGCCAACAGTCTGAAACTCACACTGAAAGTCTGAAACACTCACTGAAAATATGAAACACACACTGACAGTCTGAAACACACACTGAAAGTCTGAAACACTCACTGAAAATATGAAACACACACTGACAGTTTGAAACACACACTGAAAGTCTGAAACACTTACTGATGGTCTGAAACACACACTGAAAGTCTGAAATTCACATTGAAAGTCTGAAACATTTGCTGACAGTCTTTCTGAAAGTATGAATCACAGACTGGCTGTCTGAAACACATGCTGACTCTGAACGCACATACTTCTGTCTGAACACACATACTGACCGACTGGACACATTAACTGAAACACTTACTGTCTGTAACACATACTAGTTGTTTGAAACACATACTTATTGTCTGTAACACATAGTCTCTAAAAACAATACTTATTATTGTCTATAACACTACTGACTGTCTCTCACACATATATTTACTGTCTGTAACACATACAGATTGTCTGAAATCCATACTGACTGCATGAAACATGAACTTACCGAAGAAACACATACTGACTCAATGAAACATTTCTTACTGACTCAATGAAACTCTCACTTACTGATTAAAAACTTACTGACTGATTGAAAGCTTTCTGACTGGATGGAATATGCACGGAGTCAATGAAACATGTTCTGACTGAATGAAACACTCACTGACTAAATGAAACATTCTTACTGACTGAATGAAACACTTAATTACTGAATGAAACATGTACTGACTGATTGAAACACTTACTGAATGAAACGCTCACTGACTGAATGAAATACTTAATTACTGAATGAATGAAACATGCACAGACTGAATGAAACACTTAATGACTAAATTAAAAACCATCTGAATGACTTGCATGCACATTTCAGAATGTGTGAATGGTTCCTTAAGACGTTTCCTCTATTATTTTCCTTGATGTGCAGTATGCACTTCTTGCATATATGTTGAGCTTCTGCTTCTAGTGCTGAAGGTTCTGGTTTTTCTCACAGGCCATGCCATACTAAAGACCAAATAAAAATGGTACCAGTAATACCCTTGCTAGGCTCTCAGCATAAAAAGGAAAATGTGGCTTCTCTTCTCTCCTACCCTCATGTAAAGTTGTAAAAACTTCTTGTTCCATAATGGACCTTAATTATTACTATACATAAAACTCACTGGTACACAGTAATTGCTGAGAACTGATTGTGAATTGTCATCTGACTCAAATAAAATCTACTGTTCAAATGAACTCAAGTTTGATGTTGTCATTTTAACTTCTTATTTTTCTCGTATTCAGACAAAATCCAGAGACATGATGTCAAAATACCAAGAAGTATGGAAGACCTGGTCTACCTAAAAACCTACCTACAACTCAGAATATTTAAACATTCCTGTTACTGCTAGAAGAAGATAGAGAACGGCCAAGTATGGACCAGTTTGCGTGTCATGCAAAATTCAAATAAGACAATTGTTGAATGACATTTGTATGCCATGGATTCCTCTTTATACTTTAATGTTGAATTAAAAGTGTGAACTATGCAATTCGTGGAAAGTTGTTGATAATTACTGAGTTCATGTTACAATGTTTGATATTGCCACAGTGTAGGAAATGTACATGCACTATTGATTTTTATTATTATCAACCCTTGATTAAATCAATAGATCATATGGATTAATTATTTTCGTATAAGTTTTGTCATCTATGGAGTGTTGTAGTTTTGGTGAAAATTTTCAATGATTCATGATAATTTGCATTTATTTTAAATCATTGATTTTTACTCATATTGGCAGATAACAAATAAATGTATTGGTTAAAATATTTGTTTTTCTATTTTATGGGGTGACAAAGCATGACTATGCAGACTAGAACCTATTAAAACATGACTGTCATAAAGTACTACTGTAGCCCTCTCAACAGTCCAACGATAGGGCTTTTAGAATGGGCTTATTATGCATGCTGGTATAAGCATATTCTATATCTGCATACTCAGTCTTCTGGGGTTGCAAAGCCAGATTTTGGCTAAACCTGAGCAGCACATTAAACTTCACTAGAAATTTAGACCAAGGTTTAAAGCCTAGTTTATTGTTTGCTGGATATCAAAGATGCCATTAGCTTTTGCTTGATTTAAGCTGGTTTTTATTCAGTCTGTCACTTCAACACAATTAAAGTAGTACATGTACTGAAGGAATTTGTATAGGTTGTTTGGGTAACAACAAATCGTATACATTTTAAATACCTTGCCATCTAATCATCAGATGTCTGTCAAAATTGACATACTATCTTGATTATATCATGCAAACTCCCATTCATATAGTTGGTACATGCATTTCATTTTCTGGGGCCCAACTTTACTGAAATCTTCATTTTATATACTACTCAGTTTGATAAGGGTCAACAAATTATCCTTGCAAATATTTTGCTTATTGAATAAGTTGGACTGACAGAGTTTTCAGAAACAATGTTACATAGATCTGCGATATTGTAATGGAATAAAGATTTCTTCAAATTGTGATGTCTAAGTGCTGATAAGCTCAGCCTCATTAAAATGTGTATGCTGTGATAACAAAATGTGATCCGTTTTTGGGTCTTGCCCAATATGAGAATAGAAAGGGGACAAAAAATTCCAATTTATCCTTGCCAGTTTGGTCCATGCCAATAGGGCTTATCAGTTACCTGGAAACAGATGACATTAGTCAATGCATACCAAATGCAACACATGAATTTTTCAAAGTTAAGCAGCAGATTAGATGATATTTTAATATCTGCACAACGGTTTCTGAATCAGTTTTGTTTGGTTAACGTAACACGTCGTGCTTTTTGATTTCTTGACCCTTATCAAAGTTTGAGTAGTATACAATTTGTCCTACCAGTACCACAAACGACCTATAGTTAGTACCAGTACTTGAGTATTCCTTCTGGACTTCTAACTTCCTGTATCTTACTGTACCAAGTAGTTGTGTTCCAGTAGTTGTCAAGTACTACTCAACTTGGTACCAATACGAGTACATTCTGATACAACCAGGTGCTTGTACCTACTACTAGTACTTCACAAATGTGAAAGTGTCAGACTTATGTTGTGTATTAGGGTTACGCAATAGACAAGATTTGTTCAAGCCGGGACTAATTTCTATATTTTCGGAAGTGTTTATCGATGACTATAGCATATCAGCTGTCTTCGATGAATGTAACATAGCATTCCGTCATTTTACTTCATAAACCTACAAATAGGTATTTACTCGTACTCAATAATATCATAATGCAGGTTAAATGTGCATTAACACAAAATGTACAAGCCTATCAATATCATAGTACACGACTGTGAAGTACTCATATTGTACATTAATCATTCTGGACATGCAAGGAAGGAATGAGAGAATAGAATCCAGTTTTCCTATTTATACTACGAATCAACAAGGAATCGGAACACAGGTACCACTTTAGTTTCGTCTTTGGTATGCTGACTACGTCACGGAGCGAGTAGAGTCCCGCAAGCCGACACCCGAGGCAAACATTTTTGTAATACATGTACAAGTTCATCTACACGCGCACCTGTATTTAAAACTGATTTTTATCTTCACCAAATTGACTGGCCATTTTTCAAACCTATTTGGACATATATAATTCTTTTGGGGACAAAAGTTGACAATGTATGCGTTCGTGTGATGGTCAAAATTGAAACACAAAGATAAATGGTAATGACTACATATGCAAAAAGAGATTATATTCAGTTCTATATTGTGTTGTAATAATGACAACAGTTAACAGAATACGCGGAAATTATTATGTATTCTACGTACATGCTTATAAAATATTCTAGTAAATACATTTTCTGGAATATTCTGTTTTAATGTGATGCTTGTTAGTTAAGTGACGACAGCTAGCATTGAAACTTAAAATAGTTCAAACCTGGAAATAAGTGTTATCCATTTTCAACAATGACACTTTCACTTCCAAGTACTTGAAACGCCGACATGTATATACATGTAATTATTGAAATATTAAAATACGGATTGTTACTTTAACTGATTTACTGTAGTTGACGTAAGCTAAACTTTGCATTTCTTCAAACCACAACGTTTGGCTTGTCGGCCCTGTGCTATCATAGGAACATTGATTTCATGCATAATATCAATCTTTGGCTGTAGTGTGATTTCTGCTTTAAGAAACCAACATTACAATTGACCAACGTCTACCTACGTCGCATTATTACTCACATAGCACAGACGAAAAACTCACTGTATATCACTGAATGTAACTTGCCGGCTTCTATTAGAACCCTGTGTCATTCCCATCTGTGGTCAGACGATATGTTGACTTGGCTGAGGGCTCTGTTTATCTACTTGCTGTGATAGCTACACTCGATCGAATGTGTTTCTTCCTCGAGTTTCTATATACCGATATCATCGGAATGCATAATTCATATAAATAAGTCACTCAAAATTGCAGCAAACCCGTGGTATCACCGCTGCCAGTTTTACACAACATGAAGCTCCGACAAGTTTTAGAGATGTACTCGACGGAAATTTGCATGGAGATCTCTTGAGCGCGTTAGAAGGCAACTTCCATTGTTTTGTTTTCACACAAGCAGATGGCTGGCCGAAAGGTGCACGTCTTGACAGGGTATTTTTCATGACGACATTTATTTGACCTTTCTTCGACATTGACACTACACAATTACGATTATTGCTTATTCATTTATTTGCCAAGATTTTAGTCGATACATGTATATATACGATATGAGTACGATATCTTTTCGACAATCGAAGACATATCTTTGATAAATGAGTCTATGACGAGAAACGGACGAGTGATGGCGACTGACGGCGCTATGTGTATATATACAGTTTCCATTGAGTTTGGGCCTCTCGTCAATTAAATACATGCAGAACTATAGCACACTAAGCGTCTAGAGCAAATACATGTATTGCGCTTCTGTCGCATGGAAAGATTGCCATTCCCGAGTTACATATTAGTACCAGGCGAAAACAAAGTTTAATAAATTCATCTTGGTCCGTTCACACAAACAATAAAGCATAAACAATACAACATGTTCGCAGTTTCTGGTACATTGTATATACCTATATGCATGTAATATTAACAAACTTATAATTTCAATTAACGGGAATTGATATATAATACTCAAAGTTTGTCGGACCAAATTAATGGCGTATGAAAATGATAACATGTCCTCCGACGAAATGAGAATCTGGAGCTCGATGTAGCTGCAACAATGTTGCTTTAAAACAGCCAAATATTGTTACAACTCCCCACAACTGATTTGTGACCCAGGTATTACCCGGATTTCTCATGATTAATCACTCAGTGAAAGCTCTAGTTCATGTACTCGTAGTTGAATTTGAAGCGCTCCGTTACAACAATTGTGTGTTATTTAAAATGCAAAGATGTAAAATAGAATTGCTGTTGCTCATATCTGTGCATATCACAAATATATGAATGTAGTAAAAGTTATGTTTATACTGACTGATGACTGTTCCGTAAAAAGACGCACGTTATCTTGTAGAAACGGCCAGGTGAAGCACAAGTTGTGACTTCTGTATGTGGAAATGCAACAAATATCGCTCTTGTCGTTTTTGTCACCAAGTAAAACCACAGGTTACTGTATAATTGATAGAGTATTTTTTTAAATAAAATTTATATTATCTTAGATACCGTATAGCGGGTAATTTCTGCGGGTTTTTATTTCTGCGTTTTTTGCGGTTTGAGGCTGTCCCGTAAAATTAAATTCCGCAAAATTAAACATCCGTAAAAGTTTTGTTCAATATACTGGTAATATACATTTAATCTATATCTTTCTAGTGTTTTGTTACTGTCGTACTTTTCACACGTTACTGGTCGACTGTCTTTGTTTGCTTGTTTGTTTAACAATTAATGAATGGTGTGTGTTATATCGGTATTGACCCTCAATACACGTTGATGTAAGTTTGACAACTGGTTCAATTTGCAACACTGTAGTTTGTGTATAATTGTTTTAACGATATAGCAATACCCGGTTTCTGAAATCCGCAGAAATTAATTCCCGATTTTCTGGTAGGTCGCAGAAATAAAAACCGCAGAAATAAAACCTACCCATTTTAGGCCTAAATCGCAAAATTTTCTACCCGCAGAAATAACCCGCTATACGGTATCTAAGATAATATAAATTTTATATATTTTTTAATTTTTATCAATGATACAGTTACATGTGAGGCAAACAGTGACAATATCAAAGCAATTTAGTGAAACTTGATGCTCTATCGTAACAAAACATCAAACACATTTGGGATATGTACTGACTGTTTGAAACTCATATGGCCTGACTGAAAAATGTACCAACTCAATGAAACACTCACTGACTCAATGAAACATTCTTACTGACTCAATGAAATACATACAGACTACGGAGAAGTATACTGCCTGTATTATATGTAGTTAATAGTAAAGTATGACCACAAGTACACTTTAAGCCAGAAGTACCCAGTCTTATAATCTACCTTAGTAACGTCATATTGATAATAGTTAATACTAATTTATTTTAGGTCGATTGTGAAACAAGTATTTCCTTTATACCCTCGGCAATACATAATGCTATGAAGGTATACAAGGATGTCTAATCTATTGGTATGATCCTCACAAAATGTCAGTAATTTCCGCGAACGAACGTAAAAATGAGAGAATTATACGTAGATATGTATAGACTGCTATAGGTATCTCCTTTAACTAGTTGCCCACAAATATACCCACTATATCAAGCATTACACTCTGAGTAGAATATATATAGACAATTATAGGTACCTACACGAACTAGTTGTCCACAAATATACCCAATACATAGAGCATTATTGTCTAGTTAGACGATGTATAGACTATTGTAGGTACCTACACGAACTAGTTGTCCACATATATACCCACTTCATAGAGCATTACAGTCTGGGTAGAATATATGAAGACTATCATAGGTACCTACACGAACTAGTTGTCCACATATATACCCACTATATCTATATAGAGCATTACAATATGGGTAGAATATATAGAGACTATAGTAGGTACCTACGCGAACTAGTTGTCCACCAATATACCAAATATATAGAGCATTACAGTCTGGGTAGAATAATATATAGACAATTGTAGGTACCTACACGAACTAGTTGTCCACAAATATACCCAATACATAGAGCATTATTGTCTAGTTAGACGATGTATAGACTATTGTAGGTACCTACACGAACTAGTTGTCCACATATATACCCACTTCATAGAGCATTACAGTCTGGGTAGAATATATAAAGACTATCATAGGTACCAACACGAACTAGTTGTCCACATATATACCCACTATATCTATATAGAGCATTACAATATGGGTAGAATATATAGAGACTATTGTAGGTACCTACACGAACTAGTTGTCCACATATATATACCCAAAATATAGAGCATTACAGTCTGGGTAGAATATATATAGACAATTGTAGGTACCTACACGAACTAGTTTACACAAATATACCCAATACATAGAGCATTATTGTCTAGTTAGACGATGTATAGACTATTGTAGGTACCTACACGAACTAGTTGTCCACATATATACCCACTTCATAGAGCATTACAGTCTGGGTAGAATATATAAAGACTATCATAGGTACCTACACGAACTAGTTGTCCACATATATACCCACTATATCTATATAGAGCATTACAATCCGGGTAGAATATATAGAGACTATTGTAGGTACCTACGCGAACTAATTGTCCACCAATATACCCAATATATAGAGCATTACAGTCTGGGTAGAATATATATAGACAATTGTAGGTACCTACACGAACTAGTTGTCCACATATATACCCACTTCATAGAGCATTACAATATGGGTATAATATATAGAGACTATTGTAGGTACCTACACGAACTAGTTGTCCACACATATACCCAATATATAGAGCATTACAATCTGGGTATAATATATAGAGACTATTGTAGGTACCTACACGAACTAGTTGTCCACATATATATACCCAAAATATAGAGCATTACAGTCTGGGTAGAATATATATAGACAATTGTAGGTACCTACACGAACTAGTTTACACAAATATACCCAATACATAGAGCATTATTGTCTAGTTAGACGATGTATAGACTATTGTAGGTACCTACACGAACTAGTTGTCCACATATATACCCACTTCATAGAGCATTACAGTCTGGGTAGAATATATAAAGACTATCATAGGTACCAACACGAACTAGTTGTCCACATATATACCCACTATATAGAGCATTACAATCTGGGTATAATATATAGAGACTATTGTAGGTACCTACGCGAACTAGTTGTCCACATATATACCCACTTCATAGAGCATTACAGTCTGGGTAGAATATATAAAGACTATCATAGGTACCAACACGAACTAGTTGTCCACATATATACCCACTATATAGAGCATTACAATCTGGGTATAATATATAGAGACTATTGTAGGTACCTACGCGAACTAGTTGTCCACATATATACCCACTATATAGAGCATTATTGTCTAGTTAGACGATGTAAAGACTATTGTAGGTACCTACACGAACTAGTTGTCCACATATATATACCCACTTCATAGAGCATTACAGTCTGGGTAGAATATATAAAGACTATTGTAGGTACCTACACGAACTAGTTGTCCACATATATACCCACTATATAGAGCGTTACAATCTGGGTAGAATATATAGAGACTATTGTAGGTACCTACACGAACTAGTTTTCCACATATATACCCACTTCATAGAGCATTACAGTCTGGGTAGAATATATAGTGACTATTGTAGGTACCTACACGAACTAGTTGTCCACATATATACCCACTATACCAAGCCTTACAGTCTCGGTAGAATATATAGAGACTATTGTAGGTACCTAAACGAACTAGTTGTCCACATACATGTATATACCCACTATATAGAGCGTTACAATCTGGGTAGAATATATAGAGACTATTGTAGGTACCTACACGAACTAGTTGTCCACATATATACCCACTATATAGAGCGTTACAATCTGGGTAGAATATATAGAGACTATTGTAGGTACCTACACGAACTAGTTGTCCACATATATACCCACTATATAGAGTATTACAGTCTGGGTAGAATATATAGAGACTATTGTAGGTACCTACACGAACTAGTTGTCCACCAATATACCCACTATATAGAGCATTACAGTCTCGGTAGAATATATAGTGACTATTGTAGGTACCTACACGAACTAGTTGTCCACATATATACCCACTATATAGAGCGTTACAATCTGCGTAGAATATATAGAGACTATTGTAGGTACCTACACGAACTAGTTGTCCACATATATACCCACTATATAGAGCATTACAATCTGGGTATAATATATAGAGACTATTGTAGGTACCTACACGAACTAGTTGCCCACATATATACCCACTATACCAAGCCTTACAGTCTGGGTAGAATATATAGAGACTATCATAGGTACCTACGCGAACTTGTTGTCCACCAATATACCCATTATATAGAGCATCACAGTCTTTGTAGAATATATAGAGACTGTTGTAGGTACCTACACGAACTAGTTGTCCACATATATACCCACTATACCAAGCCTTACAGTCTCGGTAGAATATATAGAGACTATTGTAGGTACCTACGCGAACTAGTTGTCCACATATATACGCACTGTACCAAGCATTACAGTCTGGGTAGAATATATAGAGACTATTGTAGGTACCTAGCGAACTAGTTGTCCACATATATTCCCAATATATAGAGCATTATAGTCTTAGTAGAATATATATAGACATTTGTAGGTACCTACACGAACTAGTTGCCCACATATATACCCAATATACAAAGGGCAAATTACAGTCTTGGTAGAATATATATAGACTATCATAGGTACCTACGCGAACTTGTTGTCCACCAATATACCCATTATATAGAGCATCACAGTCTTTGTAGAATATATAGAGACTGTTGTAGGTACCTACACGAACTAGTTGTCCACATATATACCCACTATACCAAGCCTTACAGTCTGGGTATAATATATAGAGACTATTGTAGGTACCTACGCGAACTAGTTGTCCACATATATACCCACTATATAGAGCATTACAATCTGGGTATAATATATAGAGACTATTGTAGGTACCTACGCGAACTAGTTGTCCACATATATACCCACTATATAGAGCATTACAGTCTCGGTAGAATATATAGAGACTATTGTAGGTACCTACACGAACTAGTTGTCCACATATATACCCACTATATAGAGCTTTACAATATGGGTAGAATATATAGAGACTATTGTAGGTACCTACGCGAACTAGTTGTCCACCAATATACCCAATATATAGAGCATTACAGTCTCGGTAGAATATATAGTGACTATTGTAGGTACCTACACGAACTAGTTGTCCACAAATATATCCAATACATAGAGCATTATTGTCTAGTTAGACGATGTAAAGACTATTGTAGGTACCTACACGAACTAGTTGCCCACATATATATACCCACTTCATAGAGCATTACAGTCTGGGTAGAATATATAAAGACTATTGTAGGTACCTACACGAACTAGTTGTCCACATATATACCCACTATATAGAGCGTTACAATCTGGGTAGAATATATAGAGACTATTGTAGGTACCTACACGAACTAGTTTTCCACATATATACCCACTTCATAGAGCATTACAGTCTGGGTAGAATATATAGTGACTATTGTAGGTACCTACACGAACTAGTTGTCCACATATATACCCACTATACCAAGCCTTACAGTCTCGGTAGAATATATAGAGACTATTGTAGGTACCTACACGAACTAGTTGTCCACATATATACCCACTATATAGAGCGTTACAATCTGGTTAGAATATATAGAGACTATTGTAGGTACCTACACGAACTAGTTGTCCACATATATACCCACTATATAGAGCGTTACAATCTGGGTAGAATATATAGAGACTATTGTAGGTACCTACACGAACTAGTTGTCCACATATATACCCACTATATAGAGCATTACAGTCTGGGTAGAATATATAGAGACTATTGTAGGTACCTACACGAACTAGTTGTCCACCAATATACCCACTATATAGAGCATTACAGTCTCGGTAGAATATATAGTGACTATTGTAGGTACCTACACGAACTAGTTGTCCACATATATACCCACTATATAGAGCGTTACAATCTGGGTAGAATATATAGAGACTATTGTAGGTACCTACACGAACTAGTTGTCCACATATATACCCACTATATAGAGCATTACAATCTGGGTATAATATATAGAGACTATTGTAGGTACCTACACGAACTAGTTGCCCACATATATACCCACTATACCAAGCCTTACAGTCTGGGTAGAATATATAGAGACTATCATAGGTACCTACGCGAACTTGTTGTCCACCAATATACCCATTATATAGAGCATCACAGTCTTTGTAGAATATATAGAGACTGTTGTAGGTACCTACACGAACTAGTTGTCCACATATATACCCACTATACCAAGCCTTACAGTCTCGGTAGAATATATAGAGACTATTGTAGGTAACTACGCGAACTAGTTGTCCACATATATACGCACTGTACCAAGCATTACAGTCTGGGTAGAATATATAGAGACTATTGTAGGTACCTAGCGAACTAGTTGTCCACATATATTCCCAATATATAGAGCATTATAGTCTTAGTAGAATATATATAGACATTTGTAGGTACCTACAAGAACTAGTTGCCCACATATATACCCAATATACAAAGGGCAAATTACAGTCTTGGTAGAATATATATAGACTATCATAGGTACCTACGCGAACTTGTTGTCCACCAATATACCCATTATATAGAGCATCACAGTCTTTGTAGAATATATAGAGACTGTTGTAGGTACCTACACGAACTAGTTGTCCACATATATACCCACTATACCAAGCCTTACAGTCTCGGTAGAATATGTAGAGACTATTGTAGGTACCTACGCGAACTAGTTGTCCACATATATACGCACTGTACCAAGCATTACAGTCTGGGTAGAATATATAGAGACTATTGTAGGTACCTACGCGAACTAGTTGTCCACATATATACGCACTGTACCAAGCATTACAGTCTGGGTAGAATATATAGAGACTATTGTAGGTACCTAGCGAACTAGTTGTCCACATATATTCCCAGTATAGAGCATTATAGTCTTAGTAGAATATATATAGACAATTGTATGTACCTACACGAACTAGTTGCCCACATATATACCCAATATACAAAGGGCAAATTACAGTCTTGGTAGAATATATATGAGCATTTTAGTCTAGGTAGAATATATGTATAGACTGTTATTAACTAGTTGTCCACAAATATGCACACTGTGACTATAGCAAGCATTACAGTATTTGTAGACGATTTGATGAATTTTGATAAATACTTGAATTAAATTACTTGATGTAAATGTCTGCTTGTGGATTTTGACGAGTAACCACATTGAAGTTGAAGTTTACTATAATTTTTTTTCATATAGCATTCTATTATCGAAAAAATGATTGCACTCAATTATAAAATTGGATCGTAAAGTGAAGAAATCTGCACTACGTACGATACCATCGTAATACAAAAAATGTACTCTATAATAGTATGTCTTTTGTCAGAAGTAACGGAGTTCCGGAGCCCGGCGTTTCCACCATACCAGCTAGCCACGCCCAACGTTTTATTAAAATTCATAAAACCCTTTGACCTACATGAGACCGTTGTCCTTTAGCACCGACCACTGAAAATGCACACAGATACTTATTCAAGCTGCAGTTTATCGAAGTAATTAGTGTTATAGTTTACCGATACCGTACATAAAGCTGCATGTTTATATTTTGTAGTACATATATACGATTAACAATACCTTCGAAATATCAAAATGTAGATAATTAAATGTCGGACATGTCTAGTAATACGGTTCCGTACTGACGGTAATACTGGCCTAGTAATACGGTTCCGTACTGATGGTAATACTGGCCTAATAATACGGTCCCGTACTACTGGTCTTGTCTTAATATATCTCAAAATGGTTGCTCATTTGTTTATTTTTAGCTCACCTGTCACAAAGTGACAGAGTGAGCTTTTGTGATCACTCGTCGTCCGTCCGTCGTCCGTCCACAATTAACTTGTGTAGACACTAGAGGTCACAGATTTAGCCTAATCATTTTGAAACTTGGTCACAAAGATCATCTCAACAAAATCTAGGTCAAGTTCGATATTGGGTCATTCGGGGTCAAAAACAAGGTCAAAAGGTTAAATCATAGAAAAACCTTGTGTAGTCACTAGAGGTAACAATTTTGGCCTAATCTTTATGAAACTTGGTCACTATGATCATATCAACGAAATCTAGGTCAAGTTCGATATTGGGTCATCCAGGGTCAAAAACTAGGTCACAAGGTCAAATAATAGAATAACCTTGTGTAGTCACTAGATGTCACAATTTTAACTTAATATTTATGAAACTTGATCACAATGATCATCTCAACAAAATCTAGGTCATGTTCGATATTGGATCATCCGGGGTCAAAAACTAGGTCACAAGGTCAAATAATAGAAAAACCTTGTGTAGTCACTAGAGGTCACACTAATCTTTATGAAACTTGGTCACAATGATCATCTCAACAACATCTAGGTCAAGTTTGATATTGGGTCATCCCAGGTCACAAGGTCAAATCACTTCAATATGTCATTTGGTCTAAATGTGATGTAAATTATAAAGCATAAGACAATATGAAAACCGTGTACGTGCAATAGAGGCTACCATTAGGGTTGCATGAACTACTAGGACAGGTGAGCGACCTGTGGTCCCTTTGGCCCTCTTGTTAAGGTTTCAACTATTTTCATCGATAACGTTTGGTAAAGGTTTGCCCAGTCAGATAAGTAATACTATTAAGGCCAAGTGTTTCTTGTATTTGAATGATCGTGAAGGTAGAGCGCTTGAAACATTGTAAAATATATTTTGTCAATTTTGTAATCTCTTTGAATAACATAAAACAATGCATTAAAATGAGCGAATTGGGGATTCGAACCAACGATTGCTGGTTTAGGAATTCGGAACGTTGCAGACTGCACTAAACTGTAATTATATTACAAAATATATCTGAAAGAATCATATACATGTAATTGAATAATGACCTCCGAACGGATTAAATCATTGTATACATGCCAAAATAGTCGGATACGTCAGGGCTCAGGGTTCAAAATTGAACTGTATTTTAATAACAAATACAATTGCATTACAGGTTCGGCCAATATGGATGATATATCAGGTAGTTCAATGAGCAATCATCACGAGAACTGTTCGATGATACAATCTGGTAATGCATTGAACGATCATCACGAGAACAGTTCGATGATACAATCTGGTAATGCATTGAGTAATCAACACGAGAACAGTTCGATAATACAATCTGGTAGTGCATTGAGTGATCAACTCGAGAACAGTTCGATGATACAATCTGGTAATGCCTTGAGTGATCATTACGAGAACAGTTCGATGAATTTGATTTATTATTAATTTAATTGGACTGTCTGGAATGATAGTTGTAGGACATACGCTTATTTGTTTTGATGGCCACTTAAACATTATGTAGGAGTAAATGTATTCATCAATCTATATTAACGTTACTATCAAAATTCTTCATATGAATCTTTTGTGGTTGGGTCGTCATTGGGTATATTATGTTAATTTCGTTAATTCAAAGTGTGTTTTGTACTAATGGATATAACAATTCTTTGGTAAGCCTTTTGTTTTAGTGGTGAGTTTAAGCAATGTCGATCCCAAAGACAACTAGCGGTTGATTCTTTTTATCACATTACCAGATCGAAAATTCAGAAGTAAGACCGTGCTACGTTTTCGCGCCGATAAGGTGTGACGTCACGCATTTGTTACCACACATATTTGAGCACATTGTTTGGTGGTTTCTTCTCACATTCAATATCACAGTATTTATGTGATAAATAAAATGCTTTTTTCTGTTCATTGCAGGTTCTGCTAGAATAAACGATGAATCTAAGAGTGCACTTAGTGATCAACTGAAGAAAAGTATGTTGAAGTTATCTGGTAGTAAACCATTTATATGCGGTGTATGTGGCTCTTCCTCCACTCAGGCTATTCGCCTAAAATGTCACATGCTAATACATACTGGGGAAAACCCTTACAGGTGTGATGTTTGTGGATCTGACTTTTTACATCAAATTAGTCTGTCTGCTCATAAAAGAATACATACTGGTGAAAAACCTTATACAGGTGATATTTGCGGAGCTGGTTTTAAACAAAGTAATGCTTTGAAGTACCACACGAGAATACACACAGGTGAAAAACCATATAAGTGTATTATCTGTGGAACTTCATTCAGAGCCAAAACAAGTATGAATGATCACATGAGAATACATACTGGTGAAAACCTTATAAGTGTGATATTTGCGGAACTGGTTTCATACAAAGTAATGGTTTGATGAATCACAGAAGAATACACACAGGTGAAAAACCATATACGTGTAGTGTCTGTGGAACTAAATTCAGAGCCAAAGTTAGTATGAATAATCACATGAGAATACATACTGGTGAAAAACCTTACGAGTGTGATATTTGCGGAACAAGTTTTAAACAAAGTAGTGGATTGAAATACCACAGAAGAATACATACAGGTGAAAAACCATATAACTGTAATGTATGTGGAACTACATTCAGAGGAAAAAGTAGTCTTGATAATCACATGAGAATACATTATTAACTTGGTGAAACACTATGAAAATGTGATATGTGCGGAACTTATTTCACAAGTAAGGAACATTTGAAACGCCACATTAGAAAACATACTAGTGAGAACCCATAAATGTGCTTTCTGGTATTCCTTATAGCGGGTATATTTCACGGGGTCTAATTTTCGCTATATTCGCGGTCTACATCGATAGCATGAAATCTAAACCCAGTGAATTATACACCTCGTAAATATATAAATTTTACAAAGGGAGACAAGTCATGATTAAAAACATGTGAAAGAGTAACAAGAAAAAAAACCTACGTTGACCCAATGACTTTGCAAGAAGTACGTCGGTTTAGCAAAATAGGGTAAAATACGGCAATAAGACTGCGACTAATAATAAATAACAAAATATATTTTGAAATTCAAACGTACGCTGCGTATGTATATGCATGTGTACGTGCATCATATTTTCTAAAAGTTCAAATTAAGGTGTTAATTATAAGCAGATGCATAGAACTTGTTGAATTTAACGATTTTTTTGCAAAACATGTAAATGTTTGCCGAGAAGTATTTGTTTGTGTATATTTTCCCCTAATTCTAAAAAATGTTAAATAACTAAAATCCATACTCTGGTTTATACGGCAATCAAAATCAAGTTCCGTTTAAATATGGTAAGAACTACGTGATCAATGTGCACTGATTAGCGATACATGGCAATCTTGGCCTTCTTGTTTTATCTGTGTGATTTTAATACATTTCATGCGCAACGTTTTAAATGTTAAGGTAATTTGGTTAGCTGAAATTGAACCAATCTGTGTAACCGTGTAAGGACATACTTTATTTTTTCAAGTCGGCAACAGGTTTTTTAATTAAAACAATTATGCTAAATTGAAAGAATACATAATATGTAATGGATATTCATGTAAAAAATGGAAGAGTATTTTATAAAAGGTGTTTTATCTACAATTGAAAATTACCAATTTTTGTGTCACTGTCCTGCAATAAGTTCTCCCTAAAATTCAATATAAATCAAATTGTTGTGTTCGCCAAACTTTTATCGAGGTGCACGACCATTTCCCTACTATATTATATTAATGATATCCACACATTGTATCAAAACGTTTGACCATTTTATTACTAGAATTGATTAATTTGTAATGTTTGTGTGTTTATCTGTTGATTTAGCTAACAATGGGCACAAAAGGATGACCGATGAAAATTAATGGGTTTGACAATGACTTGTTTTGATTGCAACTAATCCCCTGAATAGAAAGTTTCTACACAAATGCCTTCTACAAATGTTAAATACAAAACATAATTTTAAGTTATACCTGGTTTAATATTCAGTGATTTACGGAATAAATATAATTGATACACTTTTATTCAATAGTCGAGCACCTGGATAATATATTGGAGAACATAGCAGTGTGATTGATACTGAGTACTTTTTGCAGCACAGTTGCACATTAATTGTCAATTTTCAATCTGTGATAATACACTTTTTTATAAGTTGAATTTTCATTTTTTTGAAAAAAATATTTTTATGAATTTCAATATAGCATAATAATTTTGGCAAATTGTTTTCTGGCACAGTTTCACTGTGATGACTTCAATTTCAGCTAAGCAATGTTCCTTAACTGTGTAACAGTGTGCTGTTATGGTCATCTCTTAAACCTGTCTAATTGTAGTGTACAGCTGTACTGCTCTACATGGTGTGAAGTCACCCATGGAGTTATTGATAATATGATATTCATTGACCAATAAGATAAGCTTGTCCTAGAGAATTTGATATACTTCTCATTCTAATGTAATTTATTATTGTACATGTTTGAACTAATATAAATACATCTTATTGTGGGAGTAAATATTGCTAACGTTGCTATGCATATTTCGTTCTTCGTCTTTTCAATACCCACATTACTTCCGTGATACGTCATCCTACTCTCAAACCACTCCATCTTTCTCTCTTGTTTATTATTACCCTATTGTCACATCTTTGTGCGTGTACACGCGTTCACTCTTTTGCATTTATCTTGCTAATTAGTGTCATTGTGTTGTGCCATTGTATAAATTGTGCATTGTATATTGATGTTCTCGTGGGCCATGTGGCCATTTGAATTTGAAATAAACTTCTTCTTCATATATTTAAATGGTTACACTTGTTGTTCATTCATTTAGAAGCGTTTGGTTCATTGTATTTACAAACCAAACAAAAGGATGAACAAAAGAAAAAAACCCAATGTCAAGTCAGTTGCCCGTCCGTCAAAAATCTGGATCCTGACATAACTCAAAACAGTTTCCAAGCTAAGGCTGTGCACCTTGGTATATGGATAGGGTTCTATAAGGAGATGGTTTACACTTATTGCTTTTTATTCTGACAAAACTTGTAGTTGTTATGGAGACAGCAATAGTTAAATGACTTCCCTTTAACTGGATCTTTGTATAAACCAACAGTTATCAATAAAATGTTGACAATTTATGGTATATGCATATAGATCAATGTTGAGATGACACCTATTAACTAAAGCTTTACTTTGACAAAAATGGTGGTTTCCATGGCAGCAGAAGCGTTTAAAATAATTAAGGTTACAGGGGACTTCCGTATTGCTTGCAATTCTTAGTGACTTGTGTCTTCATTTATAAATTTACTAATCTGTTATGCAAAGCTATACTCGTAGTGCATATAAACTGATTTTTTATGTACCATACATGGTTGGAAAGAAGATATATTTAAGAACTAATGAATACGTAGCTGTGATTTGTTACGTAATAAAATATAGGCACGTGTTTGGATGCGTAGTAATTAAATTACGAGTCCGTAGCACGAGTCTTGCTTTCTTGCACAGCTCAAGAAATGTATTTATTCATTTAATGTATTCAACAGTCTTTGTTCAACAGTTTGTTGACTTATTTAGCACATTAAGTTAACATAAGCTACCATATTTCACGGACCACTTTCAGCAATTTAACCGTTCAGCCACCTTTTGAAATTTTTCTTTCCTTTGTTGTTGTGATACCTGTGTACGAATGTTTCCCAGAGAGACAATGTCTTCCTGGTCTGGATTGTGAGCAGCCAAAATCCAGATACGTGGTTACCCCCCTAACAGGTGTTTAATCGACGACACTTTCCTATGTCTGACGTCAGATTGATCCGGCCTTGGATCATCGCGAGATAATCTTTATCATCATAGAACCGTTTATAAGCATAAATCCACTTATAGATACGAATCTTCTCAAAAGGCTTCTCTAAAATAGATTCTTTAGTTTTACAGGTCTATGGCTAATAGTGTTACGAAATTGTATCATACTCGTTTTTTCCCCAACAAATTCGATTTCATTTCGATATTAACAGAAACACGCGCTCAGTTGGGTTACTATAGTAACCACAGTTTGTGTTCGGTTGGTCAAATTATACCAAGTTTTGTAAAAATATCAAGTTGGTGAGTAAGTCTAATTAAACAAAACAATATTACAATTGCATGTTGCAATCAAGCGACAAGGCGATCGTCCGGGTATTAAATGAACGGCCCTCGTAAACTCGTCTTCACTTTGTATGTTTGGAGTACAAAGAACGGCAACTCTGTTCGGGTTTATATACAATACGGTACGGACCGTATAAGAAAGACTTTAAACCCGTACCACGAACAGAAAATGACACAATCTTTCAAACAGCAGTTTATCGAGGTAATTACTTCATAGTTTACCGATACTGTACAATTAGTTGCATGTTTCCCTGTTGTAGTACATACATACACATCTAACAAAAACTTCGAAATATCAAAAACAAAGATAATTCAATATCTGAACCTGCAGTGCAAGGAAAGGTCTAGTAATACGGTCCCGTACTCACGGTAATACTAGTCTACTAATACGGTTCCGTACTACTGGTCTGGTTTTATCGCACTTTGGTTGCAAGTATGATTCTGTACTTTGGAAATAGTTTTACTTCCTCAAAACCGGACACTGATCGAACCAGGCCGAAAGCCTAGTTTTCTGAGAGGTCCAGTTTTATGGGAGATGTGTATAAATTATAAGGAAGTGGCTAGAGGTCCGGTAACCGGACCTCTAGCCACTTCCAAATTAATAATGTACACTTTTATAAATTATCATACTAGGGGATATGATGTGTGGCACTGTTTCAAATTTGCAAATGTTTTTTTCTAATGTAAATTCAGTTTAAGAATGATTTTAATCCCAATATTAACATTGATGTGTACTCGAATTACTCATTGTTTCGTTGTTCATCTCAAATGGTCAAATGACGTAGATAACACAAGCATACAAACCCCGAAACTAAATGCTATTTAAAATGAGTTGATATACCAAACATTCCTTTACTAGTATTCAACTGAACCTTTGTTGTAATACCCACCAAAATAGCCAGCGAAATGATCGTTGTTCTTTCTCATTTATTATTTGCCAATTAATTACCACAATCTTATTTTTACTGTTGTTTTGTGTACATATACATATTATAGTATTTCTCATTTCGGTGCTAATTACACACCATCCAGTAAATATAACCATAGATAACTTTTTGTTATGAACACCTTTTATCCTGACCCTATATTTTAACTAGCAGGGCACAATGGACACTTATAATAATTTAATGTATGCGTCCACTTTTCTGAAAGTAATTGTAGATGAATATTTTGTCAGCGGACCCAAAATGCCGTCCGGAATTCTGGGAGTGTCATTTCGGAAGCCTTTTGAGCTGACTTAATTAGAAGAAAATATGGGACCAAGAAAGTCGTCCGATTTTATGGGGAGTCGGGTTTTGAGGGAGTTTACTGATGTATAACAAGAGCTATCGAAAATAAAAAGTGTCAACCTGAAGTCATAAGCATACCATTCGTCATATATGTTGCACTCTATTTCAGCAGTTTAACAACACTTCAAAGGACGTTGGTGTGTGTGTGTGTCTATTGGTGCCTGTCCATTGTAAGTAGATACATTGTATTTATAGCGAGTCAGTAAGTAATGTGTATAGTATGGAGACTTTAACACGACTACTGCATACATTTTAATAAATATACCAGATTTATATAGCGCCCTTTTCATGCGAACGCACGTTCAAAGGCACTTTACCCAAGTTACAGCCACAAGGGCGCAGATGCATCCTCTAAATTTGTACGCTGTTTTATTGTGTGATTTTTGAAACTCGGGTGACTTATTTATGCTTTCATCGCGATTTTTCATGGGCATAAATTTCTTAATGGACTAATACAGTAACATGTAGATGCATTAATTCAGTTGGGTAAATATTGGACGAGGTTAGTACATAGGTACCTCGAACGGTTTTGGAGGGATCAGGAAAAATCAAAAGATAGCGTTAGCAGAGCCGTTAAGCGAAGGTTACAAACGAAGTGAGAGAGTAATTGCGAGAGTTGTTAAGAGGAGTTAAAAGTGTTAGTTGTTTCATGTATATTCTTATGTCGGTCGTTCAGATAGTAAGTTTGGAATCCTTTTATACATAGAAGAATAGATCTGATGAATGTCATATGAAATAATGTATTGAACATTAGAAGAAGAATATATGTATCTATGAGAAGTACACTTGCCTTTGGGTCTTCCCTAACCCCTTGCTACATGAACGGCAACAAAAAGTGTACATTTTGTATATTATGTGTGTAATTCTGCATGTTCAAGCTAAAAATACTACACCAGTTATCCGCAGTCTTTTGCTCATTTATCACAACTGACCAAAGGGAAACATGGAATGATTAGTCAGGCTACTTATATATCTCCAAGTATATGTGTGACTAAGACTAGAACCAGATGCCCTTCTCCTTGTTACATAATGAATGCCCCTAATATATCGGGTTCAGACCGTGACAAATATATACATACTCATGTTTTAGATTATATTTCTATGATATCAAGCATTTTGTGAAGACTCTTTAGATTATATTTCTATAATATCAAGCATTTTGTGAAGACGCAAGAGTAATCAAGCGAGCGATCAATAGTCCTCAGGGTCCCATAGACCCCTTCTGTTTCTTGTTTCAAACTGTCCTATACTATAGACAATGCTCATGTAATTTCATTTCTGTGAACTGCAACTGCCAACATATTGTTTTGTGTGCTAGGGTATATGTTACAGTAGCAGTTTAATAAAACGTTTTACAATATTAACAATATTATTACAGGTTCTGCTGTCATCGACGATGCATCTGCTACATGGAGTTCACTAAGTGTTCAGGACAAGAACACTTTGTTAATACAATCTGGTGATAAACCTTATATATGTGGTGTTTGTGGGTGTTCATTCACAAAGAGCCGGTCACTGGAAAATCACATGGGATTTCATACTGGCGAAAAACCGTATAAGTGTGATATTTGTGGAACTGCCTTTGCAGGAAATAATAATATGTCCGCTCATAAAAGAATACATACTGGTGATAAACCATATACATGTGATGTTTGTGGAACTTCATTCACTGAACTTAGTAATCTGAAGCGCCACACTAGAATTCATACTGGCGAAAAACCATATAAGTGTGATGTTTGTGGAAATTCGTTCAGACAAAAAAATGATTTGAGTAGTCACATGAGAAAACATACCGGTGAAAAACCATTTAAATGTAAGGTCTGCGAAACTACATTCAAAGACAGAAGTACTCTGACTGGGCACATGCGTAAACATACTGGTGAAAAACCTTAACGAGTGTGAGATTTGCAGAACTTGCTTTAAGCAAATTAATGGTTTAAAAGTACCACAGAAGAATACATACCGGTAAAACTCCATATAAGTGTAATGTCTGTGGAATTACGTTCAGAGACAAAAGTTATCGTAATACTCACATGAGAATACATGGTCAACTTGTGTGTGATATTTGCGGATCTAATTTCACAATTACGGATCATTTGAAACGCCACATCAGAATACATACTTGTGAAAACCCATATAAGTGTGATATACGTGCACTTGCTATCTGCTGTGTTACTTATTGTAAGCGCCACAGAATAATACGTTTAGGCATTGTCTTAATCAGTATAGTCTTAGATATGAAGATTTTTTACAACTCAGTCTGTGGACTATTGTGCAACGGTGCATATTACTTTAGCTCAGAGAATAAGGGGAACTATTGCAGTCACCAGAGCGTCGGTGTAGTTATTATATTAAAGTTTAGACGCAGTTTTTTATACTTTAAAAGTCCTTCGACATATTACTTTGATATTATGCATACTTTTTTACCATGTTGACCCAACCCATACACAGGGGTAGGTGAGTCTGTTGAGCATTTTGTTGAAATGATGCTCTACATAGGGTAGGGATAGGTAACCCTGTCGAGCGTTTTATCCAAATCACCTGCCCTTTGCTACTTAGAAGCCCAAATCTCTACACAGAAAAGGGTAATGCTGCAGCTACGAAGCATATGTTTGGAATATATAATTATTATACTATGATAGCATGGCGCTGATAACAGTGTATCTCGCTGTTCGTGGACATCTCTTGATGCACATGTTATGGAATGTTCGGCGGGAATTGGATTACAAGTTGTAAATCACTCCTATATTTTAATGTCCTTTCAGAAATACATAATAAGGCTCATATGCTATTTGATGAGTGGGCCCCGTGAGCATTTTACCTCTGTAATCACAGTTTAAATTACCCCCCACAGGGTTCCCGATACAGGAAGGTCAAGGTCAAGCCGTATGTGGTGTTGAAATTTACTTGTACGACAGCAAAGTATTTGCAGTTCCAAAAATTAAGGGTTTTGGACTCAAATCGTTTGTTTATAATGGGTGTTCCATGTGGAATAAGTTCTTAAACAAAGAGTAAAACACCACTATTTAAATACTATTTATTATTTTGGGAACATGTTTTCTTTTTTTCTGTACATTAATAATTTGATATCGATCATTTCAGTATATACGGCGTTATGTTAACGTAAAGTTTTTGTCACCTAATTTATTAACAGTTCTTGTATTTATATATTTACATTTCTACATTTTATTATATAATTTATATTGTATGTCAAAAGAACACAATGGAAATAAGAACTACGTGTAGCTCTTTTTCGTGTCATTCCTTACATGTAATGTTGATTGCCATGACATTATTATTGCATGCATGTTTGTTTATTGTTTTAATGTATGTTATGATATATGTTGTCATGTAAATTAAACATTGTATGAAGAAATAAATATATTTATGTAATTAAGATACATGCATATTATTACATACTTATCTCAGTATTTTGACATGTCATTACGATATCTCAAAATATCAAATATTAAAACAATTGAAGTAATACATTTTTAGCTCCACTATTCGTAGCATAAGGGGAGCTATTGCAGTCACCCTAGCATCGGCGTCGGCGTAACACTTTTGTTAAAGTTTATGTACAGGTTTAGGTACAGGTTTTTTAACCTCTTATATTCTCTAAGTCCTTTGATATGTTGCTTTCATACTTTGCATACTTGTTTGCCATCATGACCCAAACCCATATGCAGGAGTAGGGAACTCTATCAGGCATTTTGTTGAAATTATGCCCCCTTTTTCTGCTTAGTGCAAATAGTGCAAATGTTAAAGTTTAGGTAGAGGTGATATGATCAACGCTCTTGAAGATGGAAATACTTTAATCAACGATCCGACAGCAAAGGCATGTGTAACAAGTCTGAATAAGGTAACTTTAATCAATGTTCCAACAGCAAAGGCGTGTGAAACAAAGTCTGAATAAGGTAACTTTAATCAACGTTCCAACAGCAAAGGCGTGTGTAACAAGTCTGAATATGGTAAAATGTTACATTCACTTTGCGTTACTAATACTTTATCCTGAATTTTCTCATTTTCTCAAGAATTGTTTAAAACGGATAAGGTTTTTAGACTATGGTTCTGTAAGACAGACGGAGGCTTTTATAACAAGTCTTAATTAGATAAATAAATGTGATATACAACTAGTGTTACAAATATTAAATCTCCTTTTAGATTGTATCCAATCCAACAAATGTTTAACACGGATTAAAGCTACATGTTTAGGATTTATGGAAGACAGGGTGAAATTGGTATGAAGTACTGTATCCTTACTGTACTGATGTATGCTCAGAACCCGTCAATAATATTAATTTTTAAACTTAAATATCCAATCAAAAGTCATTTAATATCTCCCTTTTCGTCTTTTAGACCGATGCAATTTCCGTACAGAGCCAGCAATTTATTCTCTGTTCCTTTCTGTTGTTTCCGATGAATACTGCCTCCCCTGCCCGATTTGTTATCATCTTTTTAAGAGTATGCATTAATTGAATGGACTTTTATGTTTACAGGTTAGATTTATTCTATTTCAGTTGCGGAATGACTAGATAACCATAACTGATGTTGATATTCTCAAACTTGTGCAGGATTCTGTTGTTGCAATAAATGATTTAAGTGATGAAGTAAAACAAGAGATTGATGACAAACGAAAGCATTTTCTTCAAGAGTTTGATCAACGTCATGCTGAGGCGATCCAGGATATTCAAAATCAGACAGATAAACATACTGGTCAGGCGGTTTGTAAATTTGACGAGCATATTAAGGATGGTATGCGTCTACTTACTGAACAGCGAGATAACGATATTAGTAAAATTAATGACCAGACGAATGATGGTGTGCGTCTACTCAGTGAACAAAGCGAGAAAGGTATTAGTAAAATTGGCGAACACACAAATGCTGGTGTTCGTCTACTCCGTGCGAAAAGAGACGAAGCTATTTGCAACATTGAACAAGCTTCAACATCTGCAAGGATAAGCGATGAAGGTATGGACAATGATGTAATACCGATTATACCGATTGGTGTTACCATTATTACAGTATACATGTATCACACATGCTATTATCTGTTCCCCCGACGGTGTGGAGTTATTCATTAGCAATCAGTACTAACTTTGTTTTCTTTTCCAATTGGAAATAATAACTTCCGCACATATGCTGCACCTTTACTGAGTACTGGCTATCGTCCTACATTCGGACACTTTTTGGCATGCGCAGATATGAAATTGTCGACTTTCCCAGTATGTAAACAAGCTTCGTAAATGCAGACGAAAATTTCGAGAGATTTTGAGACTTTCAAGATTAGTGGTCGTACAGATTTGGTGCTCGCCAGCCAGTAGCATTTAAACTTATTTATCCTCTCACAACACATGTTGTTTACTTTCACGTTTCATAACGTTCTGTGATGGTTTTGCAATGAACATAAATCCTGTGCCTTGTTTAGAACAAGCATTTGCAGGGTCTTTAACGTCACATGTGGTCAATAGTCTATGAATGATACTTCCTTTTAGTTAGTCCGATAAGAGCATAGATGGCATCGACCTCAACTACACCTGGCAAGTTCAGGACATTTGTACACATCATAAAATACATCAGTATGCTATTTTAGGGCGGTATGTCTACTTATTCGTTACAATTTTCAGAAATCAGAAATGATTTGGTGAAGATTTACGAAGAATATTGTAGTACCTTGCCAGTGTCGCCGTTATATAATGAAGACGAAGATGAGATGGAGCTGTTATCTGTCTATCAACCACCATCATTGGATCATGTTCCTTATCACAGAACGCAGGAAGGAGACGGAAGGTATCCCATATCATCTTTTAAGGATATATTTTGTAAAGATGACCAATCGTTCAGGAAAATATATATTACAGGTGATGCGGGAGTTGGTAAAACTTCGTTTTGCAAACGTATGTCGTTGCTTTGGTGCAAGTCACACTCTAGGGAACGATCGAGCGATCGAAGTGTCCAAGATGACATTGATTTCATGTCCCAATTTGACTTCGTTTTCCACGTATCTCTTGGAGAGACACGTAGGAAAGATATTGTAGCAATTATAGTTGAACAATTGTTCTATTGTGAAAGTGATAGGGCAAATGAAGCAATATACGAATCCGTTGCAAAGATACTTTCGAGAAATAAATGTGTCATTGTCATGGACGCTTTAGATGAATGGACCCCCAGTGAAAGTGGCAAAATAAATATCAATAGACTATGTTCAGATACTTGCACATTTATCACCACTTATAGACCGTACAAACTTGAAAATGAACGTTTGACTGTCAGAGACATTGATCGACATGTGCAGATGACGGGGCTAAATGAAAGATCTAAAAACAAGAACGTTCGGAAAATAGTAAATCGTATGAATAAAGCAAATGGAGAAAACAAGGACCCAGATGATTTTATCAGGGATGTTAAAAGGTATCGACTTGGCGCACAGATACGCATACCAATCATTGCTTCTCACTTGATAGCTGTGTGGTTTGACGATAAACTGACCAATATGTGTAGAGCACTAATATATAGTAATATTGTAGATATGCTACTTAACAGGGCTAAGAAGACAAAACATATTGAGTTACCAAACCCACAAAATGAAAGTGCAATACAATTTCCTGATTCTCTGTTAGTGCTATCTTATCTCACCAGACATGGCACACTTTTGAAGAAAATAAGTTTCCTGTCATTTAATGTATTGTTCAAGCAAGATAAATGTTTGTCAGATTTAGTTTTTACTACCGAACAATTGGGATCAACACCTTATTTCGTTTCAGTCGCAGACATTAATTTCTTGTGCAAGTTTGGCATCCTCTCGAAACACAAAATAATTGGTAGATTTGGGAAACGAGAACATAAATTGTCTTACTTGCACAAGTCTTACCTTGAATATTTTGCTGCCTTGTTTGTTGCTTCCTTTGACTCAAATCATGCATTTGATGATGTTGTTAAAACATGGAATTCTGTTGATGATGTATTGCAGTATGAAGCGTTCTTCTGCTTTTTTGTTGGATTTTCTTGTGAAAAAGGTGAAACTTTGTTTGAGGAAATTAACCATACAATATCAGATGATATAAGTTCATTTTCGAGAAAGCCTGTTAGTATTGGCATTGACATGTTTTTTCCAGGCGATAAAGTCAATCAATTTCAGAATATGGTTCTACATTGTTTTAAGGAAGTCAGGAATTCATATAATCCAAACTTGCCATTGAAAATTACAGATTTTATTTTTTCTGCTTTTGATATCTTTAGTATACTTAGATATTGGAATTTTAATGTTAAAGGTGGATCTGTTGGTGACGATGGTTCGAGTTCTGATGATAGTTCGAGTTCTGATGATGATTTGTTTTATGCTCATATTGGAAGTTCCGATAATGTCCTACTGAAACAGCTGCTTTCATTGAATAGAACATGTGTAAGATCTTTAATGGTTCATTGTGAATATTTTGAAGAGCTTGATGAGGTCAAAGGTCTCCAATATTTATATATTCGTGTAGCTGATGGTTGTGATGTGTCCAAGTTCATTACGTGCATGTTAAATAATAAAACAACCCTGTGTACTGTTTGTGTTGACGGTAGACTGTCTTTGAGAACAAATATACCAGAGTTACCTGTGAGAAGTTTCCATCATCTGACTGCCTTGTCTCTGTATACAGTTACAACGCAACATCATCATTTAAACAATCTGGTGATATATCTGAACACCAATGTTCACATGGAAACTTGAGTATACGCACTGTAGTACATTATCACTCCAAAATCATGCACTACTCTCTACATTATGCCTGAGAAAGGTTGCAATCTTATGTGACAATGTGAATATTTCAAGTTTAAAGCATTTCGAACTTGAACAAGTATCTAAGGAGCTTGTTAGTTGTTATCCAGGGGTGCTATTCACAAAGCATCTTAAGTGAAAACTTAAATATTTTGACTTAAGTCAATAATTTGTCCAGCTCATATTTCCCACAATTTGAAAAATAATCCATGTTTTCTTAGTGAATTTAATAGCTGTTTACATAATGCTTCAAAACTATGCAATATATTAAGCATGTTGATTTTCTTGCTTAGCTGATACACTTTAGAAAAAAATAAGATTTTAAGAAATTTTTAAGTTTTCTGCTAAGATGCTTTGTGAATACCAGCCCAGATTTATTTACCTGCATTATGGGTTCCCAGCTTAAATACCTTTGTATCGTTGACAGTCAGGTGTTATGTTACAGTACATTGCAAACATTGACGGCTGCAGTGAGAACGCTTACCTGTATCAAATCACTGCACCTTCATGGAATGACCTTTCCTGATGATGTCTGTTTACAACTTCACCCTGACGTGACACAAGTCTCGATGAATCTGAAATGGGTTACACTGAGTTATCAATGCTTTAAATATTTTACTGATAAACTTGTACACAACAAATATGTGACAAAAGTAGAGTTATGTCATGGTAACATTTCTACAGCTGAAGGAGAAACGCACAGGAAACTGTTACCGAAAGATGCTGTGAAATATATGTTAGATTATCTTGCAACGAAACCTACTATTAATATTAAGCCAATGCCCGAGATTTGGCCTTGGTTCTGTAATTTGAAATTCATGCACAGTCCAAATTAAAGCAAAAACCATCATAGAGTGACATGAATAAAGTGAGGATGGATGATAACCTAAGATTTGTTCAATCCTGGCATAAACAGTAGTCATTGATTTCTCTTAGTACAATATTATATAATAGTGTATATTGTGCTATATATTTAGACCGTACCACATTGTACATGGCGATTCGTAATATATGTCAATCTTTTTAAAAGTAACCGTTTTATTTTATTTGAGTATAAACAAACAAAGTTTACACATTTAAAACAAAATCGTTTTTCAGTTTTATTTGGTATACAATATTACATACTTTAATGCCTTAAATGATACGCGACGACAGTTTTGGCGGGTGATGACGTCAATACTTATTTCTTGAGACTAAAAAGCTTTCAATTTTCTATCGATACAATTTGCGGAAACCATGTAACAAGCCTGTATGGCTTTTTATCTAGAGAGTTTATCATAACCAGGATATGTTTTTGTATTGGTCAATGTTTCACGCCTATGTCTTGTTTAGAAGCCTACCTATCATGCAGGAGTAATTGTTGAAAGCAGAAACATTGAGTTGTACCAGCATCATACATTTTACCAGAATTGTTTTAGCTTACATTTGAACAGAATGTTCAATGCTAATGTCTTATTAAAACGGTTGACTGTAATGATTCGATCGTCTCGAACGCCGAATGAAAAACTGATATTTCAGACGGAGGAGATGTTGTGAATTCACGCAAAGCTGAATTCAGCAATAATATTTCCCAAATATGTTATGTTATGTAATGGACTATAATTAAGCATTATCACACAACTATCAAATGCCTTTGTTAAAACTTTCAAAGATTATACCCCTTAAACAATACATGTAATATAGAGATTTGTGCAAGTGCACTGAAAAGTGCCTCCGTGTGTATTTAATCATATGTGCGCACATTCTTCATATAAAAGTAATACTTTATGCATATGTCTGAAAATGTGTTTGCTATATTGGCAATTCGGTGTGCGTGCGTGACACATGTATCTTTGATAGCAACAGTCATGTTACTTCACATGGTTATTTGTTGAGTCGTGCACTCCAAGGTTCAACATGGTTTGAAAACGTGTTTTTCCGCAGAAAAACCACTTTTCATATTGAACTATTACATAAGTTGAGTTTTCATATATGATCCGTATATCTAAAATTAACAAGGATGGTTCAAATATGAATGTATCTCAGCGCATAAGAATGTATACTTGATATATATTTTTTTATAACATTGTTTGACCCCTCTAAGTACTCACCACCAACAAACTGGCAATCCATTTTTCTAAGGCGTGTCAATGCATGTATGTATACTGTGGATACACTAGAAAAGAACCAAACAGAGATCTTCGAGTGTCAGACTTTTTCTTCCGACAATGTATTATAGTCTTCGAAATTGTTGTATTTATAATTTATACAAGTATTATATAACTGGTCTGTCTAGATGATGTATTCACAAAAGTAAATAACTTTTTGATATTTTAATAAATTCTGATTGTTTATTTTAAGTCAAATTTGATTTGTTAAGTCTTTTTATGACTTTGGACTCATTAATACAATCAGATTTAAATAAATCACAACAGTGTGGTCAGATGAGCCAATGAAAACCCTGATCTGTGCCGGTAAAAAGTTATATTTAATCATTAAAGGTTATCTCGTAACAGAATGTAGGTTATATTCTAATATCTTTTTATGACTTGGGCCTCATTAATACAGGCATATCTAACTAAAATGGAACATTATGATCAGATTATGTATTTTATTTTTATTGTCTTTAACGGTCTGCGTTTCTGTTTACTGTCAAACATATGAGCATTTCTTTAAAACCACTACCCCTAAATTGATGTTTTGGAACGAAGCAACTGTGGATAGTGTCAGTTGTATACTTATGTTATATTATTGATTAATACAGTATCCATCCATTATCAAACACATTATATTCTCCTTCGTGTTATTATTATATACATTTAGAATTAAACATACATTTTGAGCCAAAGAAAACTCCCATCTTTGCCGGTAAAATGCTATATGTAATCATTAAACTTTTACTCTTAACAGACGTGACGTAATATGTTGGTGCGAATTTATCAATTCAAAATCGAATCAAAATGCAGGATGTTACATTCTAAGTTAGTTAGAACATATGAGCCAGTCTCCAGGAAAACCTGCTATATTGACATTATGTAATTGCTGCATGTAAGAAGTTTTTAAAAAAGCTTCCAAATAAGAAAAAATGACATAACAATAGATTAAATTTAAAGTCATTTATCCATATATTACTATATCTTAGCTTTAAAATTTCTTATGAATAATGTCGAAATCATTTACTTCGTTGCTATGGTGACCAATTTCAGAAATGTACGAGGAGTTGTACGAGGAGTTAGTTTTTTAAAACAGTATTAGTCTTTCTCTAAATGTGAACATTTACAATTTGGATGTACATTTAAAACTTAAAACATTATTCTAAAACTTGATACCATTTTGACCAGTTTACGTCAAGAATTGATCAAATGCAGTATTTATAAAGTACTTGTTACAACGACGTCGAATAACGTTTGAATGACGCTTGCGACGTCACGCAAAAAGGGTCTGAATAGGGCCTCAACTAAACAGCTGTAACTTCCTTAAAAATCATGATATTAACAAAATTTCTTTTGCATTTTTCTTCATTAAGATTACTCTTTTAGATAATAAAAAATCTCAAAATAAAATGTTTTGTCAAAATAGCAGGTTTTCCTGGAGACTGGCTCATATTAATATGATCGTAATGTTACGTAATACTTTAAATAAATAATATATTCATATCGACATGATGTCACTTATCATAGCAAGTTATAAATTATCTATTATATGCATGATTAGTATAAACAGTTGTATATGAATCTTTGTATGTGTATGTGATTTATATAATGTTATTTAAACAGGGTTTATAACAAGATATCATTATGGTGCAGTCATTGGTGCTATTTGATGGATGTGCCACATATCCTTTCCGCTACCATAGCGTACTTATGCAGACTCGCCGAGATGGCCATTTCGGCCTTCCGTAGTTTTCGACCTAAATGCCCAAATTCGGGAATTTTGCTGTCATGGGTACACAGGCATCACAGACTACAGGATATTACGGGTCCAGGGTCGTGCACAGGTTTTTGGGCCCGCTAGACCCCTTTAAAGAGGGTTTTGAACGTAGATTTTACAAAACTGAAATTACTGGTCCTACCCGCCATTGCGGTACGATTCCTTGTGGAATTGCATTAACATTTAGCGCCAAAACGTTTTTATTTTTCTATAGCAGGAATATAAGGCTAGACAAAGGGGTCAGGAACAATGCCCTAAAGGGGCCAAAAAGTAGGCCTGTCAAGCTAAAAAAAGAAAAGAAAAAAAAGAAGTTATTCGTGCAAGGGTCACCGTCACATCGTCATTTCCGGTGACCTTTAGTCGAAATATTGACATTTTTTTCTACTTTCGGTTTAGGGTAGGTGTGTAGCATCCGGATGTATCGAGTTTTTATCAGTGCTGCAAGTCAATAGTGTCTCAGGGACGGGGTATAGGGACCATATGAATTTCTCATAACCCCCCAAAAAATCGTGGTAGCGGAAAGGATATTACACGTTGTTTTGCTATGGGCTATAGTTGATCATAGAGAACAAACCAATCGGATGTAGTATTCATCGAGGGTGGAGTCCCGAGACTAAATGATATACAAATGTATCCGAACTGACGTTTGATTAAATTTTTATTTAATTTTGTATTAGTTTATATATACAAACGCCCGATATGGCAGATCGCAAATTTGATTCTGGAATACACGTAGAACGTCAAAAGACACTAATTTTAATGTTTATTTTCATTTTTGATCTGATAGTTTGCGCTCTCATTTCTTTGAACAGTAAGACCCTTCAATTTATATTATACTTCTGCCCATTTCTTCAATTATAATTTTTCAGTGTAAAGTACCGTAACTATGAAACGATTTAAGCATGTGCACCTTTGCACATTTGTGGTTATGCGTGGGTGACTAGGTGCAGTCAGCGTTTTAGTACATTTTCGATTGTCTGTGTTTGTATAGTATTCAACGTATAACTGAAAACTTATTTCGATCTGTACAATATTAAGAATGTTGTTTGAAAACATGTTCTTAGGGAATTACGATTCTGCAATATTGTTGGTATACAAGCTATAGATATTAATATTGTGCAATATAGTTAGTATACAAGTTATATATGAACATATTTTGCAATATTGATGGTATATAAGTTGTAGATGGCAATATTGATTAGAATATTGCTGGTATACAAGTTATAGATGGCATAGTTGTTTTAAAATAGTGCTGGAATGCAATTTATATATGATAAGATTTTACTATTTTGTTGGTATACACATAATAGATGACAATATTTTGCAATATTGTTAGTATACACGCTATAGATGATGATATGGTTGATATGTAAGCTATAGATGGCAGGGTTGATTTGAAATATTGAAATATTGCTGGTATACAAGTTATGCATTATAAGATTTTGCAATATTGTTGGAACACAAGCTATATATTGCAGGATTGTTTTGAAATATTGTTTGTATACAAGTTACAGTATATATGATAAGATCTTGCAATATTGTTAGTATACAAGTTAAACATGATTTTGATTGCAATATTGTTGGTATACAAATTATTTTTGATAATATTTCAATATTGTGAGTATACAACTTATAGATGATAATATTGTGCAATATAGTTAGTATACACGCTATAGATGATAATATTTTGCGATATGGTTGGTATGCAAGGGTTGTTTTGAAATATTGCTGGTATACCAGTTATGCATAATAAGATTCTACAATTTTGTTTGAACACAAGCTATATATGGCAAGATTATTTTGTATATAGATGATAAGATTTTTCACTACTGTTAGTACACAAGTTATGGTAGATGGCAAGATTGTTTTGAAATAGTGTTTGTATAAAAGTAACGGATGGCAAGATTGTTTGGCAATATTGTTGGTATACAAGTTATGGATAATAAGACTTTGCAATATAATTAAGAAAGAAATGATGAAAACCATTAAGGTCAGAACAACAAACCATTGTAGAACAAAAAGTATACTACGACTTTTGAATATCTCATACCTGCATGACGTCATAAACGACGTGACGTCACTCTAATCGGTACATCAAACGTTATACAACGTTATGTTTGTTGGTCATGTTTGAATTGTTGGTATACACGTTAAAGATGGTATGATGATAATTGTTTGACATTGTCACAATAATATAATGATATAATTATCAGTCAATGTATGTCATAGGAATTGCATATACATGTATAATAACATAATATCGTTCACTACTAGTGTGTATATACACTTATCAGCAATGTTGGAATATGTGAAAAGATTATTATTATATAAAATTGTGCATATGAATTGTCATGTTTTACTTAATGCAGTTTGCGGAAATATTGTTTACAAATGTATACCATGAAATACCATGGGTACATGTCACGTATTTAAAATAATAAAAATACAAAAGTTGTAAAACCATTATTTTTCTATTAGCTTTGAAGTGATGAATATTCATACTTCTGGGGCCTATTATAAGATGGAAACTATGACTTTGATTATACTTCAATATATTAAATGATTGTTCCTATTATTTATTTTAATATTAGTCGGTATAAGTGTACAGTGGTTAACACATATTATGCTGACGAAAACACTGGTTTAGATTCAAAGGTAATAAAAGAAATTCTAGTAAAGTATAGTTTTAGTCTCAGTTTCTGTCTCAAATACTGGCGAATAAGGCTACAATGATGTTTTATTGAGTGGCATTCACTATGTATTATTGACTGAGTATACATGAACCTCTCTGACAACAGCAGTAACAGTAGCACATGCTGTACTGTTACCCGAGGAAATATAGTGTTTTAGTGTTATTGCGCCATGTGTTTTTTAAGTTTTCGGAGCTCGGATGGTTAACCTGAGTGCTGCATTCCCTGTCTGACTCAATATTAGCTTTTTTTAATCCTGGATAAAACATGCTATGTTATTCTGTGATATTGGAAACAATCATGTCCTCCACAAGTGGAGAAGTTGTTATTTGCTTGTGGAAGAGTGAGTTAATACTGATTGTTTATGCCTAAAAAAACTAGTTAAGCAATCTATACAGTATGTCATATCCGAGTAGTGAGAAACTTGAATGCAACGGCCTGAAACTTAACTGAAAAAAACAACAAATTAGTAGCTTTCTTTGACACACATTTTATTGCACAGTTACATGGATGGGGATATATTGCCCTGCAATACAATATAAAACACATATCCTTAAATGCAATGTGCATTTTCTATGTTCTCAACAACCGTATTGCAATAATTCAGACGCCATTGCTACAATACACGCCAGGTAACATCTAAAACTCAATAGAAAACTTGAAATGTAACATAGCAAAGTAAAGTATCGATTTAAAGTAAGTCTATTATCAGACAGGCTTCGTTCAACCACAGAACATTATCCCCTACCACCCTCCCCCGATCATTTGGTGACAAGACGGCAGCTTCACTCAGCGTCTATGGCAACCGCAACACATCGGCCGTTGACACTCCGAGGTACCAAATTCACACACCAGCGTAAAACGGAGAAATGTGTGTAACGGTTATTCTTACTTAGTGAATTCAGCAGTGCTGCAGATAGCTCATGGATCTTATGCGCTAAAACCTGTAAAAATGAATCACACATCACGTGACGAAGCGTGTTTTGAAAATATGTTGTCGATGTTAGCGCTGGTTTACTAGTACTTCGAGCTAGTAAGACGTTCCAAGACGTATCTTTAGATTACAAATGCAAAATGCACTAACATGAATGCGTTCACATATCTCGTAATGCCACACCATAAATGCATGTCCATACAAGGGAGGTAACTGCAAATGTATTGTATGAAACTATCAATGCACGCGTATACAAGGGAGGTAACTGCACATATCATGTAATGCCACACTATCAATGCATGTCTATACAAGGGAGGTAACTACAAATATAATGTATGCCACACTATCAATACATGTCTACTCAAGGGAGGTAACTGCAAATATAGTGTATGCAACACTATCAATGCATGTCTATACAAGGGAGGTAACTGCAAATGTATTGTATCAAGCGTTCAATGCATGTGTAAACAAGGGAGGTAACTGAAAATAGTTTGTATGCCACACTTTAAATGCATGTATATACGACGGAGGTAAGTGCATATATACTGGAAGATTACCATACTATAGTTCAATGTTGAACCCTGAGCCATGACCTTTCCGACTAGTCCATTTTGGCAGGTAGACTATGGTTAATTACGTTCGGAGGTCATTATTTATTGATATGGGTCTTGCAGATATCTGTTTTTGTAATGGAATTACAGTTTAGTGCAGTCGACAACGGTCAGAATTTCTAACCCAGACATCGTTGGTTCGAATCCCCATTTCGCTAAAAAATTAAATTCATTGTTTTATGTTCTTTAAGATATCATCAGTTAAATACGTTTTAGTTTGAAAGTATCATTTATTCATGAAAATGTGTCGATTAAATGTACATTGTAGTTTTAATTTTCAATTATTTCGATCGTTTGTGTATTCCGAGCTTACTGACAATATTAATATCATAATATCATAATACATTTTAGTACGTTGATTAGAAGTCATAACAAGTATGGTTTGTCAAATTTACTATTAGTGCACGAATTTTGAAAGTTATGTGCATTTAAAAAATATAAAATAAAAAACATTTTGGTTGGATTCGAACCTGGTCTGACAAAAGTTATTTTACAATGTACTAAGGGCTTTACCGTCACGACCATTCAGACAAATGAAATATTTGCCTTAATTGTATTACTAATCTGACTGACCAATCCTATATCAACCTATATTGATTAATAGTTGAAACCTTAAAAGTGCAGTCACGGCTCAATGCTCGAAATCGAACTTTATCTATACATGTAAATACGTAAACCCTTTGTAATAATACATATGCTATTTATAGCCATTACGTTAATTTTAGCAATGCATGCTGGTAAACATATAAAAGCCCGATGTAGTAATAAGCTACGAAACTATTGCGCATTAAGTAACTAGTAAGTACAGCGGTAAGAACGACATGTAGCCAGATGACAGTGAAATACAACAGAGGAATAATTTGTCCTCTGTTTTATTTGTATATATTGCTGTGTAACATGGTTCTTTACAATAATGGTAAGTCAAGTTTATCTATATCAAATTGATATTCCAGTTGAAAGTAAACATGTTAAATTCACCAAAATAGCGTTTCATAGTTCTACAGAGGAATTATCTGTCCTCTATGTTGGCATTGGTGTAAACAGGGTTCTTTAAAGTTCTGGTAAGTCGCATTTTATATTTGTTTTGTGGAATTATACAAGTTAAATCTTCCAATTGTGCACTTCATTTATTACGTAACCTGTCGTTGATCAATTAAAAGAATAAATTTCATTTGTAATATTAGATTGTTTGTATTGGAATAGATTAATCACCAAAGAGTAAAATAGGAAAACGTTCCTTGCCACTTAAGACTATTCAAATACTTGATATATCTTTATTGACGGCCATCAAAATCATGTCTGTAGCAGCATGGTTGTACTATTTACAATGATCGCTTTATGTATAATAGTTTTGGGCTGATTTGACACCTGACATTAGGACTTTATCCAGGTTTTGTTTCATTTTCCTGTTTTGTTTTGTGTGAGGCAATGTGACATGTGCTTGTGGTGCGTATACCAGTAACATAATGTATGTTCATGTACATTTTCTGCCCGACTGTTACTGTCGAGTTATATTTTGCATTAAATCAGGCTTTAGCTCTTTGTACACTTTCAATACACGTTGTATATTACAAGATAATGGGTATTTTCCCTTCAGAGTAAAACGTATCTAAAACCCCTTTCACAATTGCCGTGCGACGGACGTGCGACGGGACTATGATGTAAATTAGGACTATCGTGCGGACGGAATTAAGAAATTTCTGCATCGTGAGACCGTCGTGCGACGGAAAACATAATCGTAGACCCTCGTCGTAGAGTTTTGGACATGTTCAAAATTTTCTAAGGCGGTTGACTGTCGTAGGTCCGTCGTGCGATGCCCTACGTCGTCGCACGACGTACGTGCGATGGACGTACGATTTGTTTGTGATTATAAGGTCAAACTGGGCACTTAGAATCACACCACTATCGTGCGATGGACGTACAATGGACGTTCGATGGACGTGCGATGGTCGTGCGATGGTCGTACGATGGTCATGCGGTGGTCTTGTGGATATTCACTATTCTACGACAACCGTGAGTCAATCGCGCGACCGTCGTACGACGCTCATCAACATATATGTCATTTTTCAAAATTCATACCATACAGTGCAATTCTAAGATAAAATCATATTCTTAGAAAAAAAAGTGTACTTTGAAAACAATAAAACCTCTCTATAGCGACACACATTGGGAAACATAACATTACAGAGGTTGTTGCTCTGGAGATGTAAATGTGTATACATATTAAATTGTTTCTTCTCGAACAACATGTTTATGTTGCTTAAGAGAGGTCGTTGCTCTGTGGGGGGGGGGGGCTACTCTGGAGAGGTTGCATTGTACATACATATGACAAATACATTCAGCTTCAAACTAAGATCTCAAAGTTGCCCGAATGTTCTCATATATGCATATTAACAAGATACTTTAATCATTTAGCAGGTTATGTAATAGATATTGTATTCGTTATTCGTCAAAAGTGTCTTCTTACAAGGGTTATTGTACAGTTTGGTAAGGACAACGAACATAATTGTCCGAGGCGAAGCCGAGGATAATTTGTTGTTTGTCCGCGCCAAACTGTACACTAACACTTGTAAGAAGACACTTTTGACGAATAACTAGTACTATATCTTACTTATACTCCGCCAAAAACAAAACAATCACCAGAGAGACTATGATTATCAAAATATATTATGGCACAAGTCAAGAACAGAGGATGTTTTGAATTTAAGAAAATACGAACGCGTATAATTCTAATGTTCAAATAAGCTTGGCCTAATGATCCTAAGGGATTATCTATCTGTCCATTCATACAGTGCTGAGCATTTATTAGCATGTGAACATTTATTGAGTAAACATCAACAGTGCCTTTGTGTTATTACACCACATTAAAGCACATAATACATAGGTTTCCACAATGGTGACTGATGACACAGGCTTGATGCACAAAGGTACATATCTGTGCAAATTATTTGTCTTTTATTTTGTATTTAAAAAATAGACAATCCATAAAAATAATTTCAAACAGATTCATTAAAAAGCTTTTAGTAGATCGTAAACTTTTTTGTGACAATGTATTTGATTTATACATGATTGTATAGAAAAAACTGCTTGTATTATGATAAAGTCCTTAACGAAATGACAGATTTTCTAGTTTAAACACACATTGTTCACATTGATACATTTATTGATATAATGTTGTATTGAATTGATACTTAATGGCACCACCAATGCTCATGGAAAAATGGAGAAAAAAAACGCTATAGCAACTAATCGGTTGACAGACTCACCGGGATGGCCATTTCGGCCTTCCGTAATTTTCGACCTAAATGCCCAAATTCGAGAATATTGCTTTCATGGGTACACAGGCATCCCAGACTAAAGGGTATTACGGGCACAGGGTCGTGCACAGGTTTTTGGGCCCGCTGGACACCTTTAAAGAGGGTTTTGAACGTAGATTTGCCAAAACTGAAATTACTGGTCCTACCCGCCATTGCGGTACGATTACCTGTGGAATTGCATTAACATCTCTCTTTTAAAAAAAGAGTATATCCTTTCCGCTACCATAGCGTACTAATGCAGACTCGCCGGGATGGCCATTTCGGCCTTCCGTAGTTTTCGCCCTACATGCCCAAATTCGAGAATTTTGCTTCCATGTGTACTCAGGCATCCCAGACTAAGGGGTATTACGGGAACAGGGTCGTGCGCAGGTTTTTGGGCCCGCTGGTCCCCTTTAAAGGGGGTTTTGAACGTAAATTTGCCAAAACTGAAATTACTTGTCCTACCCGCCATTGCGGTATGATTCCCTGTGGAATTGCATTAACATTTAGCGCCAAAAAGTTTTTATTTTTCTATAGTAGGAATATAAGGCTAGACATAGGGGTCAGGATCAATGCCCTAAAGGGGCCCAAAAGTAGGCCTTTCAAGATAAAAAAAAAAGAAAAAAAAGAAGTTTTTCGCGCAAGGGTCACCGTCACATCGTCATTTCCGGTGACCTTTAGTCGAAATCTTGACAATGTTTCCTACTTTCGGTTTGGTCTAGGTGTGTAGCATCCGGATGTATCGAGTTTTTATCAGTACTGCAAGTCAATAGTGTCTCAGGGACGTTTTATTAATTAGATATTTCCAATTATGCACAAGAAAGCCATGATTTGAATTAGGAATCAACAGTTTCTCTTTTATAACATGTGGACATCCAAAATACCTCGAAACAAGTAAAGCCTAAAATATGACGCGTTTGACACCAGTGGATCACAAAATGCATTCGTATTATGCATACATGTAGTTCAGTTTAATACTAGTGGATTGTGTGCGATTTTGGGACATTTAACATTCTGCGCTTAACGGGCGAACCGTCTAATTCAAGTCGATTGATTAGTGCAAACTTAAGACACTTGCTGCATGGACCACGCCCCATCCCATGGTCGGTCTGTAGACCAAATGGTTTCTGTTCAATTACCCAACGTACCCAAGTTTTCATCCCATGACTGTACATTTATGTATTTACAATATTTTTGCATCAACTAGCGATAGGCGGTTATACCATTACTGTTACAGTATATGTCCGGGTGTTTTATAGATATATGGCTCTCCACAAACATGACGCACTGATTAAATGATAACATAAAATACGCTATTATATGTGGCTTGTAATGTTAATTTGGGGCTTATGGCCAAAAAATGGATTTTTTTCCATTTTTGACATAATTATGTAACACCTTGTCAGTAAAATTTGAGCGCCAAATCTCAAAAATTGAAAAAAATACAGGATATTTCATATCGATGGTCTTTTAAATTATTTGCTTATTTGAATTGATTTTGTGCCATTTGTTGCACATTCAGGGAGGTAGATAAAACCTAGATTCAGAAATAAGAAATGAATACAAAAACATCTTATTGCATACAGTTTATTTTATATCATAGAGCAATTTGAGAAGAACATCTTCACAAAATGTATACATGAATACAGTGCCGTTGCCTAGCAACCAAGAAATATTGATTTCTTCTTAATATTTAAGATATGCATAGCTATAACCTTGCCACAATTAAGTCAAACCTCATTTTGTTCCAAAGAAATGTACTTACATGTAATAAAATTCTGAATGTACATTACAATCTATAAAGCACTACTAAAGTAATATTAATTCTGAGTCATAGATTGAATAATTCCAAATATTCTTTAGCCTTGTCGTTTTACATAATTAACTACATCTATAAAGAACAATCCTTCTTTTTTAAAAGCCTTTAGAATGTGAGTTCCTAACCAACATAGATGTAGGATAAATATTCTACCAACATATATGTACAATAAAACAAATATCGTATTTCTGTTGCTTAGCACTAATGGAATATTTCACAATTTTGACATTTTGTAGGTTTTATGGCTTCACATGTGATTAAAAAAGAATACAATCATTGACAGAAAAAGAGTATTGTCAACACAATACATAGGTTAATAGTTTCAAATGATTAATTTCATTATATTAATTAAAATTATGGCAATGAACCTATTTTGGACAGTACGGTTAGTGCTCAAAAGTATACTAAAGTCTTGTAATTTGATTCCTGTCAGAATAACCAAATATCACTAAGTATTGTTGTCATATGAATTATTCTACAAGTTGCAATGATTGTATATAGTTTAAAATAACAGTTGTCAAATAGGCATGCGTAGTTGCAACCCACAACTCAATACATATATTGTTCTTGTTGCATAGCAACTACAGAATGTCTCACATTGTTGTCTTGCTTTCTAACATATATGCCCTTAAATGCAGTTAAATTACAATGTATCTCAAAATATGAAATTGTTTACACCAAAAGATATGTCTTACCTTGCAGGATACACAGACTTGGAAATATATGTTAAAAATAAGTAGGAAGTTGCATACATAGCAGCAATTACTAATGTGTACCATGTATGCAAAAGTGCAACCAGATATTAATATAGACATCAATTATTATACTCCGGCACGCCCACTGATTCCATTCAAAAAGTGTACATTATTTTCGTAAGCGGACACTTTTGTGAGCTATAAGAAAACTGTTCCACTCAAAAAACAATTACCATAAACAAATTTATGTAACAGTTAAATAAGGGACATAGCAACTAACTGCCTAAAGCATAAAACATGGAGCTAGGATATTATAAAAACACACAGCATGGATTAATATGCTGCATTACTGTAAAAAACAGTTTGTGGCGTCAAATTTTGATCAATGTCTTGGCTGAACTATATCATAAAATTCAAACCTCACAAATTATCTACACCCCAAAAATTATACAACGATGGCTTATTTTTTATAATCCCAAGAACAGGGAGTAAAACATTTCTAAATTGAATGGTTTTACTGTATTAATTATCAGTAGCAATTGAAACACAACTACAAACCATTTGTTAGCTTGATTAGTGGCTATAACTTTTTTTCCATTTGTTTCATGAGCATTGGTGGTGTCATTAAGTATAACTTCAAAACAACATTATATCAATAAATATATCCATTTGAAAAATGCATGTTTAAATTAAAAAATCTGTCATTTCGTTAAGGATCTTATCATAATACAAGTAGATGTTTCAAATATAAACCTTGTCTTAACATTCACATAACAGTTTACGATCTATAAAAAGCTTTTTTATATAAACCTGTTTGAAAATAATTTTTTAGATTGTCTATTTTTATACATGTATACAACATAAAAGACAAATGATATGCACAGATATGTACCTTTGTGCATCAAGCCTGTATCATCAGTCACCAATGTCGACACCTATAGATATGTATTATTTTATGTGGTGTAATAACACATGGACACACTTGATGTTTACTCAATAAATTTTCACTTGCAAATAAATGCTCAGCACTGTATGAATGAACAGTTAGATAATCCCTTAGTATCATTAGGCCAAGCTTATTTTGAACATTAGAAATATATTTTCTAAATGCAAAACATCTTCTGTTCTTGAATTGTGCTAGAATATATTGTGCCAATCACTCAGTGACTTTCAAACACAAATAGTTGTCATGCCAGCATGAACCCATTGTGTAGGTCCAGTCATCTTTATAGTCACAGCATCAGTCCCTTGTAGTCCTGGAATTTAAAACAAATAAATGTATAAGTAATTTTCTAGACTAGAGTACATTTTTGTAGTTTTATTATTGTGTTGTACTAATCAGAGTAAAGTTTTACAGTAAAATTCTATTCAGCTTGTGTGTGTGTTAATTTGTTAACGACCATGTTTGTAATGGTATTCAAAACAACACAAACTAGTAAAGTGTATGCCATTAATGAGTTTAAACTTTTTACTAATTAAAATACAAATCATCAATCAGTTATAGACATTGCATTTTATGTGAGTTTGACTTAAAATTACAAGACCTAACATTGTTTGTTTGACCTTTACTAACCCAATATCTTTACATTTGGTAGGTACACAAGTATTAAAATTATTTTATTTTATTTTCATTACAAGTGTATATTTTGTGTTGTCTCAGTTGTAATTACTAATAATATACACTTGTAGTTAATTTATAAAACTATTTGTAGGATACTCTTAGTAGATGCTCTATCAAATGTATACTTATAATATAGAAACTTTTTTTTCTCTGGAAGCAACATAATTAATTAAGTAGCGTCAATATTATTGGGTAGGTAAGTAAAAGTCAAACAAACAATATATTAAATTAGGCCATTGAAAGTATCTTGACTTGTGCCATGGAACCATAACATACAAAACTTGTTTCATCTAGCTGATATCTGTACATCATTAGCCCTGCTTCATATATTGTGCAGTTGTTAATAGGGGTTGCACATTTTCCTAATCAGATCTGTAACCAGGAATTGGTCACACTGCACAAGTAGAAAAGCTATTTTTGCAACTCCAGCTGATAAGCAACAGTTTGGCCTATATACTGGATAATTTATTTATGTCCTTTAAATAAAGTAAATAGTCATTTACGCTGTCGGTCAGTTATGACATTTTTGAAATTAAGTATTTTTATATAGATTAAAGTAATATTAAGGATAAACCGTACAACCTGTGCATGTTCCTTTCTCTGCAAAATAATTTCACTTCACAGTGAGCCATTGACACAACATTTTCTGCTCCTTTAGTTATACCCAGTGTATCAACTAATATCAATCAGTTTGTCTGTAAGCCTGCAGAAAGAAAGATAAACATGAAGAATATAGCTTCATGATATAAATCACAGTTTATGTTTATATTTGTATGTGCATTGATTAAAGGCAAATCTAACATCTAACTTTTTAGTGGCACAGTTAAGTGTCTGGTTAACATACTGAAGGTCCCGGGTGACGTGTACTGTTTATATGTCACTTCAGCCACATAGTTATAGTGTCCGTCTGAAGTGCAGTAGGTAAATGTGTTCAATCACTGGTTGCGCTTCGTGAAATTTATCCCCTGATTTAATGTAAGGGCCAATCCAATTGGGTGTCTGATCATCATGTGCTTGACAGGTACATGCACCTAGGTATTAATGAAGCAGCATGAAGAGGGAGTAGTGTAGTGTATTTAGTTCAATTAAAAACCCGTTCTGTTTGGTTTGAAAAATGTTACTGTCTTGTGTCAACTCTTCTGTGACTTGCAAGATGGGAGCTAGTACCCGCTTTTCACAAATGCGATGGAGGTCACAGTCTAAGTCTTGTTTCTGTCTGCGAATTTTATCCCCCTCATTTGTTTCAACGGTTTCGGTAGCTTAATTCTGCTTGCTATGATAGATTCATGTGTCATGAAGGTGACTGGAGACCACATAAAATCGTACTAGATGTCTGCATCGTGACACTCCTAACTGGCTCATATCAGTGGTTGTACAATTCAAACTGATTTTGTGGTCATAACTTGGTTACTATCAACAAACAGTTGCTAAACAGCCAACACTTCCGGGTCAACACTTTTTGACATACCGGCGGTTGTTTATCGCTTCATACTGAAAGAAATAATACATACATGCACAAGGTGCAACGGTGTCACTACAGCATCCAGCATCGACACTGAATACACATATAACCACCAATGAGTCTTTCATTCTCGTTAAATCTGATAAAATCAACGCATGTCAAGGGCATGCAAAATCACCTTTTACACAGTTTGTGATGACGTAATATGGCGCTCTCGTAATAAACAATAACTCGCGAAAACTGTGTTGTCACGGGTCACAGACCACAAAATGTGGTTTGTAGAAGATTGTCGAACATGAACAGTGGTTCATGATATTCGTTAATTATTGTTTGAACCTTTATAGACTCATTTGTGCTGAACAAACATGTGAATTTACCTGCAAAAATGCGACGTTTTCTCGATAACGACGTCACGTCCATAAACCCCAAATTAACTTTCCACGCCACATATGATTATTTTATCAATTAAGTCATTTCTAATTTCATTCTTTGGGTATATAGTATTTACTGTAAAAAATAGTTGTTTTATAAACTACAAATGTATTAACAAATGCTGACGTTTTTTTAAGTGTATTGTTTGCGCTTTTAGATAACGCGAAAACTACTGGCCACATAATACCAGGCCTGCAATAATAAAAGCATGCAATTGCTTGAGATTTTAGCATTAAAGCGCGAGATTTCGGCACCTTCAATATTATGCGCTTAACGCGCGAACCGCCTAATTCAAGTCACAGAAACTTGGGCTGTCAGGACCACGCCGCCCCATCCCACGGTCGGTCGGTCGGTAGACCAAATGGTTTCGTTTCAATAACTCAAGCACGCTTTGCCTTTGGATCTCTCACTCTCAACATATCCTAATAGGACTGTACATTTGTAATTGAAACTCGTGACCCACATCATGTATACATTCACGAAACTGATGATATACTCAGTATTAATTGTTAGGTCAAGTACTACCATTGTTAAACACGCTGACAATGAACGACATTGCCCCAGAGTGGGATATGTACTAAACAGGAAGAAGAGGAAGACAATGCTTTTGTACACTTGAGCTACTTTACCGCGAATACCAGATATTAGTGATATGCAACATGTACATACATAATTATACGTATCATACGACTGCTGGGGTATTTTATACATACAGTGCAACCTCGTCAGAGATGTCACGTTCTTATTCAATTAGATTTTCCCAATTAAATATTTTGTAAATGTCACTATACTGTGTATGTGAGTGTAAGTCTGTATAAATATCTGTGTCTGTTGTAACTATTTCTGTATGGAATATTATAGTAATGTATGAGTGGAGGTGTCGGGAGCAGGTTCTTAGTGATCTAGGCGAAGCTTCGGAGATACTTTGTGACATCTTTGTGGAAGATTCTTGAAGCATCGTGGGACATCGGGATAACTCAGTCCCACTGCCTCGGAGATGCACTCCCGATGGTAATGAGAAACTTCCAAGGCATCGGGTACAAGTTTCCCAACTACTCGGAAAAACTCCCCAATGTATCGGGGAATCTTCATGGAGTCTTAGGAGATCTCGCGACGTCGGGATAACATCGTTACACTCCAATGCAAGCGATGTGTCTTCCCGATTCATCAATAATGTTTCGCTAAGGTATTGGCGACCATCAGGGATATCTAAATATATGGCGAATGTTCGGCAACTTTTCGGTGACACAATCCCGAGTTCGGAATTGCATCCCCGAATTTTCGCTATCAGGCAATCAACGCCTTTTATTACTGTGGTAAACCTTATATAGACAGCGTTAATTGAAATATATGGAAATCGAGAAGCACGCCCTTTCAAATCGAGAATATCGTCCTTTCAAGTGGGGAAAATCGTTCCAAATCAACAGGATTGAATTAAAATTTCGCTCATATTGTTACCCTAACAAGTGTTACGGCCGTATATTCGATCGTCGTATAGTGGTAATTGCATACTAGCTTACTTAATTAATCAACAACAAAATACCAACCTCAGTTAATTAATTTTAATTGTTACTTTATCATACGTGAATATATCTCTCTCTCATAAAAATGCACAGTCACTTAAAGTTCCTACAATAATTTAGTACTTAATTAAATCGACAAACAATCTAGAAAATAATAATAATTTTGAGCATAAGGTTTCCGAATTTAAGAACAGCTATTAAATTAAACCAAAACCCCAAACCCTGAATACCCCGGAGAGCGTAAAGTTACGCCTCCCGAAGATTCCAACATGCTAACCCATGACTACTCCCTGACTGTTCTCCCTAACTGTTCTCATCCTGCTTATCAAAGACCCCGCTTAAATATCATATATACCGGATATGCCGTGGAATCCATACGTGGCCTTTAACACAGACAGTCACGTCACATAGACAAGTTTGGAACCCTTCACATAAGATGTTCTAACCATTTAATAATGATAAGTAATATCCCTAGTTATGACAAGTCACCTGACATTAGTCTCGCCTGTAAAATAGAAACAGTGTGCCAGATATACTGTATAGTATAATAATATTTAACCCCGCGAACTACGAGAGGGGCCCCACTTATACAGTATTTGAACACCGCTGAAAATCCGATAATTTCATGCTGACACGCTATAATCAAAATGTCTCTATACAACCATGTATATTAATGTGTCAACTAACATATGCACTCACTGTTTATTTTTATTTTTGCAGTTTAGTTAGACTCCAAATCAACAATTTTGTAGGGGCATCGAATTGCGTTTTAAGACAGAAAACCTAATTGATGGTGTTATCATTGATCGAGTGTAACCGATGCTACTTAAGCGTTGAGATTGCAAAGTTTGTAAATACAGGATTGTACGACTTTGGCATTCACTATTCTGGCGTAATATTCGTGTTCTTAATGTATCGAATAGCGTGATTGTGGTGGGGTATGAAACTGAGTCTTGACCAAAACACCATGTTCCAGGCATTGTCGTCAGGAATGAGATCTGGCAAACATTTTGTCAAAAAACTATTTTAAAGGTTAGGAGCATAGTACTGTGTGCTTAATTTAACCTTTGTAGAATAAATATGAGTTATATTTTATTAGCTTTAACAAACAACAGCACAAGTCATGCAACCGGGTGGGAACTCACGTTGCTTAACGATTACTAACCTTTTGATAGTCTCGAAGAAATTTATCTAATAGCAATCTATTGTGTAACCGTAAATATCTCAATGGTAAAGCATTATCTCAACAGAGGGGACAAAGTTATCGAAATTACCGTTCCGTTGTAGCATGTACGGGGGCTAAAGACGATTGTCTCCCTTGGAATAGTTTGGTAAAACCGCTGTTGAACACCAACCGTTTTTAGAGCTTAGCATTCGCCATATTTGAAATTACTTAATTAATAGTTTTGAAGGATTATCCTACATTCATTGCAATTCCCATTTTGGTTATTGGATTTATCCCCATTTTGGTTATTGGATTTATCCCAGTATTCATCTAACCTATGGGTTCGATATTTAAAGGAATCGTCACTTTTTGGCATATTTTGAGTCTTTTCATATTATTAGAGCAACAAAATGTAAAGCACCCTTCTAGGGACGAAAATTACTGAAAGTCTTTACAGAAACGGTATATTCATGATCTATTAACACATTCTTGGTGCTTCTTAAGGAAAATTCCGTCTTCAAAAAGCCAAACGCCACATCCTAAACAAAATTGCTGGTTTCGGCTCGAATCATATTGCAAACAAACCAAACAATGAGGCCACATGTTACCTGACATATTATTTTACGCGGTGCTAAATTGTTATTTCAGTTATATTTGGTCAACATGAAAATATCAGACATTCAGCGGTATTAAAATATAAGTGGGGTACCTCTCGTGCTTCAAAATAACAAGTTCGTGAAATTTTGTGACATCACGCAAATATATGACTTTACAATATTGAGATGAACAACGTCGGTATATCATGTGACTCGTAAAATAAATGCTCTCACAGCGCCACTGTCCATCCAAGGCAGAATAACTAATAATTAACTATTACTACTGCTAACGATTACAGGATTAGTAGTATGTTAGCTGCACCACGTTCATTATCATTCACTGGTCTTACTTTCGCCCCTCCATGTTTCTGTCTTTTTGCATCTACACCTTGCACTTTGCATTATGATTGATATTTTGCTTTGTGACCTGTATATTAAAACATGTTACCTCATTTCGCCTTGGTTGTCTTTGAGGTTTTCTTTGAAGTTGATTCTTTGAAGATACTTTATTAATTGTTCCTTTATCATTAATCGAAGCACCACTTATAGATTTAGAAGTCATATGTTTGCCTGGTTTCCAAGAATAGCTTTCTCAATCATTTCATTTTGATCTTTGTTATTTCTCGGTGTCTTCGAATTCACATGTTACATGTACAACCTTTTGGCTTCCGTCTAACCAAATATTTAACAGTAGATTCACCATCATGTTGCTGTAGTTAGCGAAAATGGTGTTTTTTTTTAGTTTGGTAAATTTTATTTTAATAGCTCATAAAATAAGTTACAGACAAGCTCTATGGCTTTTGCAAAGACTATCTTAACATTTGGTAATTGAACTACGTTGACATAACTGTTGAATATGCTGAAAAGAGAGAACGATAGACAAGAGAAGATAGTCAATTTAAACATATGAACGTCTATAGTAATCATTATGGTTGTTATTATAAATGTATCTGTAATTATATAAGTGGGTATAATTATAATGTTCAAGTGTTTTAAAGAATATATCTTATATCGGATAGACTACATATACATTATACATATATATAAACATATACATGAAACAAGACACATATATTATGATTTTGCTTACTTATGAAAGTACATAGCATGTACACATGTAATGATAATTGAAATTGTTTAAGCCAATCACATCATTGAGTTAATCTAGCTAAAAGTCGAAAGCGAAAGTAGTCTAGATTAGCCCGATGTGTGGTTATAGGTTGAATGAGGATTAACAACTATTAAGCATGTAACAATTGATATGGATAATAAAGAAGGGGGCGAGTTGATGTTGAAGTTCAAATGTTATTAGGTTAGGGGAAGATGTTTGTTAAGTATTGTTATGAAATGATCTTTGACCTTTAGTTTGTTTAGGTATATGGCAAAAGTATTATATTCGTATGTGAATATGTGGTATAGGTTGTTGGTCTTTGTCCAATTGTCACTTAGAAAATATGCTTTACTGATGCAGAAACCTATTAGCGAAAGTATTTGATGTATCCAATTACAATATGTTTAAGAGTTAATGTTTGTGTTTATACCGCAGATGTTAAAAACCCGTTTGGATTTCAATCCAAAGTTTGTTTGTTTGTGGACATTCAATAAAGATATGGTTATATGTTTCCGGGACGTTGTAAACATGACAATTTTCGGAAATTTTCCATCTTTATCTTAATTCATTTGTGGTAAAAATATTTTGAAGGATTCTGTACTTGAATTGTTTAACTCTATTGTCTGGGATGGTATGTATAAATACAATGTATACCAGTCAATATGTAAGTTTAGTACTGATTCCCAATGCTTGTGCATGTACGGCTTTGTGAATTTAGATGAAATTAGGTATTTATATATGTCGTTGCTTTTAATGTTTTCGAGTTTTAAATTATTTATTTTTATTTCAAGAGTGGTATTTACTAATGTTTGTCTTGAGTCTGTGGATTTAAGGCTTTGTTTCCAAGTTTTAGGACTCGATTGTAATAGTTTGCTATATTCTGATATCCAATTGTGTGTGTGTATAAGTTTATCCCGTCCCGAATTGTTTGTGTGTTTAGATTTCCGTTTGCGTCGAGCAAATTATTGATAAAAGTATGTTAGAGTTTATCCAATTTGGGAATACAATACTTTTCCCGTTATATTTTATATGCTTGTTTCCCCATAATGTTTCTTTACGTATTTCTCGGAAAGGTGTGATGCCTTTACAATTTCTATTATGAAATCTAACCATACATTTACAATGTCTTCATAGAATGCTGGTAGTTTTAAGTCTAGCAGTTTTTGTTGGTAAAATTCATGTGGAATAACAGAAAGTTTGCACCGAATGGTTTAAAATAGACGTTTGGAATTAATTGCAATTTTGCAGTGTTGTTATTATCACACAGAGCTTGTATCCATATAATTTTCAATGACTTTATATATGACTTGATGTCTATCATTTGAAGACCACCTAGTCTTTTATCGCCGATGATTGTCGTTCGTTTAATTTTGTCTCTTTTGCCGTTCCACAGAAAGTTATAGAACATAGTTTCCATTTGTTTTATCACATTATCTGCAACAACCAAGGAGTTGAAAAGATATGTAAACTTTGGTAGTAGAAGTGATTTTACAAGACCGAATTAGAAAAGTATGGAGGATTATTACTATTTAAATGTTATATCCTTTCCGCTACCATAGCGTACTAATGCAGACTCGCCGGGATGGCCATTTCAGCCTTCCGAAGTTTTTGACCTAAATGCCCAAATTCGGGAACTTTGCTGTCATGGGTACATAGGCATCCCAGACTACAGGATATTACGGGCCCAGGGTCGTGCACAGGTTTTTAGGCCCGCTAGACCCCTTTAAAGAGGGCTTTGAACGTAGATTTTACAAAACTGAAATTACTGGTCCTATCCGCCATTGCGGTACGATTCCTTGTGGAATTGCATTAACATTTAGTGCCAAAAAGTTTTTATTTTTCTATAGAAGGAATATAAGGCAAGACAAAGGGATCAAGATCAATGCCCTAAAGGGGCCAAAAAGTAGGCCTGTCAAGCTAAAAAAAAAAAGTTTTTCGCGCAAGGGTCACTGTCACATCGTCATTTCCGGTGACCTTTAGTCGAAATGTTGACAATTTTTCCTACTTTCGGTTAGGGGCAAGTGTGTAGCATCCGGATGTATCGAGTTTTTATCAGTGATGCAAGTCAATAGTGTCTCAGGGACGGGATATAGGGACCATATGAATTTCTCACCACCCCCATAAAAATCGTGGTAGCGGAAAGGATATAACTGAAAAAAGACTGCAAAAGTCTCAATATAAAATCAAATTTCTTAAAGGATATATTGATTTCATGTTCTAAGGTCAACACCCTAAACACTGAAATCGACACATCCAAACAAATCATCTGGAATAATTATAAGTATAAAACATATAAATAAAAATGAGTTATTTTACTATAACACATGGTTCAGTAAAGGAATCCAGTATGTAGAACATATTTTTGACTTCAGACAAAAAAGATTTCATAGTTTTGAGCAGATGAAATTTCTATATGATATCCCTAATGAGGACTACTTAAAATATTATACTCTCATTAAAAACGTACCGAAAGAATGGAAGACACAAATGCAAAACGAAACTATAACATATAACCCACCAAACTACCTAATCGATAGACTAAATGGAAAAAGCAAATTAAGTAAGATTGCATACAATTCACTAATCAAAACTAAACTACCAACAGAACCAAAATACAAACGAAAATGGAATCTTAGGTTCACCATAGAAGACACAGAATTGGTTAAAATTTTTCAACAAACGTATATTATTACAATCGACACTAAACTTAGTGAATTTCAATATAAATACCTCATGAATATAATACCCGACAATTCATTTTTACACAAGTGTCATATAACCCAGTCAAGCTTATGTGATTTTTGCAATAGACAACCAGACTCTATATACCATATGTCCTCGGAATGCCATATTGTACCAAATTTTTGGGCTGAAGTTAGGCCATATCTAGTGCAAAACCTTTCAAAAGACTTAAATGTCGCATTTCAAAATATTTCAGTTTGCAACATTATTAAAAATACAGAAGAAGATGGGCTTATAAATAACTATATTATACTGCTTTCAAAATACTTCATATTTAAATGTAAATGCAATAAACACACATCGACAATCCAGTCATTTAAAGAATACATATCGAAAAAAACTAGAACAAACAACCGCCCTAGTCAAAAACAAACTACAAATCTGTAACAGAAAATGGCAGAAGTTTTCATAACTTGCATAACTCAAATAGTGATATTGTGTAAATTCCCCGAACCCATAACCATTTCTTATTATCTTTTTCTTACTTTCCTTTCTTACTCTCTACAATCACAACCTCTCTTCTAAGCGACTCTCCTCATAACTCATACCCTTCCTCTATCTATACTACAAAAATCATAATGACATTAATGAATAATATCAATTAATTTCACAGACTTTAATTTGACAGTTTTTTTGTATATTTTGTATATGTGCACAGCTGTATTATATGTCTTATGAAAATAAAAAATGTTAAAAACAGAAGTGATTTTAAAACTTGTATTTTACCAAAATAAGTAAGATTTCTTTTGTTCAAGTTATTAATTGATGCTTTGTACGATTCTAGTTTTTCGTTCCAGTTAAGTCTATTGCATGTTGTTTGGTCTGTTTCAGAGAAAACGCCTAATGCTTTTATAGGCTTATTTTGCCATTCTATTCCACCAGGGACCTATTACAATTTTTAAGGAGCCTATCCAGACACCTATTGTTTTATTCTTATTCAGTTATAGCCCTGACAGTTTGCCACAATTGTCGATAATCGACAAAGAGGTATTAAGGATTTCACACACTAATGGACACTTTTGAAAATGTATTCAATCATTATCCCATTTTATTATACATCATATTTGACACTTGTTTGCAAAATTTGAAGAGATTTCACCGTCAGTTAAGGAAAATATTCACGATTTCGTATTGTTGGGGATCCGTCCAGAGTAGGCCTTTAGGTTTACCATACCAAGCTTAAGAAAAGAAACAAAATACACGTGCAATTTTTCATTTTCAATTTATTTGTTGATTAAAACAATTGAACAGACATTATATTAAACAAAAATGGTAAGTTTGTGGTATTTCTACGAAACAAACAAAAAATAATTGCGAAAATATTTCCTACCCCCCCCCTAAAATGCTGTTTTTCTGACAAAAAAATGTAAGTGTTCTCATGCTTTAAGTAAATTCTGTATTTCTTTCTTGGGGCCACTAGGTAATTATTACCTTAAAATTATGTACACTATTTTGGCAAAAATATATAAAAAAATTGAAAACTTTCACCGTCTAGTTTTGGAATAAAATACGAATGAAATATGGAAGGTGATCAGGAGCACCGTGCCAAAACGTCACACCTTACACTACTGTGCATGCATGCTGTGCCTGAAGTTGTAATACCTGTCTAAGAACTTCATGCTTTAGGTAAAAGACAATGAATAGGTGCTAGAACCTCTTTACTAGCTTTACAAAATAATTAAATTAGAAAATGAATCACATATAAACTAACATGTGTCGTCATGGAAACCATATCATGCAGTTACTATTTCCAACTCTAATATGTATATTTTTTAGATAAATGCACTTCATTCTACACAATATTGTGGTATTTTCTGATGTAATACTGCTTATAATCAATTGAGCCCACAAACAATTAAATTTGGTTAGTAATAGTGAAGTTGTGTTGCCTAGCAACGTTAGAATAACTTCTTAACCTCTTAAATATAGAGGATATGCAAAGTCTAACTTGCTTCGAAGCACATTTTTTGGAAAATGTTTCTCATTTATAAAATAATGAGTTTACAAAAACACCAACATTCATAATGTTTTCTATCTTGAAACTGTTACCATGGCAACAAACACTTTCACCCAAAATGTTGAATAAAGTATTTTTTTTTCAAAATTACTGAACATAATTATGCACATATGTATGTGTTCACAGAATGGTCATCATAATGGAAACATGCACATTATAAATTTTGTTTAATTTGGTTGCCATGGTAATATTTTCAAAAAATGACAAAATAAGTGATGCATCAGTCAAATTGAAATTAATGTCTTTTAGTAAACAGATGACTCGGAAAATCTGGTCGGTCATAATAATTGAGTCATATATGATGGCGCCGTCTAAAGTTAATATTTTCCTCATCAACAAACAAGTTAGCTGGATCCTTTCGATTAAAAATATTCCTTTCAGTTATATCTTCAGATGTAAGACAAACTGTTACACTGCTAGACTTAGTTGGAGAAACTCTGATTTATTGACATGACCTGAAATATCAAACAGAATATTTGTAAAAAAATTATAACATTCATTATTATATAATTAATTGGGCACCATAAATAGTTATTTTGGAATTAGTCAGTTAATAGCATTTTGATAAATAAGTACCATTCTATCAATCTGCTCATCTAAAAGACAAATATACTGCTTGTAAAATTGTTAACAGTTTCATCTCAAATAGTTAATTATGACCATATGAACATTAACCCTTTACTCAATATATACCCAGACTACTCACTTTCATTATATTGTTAAAGGTCACCATCTCAAGAGATAATATTAGAAATAATAGACACCAATTACATCATGCATTTTGCATGTAAAGAGGCATATGCATAACAATCTGCATGGAGATGCATCAATTGGAGTACAGGGTTAAAATATATGCATAAATAGTTGTTTCAAGTACCTCAACCCTTGCAGTGGTTTAGATGTTTTATCGAAGAAGAGTTTTCACTTTCCATTGTGCGTAGGGTATGTTCAGGTTCGATTCCAGGTCTTTAAGTCACTCCACAGCCAATGTATTAGTGTGACAATATAGCTTGGGATTAAACCCTGTAAATAAATCAAACAACATTTCTACTTTTTCAAATATATAAATATGACTCAAAGAGAACCACTTCATAAAAAAAGAAGCTCATGTCAAAGGATGTATCACATAAAAACGAAACTCCATACAATAGAGATTGTAAATCTTAAATTACACCATCTTTCATTAATAATTATGAATACATTCTACATCTTTCTCAAGATATCAATCACTGATAAATAAATCAAGCACATAAGTTGTTGAGTATGCTATTGAAATAATGAAATTGAAAACTCAAATAGTATGGTGAACAATTCATTTGAGCAAACTAACCTGTATCAGAAGTTCTATATTGCCACTTTTACATTAGCATCACAGTTTACCACACATGACTTTTTTAACTGACCTGAAAAAAAAACATTATTTAGTGAATGATAATTTCAGGTTACATCTGAATTAATTAGAAATTATCCTTCCACAAACATTAAGATTACTGACAGAGATAATACTCAAAGAAGAATATCACATCTCCAACATTGGAGAGCTGGAGTGACAGACTAAACATTTTTGTTCTATGAACAGTACTCTTTGATTAATTAACAACCATGTTACTATTTTGTAAAGTGTTTTTGAACATACAACTTCAAGAAAAAGCACTATATAAATATGTTTTTATAAGAATATATTAACTAAATTATTTATTATAATAATTCTAATCATGATATAAATACCAAAACAATATTACAGTGCTTAGGATAAATATTAGTTTAAACCACATGAATGGTTCATAAAACCAAAAATTACAACCTGAACACAATATCTTATTCAGATATTGTGTATCCTTATACATCAGTGGTCAGTCAAATTCCTAGACTATGAAATCACAGGTGAACTAGAATAACTTATTCAAATTACTGTGTTCATATTCTGACTCTGAGCTGAAGCATTTATTGTAAGAGAGTTGTTTAATAAAATACCAGCTAAACAAAAAAGCATTTACCTGGACAGTATTCAGGGTGTGTGAAAACATCAATGCTTCATGTCCATGTACTGTAGTGACCAGTCGAATTAACAAAGATATGTTATTGTTCATGCCAAATAAATTGGTTAAATCATTCCTGTTCTTTCACTTTCACAATAAGCAAGTTGAGCTGAAAAGAATAACAGTTTTATTATCAGTAAAACTTGTAAGGACTCAAGAGGTTCACCCCTAAGTACTGACAAATTAATAATCTACAGGCTGAGTACAGCTATTGAGCTGCTTCATATTCTGAATATACCACCTGGCCATGATTGAGCAATAATAAGCCACTCATTTTTGAAACTGGAAGTCTAAGGTTTGAATCCAAACAGAGGCATATTTTGATATGGCTGGCCGGTTTCATTATATGACTTATGTAGCAAAATAATGTTATAGCTTGTAGATCTTCGAAATGTTGAGCTAAAAAGCATGTGTCAGGGATGTTTGAGATTTGATCTTGAGACCACTATATATAGGGTGTTAACCACACAGCTAAATATGATAATGTTCATTACATATATTCATCAATACATTTAATATAATTATTATTTTTATGTAAATTAAACAATGTTGGCCTTCTAAGTTATTTTGCTCATGTCCACACAAGGGGGATTTCCTTAGGGATGAAAAAGTAAACACACCCGGGTCGGGCGATAGTTTTGATTAATAAAAGATGTCATTGTAAGTCATTGCACAATGTTTGGCCGGCTGAAGTGATTACATACAACAATCAATGCACAATTCCACAATACAAGAAAACAAAACATCTAGACAGATAGTTGTGTTATACCTTTAATATGGTTTAAACCCTCTTCGAGTATTATTGACTGGTATGTCTATCAAGGACAGACATAAAATCAATGAAGAGAAAGAGACCTGTGTGATATTAGAAATCCGGGGGTGTTGCTCCGAAAGGACTCAATGCTTCGTTAAAGTGGCTGGTGTTAGCATTGATACACATGGCTGGTGTTAGCATTGATACACATGAGACTATCTCCGGGTTTCCAACCAGGACCTCTCTAGTTCTGTGGAAATACAGTGCACTGAAAAGACCAAGTGCCCCCGCCGAGATTTGAAGCCAGGGACCACTCGACCACCGTGCGACCCTTATATAGTAATAGCTTGCCTGTCAGAACTGGATGATTGTTATTTTGCCATGGTAAATAAATGGACTGACATGAAAACTTTGGAGAGTTCACTCCCCCCCCCCTAATAAAACACAACAATAAATATCATTCAAAGCCTGTAATGATTTATAAAGCTAGTGTGGATTTCAGACTAACTTAATAAATAAAATTCATTGTTCTTATCTACCAACAAGACTGGGTGATTTTGTTATAGATCTACGATCCAGCCTTTTTTCATTTTGACAGCACGTTGAGTCGGATGATGCACTCAAAATTCCACTTATTCTGTCGCATAGGCACAGTTTGGCCGCATTTCAAATCACGTACTTACCACAATTCGTAGGTTTGGTTGATTATGGTTCTTCTCGGCCCTTTTTATTATAGCTGACGTAAGCTCCAGCCTCAGAATTCTTTTTCCGCCAAAGTGTCTCGCTCTGTTTGATCGCACGACGGCCATTTTTTACTGTATAATAATCTCTCACACAAAGTAATTTAAACTCCCTGCAGCAGTTTCCTCCCCTTGCAGAGGTGAAAATAAGAGGCCCATCACGACATGTTGGTGTATTTCGTCTAATTTTGCAAGAATGAACGGCGGACTCGTCAAAATCGTGTAGATATTATTTTTTCCGTTAGAGACTGAAATTATCGGAGAATACCGAGCGATGCCGAAGAATGTCGAAGTCTCATAATACAATCGGAATATCTCGGATAATCCCATGACAATCCCATTAGTGTGTGAAATCGTTAACAAATGCAAGCCAATCAGGGTTATTGGATTGTGGCAATCTGACAAATTCATTGTGTAATAAATTTCTAAAGTATTTTGGTTTACTTTTCAGGTACAGAACAGCGGGTTAATGTCGATATCTAAGTCATGTACAGTTGGTACTTACAACCTTGTTCAATGCGGTGTATTTGATTATTGAACATCTTTGACATCTCTTACTTTAATTCGTTTTGATGGCAGGAGTAATGCAGAACACAGGACCTGGTGGTAAGAATAGAAATATATTCTGACGTATCTTAAAATTATTTCAGATGAAACAAAACTTTCACATCCAAGTTTTTTAAGCAAACTGATTATACTGCAAGTAAATTGGACTTGAGCTTTCGGTAAAAAACATCTACATAGACAGTATTGTCAAGCCAATGGCTGGGGTATCAATCATATTCTACGAAATTCCTCCTATGCTTAGTTTAGTGCATAAATATATTCAAAATAGTATTATTGATCGAGTTTTGCTTTAAAACATTTATCGCTAATTAAAACTGATATTAGTACATGTATATTGTATTTAAATATAATGATTCCCTTTTAATAGGAGTATTGACCATGAATGATCCATTATTCAAGAATTGGCTGAAAGCAGCATATGGGTTTAAACATCTCAAATCTGGCCTAGAAGGGTTTGTGTCTACACAAGTTGGACAGCGATATAGTGCGTTAAAGCAGCAAGTGTTTCAACAATGTCCACAATGCAGGACTCTAAACCAGACAGTATGTCAACATGTACAGCCGTGTTCTGATTGTACATCCCACAACTTGTTGCCTGACCATGAAGCTAATGGATGTAGAAGACGTGACTGCTTCTGTACCAAACGTCCTCAAACCAGACGTAAATGCCCAAATAACTTTTGCAGTGTTTTCTATGATCTGATAGTAGATGACCATGCATACAATACTCCTCGTTGGTCAAGCACAGATATATCAGCTTGGTTTCATGACTCCATTCAGTATGCAAAGTGTTTCATGGGTTCAGACTCTCGAGCACAAACTTTCGATGAAATTGACTGCACTGGATTACTCTCCATTGTGATCCACAACCGTCACATACATAACTCAATCAATGATGTCAATTTGTTTATAAAGGTAAAATATTAATGATTTTTATATCACATTTTAGGAAAGTGTATATAAATGTATTTAACTGTTGTTCAAAATATTCATATATTTTGTTTTGGCGTTATTTACAATTCAAATATTTCAATACAATCAACATACATTCTTTTGTAATTATTATATGATTATTTCTATTTTATCAACCACTTTTTCTTCACTTACATCTCGTTCGTATTTGTTTTGTTATTATTAGTTAATACCTTTAGCAACCACCTTTCATGCACGTACTGTATGTTCTTTTAAATATATGCCACATGACTGTATGGCCTTGTAAAAAGTAAAGTTTAGTTGTTATAACTTAACAACACTTGTATTTATAATTATCCCATGTGAATAGTTTCGACCTGTATTGCCTCATAATATGAAGGACGAATTGGTTACATTTGTTTGTAAGGGTTTTTTCCAGAAATCTGTGACTGACTCATGACCTTTCCACCAAATTCATAATTACCTTTACCCTAACCAAATAAATTTCAATACATCGTATCCCCACCTACCATATAAAATACAGTTAAGTTCTGGTCGTACTCGTTAGTATCATGAAATATGTATAACTAATTCATTCGTAATATAATATAATTAATCGTCATTATGGAACACTGAGAGTATGCATATATTTAATGATCAGATGAAATATGCAGCTACAAAGGTATGTAAATTCAAGAATAATGTCAAGAAATACAAATATTACAGCACTTGTCCGGAAACTTTCCGTACACCCTTCGTAGTTTTCTAGTAGTAAGGGCTTACATTGTTTTATAGCTCTCTGAAAATGTTTGGTATAATGATGTGAACTAATTTCATTTTAGTGTCGGGAAGACAGGAATGCTATATTCCACACAGGCAACTATGAAGTCACTGACCAGGAAGTTAATGAGTACATTGATGATATGATCAAGGCACTGGAAGATGCAAACACTTTAATCAACGATCCGAACGCAAAGGCGTGTGTAACAAGTATTAATAAGGTAGAATGTTTGCGTTACTGATAATTTATTCTAATATTGTCTAATTCAACAACTGTAATACACGGATATTTTCACTATATTTCTGAAAGGCAGCGTTAAATTATACCGGGTATGCAGTATTGTATCATATCTGTACTTATTTGAATGATGAAGTGATATGACTTAAAGGGACTGCCTCACATATTGGTGTAATGCAAAAATAAAATAAATTGTCAAATATTCGCGTAATTTTGGTATAGTTGCCTGTATATCCCATAAACAACCACACTGACATCTAAAACAACTTGAGAAACTTCGACATTTTGTAGTTATTTAGCATTTTTACATCAAAAATTCTATTTGGTATTCTACTCTTACTTAAATTGCCTGAAATTGGTTCGCATTTGATGAAAACGAATCGAAAAACGAACCAACTACCTCACTGATGTTTACGCTGTAGTTTGTTGATGTTACAGTTCGATCACGTGTGAATAGCATAATTCACAAAGCATGTTGGAAGGAAACTAAGCGCTTTTTTCAAGAAAAAAATACTCAGTGGGCGATATCGAGAGTGGTTAAAATTGCTGATTTGCACCAAATCTTTTATAAAGCAAACGTCAGTGGCTTTCTATAACATCAATACTTGGTTTGGATAGAAAAACACGATATATACAAAACTTTAGCCCAATCTGTGAGGCAGCACCTTTAAAATCAGAACCCGTGAACAATATAAATTTTCAAACTTAAATAGTCAATAAAAAGACATTTCATATCTCATTATTCGTCTTTTTGACCGAGACAATGTCCACACACAGATAGCAAAGCTTGTTTGTGCATTTGGTGTTATGTTGTGTCTGTTGAATGCTGCCTTCACTGTCCGATTTGTAAATATCTTTTAATAAGTAGGTTTTAATTGTGTGAACTTCATGTTAACATGTTTGATTTATTATATTTCAGTTAAGGAATGACCAGATAATCATTACTGATGTTGATATTGTCAAACTTGTCCATATTTCTCTTGTTGCAATAAATGATTTAAGTGATCAAGTAAAACAAAAGATAGAAGAAAAACGCACACAATTTATTCAAGAGTTTGACCAACATTATGCCGATGCTGTCCTGGAAATTAAAAATCTGACCGATAAACATACTGATCAGGCTGTTGGTAAAATTGACGAACATACGAAGGATAATGTGCGTCTACTCAGTGAACGAAGAGATAAAGATATTAGTACAATTGACGAACACGCGAATGATAGTGTGCGTCTACTCAGTGAACAAAGAGATCAATATATTAGTAAAATTGACGAACACACGGATGATGGTGTGCGTCTACTTAATGAACAGAGAGATGAAGATATTAGTAAAATTGATCAACACACGAATGATGGTGTTTGTCTACTTAGTGAACAGAGAGATCAAGATGTTAGCAAAATTGAACAACACACGAATGATGGCGTGCGTCTACTCAGTGAACAAAGAGATCAAGATATTAGTAAAATTGAACAACACACGAATGAAAGCGTGCGTCTACTCAGTGAACAAAGAGATCAAGATATTAGTAAAATTGAACAACACACGAATGAAAGCGTGCGTCTACTCAGTGAACAAAGAGATCAAGATATTAGTAAAATTGACGAACACACGAATGATGGCGTGCGTCTACTCATTGAACAAAGAGATCAAGATATTAGTAAAATTAAACAAAACACGAATGAAAGCGTGCGTCTAATTAGTGAACAAAGAGATCAACATATTAGTCAAATTGATGAACACACGAATGATGGTGTTCGTCTACTTAACGAACAGAGAGATCAAGATATTAGTAAAATTGATGAACACACGAATGATGGTGTGCATCTACTTAGTGAACAGAGAGATCAAGATATTAGCAAAATTGAACAACATACGAATGATGGTGTGCGTCTACTTCGTGAACAGAGAGATCAAGAGATTAGTAAAATTGACGAACACACGAATGATGGTGTTCTTCTACTTCGTTATATCAGAGATCAAGATATTAGTGAAATTGATGAACACACGAATGATGGTGTTCGTCTACTTCGTGAACAGAGAGATCAAGATATTAGTAAAATTGATGAACACACGAATGATGGTGTTCGTCTACTTCGTGAACAGAGAGATCAAGATATTAGTAAAATTGACGAGCACACGAATGATGGTGTTCGTCTACTTCGTGAACAGAGAGATCAAGATATTAGTAAAATTGATGAACACACGAATGATGGTGTTCGTCTACTTAACGAACAGAGAGATCAAGATATTAGTAAAATTGATGAACACACGAATGATGGTGTTCGTCTACTTAACGAACAGAGAGATCAAGATATAAGTAAAATTGATGAACACACGAATGGTGGTGTTCGTCTACTCCGTGCGAAAAGAGACGAAGCTATTTGCAACATTGAGCAAGCTTCAACATCTGCAAGGATAAGCGATAAAGGTATGCACAACGATGTAATTCTATTTTCCAATGAGATTATACCGATCGGTGTTACCATTATTACAGTACATAACACATGCTAATATCTGTTCTCCCGGTGGTGTTTGGAGTTTTTCTTTAGCGATCAGTACTAACTTTGTTTGGTTATCCACTAGAAAATAATTACTTCTGTACATATGCAGCACCTTTACTGGGTACTGGCTGTCGTCCTGCAACCGGACACTTTTTGGCATGTGCAGATATGCAATTGTCGACTTTCCCCGAATGTAAACAAGCTTCGCGAGTGCAGACGAAAATAAATGTTGCATTTCTTGTACAATATTAAACTTTAATTGTTGTTACTTCGTAGTATTGTCCAAATTCAAGCCTCTAATTGATTGAAAACATATTATCAAAATTATTGGCCGCAATAAAGCGTTTTTGAGACTGTCCAGATTGGTGGTCGTCCAGATTTGGTGCACGCTAGCCAGTAGCATTTTTTCACTTTCACGTTTCATAACGCTCTGTGGTGGTTTTTAAATGAACTTAAACTCTGCGCCTTGTGTAGAACAAGCATTTGACGTACTTAAGGATCAGGTTGAATGTAATTGGCCGATTATTGACCTTGTTATGTGATTTCTCAAAGAGCAAATATGCACTGGAGCGAGCTAGCAAACATTTAAATAAAATAAACAGTCAGTTCTTGACCTATCAATGGGCCTTATAACTGTACACTACAATGATGCATGCCAAATTGTCTTTAACGCCACATGTGTTCAATATTCTATGAATGCTATTTCCTTTCAGATACCTTGGCCTAATAACCGTAAGCAAAGACCTAAATACATGTATATATAGGTCTTTGCCGTAAGATATCAATAGGCTTGCAATCATCGTCTCGCATCATTTTTAACGATGATCGCACATCTAACGATGGCTACTGTTAATTAGTCCGGGCATAGATGGCATCGACTTCAACTAAACTAACTAACCTCAGGATATTTGTACAAATCATCAAATGTTGCAGTATGCCATTTTAGGGCAATGTTCAGTATGTCTTCTTATTTGTTATATTTTTCAGAAATCAGAAATAATTTGGTGAAGATTTACGAAGAATATTGTGGTACCTAACCAGTGTCGCCGTTATATAATGAAAACGAAGATGAGATGGAGCTGTTATCTATCTATCAACCACCATCAATGTATCATGTCCCTTATCACAGAACGCAGGAAGGAGACGGAAGGTATCCCATATCATCTTTAAAGGATATATTTTGTAAAGATGACCAATCGTTCAGAAAAATATATATTACAGGTGACGCTGGTGTTGGTAAAACCTCGTTTTGCAAACGTATGTCGTTGCTTTGGTGCAAGTCACAATCTGGAGAACGATCGAGCGATGAAGATATCGAAAATGACATTAATTTCATGTCCCAATTTGACTTCGTTTTCCACGTATCTCTTAGAGAGACACATAAGAAAGATATTGTAGCAATTATTGTTGAACAATTGTTCTTCTGTGAAAATGATAAGAAAAATGAAACAATCTACGAATCCGTTGCAAACATTCTTTCGAGAAAACAATGTGTCATAATCATGGACGCCTTGGATGAATGGACCCGAAGTGAAAGTGGGAAAATAAATGTCAATAGACTATGTTCAGATACTTGTACATTTATCATCACTTGTAGACCGTACAAAATTGAAAATGAACGTTTGACTGTCAGAGACATTGATCGACATGTGCAGATGACGGGGCTTAATGTAATATCAACAGAGAAGAACGTTCGGAAAATAGTGAAACGTATAAATAAAGCAAAAAGAGCTACCAAGGATCCAGCTGATTTTATCAGGGATGTCAAAAAGTGTAGACTTAGCGCACAGATACGTATACCAATCATTGCTTCTCATTTGATAGCTGTGTAGTTTGACGATAAATTGACCAACATGTCTAGAGCCCTTATATATAGTAATATTGTAGATATGCTCCTTAACAGGGCCGAGAAGACAAAACACATTCAGTTACCAGACTCACAACGAGAGAGTACAGTAGAGTTTCCTGATTCCCTGTCAGAGTTATTTTATCTCACCAGACATGGTATACTTTTGAAGAAAATATGTTTTCTGTCATTTAATGTATTGTTCAAGCAAGATAAGAGTTTGTCAGAATTAGTATTCACTGCGGAACAATTGGCATCAAGACCTTATTTGATTTCAGTCACAGACATTAATTTCCTTTGCAAGTTTGGCATCCTCTCAAAGCACAAAATAATTGGTGGATTTGGAAAACGGGAACAAAAATTGTCTTACTTGCACAAAACATACCTTGAATATTTTGCTGCGTTGTTTGTTGCTTCCTTTGACTCGAACTATGCATTTGATGATGTTGTTAAGACCTGGAATTCTGTTGCTGACGTATTGCAGTATGAAACGTTTTTCTGCTTTTTTGTTGGCTTTTCTTGTGACAAACTGAAACTTTGTTTGAGGAAATTAACCATTCAATATCGGATGATATAAGTTCATTATGGAGAAAACCTACAAGCATGTGTATTGAAATGTCAAATAAAATCAAGCAATTCCAGAATATGGTTCTAAATTGTTTTAAGGAAGTCAGGCAATCGAATAATCCAAACTTTCCATTAAAGTTAGAATATTTTATTTGTTCTGATGTTGATTTGTTTAGGAAGCTTATACGTAGGAAGGTTAATTATAAAGGTGGATCTGCTGATGGTTCGAGGTCTCATGATGATGCTTCGTGTTCGGATGATGACTTGCTTGACGATGATGATGGTAGGTTTGATACTGGCCTCCTGAAACAACTGCTTTCATTAAACAGAACATGTGTAAGATATTTATTAATTCTTACCTGTGAACATTTTGAAGTGCTTGATGAGATCCAAGGTCTCGAATGTTTGTATATTTGTGCTTACCCGCATGTGGATCAATCAAAGTTCAATACGTGCATGTCAAACAATAAAACAACCCTGCACACTGTCTGTGTTGACAGTAGACGGTTTTTGATGTTCCCACCACTTATATCAGAGTTACCTGTGAGAAGTATCCATCGTCTGACTTCATTGTATCTGTATAATGTTACATTGCATCATGAATATTTACACAATCTTGTGAAATATCTGAACACCAATGTTTACATGGAAACTATAATATTGACTGATGTGCATCTTAATGGTGCATCGTTTGATTATAAGCCCGGTATTACATTATCACTCCAAAATCATGCACAACTCTCTACATTATGCCTGAGAAATGTTGCAATCTTATTAGCCTAAGAGCTGAGGGCGATTTATTCAAAATTGGAGTCCATCTCTTAAACTTGCACCACAGTTGGACATATGACCTAACATTAAGAAAATCCATTTCTTACAAATTTCCTCTTTCACAACCGCTCAGCATCCAAGATGGCGTCCAAGATGGCCGCCATTTTTACGCGAAAATGGTACTGAACGCTTATTTGTGCATGAAATGAACTGTTTTCTCACAAATATGTTTCAAAATGTACTTATAAGTTGAAAAATGAATGGAATACACACTTTTATCTGTTTTAATAGTAAATTTCGACATTTTGGAAAAGCTATGACCCATATAGAGGCCCAAAATTGGCTATTTTTAGTGTATATTTCTTAATTTTGTATTGTCAATAACTTAAAAGTGCATTTATGACTGTAAATTTTACCTTTAATTGGTTTCATTTATTCTATATATTTAGTGTGAAAGATATGAGGGTGTAAGATGTACAACTTTTTTAGTTTTATGCGTTCCCTAAGGGTGTGAAGTGGGTGGGGTAAATTCACATCAAAAGTGAAAAAATAAGAAACTGCCTCTTTTTAACTAATTATTTATGTATTTCGACCATATTGGGTTGACATATATAATGTGAATGAAATTATGCATTTTGAAATTAGTTTTGGTTGCTCGTGCTCTATTTTACGAAGTGGGTGGGGTAAAATTTCGTAAATAGTTTTAAAGATTTAATAACGAGATTAACCAATGATTGTTTTTAAACTCTGAGCTCTGTTTTTCTTCTGACCTATGATAAACTATTCTGAAATGTTCTTCAAGCTACTTTTGTATATAATAAATGAGAGATTGTACAAATAAACACGTTACGTGACTTCGCCTGTTAAAAGTGGGTGGGGTAAAAAACTGCAAAAATGAGAATAATGACAATTTGCAGAAATTGCATCCTATGAATTATTTTGATTAATATAGACAGTACAAGTCTCTTTGGTTTTATAAGATATATTTATTGCAGCATTTCGCTGTTTTAAAATTGGTCATGCTTAATATTGTGAAGTGGGTGGGGTAAAATCACGTAAATAGTGAAACTTCATAATGGGCGCCATTATAAGCTAAAACCAATGGGTATGCGATCAGAAGAACTTTCATACACACCGTCATCAGTAGTACAACCGCCACAATTGACAATAACCGAATCAAATGAGACTTAAATTTTATACATGTAAATGATGTTGAATATTTGCATTCTGGTATATCTCATGATATGCAGCAAATTGCCTTGCAACACTGACTATTTCAAGGTCAAGGTTAGGGTCAATGAAGTTATAAGGTCAAAGTACAGAAAAAGCAACTTAATAACATTTTCTCACGTTTCAGGTGATGTTTGAAATACTGATTCAATTTTATAATGTTTAATAATGAAATTATTTTAAATATACTAGGTCTATATATAAATAATTGTTTGTGTAAAAAGGACAATTATACACATTGTAAAACGAAATAAAAGACGCCTTTGCTCGTACTACAACTAGAAAAGTCATAATTATCCCATGTCGTGAACTCCCACCAAGCATATGAAGCCATTTCTAGCCTTTAGTAGTAGTCACCACCGATGGATGAAGCCTTTTCTAGCCTTACGGAGGAGTCACCACCAGTGGATGAAGCAATTTCTAGCCTTATGGAGGAGTCACCAACGGCGGATGAAGCCATTTCTAGCCTTATGGAGTAGTCACCAACGGCGGATGAAGCCATTCTACACTTATTGAGGAGTCACCAACGGTGGATGAAGCTATATCTAGGCCTCACGGAGTACTCCCCAACAGTGGATGAAGCCATTTATAGCCTTATGAAGTAGTCACCACCAGCAGATAGAGCCATTCTAGCCTGATGGATAAGTCACCATCAGTGGATGAAGCCATTTCTAGCCTTATGGAGGAGTCACCACCAGTAGATGAAGCCATTTCTAGCCTTATTGAGGAGTCACCACCAGTGGACGAAGCCATTTCAAGCCTCTTGGAGGAATTACCACCAGTGGATGAAGCCATTTCTAGCCTTATGGAGGAGTAACCACCAGTGAATGGAGCCATTTCTAGCCTTATGGAGGAGTAACCACCAGTGGATGAAGCCATGTCTAGCCTTATAGAGTAGTCACAAACGGCGGATGAAGCCATTTCTAGCCTTATGGAGTAGTCACCACCAGTGGATGAAGCCATTTCTAGCCTTATAGAGGAGTCACCACCAGTGGATGGAGCCATTTCTAGCCTTATAGAGGAGTCACCACCAGTGGATGAAGCCATTTCTAGCCTTATGGAGGAGTCACCAACGGCGGATGAAGCCACTTCTAGCCTTATGGAGTAGTCACCACCAGTGGATGAAGCCATTTCTAGCCTTATGGAGTAGACACCACCAGTGGATGGAGCCACTTCTAGCCTTATGGAGGAGTCAGCACCAGTGGATGAAGCCATATCTAGCCTTATGGAGGAGTAGTCACCAATGGCATATGTAGCCATTTCTAGCCTTATGGAGTAGTCACCACCATCGGATGGAGCCATTTCTAGCTTTATGGAGTAGTCACCACCATCGGCATGAGCCTTTCTAGCCAAATGGAGTAGTCACCACCAGTGGATGAAGCCATTTCTAGCCTTATGGAGGAGTCACCACCAGTGAATGAAGCCATTTCTAGCCATATGGAGGAGTCACCACCAGTGGATGAAGCCATTTCTAGCCTTATGGAGAAGTCACCATCATCGGATAGGGCCATTCTAGCCCGATGGAGTACTCCCCTTCTGCGTATGAAGCCATTTCTAGCCTTATGGAGTACTCCCCTACTGCGTATGAAGACAGTTCTTGCGTTATGGAGTACTCCCCTACTGCGCATGAAGACAGTTCTAGCCTTATTGAGTACTCCCCTACTGCGTATGCAGACATTTCTTGCCTTATGGAGTACTACCCTACTGTGTATGAAGACATTTCTAGCCTTATGGAGTACTCCCCTACTGCGTATGAAGGCATTTCTAGCCTTATGGAGTAATCCCCTACTGCGTATTAAGACATTTCTAGCATTATGGAGGACTCCCCTACTGCGTATGAAGACATGTCTTGCCTTATTGAGTACTCCCCTACTGCGTATGCAGACATTTCTTGCCTTATGGAGTACTACCCTACTTTGAATGAAGACATTTCTAGCATGATGGAGTACTCCCCTAATGCGTCTGAAGACATTTCTAGCCTTATGGAGTAATCCCCTACTGCGTATTAAGACATTTCTAGCCTTATGAAGGACTCCCCTACTGCGTATGAAGACATTTCTAGCCTTATGGAGTACTACCCTACTGTGTATGAAGACATTTCTAGCCTTATGGAGTACTCCCCTACTGCATATGAAGACATTTATAGTCTTATGGAGTACTACTCTACTGCGTATGAAGACATTTCTAGCCTTATGGAGTAATCCCCTACTGCGTATGAAGACATTTCTAGCCTGATGGAGTAATCCCCTACTGCGTATTTAGACATTTCTAGCCTTATGAAGGACTCCCCTACTGCGTATGAAGAAATTTCTAGCCTTATGGAGAACTCCCCTACAGCGAATGTTGACATTTCGTGCCTTATAGAGTACTCCCCTACTGAGAATGAAGACATTTCTTGCCTAATGGAGTACTCCCCTACTTCGTATGAAGACATTTCTAGCCTTATGGAGTACTCCCCTACTGCGAATGTAGACATTTCTTGCCTTATGGAGTACTCCCCTACTGGGTTTGAAGACATTTCTTGCATTATGGAGTACTCCCCTACAGCGTATGAAGACATTTCTAGCCTTACGGAGTACTCACCTACTGCGTATGAAGACATTTCTTGCATTATGGAGTACTCCCCTACTGAGAATAAAGACATTTCTTGCCTAATGGAGTACTCCCGTACTGCGTATGAAGACATTTCTAGCCTTATGGAGTACTCCCCTACTGCGAATGTAGACATTTCTTGCATTATGAAGTACTCCCCTACAGCGTATGAAGACATTTCTAGCCTTACGGAGTACTTACCTACTGCGTATGAAGACATTTCTTGCATTATGGAGTACTCCCCTACTGGCTTTGAAGACATTTCTTGCATTATGGAGTACTCCCCTACAGCGTATGAAGACATTTCTAGCCTTACGGAGTACTCACCTACTGCGTATGAAGACATTTCTTGCATTATGGAGTACTCCCCTACTGCGTATGAAGAAATTTCTTGCATTATGGAGTACTCCCCTACTGCGTATGAAGACATTTCTTGCCTTATGTAGTACTCCCCTACTTCGGAAAAAGCAGTTGATAGCCTTATGGGGTACACGCACTCTAAATCAGCGGATAAAGTCCATGACAGATAGAGTACTTGTCACAAGTGGATATGTTATTCCAAGGCCTATAAGAAACTCAATACTGCCAGAAAAAGCCATTCATTTCCATTTGTAGAACTCCCAACCAGTGGTAAACTGATTCCCAGTCATGTTAGGGTATGCACCACAACTAAAATAACCGTTCCTAGCAGTATGGAGTACTCACCACCAAAGTATCAAGCAATTACTAGCCAAATGTTTACTTACTACTCCTAGCAAAAGCCATTCTTAGCTGTATTAAGTATGGAGTATGTATATGAAAACGCTAGTTTTACTCTTATGTTTGCCTATCTATTGGTTTTAGCCTATAAAGTCGCCACACTATACCGGTGAACGCTCCTATTATAAGATATTTTACCCCACCCACATCTAGTTTAAAAACAACAATAGGTCATAACAAATAAGTCTTTCATAAAGAAAGAGATGTGTACTGTTTATATTGAGCAAAATAATACATAGAATGCAATTTCTGCATATATCCATTATTCTCATTTTTGCAATTTTTTACCCCACCCACTTTCAACAGGCAAAGTCATGTAACATACTTATTTTTAAAAACTCTCATCTATTATCTACAAAAGAAACTTATTGAACATTTCAGAATATTTTATCATAGGTAAGAAGAAAAACAGAGGTCAGAGTTTAAACAACAATCGGTTAATCTTGTTGTTTAGTTTTTTTTATTATTTGTGAAATTTTACCCCACCCACTTCGTAAAAAAGAGCACGAGCAACCAAAACTAATTTAAAAAACACATCATTCCATGCACATCGTACAGCAAGTTCACCATGATGCTCTAAATACATAAAGGAAGTCAAAATTATGTAATTTCTTATTTTTTTCACTTTGGGGTATATTTACCCCACCCACTTCAAACCCTTAGCGATAGCATACAACTAAAAAAGTTGTAAATCTTACACCCTCATTTTCTTCATACTAAATTTACGAAATAAATGAAATCATTTAAATGTAAAATTTATAGTCATAAATGTACTTTTAAGTTATTGACAATACAAAATATAGAAAAATACCCAAAAATAGCCAATTTTGGGCCTCTATATGGGTCATAGCTTTTCCAAAATGTCGAAATTTACTATCAAAACAGATAAAAGTGTGTCTTCCATTCATTTTTCAACTCATAAGTACATTTTGAAACATATTTGTGAGAAAACAATTCATTTCATGCACAAATAAGCGTTCAGTACCATTTTCGGGTAAAAATGGCGGCCATCTTGGACGCCATCTTGGATGCTGAGCGGTTGTGAAAGAGGAAATTTGTAAGAAATGGATTTTCTTAATGTTTGGTCATATGTCCAACTGTGGTGCAAGTTTAAGAGATGGACTCCAATTTTGAATAAATCGCCCTCAGCTCTTAGGCTATATGTGACAGTGTGAGTAATTCAAGTTTAAAGCATATCGAACTTGAAACAGTCTCTACGGAGCTTGTTTGTTTTTATCCAGATTTATTTAGCTGCATTATGGGTTCCCAGCTTGAACATCTGGATATCAATGGACGTGACTTGTTATGTCACAGTACACTGAAAACTTTGACGAATGCAGTGAAAACTCTTTCCTTAATCCAGTCACTGCGGCTTGCATATGTAACCTTACCTGATGATGTGTTGTTACATCTCCACCCTGATGTGAGACAAGCCACGATCAAGCTGGAGAGCGTTACAATGAGTTATCAATGGTTGAAAACTTTTACTGATAACATTGTACACAACCAGTCTGTGATAACTGTTGAGTTATTTGGATGTACCATTACAACAGATAATGGAGAAGATCACATAAAACTGTCACATTATCAGGCGGAGCAGTATTTGTCGGATTATCTTGCAACGAAACCGACTGTTGAAATTATAAGGTCTTGCAGTATTAGTTTAGGTTATAGGCATTGTTCCTTTATATTGGAATTTACACACATACCAATCCAAAATAATACTACTGATGGTCAGAGTGGCCTGATTGAAGTTGGGTGACCAAGAGGGGACATTTATCTGAGATTTGTTAAATCCTGGCCGAGACATTGTCATTGTTTCTCTTAGTACGACATTAAATAATATCTACTTTTAGACCATACCATATTGTCACAACTTTTCTTTGAGTGTAACCACAAAAGCGTTCACATCCAAAACAAATTTTATATACTTTCCTGTATATCATGTCAAATATAACTCGCGACGACCATTAGTTTGATGCGGTTAAAAATATATTCATCATCTATTTATATTGGCAGAAACAGTGTAACAAACCAGTGTAATCTACATATATAATTTTAACCAGGATAATATTTTTGTATTCTATTTTTAAGAAATAGTGAACACGTACATGTGTTTTATCAAAGAAAAAAGCAAGGCCACGAGTTCGGATGCGTAGTAATTAAATCACGAGTGCGTATTATAGATAAAATACAGGTACATATTTATTATTTCGATTCTAAAATAAGCCAATATTCCGCATTTGACAACAAATCAAGACATAGTAACCACAAACTATTTTCTTTCTCCAAAACTTATTTGCAGTTTGAAGTTATTCAGCCATAGCTGTATTTTATCGGTAGTTTTAGCACAGGTTTGTTTCCTGTTAGTGTAAATAGCTGAAACTACCGGTTGTGTTAGAATTCATTTCTATGTAACGTTCATAAATGTACCTATCGCACAGAAACAATTGTTGAAAGCAGAAATATGTAGTTGTACCAGCTTCATGTATCTTACCAACATTGATTTACCTTACATTTGCACAGAATGTTCAATGCAAGTGTGTAATTAAAACGGTTTACTGTACGTTGGTAATATAGTTGGTATACAAGTTATAGATGATACGATTTTGCAATATTGTTGGTATACAAAGTATAGATGATACGATTATACAATATTGTTGGTATACAAAGTATAGATGATACAACTGTGCAATAGTGTTGGTATACAAGTTATAGATGATAAGATTTTGCAATATTGTTGGTATACCAGTAATCAATTATAAGAATCTGCAATATTGTTGGCGTACAAGTTATAGATGATAATATTTTGCAATATTGTTGGTATACCAGTAATCAATTAATAGAATCTGCAATATTGTTGGTATACAAGTTATAGATGATAAGATTTTGCAATATTGTTGGTATACAAGTAATTAATTATAAGAATCTGCAATATTGTTGGTATACAAGTAATTAATTATAAGAATCTGCAATATTGTTGGTATACAAAGTATAGATGATACGATTTTAAAACATTGTTGGTATACAATTAATTAGTTATAAGAATCTGCAATATTGTTGGTAAACAAAGTATAGATGTTACGATTTTGCAATATTGTTGGAATACAAGTTAAAGATGATAAGATTGAACAATATTGTTGGTATACAAATAATTAATTATAAGAATCTGCAATACTTTTGGTATATAAGTAATCAATTGTGCAATAGTGTTGGTATACAAGTTAAAGATGATAAGAGTTTGCAATATTATTGCTATACTAGTAATAGATGATAAGGTTTTGCAATATTGTTGGTATACAAGACTTAGTTATAGAGGATAAGATTTTGCAATATTGTTGGTATAGAAGTTATAGATCTGAAATAGAAATCAACAGAATCACAAAAATTCAAAAACGAGCAGCCAGAATTATTTTAAGAAAACCTGTTCGAACAAATACAAACGTCATGTTTAATGATTTACAGTGGCTAAATTTTGAGAACAGATGTGCATATCATATTGGGCTACTTGTTTTTAAATGTCGACATGGTTTAGTACCTAAATATATGAATTTTTACCTTTTCATCTAACAATACGTACAATTTGCGCTCGATTGAACGGAATGATCTTGTTCAACCGAGACCAAGGACAAACTATTTAAAGGACACATTTGCATTTAAAGGATCTCAAATATGGAATAATACTCCACACAATATCTGACAAAGATTTGATGATATTTCATTCTTGTAGTATTGCCCCCGTCCTTCTCTTGTATTTCGTTTCGGCAAGACCATGACTCAGTGGGGAATAGCTGTGTATATATCTATAAAAATATTTCATGTTACAACTGGTGACCGAACATTGCTAACGCAATTTTCTACCATACTCTGGCCACCAACTCTAATCTACTTTAATTAAAAGTAGATTTGTTGATATTCAATTTAGGTTATTTAATGTGGAATTCGGTGTTTTATGTAACTACAGTATGTGATTCTGTATTGTTGGTATACATGTGCTCATTACTATATGCTCAGATCTGTTATACGTGTAGAGTGAGCTCTTGAGTGTATTTATGTTTGAGTGTATTTATGTTTGCCATTTGCTACTTGTTGTTCCCTTGTATTCTTGCAATTCGTTGTTTTCATATTTTGTGTAGATTTGTTTTATGTATGCATTATGTCAGGGATAAACTTAAGTATGTATTTACAAATTTGTCCCCATGTCTTCTTGTGTATAAACATTGTCATGTCATAATATTGTAAAGCTTTGCGATTTAATTATCCATATCATGTTCGATGCAAGTTATTATCTATGTGCTCATAAATTGCTCCTGATATGTGTAATTATGCTTACTAATCTTCTCATCAATAATGTATGCTTGTAACATGCTATAACTATGTTGAATGTATGCTTTGTATTTATTGTTATATAATAATATATATGCTCTTCAATACTGGAGGAAATAAAGATAATATATTTAAAAACATTTAAAACCAAATATAAGAAATTGCTCCTAGAAAGACAAAATAATTGAGACTCGTAAAACTATGTATTGTTTGTACATTGTATATTTTTATTTAGCCTCTTCATCAAACGAATAGTTCATTGTTAATGTATGTTATTATGCATGAATGTGAGTCATAGTAATATAATTCAAGTGAGTGTTTGTCGGAAATGTATACATGTATGTTTTTGTTTTGCTTTTGTTTTATTCTTGTTAAAATGTTATTTCAACGAAGGCCGCATTGGAAATAAGTGTATATATTATGCAATATGTAACTTAATGTGTTTTCACCTTCGGTAAATAAAGTCTTTCTTATTATTATTATTATTATTATAGATGATCAGATTGAGCAATATGCTTGGTATACAGGTTACAGAAAGTAAGGTGATTAGTGTTTTCATGGTCAAAATATTGTAATGGATATGTATGTCAGAATACTTATCTTACAGGGACTCTTAATAATATAATAGGATCTTTCTCTACAAATACAGTGCCCACCAAAAATAAGTACACAAATGATATTTCACAATTTACTTGTCTGTAATAACCTTATTTGTAAAACAGTGACACAACAATATTTTTGAAGAAAAGGGAATATTTTTGTTTATTAAATGGAACGGTCATACATTAATTGGTACCCTAGGTGCAAAATATAAAGTTTCTTTGTCCCGCTTGAATGGTAGTTTAGTCACGAAAAGATGAAAAAATCAGCCTTTTTTATCACATGGGTATTTAAATTCAGAACATCTTTATCTTTATTTCTTTGTCTTTTTTTACTCATATAGTAACTCTTGTTTCAGAAACAAGTATAATTGTGACCGGCTGATAAAAGGATATTGAATTTAACCAAGTTAAATTTAGCAACAATTGTTTACTGTATACTTATTTTTGGTGGACACTGTATATGAACACTTATTAGCAATTTCGAATGATGTCTATATGATCATTATGCAATATTAAGTAATTATTTGTGAATTGTCATGTTTTGCCCTTGCATGTTGCAAAAATATTGTTTATATCATGAGTATCTTTGTCAAATTAAAATAATTGAAAGAAGTTAGAAATGTTAGTTTTGTATTGATTTTGAAGTACAGAACAATTGTACAGTAGCTACAGAAAACGCCCGATGGATAGCAAACCACACGACTGCACTCTTCGTTAGAGTAAATGAATATTGGTAAATGACCAAGAAGATCCAAAGAATAATACACCATCTATGGCATAAATAGAGGATCTTGCATGAGTGCTCATTACATACGAGTTTTATTAAACGAGTGGACAAAATGATATGTCACGAGGCTTTGCCGAATGTCATATTGTTTTTTGTCGACGAGTTTAATAAAACTCGTATGTAATGAGCACGAATGTAAGATTCTATTTAGCACATAACCTTAGAAAACGCTCATTATTCTCCAAAAGGATGATGTACGCTGCATATGTTTCAGCCAAAAATCAGCGGTACATTGAGCGCGACGTCATGGCGACGTTTATATTATCCTGACGCCATTGACGGATCAATGCATGGATTGGCTAACGTCACGTCAAGCTAATTTAAATAGTTATTGCACAGTCTGGGAGTGCCGAACGATATTTACGGCACGGCTTTACAGCACTCCCGGACCGCAGGTTATGTGATAAACACGAGTTTGCTATGATTTGACTATTTATCTAGTTATTGACCCCCGATTGGTAATACCTAACCTAGATTTTATCGAAAACTTTTTATCAATGCAAGTATATATGGCATTATACCACCAACTGGGACAAATTTAATAAACCGTGGCCTATAGTCTATATATTACAGGCCACGGCAGTTGCCAAAACTGTCCGGTCGAGTGTCAGTGTTAACACCGTAATCTTAATTTTATAACATGAAAGAAACATACAAGTGCGTGTAAGTTTAAAACACTTATTCCCCAATGGCAGCCCAGAAAATATTAAATGTCATAGCGGCCTTGACCTTACTGACCACAGAATCAACAGCGGTCTCCTACCGTTGATGACCAACCTTCGTGCAAAGTTGGAAGATCCTGCCCCAGCCGTTCTCGGGTTATGGATCGGAAACCATTTGGTGTATTTAATTTAAAAATATTAAGTTACCAGTTTTCGAGGGCTGCTTTCAGCAGTTCAGCCACACTTGGAAATTTTAACTATTTTTTTTTTAATTATTTAATTTTAACCCCTGGTTATTGGGCTTCCTAAGGAAACCTGCGTTATCGACATGTACCGACACTGTTCTCACAGGGACCAATTCACACCTCGGGTGAGTAGAGCTCAGTGAAGCAGTGGCGAAGGCGGGGATCGAACCCTTCCTCTAGGCCACCGCTCCCCACAATTTTGAATCATATCGAGGGTGACAGTGACCTTTGACCTTCCGAACTCAAAATCGATAGTGGTCATCTACTGTTTAGTACTAACCCCATGTAAAGTCACAGACACTTGGGGTCTGGACCACCCAGCTACGCACCTGGATATAATAATATCATCAAAATTGTATACCCAGACCCACACACTAATCACACAAACATTATACAACGTATCTGGGACAAATAAAAAAATATTCGTAAATGCCTATCTAGTATTTAAGCAGTAGAGGAATTACGTAGATTTTCGTATTAATATCAAATACATCCAGATAATGTTTGTGTGATTACTGAATGGGTCTGGATATATAATAAATAAAAACATATATTTCCGGGCGCGTAGTGGAAGGGGGGGCGGGGTCCAGACCCCAAGTGTATGTGTGTAAAGTTTGAATATCCTTGGCCAAACGATTCTTGAGGTATTAATCGGAAACAACTTGATCTACTAATACAAGCTAAAGGTCAGTTACCTTGACCTTCGACCTACTGACGTCAAAATCATTAGGGATCACCTACTGTCAATGATCAACCTCCATGTAAAGTTAAAAGATCCTGGGCCAAACATTCCTTCAGTTATTTGTCGGAAAACATTTGGTTTACAGACCGATCGACACTAGCAAAATATATACTACTCTTCGTTGAAGGTGGGGGGCATCATAATGGTGTTGTAGATCATCTTAGAATAAATTTCAACAAAACGTTTATTTTATAACTGGGACAAATCATTGTCATTATTTTGGTACATCCGGGCGTCAGTCTTTAACCAATCAGAGAGTTTCCAGAACTTCCTCTATCCGATGGCATTCGGATTAATTCGTTAGCATCACCAGGGAGATGTCTGAAACCGGAAATACACAAAATATTATGATCTATTATTACAACTGACAACTGTATTATAACTGATACACGATGGCGTATTATAAATACGGTATAATATTATAATTAATATGCTTTACTATTGTATTTAAAGACACTAAAAGAGAAGTTGCTGCATTAATTAAAATATTTATAACTACTGCGTAGTCTTCCTTACAGTTCAGTTTGTGACGAGAAAAACGAGTATGTAAAAGTATAGTTTTTGCATAGATTCATTATATTAAAAGGTATTTTTATGACGGACAAGGGAAGTAACTGACTTATTATATCACTGTAGAATCATACTAAAAAAGGAGTTGTCTCCCATATATTGTTTGAATTCACATAGTATTTTACGTTAGCAGAGATTTTGTGCTTAAGGATGATCGCGCTTCCCAGTGCGCATGCGCAAACATTCGATTTGCCAGTGATAAATAAGAACGAACATAGCATTCAGTTCCAACGATGGCATATAATGTAAATATATGATTATAAACACAATGATGTGCACAATGCTTATATTTTTAATCTATCATATATAAAAGTGGTTGGTAAAACATTGACAAACGAAATTGATAAATTATAAGAGCTATTATCTTATAAAGGTAACAAGTTCTCGTTCTATAAGATTAAAATGTACATGTATATTGGTTAATGTGTCGATATTGTTAAAAGTACTCACGATGCGCTTTGTATTCCGTTGCTAAGTGAACCAGTGAATGTACTGGTTGTTGAATGAGTATACAGAATCTTAGAACTTCCGGGTACCGGTAGCAGTCCTCTGTGATATGCTGACAGACAGACGGATGAATCCTGTACAAATACACATAATATTATACGGCAGAATTATTTCGGGAATTTATTGATCATCCCTCGTGAATTTAATTGTTCATGTATATTATATTATACATGTATAATTGTATCAGAAGAGGTTTTTTTAGTGTATTTGTGTCTTAAAGGGACTGCCTCACATATTGATGTAATGCAAAAATAAAATAAATTTGTCAAATATTCGCTTAATTTTGGTAAAGTTGCCTGTATACCCCATAAACAACCACACTGACATCTAAAATAACTTGAGAAACTTCGGCATTTTGTAGTTATTTAGTATTTTTACATCAAAAATTCTATAGGGTATTAATACCGTATAGAATTAACACTACTATTACTGAAATTGCCTGAAATTTGTTCGCATTTGTTGAAAACGAATCGAAAAACAAACCAAATACATCACTGATGTATATGCTGTAGTTTGTTGATGTTACAGTTCAATCATGTGTGAATTGCATAATTCACAAAGCACGTTGGAAGGAAACTTGGCGATTTTTTTCAAGAAAAAAATACTCAGTGGGCTATATCGAGAGTGGTTAAAATCGCTTATTTGCACCAAATCTTTCACAAAGCAACCGTCAGTGGCTTTCTACTACATCAATACTTGGTTAGGTTGGAAAATCTAGATATACAAAAAGTTTAGCCCAATATGTGAGGCAGCACCTTTAAATACTAACACATTGTATCAAGTACGCATGGTCCACAGATGTGTAATTGAAGACAAATGGTATTTGAATGAATGCAAAAGTCCAAGTAAAAGTCTTGATTACACCTCGTTTCATAATTGTTTTTTAAATCACCGTTATGCATTTACTTAGGCGCTTGGCTACCAGGCTGTCTATTTTACGCTGCTAGATTGCTAGGCCGCTGGACTGCCAATTTCGCGCTGCTTTTTTGGGGTGGGGGGGGGGGTTAACGGCAATTAGCAACAAATTGGTTATATAGTATAGCGGCTGAACTAGTTTTCCTGGATTGTTTCCTAACCAGTACTTACTTAAACTTCCGCAAGGAACCAGCAACTTCTCATGTGGAAGAAAATCGATAGTGTTATAAGATTTTCATGGTAGGGTATAATTTGCCCCAATAGCTAAATTTGACTAGTTCACGCCATTAGTTGAACACTTTGTCACTAGTATTAACATGTGTACAATTACTATTTTGGCATGTTTATGCCAACTCGTCATGTTCTTTATGCTGTTAGTAAAATAGTTAACTACATACTTATTATTAGGAAAATGAAAATGAGCAATAACCAAATGAACCTCCTTATTTTTTTATTTAGAAATTGCGATTCTTGTTACCTGCGCATAATTACTAGTTCCATACACAGCGGCCCCGGGAATGTTCGTACCGCACATTGGCGGACACGTCGCTCTAGAAAAAACATAAAACATCATATAATATGCAACACTTGTCAGAACATTGGTATATATAATTCGCATGTTGTTCATACTTTGATGGCTTAGAATAAGAAGGTCGTAACTACAAATACACTATTTTGAGAAAACAAGAAAAAAACTGTCTGAAAACTACTCGTTACTTATGGAAAACAAGCCTTTTTAAGGAATAAACTAAGTTGCAATATCTTGCTTATAATAACAAATCTGCATAATATGTTTGATATATTCACAACAACAAGAAATAATATGTGTGGTAGATATATACAGTGCCCACCAAAAATAAGTATAAAGTAAATGATTGATGCAAAAATTGTTCAATACCTGTTTATCAGACCGTCACAATTATGCTAGTTTCCAAAACTACAGCTATTACAGTGTAGCAATACCACGTGACTTTTGACTACAGTCGCAAGAAGAAATGTGTAAACATTGGAAAATAAAAAAGCCATAAGTATTTTATTTCTACATCGATGTCTATGAAATGTACGCCACGCTAAGGGCACACTTTTTTGCTTTCCATAAAATATATAATCTTTTTCAGCGGCTGTGCCGTTTTGTCCGTTACCTTGTGAAACCGTGGAACGTGTAGGTTTCACAAGGTAATGGAAAAATCGGCGAAACTGCCGAAAAAGATCTTATATTTCACGGAAAGCAAATAATTGTCCCCTTAGCGTGGCGTATATTTCATAAAAATCGACGAAGAAATAAAATACTTATGGCTATATTTGTGTTCCAGTGTTTTACAAATTTCTACTTGTAACTGTAGCCAAAAGCCACGTGGTATTGCTACACTGTATTATGTAGGTCAAAACAAGAGGTAGAAATAACGATGAAGTTGCTCTGAATTGAAATAACCATGTGACCTAAACGGCTGACTTTTTCATCTTTTTATGGCAAAGTAACCATTCAAGCGGGACAAAAACGTTATAGTTTGCACCTAGGGTGTCAATCAATGTCAGATCTTATTATTTAATAAACAAACATATTCATTTTCTTAACAAATAATGTTGTACCACTGTTTTTGCAAATAGTGTTATTACAGACAAGTGAATGGGGAAATAACACCATTTCTGTATACTTATTTTTTGTGGGCACTGTATTGTTCTATTTTATGAACATTAATGAGAGGTTGAATTCTGAAGGCGGAAGTAAAATACAATCCATATTAAGTTATAGAAAGAGAACGCAGACGCGAGGTTGTCTTATTTTGTCGAGGGCGTAGCCCGAGACAAAATAAACAACCAAACGTTAAGCGTTTTCTTTCTGACTTATATCATTGGCTGTCACTTTGTAAACATAAGGCGTGTCCAAATTTTTCCAATGCTGACCGATTAACATGTCCAATGAAAATCAATAGCACGGTGTTGTGATTTTAAAGTTGTGGACTCCAATATAACTCGACCACGAAAATCGATAGAGGTCACGTTGACCGAAGTAAAGTACAATGGAGTTGTATGTATACAGTGCAGGATAATACTGTAGTAATTGCACTTATTCCTTTGAAAATTAAGACACACCCCATCAATTATCATCGGATTTAGCCACACCGCCTCAGTTAACATCAATGTAAATTGCCGTAGCCATGATATAATCACTGGCTATCACATTCGGTAATTCTGATTTCGCTTAATTCAGCCGGAACTACGCTGCATATATAAAATTGGATGTACGCATGCGTCAACAAAATGGACGGCTGTCATGACACTAAAGTGTCCGTAAACGTTTTATTATTGGACGAAAACATGCCACGTTAATATTAATTTTCTTAGTTAGATCATTTGCTCCAAGTTGATGCATGTTTTGATACACATTTTTAAAACAGTTAATTCGTTCGCAACTGCATGATTGGCAGTTCAAAAGATAAAAAGTACAAAGATTGAAAACTGGGAGAACATGCAGCACGTAGCAGATTCTGTTAATTTGCATAAAACGGTTTGATTGTCATCCTTTTTAATCACCATATTAAAATGAAAGTAGGTCTGGCTCCGTGCGAACTTCTGTTTTATTGCTTGATTGATTTCAATAAATGAGGTATCATTTTAATAAAAGCTGAATAATAAACATACTGCATAAACTTATAAGTTCTTCCATATGTGCATGTACATTAAAACAGGAGATATAACAAACGAGATTTCGCGAGATTTCACAAGACTGCCGCGAGATATTGTGAGATTTGGTACATCTTTCCAATCTTTGAAATTTTAGATTTTTGAAAGTTCCGACTTACCCACATGTCATGCCCTGAGAACATCCGACATCATTAAAGGTGGCTGTGCAGTTGATGGCCCCTCGTTCACTGTACACTGTAAAAGAAGATGGTTTGGTGTCGTGGTCACAACAAGTATTGTATTGATAGTGTTGCTATTCACCTATCCAATACATTACTGGTGAGCTGCTCCAGGGAATTTGACACGACTCTCGAACTTCTATTATAGTTGGACAAATATAAATTGGCCGGCCTAATATAGCGATAGTAAATAAACACAACAGTGACCTTCACATCTAATTAACCGGAAAATTTGGTAGACATGATAATGTGGCTTTCATTTCTCCAATAGCCCTGGTGTCTCAGATGATTTACCAGGTATACTATTTTTGTACACAGGTTCGAATCCATTTGTTGTCTATTTTTATCATATTCATTTTCTCAACCCTTTTAAATTACATAGTGTATATAGAAAAGATCAAACGAAAAAATGAAAATAATAAACTGAATAAACAAATTATTTTCTTTTAGAAAGGTTATGAGTTCGATTTGAGCTCGCGCATAATAAAAACATACCTATGTTGCGATTGGACCTTGCGCTTTTATACTGACTGAGCTATTATCGAACACTTTTGACCTGTCGCTAATTAATTCCCGTGTGTTTTCGTTTTTGTACAGTAACAATGTTTTGGTGGGTTAAAATAACAACTCTGATTGGACAACGGATAAGCATGGATATTCATGAATGACAAGTTAAAAGTGACGGATAATATTTCCTCATAGCTTATTGTGTTTACTTCAGGTGCAAAAGGTAAACAAGAATGTTTATGTTCTGGTACTATTTACAGCCGGCCAATTTATCTTTGTCTGATTATAGCATAATTTCACAGCTGATTTATTGTCTATATTTATATTCCCGGTTGTGTGTTTTCATAAGAAGAGAGTATCACGAAGACGCTCGAGGCGTAATACCAACACACATCTAAAGGACAGATTTTGCACGATTTGCGGGCGGAAATTTATATATTCAACACAAGAACCCTGTAATATATTCATGCATAAAGGTCAGCCCTGTGTTCAAGGAAAAATAACGTGACGCACGTTTCGTACCTGTAGCGTACCTGGTACGAAACGTTTCGTACCTGGCACGTAACAGATACGAAACGTTTCGTACCTGGTACGTACCAGATACGAAACTAGCGTCACGTTATGTTTTCTTGAACGTAGGACAGGATCAGTTCAAAAACTTCGTGATATACTTGTAGTTACATTAGGCCTTTTCGACTGGGCTGTTCCGTGGAGCAGGTTACAGTCTGGTTCCCGTTCTAATTTTACAGTTGTATTACTGTAGTAGTGCTGTAATTGTGGGGACGGGAACCAGGCTATAACTTGCTTCACGAAACAGCCCAGTCGAAAAGGCCTATTGACTGTTGTTAATCAGTTCATCTACGGTCTGACCGGGTGCCTATTTAATGTAAATAAATACGTTTTTAACAATTTTTTAAAACAAAGCACTAACGGCATGCATCATCATTATTGTCTGGTGAAGGGACATTACAAAAATAATTTTCAGCGCTATATAACATACTGAAAAATACACAAATGTTAAAAAATAGTGCTAACTTGAAATAGCACACGTAGGCATTTGGTGTAATTATGCAATGTTGCTGTTTTTGCTACTGTGTGTTTGTTAATTAGCGACCAGTAGTATATTAATGTCGGTGTAGACGCGACTTATTAGCGATGATGTTCAATATATTTCATATTAAGTATCTATTATACAAACATATTGGAACGGTCGCGAAAACTGATGCTAATTAGTTTACATGTAATTTCGAAAGTGTTTATTGTTCCCAATACAGCATACAATGCTAATTGTTAAAAGTGTTTTACTGTGTTTGCATCAATTAACAAATGTGCTAGCTACGATTTTGTCATAATAAAAAGGTGCCAAAACACAAATAAAAGCAAAAACACATTTTCGTCCGCCAATTAAAGCAGACCCGTCGACATGGTATAATATATTACAGAAAAAACAGTTATCTGGATAATTATGTAGCAGAGAAGTTACGAGACTAACTAACCGTTTTAATGATGAGAATAACACACAGACTTGTTTGTAATATATATAATGAGTAATGTACATCTAGTTTTAAATAATTGGCAGACGCCAGATGTAAATCCATATTTCGGCTGACCAATGACAGAATCTGATTTTGGTTGTTAAAAAGTATTGCACGTGGTTGCATAATCCAACAAGAACCTAACCCCTGACCAATAACCTCGACAAAATACATTTTTGTAGATGGGCGGAGCATTCTAAGCAATGGATTCTTGTCAATTATAGAGACTTGTCGCCATGTCGTATAAAATGGTACAACTTGTGCGGAACTCGGACTTTCGGACGTTGACAGGTTCATTGGAGGTAAGCGTTCTATATTAATTTAAAACAATTTGTCCTTTAAATACATTATTATTTCATAATTTTATTTTATAGTTATGAAGTGTCGCTAATAAGATCAATTGTAATTATTTCGAAAATATTCAGATTTTTGCAACGCAAGTGTACGTTAGAACAGAAAAATCTTGCTTTAAGGTAATTCTAATAATTGGTTCGCGTGCTTCATAGAATGCAAGTAGATACAAATCATGTTACATAATTTCTTACGTGTACTTCGCCCCAACGCCAAGCACTGCTCTACATTATTTCATACGTGTACTTCGCCCCAACGCCAAGCACTGCTCTACACTATTTCATACGTGTACTTCGCCCCAACGCCAAGCATTGCTCTATACTACTCCATACGTGTGTTTCGCCCCAACGCTAAGCACTGCTCCATATTATTCCATACATGTATTTCGCCCCAACGCCAAGCATTGCACTATACTATTCCATACGTGTACTTCACCCCAACGCCATGCACTGGTCTACACTATTTCATACGTGGGTTTCGCCCAACGCAAAACATTGCTCTATACTATTTCATACGTGTATTTCGCCCCAACGCCAAGCACTCCTCTATACTATTTCATACGTGTATTTCGACCCAACGCTAAGCACTGCTCTATACTAGTTCATACCTGTATTTCGCCCCAACGCCAAGCATTGCTCTATACTATTTCATACCTGTATTTCGCCCAAACGCTAAGCATTGCTCTATATTATTTCATACCTGTATTTCGCCCCAACGCTAAGCATTGCTCTATACTATTCTATACGTGTATTTCGACCCAACGCTAAGCATTGCTCTATACTATTTCATACGTGTATTTCGCCCCCAAATCCAAGCATTGCTCTATACTATTTCATACGTGTTTTTCGCCCCCAACGCTAAGCATTGCTCTATACTATTTCATACGTGTATTTCGCCCCAACGCTAAGCATTGCTCTATACTATTTCATACGTGTATTTCGCCCCCAAATCCAAGCATTGCTCTATACTATTTCATACGTGTATTTCGCCCCCAACGCTAAGCATTGCTCTATACTATTTCATACATGTATTTCGCATAAACGCCAGGCATTGCTCTATACTATTTCATACATGTATTTCGCCCGAACGCCAGGCATTGCTCTATACTATTTCATACGTGTATTTCGCTCCAACGCCAGGCATTGCTCTATACTATTTCATACATGTATTTCGCCCAAACGCCAGGCATTGCTCTATACTATTTCATACATGTATTTCGCCCAAACGCCAAGCATTGCTCTACACTATTCCATACGTGTATTTCGCCCCAACGCCAAGCATTGCTCTATACTATTTCATATGTGTGTTTCGCTCCATTGTCAAGCATTGCTATAAACTATTCTATACATGCATTTCGCCCGCAACGCCAGGCATTGCTCTATACTATTTCATACGTGTATTTCGCCCAACGCCAAGCATTGTTCTATACTATTTCATACCTGCATTTATGACCAAGAACATTAACTTCTTCTAATTCTGAACTTTAGCAGTTTTAGATTGGATACAAAAGTGTTTAAAAGCGTTCGTTTTAGTTTCTTGTATGTCAGATGGGACAATTTTATCCAATAATGATCAACTATAGATTTTGTCCATACTTTGTGTGCACGCAGCCTCATATAAGAAACAGAAAAATACAAACATAATCATAATTATGTCAGTGGTTCTTTCGCCGAATTAGTTTATTTAAGGGCAGGCAACTCATAATTACAAGAACTGTGGTCAATGATTATTTTTGCCTTTTTCTATTTCTAGATTCTAGTAAGACACATTGTCTACATACAAGGGTTGAACACATTCTTCCCCCATATCTCATAATTAACTGTCAAGAACGCGCATAACAAACCCGCGCATGTCCTATTTTAAAGCTCATGGTATACTCATTCATTTTAAGGGCATATGAAGCTTTAACAAGATGGCGGAATTGCTTATCAATGTGACCAAGACGCTCGTAAATGTGACGTCATTTATCAACAACGGAAGTGGCGTATCGACGGATAATGTCACCGACGTGGATGTAGGCGGAGGCGGAGGCGGCGGGTCGGTATGGTATCTACCCTGGGCAAACCCTAAAAATATTATGACCCAAGAGGAAGCCGAAGACGTAACTTTTACTCTTCAGCGCTACATTTTCCCGATGTTAACCCTGTTTGGTTTGGTCGGAAACACATGCAGCCTGATTGTTCTGTTACAGAAGAAGCTACGAGTTTCTACAACCTCCATTGTTCTCGCTGGACTCGCTTTCTCCGACCTGATGTTTCTGATTACCAATGGTGTTCGCAAATCTACAGGTATTATCGAAATATACGATGAAATAGCGGCCGCTACTGTCACAGCGCTAAGCTTTAAGTACATCTTCTACTTGAAGACAGCCTTCAGTCGAGTGTCAACTCTCATGGTGGTTATCATCTCCGTTGAAAGATTCATCGCCGTTGCGTTTCCGCTGAAAGCTAAAGTTCTCATCACTCGCCCTCGTATGGTGTTTGCCGTCATCTTCTGTTATTGTTTCACCTTCGGTGGTTTAGCAGCATACCCGCCGCAGTATACCTATACCTATATAGGCGAGAAACCCTACATCGCGTACACGGACTTCGCCCTGGACAACGTTGAAGAGCTGAAACTCTACAATGAATACCTACTACCGATCGTGTATCGGCACATTCCGGTCGTGGTTGTGTTCGTCCTGAACACTATTATCATCGTCCTTCTCAACCGAAGCAAGCGTTTTCAGAAAGGTTCGGCTTCACAGGATTCCAAGCGTCGGGATGATCAGAAGAAAATCACCCGGATGTTGCTGACTGTCGCCATTGTTTACCTGATATGTCTGTTGCCAGGTGACATATTTCTACGTTGCTCGGTAACCGTAGATGGGTTCGTCTACTTTGGAATCTACCACAACCTGTTCATGGCACTCAGCGATATCAGTCTACTCTTTGAGATGTTCAACTCCTGCATCAACTTCGTCATTTATATGGTTCTCAACCGTAACTTCTACGACACGTACGTCCGTCTGTTCTGTTGTTCTTGTAAACTCAGACTCCGGCCTCAGAAAAGCTCCAAAACCACGACCACGTCCGTAAAAACGAAAGAAACCGATGTTCCTCCTGAGAAAAAGCTCACTGATATCAGCGTTGTGTGTGCGGAGCCTCGTATTGAGAACGCGACGACTTCCGGAGAAGCGAACGATGTGCGCATCGATACAACTGGTGGTCACGTGAACGGTGCGTACATATAATGATTGTGAATTGTTGATGTATTTGTTAAGCTGTTCGTTCTAGAAAGCCTAATATGGAACTGTGACATCAAGCAACAAAACAATGTAATCCGGGGCTGATAAAAATGTTCCCAGATAAGTGCTCTTAATCTTTATTATGCGACTCATCTTTTAAAAGTATTGAATAAAAATACAATAACAATTTCAAAACGAAAGAATAATCAACACATCTGCAAGATATTTATAAAGCGTGGTCCTGTTCGTTTCTATATGTAGAAGCCAGTATTCTTTTTATTAGTGTTCGCATTGTTCAAGCGAGGAGTAGGTACAGTTCGATATTCAAGTGATGTCCAAATCTTAAGCCTAGGTCCCACTGAGCAGTTTGTGCCTCGGCGATGTACTCCCGATGGAAATCAATGAGTTATCAAGACATCGGGAACAGGTCCATCGTGATCTAGGGGAAGCTTTGGGGAAGTTAGGAGACAATAATATTTGTGATATAGGAAGGAATCGTGATGAATCGGGTGGTATCTGAAGATATCGGGAGAACACCGCCGATGACGAATTCCTCAGTTGGACCTTGGCTTTACAAAATATGGTGTTCAACCAAAGGGATACAGATTGTGCCAAGGATGTTTGTTATACATGTTTGTGCTAAAATACCTAATTTATCATTAAACAACTCTTTCAAAATCAGTATTTTGTCATTCATACATTTTACTTAAATGTGATTTTTGCATACTATTTCGACAGATATAGTTACTATTTTGTCGTCAATTACTGGTCATTTGTGAACAACATCTTAATCCCTTGTATTTACTGGATGATAGGAAAACAAAAATGTGAGATATAATGGGGCTTTAAAGTTGGTACCAGCCAAATAAAGAACACATTCATAGATGTGCACAGTGACACCAAAGGTAACTGCATCATTAATGAATTGTAAATTTTTTTAATAAAATTTATAATATCTTAGAAAGGTTTATAACACGGGAAATTGACCACCCGGTCACTGTGGTGCAGTTTGTTTTTAATCAACATTTCATTAATACTGGTGTTATTTAAAATATATTTACATAATCAGACACTAGTATTTGATATCACTACTTTAAAAATCTGTTCATAAATAAACCCACAGCGCATGAAATCACTTTCTTTTTTTTGTTTAGAATAGCATTGTCGTTTCTATTAAATGCACCTCAGTGATTGATTGGACACCGTGGTATACATTTCATGGTATAACTTGTTAACTAGTTGATGAATATCGATTGGATTTTGCATGGATGTAGTTCTTACGATGTTGTCTATGAATGTAATTACTATATGAAGATATCGAAAGCCAATTCTTGTTTTTGATACCCATAAAATCTGACCACTTTAGTACAAATTCACCTTTCTAAGATAATATCAATTGTATAAAAATAATGTTTTTACTCTTTATCAGTGATACAGTTACCTGTGAGTGACACCTCATGCATTATACATTTTGTATTTGGATCGATCACCGTGTCACTAAGCGGATTTGTAATGTCGGAAAAAAGAGATTTTAGGGGACTTTTTAAATTGATGTCTGGGGACAAACATTGATAAGTGCATAAGTAGGGCCTACCGATAACTCTATCTGTAAAGTTGCCGTTCCTATTTTGTCCGTAACATTCGTAAACACCGGTGTCAGTGGACAGTGATGGTGACGTCACGATCAAGTTCCCGCCAGGTAAAATCAGGTATTTACTGTTTCCTGTAAAATAAGAGAATAAAATGGAAACACGGGCACATTTGTATAAGCATGTAATACTATGTTAGTTTACATCAAATTCTTAAGCCTTAAACGATTTTTTTCAAAAATCAATAATTTGGTAACTTAAGCAGATTTAGCTCAGTGGTAACGCACTGGGTTGTCAATCTAGAGGCCGTGGGTTCAATCCCTGGCATCGGCACTTGACAAATTCTGAAATATTTATAATATTTCCCGCTATATCTGGCCGTGTGGTCTGCAAAGTATCTGGAAGTGCCAGGAAGCTGTGTATCGGTGCTGTACACCGGGCACATTAAAGAACCAGGCTGTCTATTCGAAATAAGAGCTAGGCGCACTTCTGCAGCGCCGGACATGCCTGGAACTAATGTCTCTCTCTCCCTTCAGGGGCTTTCTCTCAGTCTGTCCCTCTGGTCAGATCATGCTGTATCTGCACTGGTAGAGGATGCACCTGCGCTCTTGTGGCTGCAACAAAAAATTATGTAAAGTGCCTTTGAACGTGCGTTCGCATGAAAAGGGCGCTATATAAATCTGGTATATTTATTTTATTTTTTTATTTTAACTTATCTGAAGAATGATGCACTTTAGTTGAGTCACAAAAGTAGAAAACATCATAAGAATGAAAATAACGAAATACAGCCTTCAGTTCGTTTGTTGATAAAATAACGAGTTGTAAACGATAAATGCATGCTTTATAACCCAAGGGAAGCAACAGTTTTTACTGTTACAAATTTAGTTTTTTGTCTTCCGTACTTTATACTTAAATGTGATGTGTGGCATACTAATTTTACAGATATATTTGACGTTTTATCATCAATTATTGGTCATTTGAGAAAAACATCCTTATTCCTAGTATTTACTGGATGGTCGCAAAAATATTTTGGGAGAGATAATGGAGCCTTAAGGTAGTTCTATAATTTATAATTCATCATATTTACGACATTCAAATTTAGGGGTTTACAGTATACAGTCGTTCCACAGAAACTCAACCACCTTTCCTCCGAAATAAGTATAAAGGCCCCGATAATTTTCTCTTTTTACAAGGTACATATATCGTACGAAATGTTTGAAAACACGGCATAATTCAAATACAATTTCGTACTCGGCGAATAAATGTATAACTCAATATTCAGACATGTTACTTACTACTTGTGTTCGATTGGTAGACTGGCATTTAACTGTTTGGGTGAAATATTCATATACCGTACATACACTCTTATAACAGATATGAGTCATAAGGCGAACCCGTACAATGGACCGAAATATTGGGGGTTTAACATAATTTATACTCTCGTATCAATCATATTACCTTATATGCGGGTAAATACGGTTATGTGACGTCATAACATCAAAAATCAAAGACTGGTACGTTGGTCCGATTTTGACTATCGCAAAAAATCGTATATATCAATATTCGAACTGGTACCAGTCTACAAGAATCATCATATAATCTGATAAACTTACCATACAAGGACGGTGATCCGACTTTTGACCATGTTATAGTTGGTATAGGGTCGCCGTCAGCTTTACACTGGAAGTTTAGTACAGGTTCGGTTCCCATCATCGGTACTGAGTGGGGCGTGGCAGTCACCGTAACACCCTCTGATGGTATAAATGGAACAATGAAGGTTTTGGTTAAATCACAGGCAACTATACCAAAATTACGCGAATATTTGACAATTTTATTTTATTTTTGCAATATACTTATATGTGAGGCAGTCCCTTTAAATGAAGCTATTAGAGTAAGAAATCAAAAGTGTATACTGGGCGGAGATAAGATTTAGTCCTGTAAGTTAAAATTTGTAAACAAACTTTCTTAACGCACTGTTTATAATATACATGAACATGTAGTACAATAAACAGTGTTTCATTTTATGTACTATGTTTGTGGCTTTGAAGGAACATCCAATGTCGATTTTTCGTTTTAGTAGTCAAATAATTTTTGCTGGCCCCGACATATTTGAGTTAACGATAGTCGGATGTAGTTTCAGTCTGCAAAGTTGACACATTGTCTTGTCTGGTTGTCCGTGATAAGTACGCGTATTTATTCATTCGGGCAAGTGACGTCTGCATGTGTGTAGCTATGTATGTATGAAGTATAATTATATATACAAGGGAAACTATACCCATCTGGACAAGTAGATTTAAATCATAAATTCACAGACTAGAGCGTATTTATCCCATAAACAACTACACTGACATATAAAATAACTTGCGAAACTTCGGTATTTTGTTGTTATCTAGTATTTTTACATCATCAATTATATAGGGTATTAATACCCTATAGAATAAACGCTACTATTACTTAAATTTCCTGATTTGTTTTCACGTTTGATGAAAACGAATCGAAAAACGAACCAAATACCTCACTGATGTTTACGCTGTAGTTTGTTGACGTCACAGTTCGATCACGAGTGAATTACATAGTTCACAAAGCGTGTTGGAAGGAAACTTAGCGCTGTTTTTCAAGAAAAAAATACTCAGTGGGCGACATCGAGAGTGACGGAAATTGCTTTTTTGCACCAAATATTTCATAAAGCAACCGTCGGTGGCTTTCTATTACATCAATACTTGGTTAGATTGGAAAATCACGATATACAAAAAGTTTAGCCCAATCTGTGAGGCAGCACCTTTCATGTCAGAAAGATTAGAACAACGGTAGAACCATCAGGAATTTAACCTGAATAATTTGCATTCTTGTGGCGTCAGAAAAATAAACTATTGAAACTGAAACATTGAGAACGAACTTTGTTATAACACCCTGTAGATCGCTGGCTTAGAACAAGAAGGTCGTAAGTACAAAATCAATATTTAGAGAAAAAAAGCAAGAACTGTCTGAAAACTACTCTTTACTTTCTAAACTTCAGTTTGGTCAACATGACCACTTCCGATACATTGTATGCATGAGTCTGAGTACTTACGACCTTCTAATTCTAAGCCAGTGATATAGTAGATTCTTACTTTTGATAGATTAGAACAACGGTAGAACCATTAGGAATTTGACCTGAATACTTTGCATTTTTGTGACGTCAGAAAAAAAACTATCGTTACTATAGTAATAATAATAATAATTGTATTAATAATAATATAATAATTAAGACTTTTTTTTTGGTATATTCTTACTTTCGACAGTTAATGTAGAAGAGACAGTGGCTGTTCCTTGATTGTTGGTTGCTGTACATGTATAACCACCACTATTATATCTATCAACATTAGATAAAGTGATTGAATTGTCTGGGTTCAAGTGTGCGTTCAATGGAGGCTTGGTCCCAGTCTGAAAGGAAATAAGTAAGTGGAGATATTGTCCGTGTGATAAATCACGTGATGTAGACAAGCCAGTTAAATCAGAGATTTATTGTTTTGCAAATAAAGTTTCAAAATGATAAATCTCATCAAAATCAGACGCTAAAACTTCCTTTATATCTTTACGCTGTTAGAGATCTGACTACACTCCTTAAAAGGTCATTTTTTCATGATTTCTTTGGTACCCAATGACGTCACATACCCTCTGCATACTTTCACCACAGTTTCAGTTTTGTGAAAGAAGCGACTTGATTGGATGACATGACCCCATACTGAGTGTAGTCAGATCCTATATCAGCGTAAAGTAGTGGAGCGTAATAAGGGTCTCCTTTTAAGGCGTTTACAGCCAACTTGCTGAAATATTGCATGGAGCGCTATTTAATATACACAATATCTTCGGCTCAAAATTTTCGGCGTCTTTGCTATTTTTGGTTTGCTTTTGTGTAATTATAACGTCTTTATTCAAAACGGCAAAACAGTTTGGGAAGCCAAGTCTTCCATGACAACCTCTATGACTAACGAAAAGTACATAGGCATAATAGATATGATTTCAAGATATCTTTATAAAAGCGAAATAAACATTTTATATTGATAATTAATAACATTTCAAAAATACACATGTTTCTTACAAAAATATGACATAATTCACAAACTGACATAAACAAAATATATGAGACAATATTCGCAAATCAAACCATTTTCCTGGATACAGTATTAGGGGTGACTATTGAGTCCATTTTTGACTATTGCAATATTATTGCTATTGCTGAAATTGCTATTGCGATACTATTGTATTGCTGGAAACTATTGCGATACTATTGCAATAGTTATTGTCAAGATTTGAAAACGAGAGATTAATTTGTAAATGCAAATTTGCACTGTGTAAGATGTCACTTTGTTGTACAACATACTAATCTACTATTTGTAGAATGATCTAAAATTAATTGGACAGAAATATTTTAATAAAATTCAACTAAATACTACAGTTTTGATGCATGGGATTATCTGAAATTAGTGTTTTAAAGAAAACGGAACTTGTTTTAAATTTATAATAAACTGTATTTATAAAAAGGAAAATATCGTAACTATCGATAGTTGAGCTAACTATCGGCGATAGTTAATGGATCGACACTTTTACTATCGATCCATACTATTGGGACACCCGGGATCGCAATGCATCGATATTTCGATACAGTATAAGGTTATGTAGGGACTCACCAATGGATAACTCCAGGTGACTGTGGCGGGTGGGTTAGATACAACGGAACAATACAATATCACAGTGCTACCTTCCAATACAGTCTGTGTCTTCGGTGGTGACATAATCTCGGGCTTACCTGAAATAATAACTTCATTTTTATATACATTATACACATGCAGTCCAGTTAGGATATTGTGCGAGTGACGATGTCGTTTTCAACGCGTATAAACCAAATCACTGTATGACTTATTGGGATACTATACAATTCAACTTGTATTACTTATTGTGATTGAAACATCCGGTGATTTCATATCACTTATTGCAAGACTGTACAATTCAACGTGTACCCCTTATTGCGATAACCGGAAGTTGACTCGTTTATACACTGTGGTTTATATGTACATAAAATATTACAACCATTTTCTGAACAGGTAGAGCGAATGCAGTAAACAATGTTAGTTTAGCATTGAAATAATAATTGTCTGTATATATAAAACTTTGTAGTTGGTTTTACACCGTAATAATGGAATCGACCGCTGCGCCACTCTATTCTTACCCTGACTGGACTAGAAATAAGTCCGCAAAGATAATACTAGCCTTGTTTACAAATGAAAATTGAAAATGAAATTGCATTCCAAATGTTCAAATTTGTTCCCTTTTGTGCATAATTACTTTTTATGTATACTTATACACACACTGGACACAAAAAGCCAGTCGGCCTTGCAGCGTTGATATTATCATGTTTTGTTTATATACTAGGCTAGATTTTTGTCTGCGAGTTATAGGTGTATTTTTGTGTACTTTAATCATAGAGTTTGTTCACCTCTTCCCCCCGCTTAGCAACCTGAGTTAAAAAATTACCTATATATTTCGTTGTTGTTTTTTCTATACAAACATATCGTAAATTAAACATAACTTTGTAGGTTATCGAGGCGAATCACATTTATTATTTGAAGCCCATCGTTCATGCACTCAAATGTTGTATATAGTTCAGATATGGGTTCGGGGTCTTAAGGCCCTGCTACCCATTAAAAAACATAACAAATACTGTAATAATGAAGTTCGTCAAAAAGGAGTAAATCAATATACTACATAGAGCAAATTTGACGGGACTTGAGATTGCTCGAGATAGGCCGGGTGCTCGAGATAGACCGGGTGCTCGAGATAGACCGGGTGCTCGAGATAGACCGGGTGCTCGAGATAGACCGGGTGCTCGAGATAGACTGGGTGCTCGAGATAGACCGGGTGCTCGAGATAGGCCGGGTGCTCGAGATAGACCGGGTGCTCGAGATAGGCCGGGTGCTCGAGATAGGCCGCGTGCTCGAGATAGGCCGGGTGCTCGAGATAGACCGGGTGCTCGAGATAGGCCGGGTGCTCGAGATAGGTCGGGTGCTCGAGATAGGCCGGGTGCTCGAGGATTTTCGTCATAATGACGTTTTACTTTAGGCCCAATTAGAATATTGGTAAAAATAGATTTCTAGAAAACAATCTAGGCTAATCCCCGAAAAATCTAATCTATAGAACTCATTTATAAGAGAGACAACTGGTCCTTATCATCCGAAGCATCTCAATCTGAGTTAAATTGCATCTCAAATAGTGTCATGAGCCTTTCAGCTAATTCCCAAAACTAGCACTACAAAGGAGAAACATTATTCTGAGTTTCTTACAGCAAACATTCAAAGACTTGCACTTCAAATTAATCTTTCAGTCAGACTCTGATTTGGGCAAAATTTCATTTTGAGTTGAGATTTCTGCTTGAGAAGCTTAGGGAGACCGGGCCAGGGAGAAGACCGGGCCATGTAGAAGACCGGGCCAGGGAGACCGGGTCAGGGAGAAGACCGGGCCAGGGAGAAGACCGGACCAGGGAGACCGGGTCAGGGAGAAGACCGGGCCAGGGAGAAGACCGGGCCAGGGAGACCGGTCCTGATTACCATTCAAGGCGACGGTTGTTGTAGCTGAATCCTTTTCGTAGTTATTTACACCGGTACATGTGTAACTTCCGGAGTCAGATGCCTTGGCGTTTGTTATGGTTAGCGTGTTATCTAGGGCTATACTGACCCTACCGCCTACAGACCCAACCACTGAAAATAGAGAGCTAAATTGCTTAAGTTTTGTTTGAAAGCTTATTTTTCTGACTAAAAGTCGCCGGCGGTGACAATTTGTATCAACTAATAGTTCCTGCAATTTGAAGAACAACTTGTGTTTTCTCAGTAAACATAGCAGTTCTTTACATAATGCTTCAAATATTCAAATATAGGCCTACATGGAGGTAGCCAGTGATACGCACGTGCGAGCAATAATTTGAAAAGTAAAAATATAGATATGGCCAAAATGGCATTAAAGTCCAAAATTTCCACAATTATGATGACCCCCAACCATTATCACCAACTTCAATGCTTGTAAACTATGTGTAACATCAATTCAAGCGAGCTAAGCCCCTGATATATTTAAAATACATGTATTAATACTTATAATTTCCTTGTTTAGCTTATACATTTATTTCAAGTTTTCTACTAAGATGTTTTTCGAATACCATCTGTACATAAAGATATAACTACACAATGTATATAAAAACAAGTGAAGTTGATTTGAAGAATGTTTCTATAATTGAACTAGATTTTGCTTTCGCCTGAAAAATCAGACTGCGTTATACAGTGCATACATGTTTGGTTAAAATAGTTTATGTAAGTTCTTACAATGAACTGGGCCAGGAATTACAACCAATACTTACACTCAGCATTCAGCACTCAGCACTCAGATATTGAAATTGTGATACAATGGGCTATTATTTGTCCCCTAGATTGCAAATTGAGGAAAATATATACAATTGTTTCATGGGTGTTGAAAATAACATTTAATACAATGTCATGTTCTTTGTTATTGTGTGTTCTTTGCTTCATAAATTATTGAATCAGAGTGCCACACTCAGCACTCAGACTGATAAATTACTAAAAATATTATAGCTTACAAATGTACTAAATTACTCTAGGAAGTGAGCTAAAAATAATACTTAGTATCAATTTAAGTTATTATTATTATTACAACTTCATGCTCTCAGAAAATGCCACTTTAAACCTCAAAAGAATGAATTTTAACATTTGAGTGCTGCGTGCTGAGTGTAAACTTGTATTGGTTGTAATTCCGGGCCCAGGTTGAAACATTCGGATTAAGCTAAGCTTGTTTACCTTGTAGAACTGTTCCGTCCGGTCTGGAATGAGTCCACGTGACTACTGGTGGCGGATTTCCGGTTGCGTCACATCTTATGACGACAGTGTCGCCGTCTTTCATAACAACACTACCAGGTAACGTGGTCACCACTACTGGATCTATAAAAAAACGATCAATCAAAATTAAAATTGAACTTTATCTAGATAATTGGCAGATCTACATAAGATGGCTGATAATTTCATTGTTCTAGAAGGAAACGTCTCGAATGGTATCCACTTATTATGGTATCCACGTCAAATAAATGCGTTACTTACTTACTTATTTACTAGATTTTCTTTTTAAATCGTCCCGCCTTCAAACTCTTTGTAAAAGCACATGCAAAATTTGATCGTTTCAGCGATTCAAATTTTCAGAAAAGTTAAATCTGACGTCACATAGTCTCCATGGCAACTCGGCTTCCCCTACTTACCGGTCACTATAAGCTGAATGTTTTTAATTTCTTTCCCAAACACATTTTCGATGACACACGTGAACGTTCCGCTGTAATAGAACCAAAATGAACTATTGTAATGCGAGTGACATGACTTTATCCGGTTTTCATGAAAATAGGCTCATAAGAAACTCAATGCTGATTTCAAATATGCAATAGTCGTATAAGGTCGTAAGTAGCACCTTTAAATTCTAAGCCATCGATGTGTAAACTCCTGAGAATCATTGCACATCAAAGCAACGTATAGTTCGCATTTTTCTAGCTATTGGAAGCGCATCAGAGGCAAACAAAATACAACTTTGGCATGAAAACAGGTCATCCCTTTTGGCGCAACAAGGCTGTATATCTCACTATTGTGTATACGGACGAAATGTTGTTTTCTACCATTTAGTTTCGTATCTTATGTGTCCTTTCCTAACTAAAACATATTTCTTCAATGAGTGTAATACTGACCTTAACCGAACGCTTCGACTTTATATGAGGGCTTTTCAAAATACACGAGCGTTTACTTAGAAATGTTGTATAAATTCGATCGGACAATATATTGATCTAGATAATCTATTGTCGTAGATACTAAGTTATTACAAATGCAAACATTTATCCAAAAGAAATCTTAGCATAGATCTACATTATTGAGTTTGCATTAAAAAATCCAAAACTAGGCTGAAAAATTTGGCCCAGCGCCCTTGATGACGTCATTATGATGAACCAGTGACATCACGACGTCAATATGACGACCAGTGCCCTTAATGACATCAATATGACGACGTAGCACCCTTGATGACGTCATTATGACGACCCAGTGATAGTATGACGTCAACATGACACACTTACCTGTCCGATCTCTGTGCTTTCAGTATTTCCAGTCCCGCTGTTGTGGTGGCGTATCTATTGTTTCCTGTAGGATCCACGGCTGGTGAGAGTGATACCCTCGGTGGTGGGAACCCAGTCGAGTTACATGGTAACAGAACGTTCTGACCAATGTATGACGTCACAACCTCATTATTAGTGCCAATATATCCTGGTTTCTCTATGAAGACAAAGAAAAAATAACATTTTAAATAAATCTACTTCGAGGGTTGTTCCAAAAAAGCATGGATTATATTATTTCCAGTAGTTGTGACTGGTGCAACCCAAAAACGATACGTGTCATCGGATAAATTGCTTCGAAAGAAACTATCCTTCAACAATTAATCGGATAGATCTATCGATTCTAAAAGTACCGAGTACAAGCATACTAGAGTCCTTTTGTTTTTGTTGGCCTGTTATGATTTTATCAAACTTTAACTAAACAATAACTTCAATTCGATAATAAGGATCAAAACTAGTCCCCTTACTCTCTGTTCTAGTTAGGTACCGGATTATGAAAGCAACATACCTTTTTGAAAACTTCCGTTATCTTATTTCTTTAAACTTCATAAATATATGCAAAAATAAATGGGACAAAATCATATAATATGAAAAACATTGTTGAATATATATTTGTCAGCACAATGATGTTATCGTGTAATTGAAATATATTTTCTATCTTGTTGCTAAATGTATTATAAATGAAAAATAAACGGGGTCACCCGAAAAGGGCCTCAAATGAAAACAGAATTAGGAAAACAGCCTTTAAGGTGATGGGTTCGGTTTCGGAAACCAAAACAACAATGAATATGTGTCTTTATTTTTTGCTTTCAATGGATTATGGAGATTATTCAGTGAAAATAACAGTGAAAATAACAGTGAAAATAACAGTGAAAATAACAGTGAAAATAACAGTGAAATTATCATTTTGTTATTTTCCCTGTTTTCGAAGCTGGTTCCATTATCGTTCAGAAAAAGAAACGTAACGTCAACGGCGCCGGGCTTTAAAGCTACGTCATCATGACGTCATAATGATCACGTCGTGACGTTCCAATTTCGACGTGATTTTTCCAATTAAGCCAATTACGGTGCACTTTTAAGAGAAATTGAAGTATATAATAAACAGAAAATTTGTTGATTTTTGGTGAAAGATCAATTTTATTTCACTCGTGATCACATAAAATTTTCAGTGATCACTCGATGAAATAAAATTCGATCTTACACCAAATTCAACAAATATCCTCTATTTAACTTACGCAATGACGAGCAACATGATTGTCCACCAACTTGTCTTGTCACGTGACTTCTTCTACCACGTGACGTCTCTTCGCACGGTTCTCCTGAAATTTCATAAACACCAATGATGGATTGTTGATCATAATGAAAATTGGTATTACTGTCAAATATGAAATTCACAATAAATATAATCCAGTTAGGAACTGGTGACAGTGACGTAGCCGTTTATGCGTACACAGAAGATTACAACCATTGTCTGAATTGGTAGTGCGAATATAGTTTGTTAGTTTAGCATTGAAATTATGGCTGTCTGTTTAAGCCTTTCTAATTGGTTTTACACGGTAATAGTGGACTCGACCGCTACGTCACTGTATTCTTAAACTGACTGGACTTTAAAGTCGTTATTATTATTATGATAATGTTTTAAAAGTTGTCACACTTTTTAAAACGACATTTTTTAACACTTGTATGCTGTTAGATTATCTAATAATAAATTAATGATTATAATGGTATGTTGTATCATGTGAAAATATATTTTTTTAAAATACAAAGGAGAAAGCGACACAATATGCAATTCATAATAATAACATTAACCTGTCCACAGAGAGTAATGGTGGCAAAATAATCAAGTTTAAAAAAAACAAAACAAATGTAACATCATACCAAAGACGAAAAAAATGGTACCAGAAGTTCCATTGCTAGACGCTCAGCATAAAAGGGAAACTGGCGTCTCTTCTCTCATACCCTGAGGTGTCGAGAGTGATTAATATATATTAATACAATCGACCTTAAATAAATGAGTATAAATTAGTAACATCACCTACCTTGCACTGCCTGTACGTTTGAGCTGACCTGGAGAAAAAGAGACGAGATTATGAATGAAGAAGGAATACAACATCCCAGCGCACATGTTACAGTGTAGCAATATCACGTGATGTTTCGCTACAGGTCCAAGCCAAAAATTGTCAACATTGGAAAACAAAAATAGCCATAAGTATTTTATTTCTTCATCGATACCTATGAAATATACGACACGCTAAGGGGAAGATTTTTTGCTTTCCAAGAAATGCAATACCTTATTCAGCAGCACCCTGTGAAATCGTGGACAATACAGGTTTCATATGGTGCTTGAAATAACGGTCAAGCTGCTGAAAAAGACCATGTATGTCATGGAAAGCAAATAATGTTTCCCTTAACGTGTCGTATATAACATAGAAATCGACAAAGAAATAATTAAAAGTACTTATGGCTATTTTTGTTTTCCAATGTTGACAAATTTGTCTTGGACATGTAGCCAAATGTCACGTGGTATTGCTACACTGTGTTAAATGGACAACATGTTTAAGGTCAATGAGCATGTGTACTATTCATATTAAGTCGCGAAAATGGATGACACTGGCTAGAAATAATGCCTGATGTTTAGTATCACCCACATTTGATCTTTGTTTTGAATACAGGCTGTTAAAAAGTAACATTGGAAATACGTTTACAGACATTCAATATGAATGCATTTATGTATTTTTTTTACGCGTGGTCTTATTGAACTAGATCTTCTTTCTGGAAAAAAGAGATTATAATTTTGTTTGGTCTGATTTGTTTTAACTTCTAAGATGCCTCGCAGACAGACATTCCACTTAGCTTTTATCCTTTCCACTACCACGATTTTTGGAGGGCTAGAAAAATTTATATGGTCCCTATACCCCGTCTCTATTGACTTGCAGCACTGATAAAAACTCGATACATCCGGATGCTACACACCTGCCCCAAACTGAAAGTAGGAACAATTGTCAACATTTGGACTAAAGGTCACCTGGAAATGACGATATGACGGTGACCCTAGCGCGAAAAACTTCTTTTTTTTTAGCTTGGCAGGCCTACTTTTGGGGGCCCTTTAGGGCATTAATCCTGACCCCTTCTATAGAAAAATAAAATGTTTGGCGCTAAATGTTAATGCAATTCCACAGGGAATCGTACCGCAATGGCGAGTAGGACCAGTAATTTCAGTTTTGGAAAATCTACGTTCAAAGCCCTCTATGAAGGGGTCCAGCGGGCCAAAGAACCTGACCCTAAGCCCGTAATATCTTTTAGTCTTGGATGCCTGTGTACCAATGACAGTAAAATTCACGAATTTGGGCATTTAGGTCGAAAACTACGAAAGGCTAATATGGCCATCCCGGCGAGTCTGCATTAGTACGCTATAGTAGCGGAAAGGATAAGAATGCCTGTAGAGATCCAACACATATTTAGATTTCGTATAATTAGTATACGTGGTATTAGGGATCAACCGGCGGAAGGGAATTCAAACCCACGACACATAATTTAATTTTATCACATAACCTGCGGTTCAGGAGTGCCGTAAAGCCGTGCCGTAAATATCGTTCGGTACTCCCAGACTGTGCAATAAATATTTAAATGAGCTTCACGTGACGTTAGCCAATCCATGCATTGATCCGTCAATGGCGTCAGGATAATATCAACGTCGCTATGACGTCGCGCTAATTGTACCGCTGATTTTTTGCTGAAACATATGCAGCGTACATCATCCTTTTGAACAGTAATGAGCGTTTTCTAAGGTTATGTGATAAATAGGATCTTACATTCGTGCTCATTACATACGAGTTTTATTAAACTCATCGACAACAACAATATGACACTCGGAAAAGCCTCGTGCCATATCATTTTGGCCAATCGTTTAATAAAACTCGTATGTTATGAGCACTCATGCAAGATCCTTTATAACTAGCGTCGTTTATATACAGTGATAGATTCACCTAACCAGTTCTCGTGTTCGACCGTAGGACATTATCTCTCCCTAAACATTTTTTCTGATCATCCAATAAATAGACTAAATGTAAAGAACTACAATGTTCTTCACAAATTACCTAAAATTGACGACAGAATGTCAGCTATATCTGTCGAAATAGTATGCCAAAAATCACATTTAGTAAATGTATGGATGACGAAATACTAATGTTGCAAGAGTTGCTCCCCTTAGACTTTAAATTATGTATGTATTGTTTACATTTCGTTGTTTTTGATTACAAACCAACTAGAGGCTTTATTTTGATTTCTTCCATCTTATGGTGTTTTCCACCTTTGGGACTCAATTAAAATGCTCATAATGCATCATTTTGCAGATAAGTTGCCAAGCTATTGCTTTTTCAAATTAGCCATTTAATGCATAATGGGACTTGAATGAAGATTTACTGTAGCTAGCACCAACCTTCTCATCCACAAGTTGCTGTATAACCTGTCTAAGGTCATCAGGTATCTTTCTATCTGTGTTATCTAACCCTGTAGTGTCCTATAAAAGTGAATATTCCCCAAAGTTCATGTTTATGGAAATTAACATCAGACAAAATCATACCACTAGTCTTTTAAAGGTTCACGCATGGCCTTCGTTCCCTAACGTCCATCCAGCTACTGGAGGTCGATATTTATTGTAAACATGTACATGTAATAACATTTGAAGCTTTTTACTCGATTGAAAAAAAACGGGAAGTTTTGATTCTAACTCATGTCCCAACGTCTAAAGTGGGGTGAGTCGTAAAGTACACTATTACAGCCCTGACAAAAGTAAACAAACATACACCAGTCTGTACAGAACATCGTTCGTTTAAGCCAGTTTCTCAACTTTTTCCGTTGCATACATATTCCTGGACTGTATCCTAACTAGTACCAAATAACCCTTTCACAAGGAACCAGCATCTGCTCAACATGTGGAGAACAATCAACATTGATGTCAAATTTGTATGGAAGAATATGACATGCCGGCATCGCCGGGTTACAAATCCAGCGCACAAAAAACTGAATCATGGCCGCGCCTACGGGACATCCAATTGTCTCCAATTCAAAAGGCTCAAAACGTCATGCCATACCCGCCTTATGAATATCAACACACACACATCGTAATAAACGTTACTAATATGTTAATTGAAATAAAGTGATAACAGTTAGAAAGCTATCCCTACCTCGTTAAAGACGAGGCCCATTTCCAGGGCGTCTAGCCTCGTTTTGAGTTTGTGAATCTCATGGAACTGTACGTAGTTCAGGAACGCGAATGCTACAACAAGCGTGAGTGTAGATAAAGTCCATATAAATCCACTTAGGCAGCTGTGTCCATTTCTTGATCCACTTCCGGAAGCGTCTCTGCTAACTTCCGGTCGCGATGAAGATTTTTGTTCGTGTTTTATTCCTCCCATTTCTATTTCTGCCCGTATTGGACACTCGCGTTTATAGTTTATGTTAAGACGTTTTTTGCACCTAATACATTAGGGACCTCTGCAGAAAAGGGATTGTAAGTTTGGTGCCTTATCTGTCGCTTACGTTAAAAGGGGTCAGAGTTGACTATCAGTACTAACACACACACTTTAAATTGTTAACTCTTCGCCTTAAAAGTTAATAGTCAAGTTTGTTATCAGCATAATATGTTCCTTAAAGGTTTTGAATAGTATGTTTGCTTCTAAATACACATAACTATATATATAGTGGATCGTTCTTTAAGGCATAATTTTTTATAACACGATAATTTTTATAGAGATTTGTCGGACAATTTCCTACGCAGAACCTTTACCTATTGACATGCATTATTTAAGTAAAAAGATAATAGAAAATTGGACAGAAAAAGCAGCAGTACTCAAACTAGCCGAGCACTGAAAACCATAAAACATAAAAACATCACATATACAAGTTCACGGTACCGTGCTCAACACATATCTGAATGAGAAAATAAACTTGACCGCTAAAATACCAAATTGCAGTGTGTAATGGTATATTCTAACATGACCGACGCTTTTGCCTATATAGACAAAGAACAAAAGTACCGTTGAATAACGACTGCTACACAATGAAAGTGACGTCATATCGTTTTATGACGTCATGCAGGTAAACAAGTAACGTAAACAGCATACTCTCACAAACTAACACTGGTTTCATATATCGTTGCTGTTCTTCGAAAACCTCGTATACACGTTTTGGCTAAAAAACGATTATACGCACATCGGAAAGCCCATTCAGTAACAAATCTTCTGCGAAAATGCCGGATAAGATAGTTTAAAAATAGCCTCTCAAACGAGAAAGTTAGTACTTGTGCGAAAATTCTTGATTTTTTTCCTGGGGCCACATTTTTGTCTGCGAAAATCTCGAATAAATTGTTTGGTTGTTTTTTGGTTACGCTTACGTCAAATATGCAAAACAATTAACCTGTAATGGTATATTAAAACGGATAAGTAGAAACACTTTAATATTTTAACCTTGAACAATATAAATATCTATAAATGGCTAATTTAAATTATACGAGGATTTAGAAAACGCAATAACGTAATGCGAAAAAACTGAATAATGCCGCGAAAAAGTCGAATAACGGCAAATGGAACAAATTTGACAAAAAATAAGAACGAAAAGCTCGTATAATCGAGTTAAAAGTTAAAGTATGGATTTTCCTTTGCTCAACCGACACGTACATTTACGTGCATTCAAAGTGGAGTTACAAACGCTATGTTCGTGTCAAAGAATTAAATAAATATTCACTGTTAGTAAAAAGTTATTCAGTTTTTTTCGTCTCCTGAAAAGAAGCCAAAATTGATATACGAGGTTTTCGAAGAACAGCGACGATATACTCAAATCAAAAGGTTTAGTCAGTAGGTTTTAATTGCGGTTGTATTTACACCCGATGAACTAAAAACGTTGAAAATCGTGTATTACATGACTCAGTGTAGCAATACCACATGACTTTTGGCTACAGTTACAAGAAGAAATTTGTAATTATTGGAAAATAAAATAGCCATAAGTATTTTATTTCTTTATCGATTTCTATTAAATAAACGCCACGCTAAGGGGGGAATTATTTGCTTCCCATGAAATATAAGATCTTTTTTAGCAGCTTTACCGATTTTTCCATTACCCTGTGAAACCTACACGTTCCACGGTTTCACAGGGTAATGGACAAAACGGCACATCCGCTGAAAAAGATTTTATATTTCATTGAAAGCAAATAATGTTCCCCTTAGCGTGGCGTAGATTTTATAGAAATCGATGAAGAAATAAAATACTTATGGCTACATTTGTGTTCCAATGTTTACAAATTTCTACTTGGAACTGTAGTAAAAAACCACGTGGTATTGCTACACTGTGACTGTGTTGAGAGTATATCTGCCGATACGCGTGAAAAGTGTGTACCTTAACATCGGGTGTAGTCAGTTTTCCACTAAAACCTCAAATTACACGTGCATGCCATTTTTTGCCAACACATTAACATTGTTAGCATCTGTTTTATTAAAGCACTTATGGAAATCATAAACTAGCACTCAAATGTTATATGTAATGCTTGATGAGTTTCGAACGACTACAAAGTCAGTGTATCAATACCACGTGACTTTTGGCTACAGTTACAAGTAGAAATGTGTAAACATCGGTACAAAAATATAGCCATAAGTATTTTATTTCTTCATCGATTTCTATAAAATATACGCCACGCTAAGGGGAAATGTATTTGCTTTCCGTGAACTATTAGATATTTTTCAGCAGTTTTACTGATTTTTCCTTTACCCTGTGAAACCTACACGTTCAACGGTTTCACAAGGTAATGGACAAAACGGCACAGCCGCGGAAAAAGATTTTATAGTTCACGGGAAGCAAATAATTGTCCCCTTAGCGTGGCGTATATTTAATAGAAATCGATGAAGAAATAAAATACTTATGGCTTTTTTATTTTCAAATGTTTACAAATTTCTTCTTGTAACTGTAGTCAAAAGTCACGTGGTATTGCTACACTGAAAGTGTGCCTACAAACATCATCAGTCCCAAATTTGTAGTTGTAAAAGAATTATTGAGACTTTAAATATAAGCGTGCTTTGATAAAACAGTACCCTGAAGTTCAGCACCTCCATAAATTTTGGACAATCTACCTTTAAGACAAGTTTTACTGATAAGGATCTTTTGTGAAACCTGCAACTTCCTGATTACATAGAGCATACGATGCTATCAAGCATAAATGTTCCTTTGATAATTTGGGCAACATCGATTAAAAACATCAATTCATATTTCAGATGCAAGTTCATAGAGGATATTTGTTTGTTTTGATTGAATACGGTTTATATCTCTTTGTGTAGTGATGAAATTCAATATTAACATTTTATCACTATAATATGAGATATAGAATCCCGCAGTTAGGATATGGTGAGAGAGCCGAATGGAACGACTTATTCGGGATTAAACAGTTGAATCGACCGCAGCAAAGCATATTTCGACCATAAAGTACAAAAAACAGCGTTAAACACACCTTTACACAACCAATATTAGATAAAATGTTTGTCTGACATCTGTCGCGATTCCCTTCCGTTTTAAAAACGAAAGTTACCTACATATGACAAATTCGTCTTAGACGAAATAATTAATCGGTACGGAGTAGTCGTTCTTGACCGACTTTAATGTAGGCCTATTTTTAGTCCGGATACTGGGTTTTAGTTATAGTCACTTTTCGTCCAATCAAAATTCTTACAAATGTCAGAACAACAACTTTCGGAATACATCGGCTCTGTTCCACGGCTTCAATGGCGTAAATAAGGACATTTCAGTAGTGAAATGAAACAGGAGTAATTTATGTATCAATGAGGTAAGTGTTCTTGCAATCATTCGTTTTCAATGATAGAAAAGGCATTAATGAAGCCATGTGTGGTGTGCCTTTCCTTTATATTGCTTTTTAGGGCTCATAATCGGTCACGAAACAGCGACAAAGAATCGTGTCGCAAAGTGCTACATACAACTACTCGGGAGCCGATGAGACCTAACGTCATGTAATGTAATGAAATGATACGTTTGGTCTCTGTTGGGACTAGACCTGACCGCTGCGTCACTGTATTTTACCCTGACTTGACTATGCGTAAACCGTATTCAATCAAAACAAACACATATTCTAGTTATTGTATGCTTATCTGGGGCACAAAATTGTACTATTTATGCTAAATTACCAATGGGGTTAAACTGCGAATGGGTACATTATTCCATTTATATTTTAAATTCAGAATCCACCATCTTGAATTATGGTCACTATATGAAAACATACACCAACTTTTAGGACATTATCTAAATAAGAAATGAAACGAAAAACATATTTCTGTTCAGTAATAAAATAGTAATACATGTAGACAGTTAAGTTTAGCGTTTTTGGTAAAATCTAAGTAGGGTTCAGCCACAGGAACTTGCATAACTTTTTTCTGTAGATCTATTAAATATATAATTTAATATATTTCTTGATACTGGCTCTACAATTTTTTTTTAAAGTTATGCTAGTTCCTGTGGTTCAGCTTAGTTTCAATTCTAGTACTGTAATTAATTTTAGTTCGATTGTCATGGAAACACAATCTTAAACATTACTTGTACATTAATCATTCCTGGTGTTATCCATCGCCACGAGGGTATATTAGAGAAGATACTCCATATATTCCCTTTATACTGAGGGCCTAGTAAGGTAATTGCGTGTACCATTTTGATTACGTCTTTGATATGATGCGGCCTGTGATCATAACTAGGACCTCCCGCGCAGTCTAAGCGGACGCTCTACCACTAGGCTATCGAGGCGGTTTTCATGTTAAACTTTAAGGAATACCATACTGTTGACAATTAATGCAAAGTACGAATTCGTTTGACCACTCGGCCTTATCTTATATGTTTGTGATGACCTGATATTTTAAGGAAGCATCTAACTTCAAATGGGTACTACTTTGTCAAAGCATTTAAGAAAGTCTATAGTTCACGTTCAAACTTAAAGTATGTGTAGTTCTTTGACATCATTCTGCAAGTTATGGTAAAGCGTTGTTCATTATCAATTATTGAGCAATCAAGGAACTCCTATAAACCATATCAGTTCCTAACGTGTAGATATTTAAAGAACAATTCAGAATTTAAATTTGAATGTAAGTTTACTAATTCCTTAAGTGCTTTGATAAAACAGTATCAAGTTATGTGTTAACGTTTGCTGTTTCCAATCGATGACGTCACATTTGTTTTGTTATCCATAAAAATATACCCAAAAAATATTTGCATATCAACTAGAGTTTTAACTCACCATCGTCCTGCGGGCGCATAGTCTGTTAGTTTGATTGAGTTCGACTGAGACTGTCGTAAGTGCGTGGACATCTGGTTTTTCCTTGCCTAATTGGCAAATGACCTCAAGCTTCGAGGGAGGGAAGAGACAGTCAGACAGTTTGTGTGATACAAGGAATCCGGGTGCGCTGCCCTAGCTTTTTCCAAATAGACTCCTTGGTTCTTAAGCGTGTCCAGTGTATAGCACCGATACACTGCAGCGAGATTACCTCTGGGTTACCAAGTTAATCTCTAGTTGTATCGGAAACACTGAAAAGCGTTACTGAAAATTAATGACCAAGTGACCAGGCCAATATTCAAACCTGGGACCTCTCTACCAGTAGTCGAAGTCGAGAGGTTCACCCACTCAACCACCGTGTCACCTATGTTTGTTTAATTTTGGTGACTTTATCAATCAATCGGACATGTCCATACGACCACCAATGGCAAATTGATCCTAATGTAACCTTATAACCGACTCACAAAGTGTATACCTTACTAGGTATCAAATGGGTGCCATACCTGGTCTCGACACGTCATACTCCCCCATGAAAGCAACAATGTCCACTCTGCTTCACATGATAAATGTAAACCTTATCAGATATCATATGGGGTGTCATCCCTTGTCTCGACATGTCATACTCCTCCATGAAAGCATCAATGTCCACTCTGCTTCACATGATAAATGTAAACCTTACCAGATATCACATGGGATGTCATCCCTGTCCTCGACACATCACACTCCCCTATGAAAGCATCAATGTCCACTCTGCTTCACATGATAAATGTAAACCTTACCAGATATCATATGGGGTGTCATCCCTTGTCTCGACATGTCATACTCCTCCATGAAAGCATCAATGTCCACTCTGCTTCACATGATAAATGTAAACCTTACCAGATATCACATGGGATGTCATCCCTGTCCTCGACACATCACACTCCCCTATGAAAGCATCAATGTCCACTCTGCTTCACATGATAAATGTAAACCTTACCAGATATCATATGGGGTGTCATACCTTGTCTCGACACGTCATACTGCTCTATGAAAGCACCAATGTCCACTCTGATTCACATGATATATGTATACCTTACCAGATATCACATGGGTGTGTCATCCCTGTCCTCGACACGTCATACACTCCCATGAAGGCAACACTGTTATTGGTTCATGGTGGAAGGGTTAGTACTAGAATACAGTATAGGAAAATTGTCGCCGTATAATGTATACAGTTTAACCTCTCCAGCGCTTTTTATTGCACAAAGCAACAACCTCTGTCAGACCTAGTTTTAGCCGAATATCATTTTGGGACTATATTATACTGTTATTGACTGATGCTGAGGTGAATATGATGTTTTGTTGACCGGAAAAAAGTGATATTGCCAGATGACTAAACATCATATTTATCGAAACATAAGTCGACAACTGTTATATTGTATACCATGCCATAAGTCAAGGAAATAAATCCTATTGACTCTTTTTTAAAATTATAATAACTTAAGTCTTTCTTCAGGAAAGTGTATGTAATAGAAACAAAAGACGATTTTCAAGTGTTCTAGACAACCATGCTCTTCTTATCTATATGTATGAGAGAGTATTCACGTATTTATTAACGGCATTTCTTGTAAATGGCTAGGTAGGTCCTACTATATATATGTATGAGCAGCTGTAGGCCAAAAAATACGGGAAATGACGTTACGATGTTTGCAACGTTATGTCGCAGGAAATGATGTCACGTTAAGGCCGTCTAAGCCAATCAGAATCCTTGTTACATAATATATATACAGTATAACACGGTGTTTGTGACCATAACAGCCTGAAATATGTGTTGATTTCTTGTTTTGCTAGTTAAAATCAATTTTTATCGTCTTTTACGCCGTTTGTATTACATTTTCAGTCAATTGACCAATCAGAAACAACGTAACAAAATAATTATACAGAATCAACCAATCAGGTACAACGTAACAAATATACAGATTCGACCAATCAGGTACAATGTAACAAAATATACAGAATCGACCAATCAGGCACAACGTAACGAAATATACAGAATCAATTTTATTGATATCCAATCACAGCTGTTCTTACATTTAACAAACAAGATTTTTACAAAAATACGTTTTGCACATTTTAAGAACTACAAAAAAACGTTTGCGTACATATCAAAGCGTCGTATTTGTCATAGTATGGCTCATATATAAACAGCAAATTTTCAGAGTTCATTGAAGATATTTAGTCAAAAAATGTTATAATCAATTTCAGCGAAATATTGTTATTTTCATCATCATGTTATTTTTAACCAAACGTATGCAAACTTTTTTCAAGCTTTCCCTGGTACCCCGATTCTATGTTCATTAAAACCCCGGGGTCATTACATGTATTTCCCATGATTTCAATGATTGTATTTCCTGGTGAAGGTGAAATGCCGAAACGTTGATCAATAATACAAGCTAAATAATTTCAATGCGTGTTGGTGTTGACATTTAACTTTATACATTTCCCATCGCACAGTTGACCATGTTTTTGGTCTATCTAAAGCATTAATTTGGAGCATTAATGAGCATAATAAGTTAATTGAATGCTCTTTCAAAGGTAATAATGGTTTGATTGGTCAATGTCATCTTATATCAACCAAGAGTGACAATGTATCAAAATATACATGTTGTTATTTTCACTGTAACATTTTACATGACACCCTCGATTTGTCCTTATAACCAGTCTTACCACAGGTAACTGTATCATTAATAAAGAGTAAAAAACTATTTTTTTTATAAAATGTATAATAGTCTGGAAAGGTTCTTAACACGGGAAATTAACCACACAGTCACTGAGGTGCAGTTTGATTTTAGTAAACATTTCATTAGCACTGGAGTTATTTTAAATATATTTACATAATCAGAAACTAGAGAGCTTCGTCGTTAATTTGATATCAATATTTTCAAAATCCGTCCATAAATAGGAAAACATATAAACCCTTAGGCCGTGAAATAATTATCTTTTTCTTGTTTAAAATAGCATGGTCGTTTTTACTGAATGCACCTCAGTGACTGACTAGACACCGTGGTATCGTTTCATGGTATAACTTTTTAGCTAGTTGATTAATTTCGATAGGATTTTGCAAGAAGGTAGTTCTAACAATGGTGTATGAATGTAATTACTTTATGAAGATATCGAAAGCCAATTCTTGTTTTTGATACCATGAAAAGCTGACCACTTCAGTACAAATTCACCTTTCTAAGATATTATAAATGTTATAAAATATTGTTTTACTCTTTATCAATTATACAGTTACCGGAGAGAGTTTTACAGTACAATAACGAAAACATCCGAAGATTAATTAGCATCTAGTCAAATGCAATATACATGTACTATAATTACAATAATGGCAATATCAGTGTGGCAATACCACGTGACTGTTGGCTACAGTTACAAGAAGAAATGTGTAAACATTGGAACAAAATAGCCATAAGTATCCTATTTCTTCATCCCATTCTATGAAATATATACGCCACGCTAAGGGGAAAGGTATTTGCTTTCCATGAAATATAAGAACTTTTTCAGCAGCTTTACCGATTTTCTATTACCCTGTGAAACCTAAACGTTCCAATGTTTAACAGGGTAATGGACAAAAAGGCACAGCCGCTAAAAAAGATTTTATATTTCTTGGAAAGCAAATACTTTTCCCCTTAGCTGGCGTACTATATATTGAATTGTAATCGATAAAGAAATAAACTGTTAACAAATTTCTTCTTGTAACTGTAGCCAAAAGTCACGTGGTGTTGCTACACTGAATATAATTGTTTACACAAGGCAAGATAAATATGTAGTACATTGTATATGACCCAAACAACGACTCAACAGTCAACACCGCCCAGGAATAAACAGATAAACAGACCTTTTAGCATACAGTATAACGTCCCTTACACCATAGTGCGCACACGATAATGAGAAAGGCGGGAAAAAATTGAAACTGTTTACGAACCTGAATCGGTTTGGTGAACTGCTGCAAAGTTGGTATAAGTTACAAATTACTAAAGTAAGCAGATATGGTTAGTTTTGTACTAAAAACATCAGTGATTAATCGAGCTCGTCTGATGAATCCATCTTTTTGAAATACTACTAGTAGTATTCCGAAAATTCCTGTATTTCTCATTATCATGGACGCACTATAGTGACAGTATTCTATAGTACCCTCTTCCATATCAACACCAATTTTAAAACAAACTCAATAAAAATACCAATCGACATGGGTCCCTATCTGTCTCCAACAAGGACCTCCAAAATCAATAAAGACAGTAGTGTTCCGAAAATTCCTGCATTTCTCATTATCATGGACGCACTATAGTGACAGTATTCTATTGTACCCTCTTCCATATCAACACCAATTTTAAAACAAACTCAATAAAAATACCATTCGACATGGGTCCCTATCTGTCTCCAACAAGGACCACCTAAATCAATAAAGACAAGAAGACATGGGTACAATACTTCCAAGAAGAAGATGGAAATGATTAGGACATGTGACGAGAAAGGACAACTATTCCATCACGAAGGTGACATTACACTAGACGCCTAAAGGAAAGAGGAAACGAGGAAGACATAAACAACACGGAGGCGCCCTGTCGAGACAGAGTTCAAATAAAATGAATCAATATTGGGGAACAGTTGAGAAGATCGCGAAAGACATGCTCCAGTGGAGGTCCTTTGACGTTGCCCTACATGCAAGAGGGCATAACAGGTAATAAGTAAGGAAGTATGGGTCCCTATTAATAGTCTTATTATTGAGAATGTTTTGTATACGATACTGGCCTATTTGCTTTAACATAAGAACACCTACCACACAGAGGATTTAAACTAAAATGTACATACACATGTACTAATTATGGCGAGTTAAAAGTAGAGGAAAATGAACGTATTTGTTCATTTTGACACGAACTTAAAGATACATAAATACATTCGACATAATACGACGGACTCAATTAACATAAACGTCAAATATTGTTCATTTACTATGTGGCTGTGTTTACTACACCATACCAGGTGGTCCAAATCCCATTGGCGGGAAAGGACCAGGTGGCGAACCGAGCCCAGCTCCAAACGGACCTGGAACCCCTCCCATCATTGGACCTGGTAGCATGCCTCCTGGTAGCATTCCTCCTGGTGGCATACCGCCTGGTGGCATACCGCCTGGCATACCTCCTGGTGGCATACCGCCTGGCATACCTCCGGGTGGAACCATTATTGGACCAGGACCACCAAATGGACCACCACCAGGCATGCCGGTACCTGGGAAGCCACCAAACGGCATTGCACCCATAGGAGGAGGTATCATCCTCATACCTCCGCCAGTCATTCGAGCATCCCGACGTGTTCCTGTAGCTCGCCTGGTATCGCGTGAATCAGAACGTCTTCCCGCATCCGTGCCTCTTCTTTCCCCGCCACTTCTAGAATCTCTTCGAGCTTCACGGCCAGATGATCTTCCACCACCAGTTCGGCTAAGATCACGTTCAATCACCCTTCGCGTATCTCCTGAACTACCTTGGTCTGTTCTACTTCCACCGCTAACAACCCTTGAACCTTCTCTCCTTCCATCTCTCTCTCTGTCAAATTCTGGGTCTCTATGCATCCCAGCATGACCTCTTCCCCCGTGCATACTTCGGCTAGCAAATCTACTATCAAAAACAATAGCTGTGTTATTTACTCTTGGTCCACCACCTGTCATGTCAACAAAGTATTTAGGATCTCTGGAGTCCCGCCTGTCCACTGAAGCTCCATCGCGCGATCTGCGATCGGCAGGTATTCTATCTCTTGAACGACTTGAAGACATTCTGTCAAAACTTCTAATTTCTAAACGTTCACGATCACCTCTTACTGCACCCGATGCTCTTCTATCGCCTGCAGCAGACGACCTTCTGAAACCACCGTCGCGTATGTCAGAAATCAGCATATCACCACTGCGTCGCCCAAATGGCATGGTAGGTTCTCTCATCCGCGTGTCGGGAGAATCTCTGTCAAGGACTCGTCTTTCTATCCCTGTTCGTGGATCTCTCATTATCCTGAAAGATTCACCTTGTCTATCGGTCATAGGCATATCTCCACTCATCATATCGCCTCTGAAAGCGGTTCGTCTTGCATCAAAAACTCTCAAATCTTGTCTACTCGAGTCTCCCCTGTCACCTCTGTCAACACGTGCTCGATCTGATCTCACTGTATTTCTATCCATTTCTCTCCGGCCACTTGAGCTACGGGCGTCTCCGTTGAATGTGAACTCGTTGCTACGACGTCTAGAATCTCCACCACCCATCACGTGACTTTCACGAATGTTACCCAAGTTGAATGAACTAAGCTGACCCTCTATGTTTATCGAATCACTTTGAGATCTTGATGTTTGCCGTCTGTCAGTACGACGCCTATCGGCTATCTGCCTTATTGGATCCCTTTCCCGTTGCTCCAATCGGCGTGTCTGTTGGTTTATAGATACAGCACCGCCACCGGTGCTTGCTCTGACAGTCCCGCTTTGTTTGAATCTATTTATTTTTCCTGCAGTGTTCGTAATAACTGGAGCCTTTGTACCCATCACAATGTGTTCCGACACTCTATTTATATCTGCCAACGATAGATCGATTGTACTACCAGCCAGCCTGCTGCCGGAGGTTCTTGAACTAGCTTTAACGGGTTTTGTCTTAGTTTGACTTGTTGTACCCACTTTTCCAGTGTCAGCAATATCTACTCCTTTATCACTAGCGCTGACCATTGATTCAATAAACCATCCACTTGGTTGCACCTCCAATTTCACGCTTGGCCCAAGTGTATCTTGTCCAGTTTTAGCTTCGTTTGTGGTTTTCACAGCCGCATCCTTTTTAGCACTATCAACACTGGATTTTATAGCTTTTGTTTCCTTCTTCACGTTAAGTAATGCATCGTCTAGTGATTTCATTATAACATGTTGCATTTCATGGTTGATATCAATGCTGGCGTCTGTCACAGCTGCCGGTGCGGTATTATCGAGTCCTATAGCACCAGTAGCACCCGCGCTTTTCATTATTTCATTAGCCTGATTGACAATGGCGTCAATGTTTCGTTCAATGAACACATCGTTTATTCCGTCAAATGTTGAAGGGGTTGTGATATATTGAGTAGGGGATGTCGTTGTATCACGGTTCATTGTGCTAACACCGCCTTTGTATGTTTCTGATTCTACATTGCCTTGTTCAACTGCACCTGAAACGCTACCACCTCGACGCAGAGAGCTTTGAATTAAATCAGCTCTTAGTAAGTCAATCTCATTATTCACATCAATGTTGACATCGCTTCCAGTTATTCCAACGCTTCCAAGACTGTTCGCGGCTCCACCAAAACTAACACTAGCCTGACTGTTTGCGTCTCCGCGAATTCCAGAAGATCCTTTTAAGCCGGCGTTTGCTTTGCTGTTTGCGTCTCCGCCACCTGCAGCAAAGCCGCTTAAGCCAACGCTAGCTTGACTCTTTTTATCTCCGCTCACTACAGCGAATTCGCCTAAGCTAAAGCTAGCCTGACTGTTAGCATCTTCGCCACCTGAAGCAAATCCATCATATACAGCGCTAGCCTGAGTGTTTGCATCTCCGCCCACTACAGTAAATTCGCTTAAGCCACCGCTAGCCTTGCTGTTTGCATCTCCGCCTCCTGAAGCAAATCCATCAAAGACAGCGCTAGCCTGAGTGTTTGCATCACCGCCCACTACAGTAAATTCGCCTAAGCCAAAGCTAGCTTGACTGTTTGCGTCTCCGCCTCCTGTAGTAAATTCGCCAAAGCCACCGCTAGCCCGGCTTTTTGCATCTCCGCCCACTACAGTAAATTCGCCTAAATTAAAGCTAGATTGGCTGTTTGCGTCTCCGCCACCTGAAGCAAATCCATCAAAGACAGCACTAGCCAGAGTTTTTGCGTCTCCGCCTCCTGAAGCAAATGTACCAAAGCCACCGCTAGCTTGACTGTCTGCGTCTCCGCCAACGCCAGCAAATCCGTCTAAGCCGCTTGATTGAGCTTGAGCGTTGTTGCCACCTTCTACAGTCAAAGCGACTTTATATTGGTCAGCTGTGGCCGTAGAATGATCAGAAACAGTGGTAGTAGATGCAATGTCTGAAACCATGGGAACACCGGAGCCAGCAGATATGTCTACACTGGGTTGCATTCCTTCAGATATGGTCATTGGGTTACTGACCTTTATATGGAAGATTCTTTGTCTGTCGTTACCAGTGTTATCTAGAGACGGGTCATGCATGGCATTCATCTGGGTAGTCACGGAGTCATAAACAATATTGTTGCCAAGGTTACCTGTGCTACCCGTGTTAAAGTTTAGAGTACTTGGGCCACTGGGGTTATTGTCCATACCAATGGCATCGGTGAACGTACCTCCGGTTGAAACGATGGAACCAGATCTTTGCTCTGTAGCAGAATCCGCTATGAAATTAAAACCCGCACTATCCTTAGTACCATGCGCGCTTGAACCGTCAACTGAAAACGCTGATCGTGTCGCTGCCTTTAGTGCTCCAAATTGGCCGGTTGTTGGATCTGCCACTGTGGATGCAGTTATTGCAACCTTGTCTTTAGGTTCCGGATTCGGTGGAGGTGGTACAAATCCAATAGCACCTCCAACACCACCGCTGTTTCTTGATAAATCAAACCCAGACAGACTAAGTTCAAGGTTCTGTCCACCACTTGAGCTGCCGACGACATCAGCTGCGATTGTGTGCATGGCACCTGTTAACCCTCTGCTATCAGTTGTGGTTCCATCAAGATCGAAATGAATACCGAAACTTCCAAATTTGTTACCATTAGCAAATCCTTCATCTCCTAATTGATTGTTCAGAGCAAAACCACCGCCCATTTGTCCATCTCTACTTGCCATGGATGATGTCGATACCTTACTTCCTGATTTTATCTTACGCATTTCACCTTCGCCTGTGCCAACCTTAATGATATCTGTACCAGCTGTAAGTTTTATTCGACCATCGGCGGGATGCAGTGACTCCTTAAGGGCTGCAAGACCCGCGGAAGCATCACCTCCAGACTGGAATGAATTAGAACTGTCTGATGTTATACTGATTCTGTTTACAATAGGTTGGGCGGTGAGCCCATGTGTTCCACTAGCACCTTGTCCTTCGCTCAAAGCTTGTTTTATCCATGCTGTTGACTGGCCACTGGCGTCTGAAGATCCTTTGAATAGCATTGTACGGAATTTAGGCGACAGATGGTCGGCATGCTCGGGTTGTACGTTAAGGGATGCTGTCATCATTGATTCCCTTCTTGCGCTTGGTGTATTTGCAGTTGTTGAAACTCTGAAATTACAAGAAATGTGTGAATTTATATCTCCGTTTGTTTATATCTTTATATAAAAAATTGGCAATATTTGTAACCTTTGCAACTTTATTAAAATATTAATGAATCATTTACTAATCGAAATCGGGAGAACATCGCCGATGTGGAATTCCTCAGTGGGACCTTGGCTTTAATTGCTGAAACTTTATCGGGGTCGGGGCTTGGGGACGCGGCGGGGTGATTTTCAATCTGTAGAATTCAGTGGTAAAACATACATACCTGTGCTTGATTGATGGCCCAAAGAATGGGTTGTTTTTCACACTAGCAGGAACCTCGCCACCTATTCTGATATCTGCACAATTACGGAACTCATCTTGAGGTCCTAGTCCAAGACCTTCTTTGTTAGTGACTGGATCAGTGCCCCAACTATTCGCTGAAGATAGAATACTACAATAAACCTCACTGAAGACCGGGATTCCTATAACAGTGTAGCAATACCACGTGACTTTTGACTACAGTTACAAGAAGAAATTTGCAAACATTGGAAAATAAAATAGCGATAAATATTTTATTTCTTCATCGAATTCTATGAAATATACGCCACGCTAAGGGGGGAATTATTTGCTTCCCATGAAATATAAGATTTGTTTCAGCAGCTTTACCGGTTTTTCCATTACCCTTTGAAACCTACACGTTCCACGGTTTCTCAGGGTAATGGACAAAACGGCACATCCGCTGAAAAATATTTTATATTTCACGGAAAGCAAATAATGTTCCCCTTAGCGTCGCGTAGATTTCTGGAAATCGATGAAGAAATAAAATACTTATGGCTACATTTGTGTTCCAATGTTTACAAATTTCTACCTGGAACTGTAGTAAAAAACCACGTGGTATTGCTACACTGTATAATGCTGACCGGTACTGTAAAACCATTCATGCTCGTATTGTCAATAAGCAGATTCAGGTAACAAGGAGTTGCTAAATAGGTGGTGAGGGTTAAGGGGTTACTTTATAGGGGGTGGAAGGTAATAAGAGGTTGCTATTTACAGTATATAGGTGGTGAGGGTTAAGGGGTTGCAAAATTGGTGGTGAGGGTTAAGGGGTTGCTAAATAGGGGGTGGAGTTAAGGGATTGCTATGTATGGAGTGGGGGCTAAGGGGTTGCTAAATTGGTAGTGAGGGTTAAGGGTTGCTAACTAGGTGGTGAGGGTTAAGGGTTGCTAAATAGGTGGTGAGGGTTAAGGGGTTGCTAAATTGGTAGTGAGGGTTAAGGGTTGCTAACTAGGTGGTGAGGGTTAAGGGTTGCTAAATAGGTGGTAAGGGTTAAGGGGTTGCTAAATAGGTGGTGAGGGTTAAGGGTTGCTAAATAGGTGGTGAGGGTTAAGGGGTTGCTAAATTGGTAGTGAGGGTTAAGGGTTGCTAACTAGGTGGTGAGGGTTAAGGGTTAAGGGGTTGCTAAATAGGTGGTGAGGGTTAAGGGGTTGCTAAATAGGTGGTGAGGGTTAAGGGTTGCTAAATAGGTGGTGAGGGTTAAGAGTTGCTTAATAGGTGGTGAGGGTTAAGAATTGCTAAATAAGTGGTGAGGGTTATAAGTGGCTAAATAGGTGGTGAGGGTTAAGGTTTGCTAAATAGGGGGTGGGGTTAAGGGGTTACTTTATAGGGAAATAGAAGGTAACAAGAGGTTGCTATTTACAGTATATAGGTGGAGAGGGTTAAGGGGTTGCTAAATTGGTGGTGAGGGTTACGTGTTACTAAATAGGGGGTGGAGTTAAGGGATTGCTATGTATGGGGTGGGGGCTAAGGGGTTGCTAAATAGGTGGTGAGGGTAAAGGGGTTGCTCAATTGGTGGTGAGGGTTAAGGGGTTGCTCAATTGGTGATGAGGGTTAAGGGGTTGCTAAATAGGTGGTGAGGGTTAAGGGGTTGCTAAATTGGTGGTGAGGGTAAAGGGGTTGTTAAATAGGTGTTGAGGATTAATGGGTTGCTAAATAGGTGGTTAGGGTTAAGAGGTTGCTAAATTGGTGGTGAGGGTAAAGGGGTTGCTAAATAGGTGGTGAGGGTTAAGGGGTTGCTAAATAGGTGGTGAGTGTTAAGGGGTTGCTAAATTGGTGGTGAGGGTAAAGGGGTTGCTAAATAGGTGGTGAGGGTTAAGGGGTTGCTAAATAGGTGGTGAGTGTTAAGGGGTTGCTAAATTGGTGGTGAGGGTAAAGGGGTTGCTAAATAGGTGTTGAGGATTAAGGGTTTGCTAAACAGGTGGTTAGGGTTAGGGTTGCTAAATAGGTGGTTAGGGTTAAGGGGTTGCTAAATTGGTGGTGAGGGTAAAGGGGTTGCTAAATAGGTGGTTGGTTAGGGAGTTGCTATAAAGAGGTTGCTATATAGGGGGGTAATAAGGGGTTGCTATATATGGGGTGAGGGTTCAGGAGTTGCTATATAGGGGATGGGAGGTAATAAGGGGTTGCTATATAGGGGGATAGGAGGTAATAAGGGGTTGCAATATAAGGGTTCGGGTTAAAAAGTTGCTACATATGGATTGGGGTAAGGAGTTACAATATAGGGTCGGGGTTTTGGAAGGTTATAAGTGGTTGCTATATAGGGGGGATGGGATATTAAGTGGTTGCTTGGAGTGGGGAATTGGAGGTAATAAGGGACTGCTATAGAGGGAGATAGGAGGTAATAAGGGGCTGCTAGAGAGGGGTGGAGTTAAAAAGGGGCTGCTATATAGGTGATGGGATAATGGGTTGCTATACAGGGGGATTGGAGGTCATAAGGGGTGGCTATAGAATGTGGATGGGAGGTAATAAGAGGCTGCTATAGAGAGAGATCGGATAATGAGTTGTTATATGGGGATGGGGGTTAAGGGTTGCTATATAGGGGGTAGGGATATGTTTAATACTAAGAATCAATACGACCACCTGTGTGGAAAGTGCGATGGGTCGTAATTAGAGACATCACTGCACCATAAGTTATCTCCCTTTATAAGATATAGCCAGAATAATGGACGGCAGGGGATATAGTGGGGTCCGATTTTGTGAGGGCTTATTAATCAGTACTAAAAATTAAATTGGTACTTCAAAGACCTAATGCTTTATTTATTTTGAAAACACAAGATGTTATATCATAGAAACCAAATATTATCTGGCTCTTCAAAATGGAGGTTATATTACCACCACTGGCGGAATTTCAACTTTAGTGTTGTTAGAAACCGCGAAAAGGTTTAACAGCAATTAGAAAACAAGACTGCGTTCACTAAACGCTTATGCCCCCTGTGGAAGCCTTGTCCATAAATAAGTCTAAGTCCAAAATTAGGTCAAGGTGAAGGTCAAAATGGGGTTAGGTGGTACAGGCGTGTGGAGAGTGTTCATACCCAACATCCATGCAAGTATGAAAGCTTTGTAGCAAGCCATATTAATGCTAGAAGAAACAGTCAATTTGGGTTAACCAGGACGGACGGACGAACGGACGAACAGACGAACAGACGAACGGACGAACGGACGGACAGGTGAATCACTATATGCCTCCCCATCTATCGATAGGGGGGCATAAAAAGAGATATGGGACACTTTCTTATGCTCAAATATACTTTTCATGCAAAATGGAGATAAAATCATAGTTTAAACATATTTTATTACACAAACAAAATATACTATCAGTGGCATACAAATATATTTTATATACATGGGTAAAAGGGTCGATCCACAAGTTCCGAAACTTAGTTACAACTCTCCCCTTACCTAAATACGTGTATAGTATTGCATTAGCTCTAAATACTGCGTAAACTGTGAAATTGGACACCTAAGTATCTGTTATGAAAAAACTAAAACTCAACCACTCAATGTCATATGATGTTGCCAATTTTTCTAAGAAAAGTCAAAGATAAGAATTAGACGAGGTGTTCCGATTTAATATAAAAATTCCCTCATTCGGATCACATCGGACATTGTGAGATATATTGAGATCGCGGATATGATGACAAGGTGGCATCATCCAGATCTTTTATCGTATTGTCAAGACAACACGAATATGCAGACTCTGTCGAACTAATTATAATGTTTCACAATTGAAAATCTGAAGTGTCATTTTGATACTTCTGACTAGATTGTACCACGTCAGAGGCAAAATTAGCCAAAATACCACGGATTTAAGAGAAAATGACCCTTCAAACCAAAATATTGAGAGTCAAAATGTGGTTTTCTGGAAATTTTAAGGGTCAAAACCCCTACTCCCGAGTCGAATGGAACCCCTGTTACCTGTATGGTATCTCCATTGTATGACGCATCGATCACATTTCAGTTTGGGGTTGATGGCGATGGTAAGTCGGTGATCTCCGGCAGCCTTCGGGTAAAATCGCATTGGAGTTCCCGACAAATATCCTGTTGAAAATAAACCTCAGCAAATTATCATTAACACGTATAACTTATTTAATCATAACATTGTGTATATAAACATTGTTACCTCTCTTATTAATGTATCATTTTGATAGACATTATGTGTATTAGTATGTATAGTTCGCCGGAGATAACACTAGCCTTTGTTTACAAATAAAAATGAAGATTAAATACATTTTCGATATTTAATTTTGATCAAACTTATGCATATACACTTTTAATGATATACTCTTTAAATCTACACTGATAACAGGCAGCCAGTCGACCGTGCAGTGTTTATAATTTGCTTTGTTTGTTTATTGACAAGGCTAGAGTTATCCCCGGCGAACTATAGCTTAGTGAATCAGGTATTGATTTGTAAATATATTATATAGATACAAAAAAGTAAAGTAAAGTTTTTGTTTATTATAGTGTCACCCCTATTGAAAGGGCCAGCAAATTTGACGTATGAGACAACTATATTTCGTGCGCACAGTACCTCCCGAATCCTTTCTCGTATTGCCGAGCTTCTGGCAGAGATGGGCCTACGGTAACCCTTCTTTAACTAGCTGGCGGCTCACCAACAGACCGCATCAGTTCTAACCCAGCTTCCGCCGAGATTCGAACTTTCGATCTCCCGCTTCCAAGGCGGCCGCCCTAACCACTCGGCCACGGTCGCGATACATGTAGACTAAAGTAAAGCATATACTATTTCCCGATAAAGTAAAAAGTATAACTATAAAGATTATTTAATTGTAACACTGTTCATGAGCAAATAAAGTTTTATGCTCAAATTGAGTGGAGCATAAAAAAGATTTATAATCACGGGGCCAGACCTACTCAAACAGTGTACCTTCTTTAATTGGTAACAGGTTCTCATCCAGGCATTCCTGTGTGACCTTCTTCTTGTCTGCTGGGCAAATACGGAATTCGAAAAATCCTTTCTCAAACGCAAGAAGTTCAACTTTTATTGGTATTTCTGAAAATAATTAATTGTATATGCTTTGTATATACATGTACATGTGTGTGTACATTAACCATAATGAAAATTGGTTTGCCATTTATGTTATATACAATAAATAAAGACGCGCCGGCCTTCATCAATATTATTATTTTTGAGTTGTGTTTTTTTTTATTGCTATTTTTGTGAAAATAATTAATCAAGCCATGAATGATATCTATGTATAGTCCAACCGCTGTAGAACGATACCCTTTGGGAGCTACAAATATTGGCCGTTGTATAGAGGGAGGTAAGATTTATAGTAATTGTCAGCTTAAGGAAATATGGAAGGTGTTGTTATAGAGAGATTGTTGCTCTACAGAAGGCGGCTCTGACGAGGTTGTACTGCACATTTCAGAAAATGAAAATGAACAGTCAATCATGTCTGTAAATACCTTAAATGTGAACAACAATCGGTGACCTTTGTTGACAAATGGCCTCTATCCTAGCAAGTTATACTGGGGCATATATAATCAAAAAGGAGGGATAAAATGACGGTATTAGCTTTGTAATGCAATAAGTTTTTATTTCTAAGTTGATCTTTAACATTAGTTTTACTTTAGTTTGTTAGATTTAAAGAGTACGTTCGAAGCAACTTTTTTGTAAAAGAGTGAAGCGTCAAACTAGGCAGACGACGTAGAGTATTCTGAACTTTTTTTTTCGTTTTGTAATTGTGCTTTCACACATACTGTACACAATATTGAGTGTTTTGTGATAGCAAATTGTTTTAACCACCGTCATTTTGTAAACAGTGGGTATCTCATTTACCTACAATTTGCTATTGATTTGGATTCGAACTCGCATTGTCCTTGGGCAGGTGGTTTAAAGTTGCCAACAATTTAAATCGCTCAGTAAAAATTCGATATTTTATTCGACAATGGGCCTTTTTGACTGGGCTGTTTCGTAGAACATGTAATAGACTGGATGCCGTCCCCGATATTGAAATAGTAGCATTGTCGTAGTACTTTGCATTATGTCGGGGTCGGGAACCAGACTACAACTTGCTTGCTTCACGAAGCATCCCAATCGAAAGGGCCATATTGAGGACGTTTGTTATCTTAGCCAAGGGAAGTAACTCATTATAGCATTAGAAAAATTTGTATGAAGAGTTGTTTACCGCTGTACATGAATAAAGACTAACCTTTAATTCCTGCAGGGTAATATCTACTGATCGTTCCACTGCCGAATTTACCTCCCCTTTCATGGTACTTTTTGTCTCCCGGTGCATCACCACAAATACCACAGTTAAATGTTCCATTCTCTGGTTGCTGCAAGTACAAGAGAAGTAAAGTAAGATTGCAATCAGAAATGTAACAAGGACCCTCATTGGTCAATGCGAAATACCTTCCAAAAAAGGTGGGCTGCCATTGGTCGATGCGGACACACCTTCCGACGTAGTGAGCTGACATTGGTCAATGCGGACACGCCTTGAAACTTAGTGAGCTGCCATTGGTCAATACAGACGCACCTTCCATCATGGTGACCTGACATTCATTCCAGTTTCAAAACATTCATTCGTCGGATATATGAGAAGAACTTGTTAGAGAAATCATAACATATTTCAAAACTGTTATTTGAAGAGAAAGCGCAACGATAATATAATGGCAGAGCGTCAGCCTCGAGTGCAGGGGTCCCAGACTCGATCAAATACCGCGCCATACCAAAGATGTAATAAAATTGGTACATGCAACACACGCAGTATTTCTCTTGCTAAACGTTTAACACAATATACAAAAATTGAAACTGGCGTCAGTCCGGTTAGAACTTAAATTAGGAATATAAAGCTAATAGTAACATTTCAAGTGCAGTTTAGTTTATTACAGACATAACTTGTTATTATTGTCTTCGATTTGTCACGGACGCTACCCCCATTTGTTTAGTTTTTACTGCTGTCGTTTGCTCTGAATGAATTCTGACGTCATACATTTGAGACTAGACTTATGACCACATACATTTGAGACTGGACTGGTACATAGGTATGTGGTGGTAGTCAATAATGATCATACTTGACTTAAGGATAAGGACAACCAATCAGATCACACCATATTAAACCCTTGGTCAGTTACAGGCGATATGATTGGGTATCCTTATACTCCAATAAAATAAGATCAATATTTAATACCACCACAGTTCAATTGGTTAACAGTCTAATTCAAGACATGATTCCAACAGAATTGTGCAAGGTGTTTAAGTTATTATAATGTCCATTATAATTTCGTTTTTAATGAATGCAACAACCCTTTTTATAAAGGATTTCTGTGAAAAAAACATAATTTAATGTATAAGAAGATTAAACACTTCCTATATGTGGTTTAACACTGTATTTCTTAAACAGCTTTTCTATGATGCATTTGACTGTGACTGGTTTGCAAATGTGTATAAACAATACAAAATTAATACATTACAGCTATTATAAGGAGAGTAATGGAGAGTTCTACGTTGACTTCGGTGTTCAAGTTAAATGTGTGCTTGTATTTTTTGTTAATAGTTTGCTGACAAAAATGATGAGATAAAATAACTATTAAAAAAACAGTTAGTACAAAAAATTAAAATACCGTTTGTGTAATGAGCAAAGTACACGATTTACTGGGACAACCCCCGTATTTTATTGTTTTTGATGTTTCAATGGTGGTTTGTGCACGAGCTTTGATTCCAGGACCGGAAATGACATCAAAGATGAATGTAGCAATTTATTGTTCTTTTGGTTGTTTGCTAACCATGCTAATTAATCCTGTTTTGTTTTAATTACGGTAATGTTCAGTTCTAATTGGATAATCAGACAGTTGTCAATCAATTGAAACAATGCAAGTTTAGAACAGGAACGGTTACACTCGGATATAACGAGTTTCAAGGACAGTTATATTCGGTTATAACGATTTTAAAGGACAGTTACACTCGGTTATAACGAGTTTAAACGACAGTTACAATCGGTTATAACGAGATTCAAGGACAGTAACACTTAGTTATAACGAATTTCAAGGACAGTTACACTCGGTTATAAGGAGATTCAAAGACAGTAACACTCAGTTATAACGAGTTACAAGGGCAGTTACACTCGGTTATAACGAGTTTCAATTACCTGGTTTTAATTCGTTGATTAATATTAGCATTGCTTGCTCTTTCGATGCAGATACAGCGAAAATAATTATTAAGCTTGGTCCCCAAAAGATACTCTCATTCGGAGACGACGCTCGGGGACTGGCATTGCATTCGCTATTTTCGACAAATTAATTTCAAATAAAAAGTTGAAATGGCCAAATTTCAGATGACTGTCAAAATAAGAAAATTATTAATATTTTATAACCATTCTTGTAATTTTACTGCAATCATGTAATTTCATGTAAAATTATCAAGATTTATTTCCGAACATTTATACATTTTAAAAAAGCAATATAATAATTGACATTTTCGACTGGGCTGTTTCGTGGAGCAGGTTATAGCCTGGTTCCCTTCCACTATATCTCAGTACTTATATAATCTACTACTGTAATAATGGGGACGGAAACCAGACTTTAACATGCCCCACGAAACATCCCAGTCGAAAAGGCCTAATGTTTACATTAAGTCGTCGATTTGTAAAATGTCGACAAAAATTTGTAAAATCTTAATTTAATCAAGGCGTTGCCTAACTAAGAGGTATAAAGTAACGATCATTAAATGACTGTTATCAATGAAGAGCATCAATACATTACATATACATGTGTGTATGTAAACAAAGAACATCAATCGATACACTTAATGACAAACCTCATACCTTTTTCATCTTTAACAACATGAGGTTAAATGAAACAGTTCGTCTTGTACATGCATGTTGGTATGTTTGAAGAGCGACCAAGATGCCGTCACGACATGCCATGCTAAACATACTGTCAGGACACACCGTGTCAACATACTATCACTACACGACATGTCGACGCACTGTCACTAGACGACACTGTCAACCTACTGTCACGACACGCCATGTCAACATACTGTCACGACGTACCATGTCAACATACTGTCACGACGTACCAAGTCAACATACTGTCACGGTACGTCATGTCAACATACTGTCACGACGTGCCATGTCAACATACTGTCACGACATGCCATGTCAACATACTGTCACGACACGCCATGTCAACCTACTGTCACGACACGTCATGTCAACATACTGTCACGACGTGCCATGTCAACATACTGTCACGACGAGCCATGTCAACATACTTTCACGACGTGCCATGTCAACATACTTTCATGACGTGCCATGTCAACATACTGTCACGACATGCTCTTTATTCGTGACATTATATATCTTATTTCAGCGCTTGCGTACTACTTTGTCATGTGAGCGTGATTTAAGTGCAAGAGTCAGCCATCATATCAAACAGTGCATAAATATATTTATTCAAATTACTACGACGGTGATGCAAACTGCACGGAATACCACATACACTGTGAACAGTCATCACACAATGATGACCATAATATATATAACAAAAGGAACGTAAAGCGACAAATCACATTTGGATAGGGTAATGTATGAGTTTTACGAGGATCATAGAATGTTATCAAACATTCTCGGCAACAAATTCGTCAAACGTAGCGAGTATTTGTTGAATTAGAGATCTGTGTATCTCGCACAACTTACGTATACCGCTTACCTATCACCAAGACGAGCTGTAATTACTGACAGCGATGACGACAATTACGCTAATACCTAATCAATTACATAATACTGTAGAATCGCTTATTTTCGTGGGTATTAAATTTCGTGGGTTTTAGTTAAGCCTATTTGTCTCGGCCTCGGCGATGTACGTGCGATTGAAATTAATGAGTTATTAGGAAAGGTTTATCTTGGTCTAGGGGAAGCTTCGGGGAAGTCTTGAGACAATTTGTTTGTGATATATATAAGAAGGTATCGTGATGAATCGGGTGGTATCGGAAGACATCGTCGATGAGGTATTCCTCAGCGGGCTTTTAATGGAAGTTTGAGGTGCAATAATTTCGTGGATTGTAAAAAATGTGGGGGAAACAATTGTACCCTATTGTGGTGGTCGACTATTTGTGGGGATTATATTTCGGGGGGGGGGGAGTTCAACCGCAAAAATCAAAGAAACTTTAACACTTACGAAAACTAATGATTTACAGTACATATTACGAAAACCACGCTGATTCAGTTCTAAATAGTGCAGTGTACATTTATCATGTTTTTGCTTTTTCTCTTTTCTTTGTTTCTTTTTGTGTTTTAAGTGCTCTGTATTTCTCTTAAGTGCTGTCTTCCGTGTTCGATTTTTCATTACCCTTTGGAAAAATGAACTTCCGGTTTCCGTTCCAGTCTGACATGCGCAATGAACTAACCGAAAGTATAATATATATATTTTCGTGAAATTTGGAGCAGGTGTGAGTCGTAGTTTTAATAATTATCTTCATGTCTTATCCTGTCAATAAAAACTGATTGTAATTATATTAAACATGCGACGAAAAGTGCATGCTTTCAATGCGCGTGTTTGTTTGTTAATTACTCAAACCGTCGCAATAAAAGCTCAAGTCAACATTGATGACAAATTTTATAAAACTTAAATCGTTGTACTGAATAGAGAAAACATGCATATAAAAGTGATATACGGTCTAGGTTTTTGGAGTGTCGTATCCATTGATCGGTGTAGCAATACCATGTGACTTTTGGCTACAGGTCCAAGCCGAAATTAGTCAGCATTGGAAAATCTAAATGGCCTTAAGTATTTTATTTCTTCAGCGATTTCTATGAAATATACGCCGGGCTAAGGGAAAATTAATTTGCTTTCTATGAAACGTAGGATCTTTTTCAGCAGCTACGCTGTTTTTATCCAGCTTCCTGTGCAACCGTGGAAAATACATGTTCCACAGCGTGCTGGAAAAAACGGACGAGCTGCTGAAAAAGATCCTGTATTTTATGGAAAGCAAACAATTTTCCCCATAGCGTGACATATATATCATAGAAATCGATGACGAAATATTTGTTTTATTGTCCTATGTTGACAAATTTCGTCTTGGGTTTGTAGCCAAAGGTCACGTTGTATTGCTACACTGTTGATTGAAGAATTAGAACGTGCTGTAAGTTGAAGTACAATAAACAACGATAAAGACCTAATGTGGTTTTAATATCCGGAGCACTGTCGCCGCACGTTGCTATTTGACGTCGGAGTATTGCGATTTAATTGATAAAGTGGTGCTTACTTCTGAATTATGGTGATAATTTGAATTTTCAGTGGTTTACACGGACAACCCACTGGTCCAAAGTGGGACAATATACATAATCATTCTAGTAGCGAAGTTAGGCCTTGATTAAAATATTGTTTGTTTGACCTTTACCGTCATAATATTTTAATTGGGTAGGTAGGTAGGTAGGTAAATGATTTAATTTTATTTCGATTGTATACAGTTTGTGTTGTCTCAGTAATATAGACTATAGTTGGACAAACATAAATTGACCGGGCTAAATTTAGCAATAGTAAATAAACACAACGGTGACCTTCACATCTAATTAACTGGAACATTTGGTAGACATGATACTGGGGCATTCAGTTCTCTAATAGCCCCAGTGGCTCAGTGGTAAGGCGTCTGCCAATAGCTTATTTACCAGATATGTTTCATTTGTACGCAGGTTCGAATCCATTTATTGTTTCATTTTTTATCATTTCTTTTTATTTTCTCAACACTTTTGAAATAGTAAGTATTGAAAAGATAATGCGGAAATAACAATGAAAACAATATAAACAGAATGAACAAATTTATTCGAAAATTCATGAGTGGTATTCGAACTCGTGCATACTAAAACATACCTTTGTTGCGACTGGACCTTGCTCTTTACTTACTGAGCTATTTCCCATTGCTTATATAGTTGTATTTAATACACAGTACATTTATTAGTTTTCTTCAGGTGTAAAAGGTAAACAAAACATGTTTATGTTCTGGTACTATTTTTAGCCCGGCCAATTTATCTTTGTCCGATTATAATCATTACATAATGCTTGTAGATATATACGCCTTAGTAGATGCTCCGATGTATGTTTGTAATATATTAGCCATTAAAAATAAATGTAAACCGCAACATAATAATCTTCCGGCCTTGTTAGATAAGAATAAAATATATAGGTAAGACCTGCCGTCCACTAGACCCCGATGATATGCGGAAGGGTAGCCGATTACAATTTGCTTGTTTCGGGAACCTTTCGGGATCAATTATCAATAAAAATGGGCGGATCTTTGACATCGGGATCGTTCGGGATGTATTCGTGGTTCGTTATACGAAGTGTTGCAGTATAAACGCCGAAGCCTATCCGAAGTAGCCGAACGCAACGCGAATGAATGCCGACAGTTCAGGATTTGGTCCCGAATGTTTCCCGATCGTGCGAAAAGGTTGCGGTTACTTTGCAGAATATGCGGAAATGTTTACGAATCGATGCCGATAGAATGCTGAAAGGTTGCCGATGCCGAACTACTGCATGTATTTTGTTATCAGTTGAAAGTAGAATACGATTGATGGAAGACGACATTAATCTCGCTAGTTTCAGCTATAAAAATTAAAAGACATATTTTCAGCTACACAATTGAATAGTTGAATGACTTAGTTTCAGGTATAAAAAACACTGACATATTAAGCTCATGAAAATAACTAACAGTCCTAAGTAGATATACCGGGTGTCTCTTTCCGGTGTTTTTCTTTAATAGCTGGGACCATGGGACACTGGTTATGTCATCGTTTTCTATAGGGTCCGACATGGGCTCTTGTTATGTCATCGTTTTCTATAGGGTCTGACATTGGACAATGGTTATGTCATCGTTTTCTATAGGGTCTGACATGGGACACTTGTTATGTTATCGTTTTCTATAGGGTCTGACACAACCCTATTTGGTAGCCTCGCCTTTGTTTGTAGGACCATGATAAAAACGATATATTCAAATTCAAAACTATCGGCAACCTGACTTCATCGCTTCTGCAGTCGCCCTTGTATAGTTCTGGAAATACTTCTTCGACTCGGCATCCCTTCCGTTTACAATCGGCGCCTTCCTCAACTATTCGGCATGTTTCTTAACATGATCGGCATAGCTTCCGTGTGTATAACCCATCCATTCGTCGTATTCGGGGAGCTTTCGGCATTGCTTCAGCTTCCTTCGGGAACCGCTCGGGATGGTTATAATGATTACGAACCCTCGCAGAAGGCTTCCCGAAGGTGCCGAGTGAATGGCGATGGATTCCCGAACACCCCGAACTGTTGCCGATGGGTTTCCGATTACCCCGAAGCACTTCCGAAGCACTCCCGAACAAGACCTTCGGTCCCGAAGTGTCCAGAAGGCTTCCAGAAGCGCACAGGAACAACACGGAAAGGTTCCAGAACGTCCCGAAGACATGCCGAACAATCCCGATTAGGCAAATTTAGCCTTCGGGAACCCTTCGGGGTCCTAGTGGACGGCAGGTCTAAAGGTCAAACAAGCAACACATTATATGTTAATTTAGGCATTTCGTATGAGAGCTGTTCGGAAAGTTTTAGACCAATTTCAATAACTCGTATACGCTCCTACCAACTCTCCCAGTGAACGCTCTAGTTTTGTGAACTGTGCTGTATAAATATTACGCGTGATATGAATGAACATAAATTATACATTTAAAAAACGACAGTCGCGAATAATGATTGTAACGTATACAAAACGTAATACCATTCGCTCATCCAAAACTTAAAATAAAGCATTAACACAATAAGGTGGAAGGGTTCTTTCATTTTGTTAAACCTAACATTCTTATAGTAATCGTATCAAGTGCCATACTGTTGGAAACTAGAAGATATTTGCAATTAAAAGGTGCATCTTGTATGGCGATGACGTCATTAATGACGTTGTGCAATGACGTTCATTTTTAAACGCATGAATGTTTTATTCTGCATTTTCTGCATTCTAGTAAACACAAAAATAGCAATAAGTCAGAAAGGGAAGGCAGCACTTAACTTAACCAGCCGAACAAAGAAATCATAAAAATATACAAGGCACAATATCCAACACACAATGATCCACAATCGAGCGAACGTAATGAGTAGATCTATAAGAATTTTTCAACTCAGGTACTAAGGGGGGGGGGGGGGGGGGGGGGTTCGTTACTGTACAAACTCTGTAATTAAAGTACATAAACATGCATAACCTAAAAATACACCTATATATACAATGAACAACTAAATCACAGTTTTAAGAGCATTAGGTAAGTTTATAAAAATACTGCTTCATCTCCTTAAAACATGCATGCTTTAACCTATAACATGTTTACTTCTATAAAACACTTGCTGAATAAATACAGATTAGTATAGGAACGTTAAAGCACCACTAAGCCTTAAGCGGCTATTTTCAAAAAGCAATAACTTGGCAACCTATCTGCGGAATGATACATTTTGAGTACTTAAGTGGAAAACACCATAAGATTGAAGAAAACGAAATACAGCCTCCAGTTGGTATGTAGACAAAATAACGATTTGTAAACAATATAATTATGCATGATTTATAGATTAAGGGAAGCAACTTTTGCAAAATTAGTATTTGTCTTTCATATATTTTACTTCAATGTGATTTTTGGTATACTATTTCGAAAGATATAGTTAATCGTCAACCACATGGCATTAGTTTTGTGAAAAACATCATAATTCCTTGTACATTGTTTTTACTGGATGTTCGGAAAAAAGTTTTGGGAGAGATATTAATGGGGCTTTATCACAACAGCTCTGAAGAAATAAGAAATTAGATAATTATTTACATGTATGCTATTTCTTTGAGGGACAGTAGACTCCAGTAAAAATTCAACATTTTAAAAGTTATAGTATAACAGTGATAATTCCCAACGTGTTATACATCTTCCCAAAAATTAATGACGACAGTCATGCTAAACATATATATTTTTCATTACCTGTGTTCTACACAAAAGTACGTACGAATAAAATATGAAAGGGTAGCAAGAATGTACCCATGATTTTTCGGAAGATTTCACGTCATGAATTGTCATGAAAATTGCTAAAAATGTCACTCTTTCTTAATATGGCAGAAGGCAAATAATATGACTGTTCCTTTATACGACATTACGAACCCATTAGTGAACCGAATGACCGGCGGATGGGGTCAAACGACGGGGCAGTCTCTCCTCTACGCTCGCGTCTATTTGGTATCTTCCTGGAGTAAGAGGTCGTATAGAGAACGAGTGACAAAGGGAACCTGTCGTACGTGTAGATCTATACACAACTGATAAGTGAGATAGTGTATTATAACGTAAAATAAAATGAATGTGAACACATTATTGTTAGGAATAAATATCAGATAAATCATCTTACACATGTTACAATTGTGTCATATTTTGACAGTTTTCCTCACTTCTAAATTAATTAAAAATTTAAAATCAAGGTATACTATGCCCATTTTCGACCATTTTTGTTCACTTTAACAAAACAGAAAAGCATGTTGCATATTGTCATAGCATTGATAAATACGAATTTTCGAAGGATAAAATAGTTACACAAGCGGCCTTGGTATGTCGTTTAAAGGAAGGATTCGGTTGAGAGAGGTGACGTTTCGACAGGGAACACTGTACACAGAAGTGAGAGAGTGTAAATAAATAAAATTAATAATTCCATGTATAAGTTTAGGCATACAGATTTAATCGTGACCAGCTGACTTAAATATATGATACCGTATATTATGTAAGAAAATTAATTTCCGCGGGTCGAAAAATTGGCGAGTTTTGAATTTCAGACATTTGACGTGTGAAAATATTTTCGATTTTTTCATTTTTCGGTCGATTTTTTTTCGTCCAAAAATACGCTAAACGAACTGTTAGCGAATTTTTATCATTTTGCAAAAATCGCCAATATTTCAGCGCCGCTAACTTACTCACTTGTACAGTTCATGTACTGGTTTATCATTGATCATACTAGGTTATATCATCTCCTGAATAATTTATAAAACATTAAGGGCAGGTTAAGTGACACTACGAGATCTATTAGTATTCTAGTATATGTATGCTATTGTGATGTAATACTATTAGGTTCATAGTTCTATAGTCTGCTAATTCGTTACAAATTACGAACATTGTGCACTATTTAAAATATACCGGCCCAAAAATGCGAGCAGAACGGACCAAAACGTAACTAAATAAACGGAACGTACCAAAACGGAACGAAATAAACAGAAGGGACCTACCCACAACAAAACAGAACCCACTTCTAGACCGGAGGATAAGTCTACGCCTATAATTGGATAGGTTCCTGGTTCAAATCTCAGCGGAAGCACAATTTCTCGTGTTGCAATGTTTAAGAAATAAAAATCTGTTCGCGTATTTTGTCGGTGAATAATACACGGGCAGGAGTTCGGATGCGGAAAAATTAAATCACGAGTGCGTCATAGCTGTAACACTGGATACTCGTGCAACTCGCGACTCGTTGAAGTTTTACTTCACGTTCATTCATTCATAAATATGTCACGTGATGCGGGGCGTAAATAGTAACAGCCAACTTGATAGGAATGTTTTATTGCGGTAATAACACATGTCCTGGTTTGCTATTTGTGTATATGGATTAATCCGCGGATCGTGTTAGAATGTGCGATCATTTGAATTTTCATGTCTACAACTGGTGCAATAATTATGTATAAACCATTGCTATTTGGGTTAAGAAAGCGTGCGTCTTATCGCTCTTGATCTCCCGGTGGTAATTCAGTCAAGTTAAGTTAACTTTTACTGTATATTGTTTATGAAGACATAGTTCTATGTTTTTATGTTGTTTAAGTAATTTAAGTCAAAACAACGAAACAATTAAAGTGATTGAATTGTTTACAATTAACGTTGAAGTCAACAACAAATACCTTACATGTACACTCTAAAGAGGATGTGCCAGTATGTTTTTACATATATTAAAAGGGCGATTTATTCTTTTGATCTTATCGTAGACAAAATTACAATATTATTTCTTTGGGTAGGTGGCTTTGTTATAAATAAACATATACCTTATCATTCTTATGTAGAAGAAACTATAAACAACGGACGGATCGTTTATAACATTAAGCGCATTTAAAATTATAACTATTGCTTAAATGATTTAGTTAATTTAGAAATAGGCTCATAGATTATACGTAAAAATACATCTTAGCCATAGGTCCTTCTGCACTCTTTCTCATAAGAATATGATCTAGTCATTACTATACAACAAAATCACAAATCTAAAAAATCAAAATATGCCAATGCATGTTCTTTAATTACATTCATTTTTATATACATGTATGTGTCGTTTGCTTTGACAATATTCAGTATTTATTTTTCTTGTCAATAATTTTTATTCTCGCTGCATTATTGACACTCAATTTGTTAAAAATATGCAATAAAATTAATTTATTTCCGCGTTCAGCAATTTAGTGTTAGAAGGAAGTATTTTAATGAGTTTACCAATAAACATTCATTGTAACAACACAGAAGTATACAATGCATTTGCATTTCGATTACTACGAGTATTGTAATATTTACGAGCGAAAACGGAAATAGCCGACAGTTCACGATTGGTATATTTTTATGCATCGTAATATTTACGAGAGAAAACGGAAATAGCCGACTATATTTGTATGCATCGTAATATTTACGAGAGAAAACGGAAATAGCCGACAGTTCACGATTGGTATATTTGTATGCATCGTAATATTTACGAGAGAAAACGGAAATAGCCGACTATATTTGTATGCATTGTAATATTTACGAGAGAAAACGGAAATAGCCGACAGTTCACGATTGGTATATTTGTATGCATCGTAATATTTACGAGGGAAAACGGAAATAGCCGACTATATTTGTATGCATTGTAATATTTACGAGAGAAAACGGAAATAGCCGACAGTTCACGATTGGTATATTTGTGTGCATCGTAAGTTTTACGAGAGAAAACGGAAATAGCCGACATTTCACGATTGGTATATTTGTGTGCATCGTAATATTTACGAGAGAAAACGGAAATAGCCGAAATTTCCCGATTGGTATATTTGTTTGCATCGTAATATTTACGAGAGAAAACGGAAATAGCCGAAATTTCCCGATTGGTATATTTGTTTGCATCGTAATATTTACGAGAGAAAACGGAAATAGCCCAAATATCACGATTTTTAATACATGCGGGCCTTGAGGTCCGCAGGTCCTTTGAACGCCTTAAGTGATTTGTATAAGGAGGGGAACGACGTGACCAGGCCCCAATCTCCCGAAGCATCTCAAGAAATCTCAGCTCAAGTTGAGATTTTGCTGAGAGCAAAGTCGTAATTTTAGAGTCATCAGAATTTCGTGATCTTGACATTTTACTGTAATAAACTCAGAATAAAGTATCCGTTTTGTGATGCCAATGTTAAGTCCAGCCTCACATGGACATTACTTCAAAGATTAATGACAATATGTGAGATGAGATTTAACTCAAATTGAGATCCTTTGGGAGATCGGGGCCTGTTCTCAGTGGTTTACGATTTTAAATGATAATCCAAAAAAGGAAGCATTCTGTAAGAATGGCATGAAACAGACTAATTCCATTCAATTTTAATATCATTATTTTATTTAAATTTATTAACAACATAAGAAACAACAGAGTAAATCACAATAATAAGCATAGGAACAACATCAATAAAAAACAGGATTACCAACATCAAAATGGAAAATAGCAGATGCAGCAACGTCGTACGTACCAATAGACACAACTATGCAATACATATAGTTGCATAGTTGGTCCGTATGTTGAAAAATCATATATTTTGGTGGGTATCAAATTTCGTGGATTTTGAAAAAAAATTGTTTCCGTGGGGTCGTAAATTCGTAGATTACAAAATATGGAAGGATAAAGACATGTCCGATGTTTTAGAGGTCGATGGATCGTGGGGATTACATTTCGTGATTAAGTGCAACGAAATCGACGCAAATTTAACTCCCTCGAAGAATAATTATTTTACGGTATTTACATTCCTGCTACTACATCTACAACAACAAAAACAAGCACAGCCGTGGCAGTATTACCAAAAATACAGCACCGACAGTCATAATAACAATCACAGAAATAACAATACGGAACCACAGGGATACCAACATCCAAACCGAACAGTAACGTCAGACGCACCACTAATGCCACCAATAACAACTTCATTTACGTAACTGCTAACGTTAAGTAATACAACATCAAAAACAACAATACGGAACAACAGGGATACCAACGTCCAAATCGAAAAGTAACGTCAGACGCACCACTAATGCCACCAACAACAACTTCATTTACGTAACTGCTAACGTTGCTACAACACCATAAACAACAACAAACAGTATCGACATTGACAAAACAATAACTACATTAAAACCTATAAAACAGCAGCACTGGTGCCGAAAATATCACCAGTGTCATAAGCTGTTGTACGGATCAAATTTAACTTCAGCTAATTATACCACCTGCAAATCAAATAGAGACGTTTTCAATGGCTTGGATATGTCCTCAGAATGTGCCAGTATAAAACAAACCAAACTAGCCCTTCGATGGACATCCCATGGTAAGAGGCCAAGAAGAAGACCAACGACCACCAAGAGCCGAACAGTAGAAGCAAACCAAACCAGTCCTTCGATTGACATCCCATGGTAAGAGGCCAAGAAGAAGACCAACGACCACCAAGAGCCGAACAGTAGAAGCAAACCAAACTAGCCCTTCGATGGACATCCAATGGTAAGAGGCCAAGAAGAAGACCAACGACCACCAAGAGCCGAACAGTAGAAGCAAACCAAACTAGCCCTTCGATGGACATCCCATGGTAAGAGGCCAAGAAGAAGACCAACGACCACCAAGAGCCGAGCAGTAGAAGTAAACCCAAGAGAATTAGGACTAACCTGGGGCGAGACAGAAGCCAAAGCCAAGAACAGAGCTGACCTGATGATGGGGAATTTCAAAACTCTGGAGTAGGGGTTTTGACCCTAGAAATTTCCAAAAAGCAACATTTTGACTGCCTAGCTAGTATGCGAGTCACACACTGATGCAAATATTGGCATGAGTCGGGGGAATATAACCTCAGTACCTTCGCGTTGTGATAGATATGAGCGGACGAAATTTTCATGCATCAAGTTACTGTTGCCTGTATAGAATTTGACTTTAAAATTTACTCTATAACGCGCGCTTCGATATTTTGTATATCGATTTGAATAAAGGGTTGTTAGACTATGTCAGCCTTTTTTGACGACAACGAATTTTAGTTATTCTTGAATTTTTTTTTTTTAAAAAAACTAGCGGGATATTTGGTAACTTTTTAACAGCATTTTCATTATTTGACTTACGTATTATAATGATACCAATTTGATTGCTATTCGAGACACTTCAGTTCCAGGGCATGCCATTTTAAAGTTTGCTAACAATAAGTTACAGTAAAACAAAAGTAGCACTATATTTGAAACCATAACCTTTGACTTCAAATATCCACGTGACGTCACTTAATCTCAGTTTCAATGAGTGCATTTAAATATTTCAAACATAACATTAAAATTTATATTACATTCGTATATGTAACGAACTGGTATCTACCGTAACGACTTCGTTTGAAAATAATGAATTATTTATAGAGCTCGGTTTCGCAATGCACATTTATTTTTTATAAATTAAACCACAATAACGCAATGCACATAAATAAATTAAAATAAAATCATGGTTGTAGAACACAAGACAGCATAATAAACTTCAGACGTGATCGGATCATTTAATAAAAAAGTTATTGCATGGCAAAGCTAATCAATCAACATAATTTACGTATACCATTGCACATTTAATTAGTACACACAGTATTTACGTTTTCTCTAATCGTCTCGAATTTATCAGAAACAACTTAAAACCTAAAAAGAGGGACAATACTATTCCACAATGACATTAAAATGACAAATCAAAGCACTGAGAGTATTGATTGGGGCGATTAGGGTGCTGCTATTAAAGCTCAAAGCGGCTTTACATGTTTTATGTTCGTTTTCTTACTGCCAGTCTTGCCAATATAGGCGCATATGACTTAATCAAATAGTTGTAAAAAAGGGACATATGATTTAGGGTACATGCGTATATCAAAAATAAGCGCATAAAAGAGATACTTTACTTATTATAAAGCGCCTATTTACAAGATTCTACAGTGCGCTTGTAAAAGTATGAACGTCGACAGCCGATTCCCACATTAGCAAGACATGACGCGTATGTAGGTCAGTGTCATACTATAGTACCATATACCACACTATCCCCCCACCCACCACCACCACCACAAAAGGTATAGCACAGAGAATTTGACATGATCGTGACCTTTATGCATAAATAATTATATTACAAGGTTTATGCGTTGAATTGATACATTTCCGCGAGCAAATCGTGCAATATCGGTCCTTTAGATTTGTGCTGGTATTACATCTCCAGCGTCTTCATGATACTTTCCGCTAATGAAATTATACAACCGGGATTATAAATAAAGACAATATATCAGCTGTTAAATTATGCAAATAGATTCTGAAGTTCGAGAGTCGTTTCAAATTCTCTGGACGATATATATTTAAGTCAAAATCTCTTTGGTTGCCGGGGTGGCAGTTATGCATTAAAGCCCCATTAAGCCTGAAATGGCTATTTTTTTTTAAAAAGCAATAACTTGGTAACCCATCTGCAGAATGATGCGTTTTGAGCACTTTATTTGAGTCCGAAAGATGGAAAATACCAACAGATGGAAGTAAACGAAATATAGCCCCAGTTCGTTTGTTAACAAAATAACGAAAATTAAACAATACATGGACGATTTAAAGTCTAAGGGAAGAAGCAACTTTTGCAAAATTAGTATTTTGTCATACATTCATTTTATTTAAATGTGAGTTTTGGCATATTGTTAAGAACGATTCAGTTAATACATTCTGACGTAATTATTGATCATTTGTGAAAAACATTCCCTGTAGTTACTTAGTGATTGGAAACAAATTCGGAGCGATAATGGAGCTTTAAGATTTTATAAAGAATATAGTTACGTGTATGTTTTAAACGAATGCATGGTAACTGTTAGTGTAATTCATTAAATTATCTCTTTACATTGTACTGTGACTGATTACTAATGGTGTTCAATCTGACGGATTGTTATCGGTATGAACGTATCCTTTATACCTTCTATTCTTTGTCATAATATAACATCTGGGGATGAAAGAAATTCGCTTGACGGAACGTCTTTTCTTACTTGAAGATCCATGGATACCTAGTCTGGGCGGGATTCTTTTGAAGATCGAATTGTTCGACTGAGTGTCATCGATTTCATATCATAGTCATTAGTTGTTGACCTGTTTGATCCAAGTTAAGATCAATTTTTTTGGAATCACAACACAGAGACAAATATTTAATGAGCGCATAATGACACTGGTATCAATGAAATTATCCATTACAATCGACATAACAGATACTTTAATGTCGTGTACTTTAAAATCACACATTTTCGTGGGTATCAATATGCCACATGCCTAATTTGAATTGTCGCAAAAAGTTCCCTTTCGTTGATCTCGCAGGTATAATGGCTCATCATTCAATGTTTTGTCCCCAGGAATAGTAACAGAGAAATCGGTTTATTTATTGACCGGGAGGTAACCTTATGCAGCAGAAGTATGGTCTCAGTAATCTTGCGTTCACCGTAAAACCCATCTAAATACACACAAATACCAAATATTTTAAATATCACTTCAATCTTTGACTGTTTCAATATTTGTCAGGTATGCACACTTAATGGGCTTCTACAATATGTAGTGTGGAAATACAACGTGGTAAGTGGCGTCATTTATGGCTAAAAACGCAAGAAAAAATATGTCAACACAAAATTTAAAACACAACCGTAAGCTACCTTATTCGTCGACCTATTTTAACAAGACAACATCGACGCTCAAGCCAATTAAAAGGGTACTATCCAAGCCACTTAATATTTTTGTGCAAAAAGTCACAATCGTTGCCCGTAAACCGACTCAACTTGTATTTACGAGTAGTCTCGTTCAAACCGGTCTAAGATGAAACATTTTACGATAACTTCTAACTACGTGTTGTTGACAGATTTTTACTTGCGTTCTTAGCCAAATATTACTCCACATACCATGTGGTATGTCTACATTGATAGTACCGCAAAAATCATACGTTTGTTAGTATGGGAATAATAGAGAGGTTGCGAAAGTCAACGTGTAATGTGTGCGTATACGTAAATGCTACTTTTGAGTATTACGTCATCCAGGTATGTGTAGTTTCTACAAGTAACTGACGTGTGACAGACGAATATATAGTGTGTACTATGTCACACAGGTATGCGTATGCACAGGAAACCCAATAATTTATTGCCCGTGATTTCATTGAGTTTATATAAACCACGAAGAAATCATGTTACACCTGTCATGTGATGTTACATGCACACGTTGTGTTTCGCAGGCCAATTTTAATTGCAGCGCGTACGTATACATGTACGGGTAACTACACGTACACGTAGTCGCACACGTTCGCATCGCAACCTCTCTAAGAACAAAGACCTAAATATACAATGTACACAGATTGGACACTAAATTGAAAACGGAGAGAAAATACAAAATAGCATGCAGCAGATTCTGATATTTTGCATGAACACTTTTGTTCGTCATCCTTTTTTAATGACCCTTGAATATCTCATTTTGAAGAGCTAAGCTTCTTCTATTGCATGATGTAACTTATCTTTTTCTATCTCTAATAGAATTCAGAAAATTATTGTTTGAATGAGGCAAATTGGGTATTTTCTGATAAAATTGGAATTTCCATTAAAATGAGAGTAGGTCTGGCTCTTTGGTGTCTTTTGTTTTATTCCTTGACTGATTTTAATAAATTAGGTATCATTTTAAAGCAGAATAATAAATATATTGCATAAACTTATTAGTTTTTTCCTATGTATATCAAAACAGGAGATATAAGTTATTAAGAACAAACGAGATTTCGCGAGATATCAGAAAACTGCCGCGAGATATTGTGAGCTTTGTTACATTTTTCCAATCTTTGTATATTTAGGTCTTTGCTAATAATGACAACTGTCCAGTCCATATCGTAACTACATGTATTACATAAACGTATGCGTTGATCCATTGCATGCATTGATAAGAGGTGATTTATTACGTATTAATATACAGTATTATTTCGATCGTCAATTAGTCATGTATATATATATATATGTAACTTGTTTATTAATTTGATAAAATAAACATGACATGTACGTTACGATAGATAACGCCCGCTATATACTAGTAGATAAATAACCAATACAATAATAACCGTTACTATAGCAATAAACCTGTCGAAATCTATTCCATGATAATTTGTTATAATATCAGTCAATATATAGTGTGTGTAACTGTCAATGTAGGTAATAATTCTCATATAAATGTCGCCAAAATAGCATCAAACATTCACACAAAATGACCATAGTTGAAATACTCAGATATCGAGTTATTTACGTTACCTTGCGATATGTATTTTTTGCTGGTTTGTTTCACGGTTGATTTTCGATGATAAATCACTTGTGTTAGACTCGGAGATATTTTAAAATATTGCCCAATCTAGGATTATACGCATAAAGGTCAGGATCGTGTCAAATTCTCTGTGCTATACCTAAGAGTAAAAAAGTATTAGTCTCTGAATTTTGATATGTTTCACAATTTAAAATTTGCATAATAATTATATTTACGGACCGATTAAGCTAAAACCCCGACTGTCGTTAAGGCATGTTCTGTGGTGATTGATAAATACCTGACTTCCTGTTTGAAAACATTGTCAAACATTTTATTACAATAAATAATCGTTTTGAAATTTCATCTTCGATTTATTACAAGAACATACATGCACATTTTTACATTCACTTGAAGTTGTAAAACGATCACATGACATTGAAATTTATTTTACCTCACGTGACCTCTCCATGTATTTTCCCCATAAACCTGCCGGGTGATATTTTGTTCGATCACATAGCAAAAACAAGACTGAGCTATTTATAGAAATATGTGCTATTTGAGGCCGGAAAGCACCCTGCTATAAACTATCACCATCGCAGCCATGTGTTTTTTATTTACCATCAAGTTAGCAGAATTATTTGGATTAATTCAGCATTATCCAATAACGAAATAAAACTGGCACCAGTGTATCCGCGGCTTATTGGCGTACGGCATAAAGAGGGAACTATGGCTTCTACGTCTCTCAGGTATGAGATGTCGAAAGTGTTTTGAATAATGAAGCTCTTTTTCAAAATTGATGTTTCCGCAGCATCCTTCAGAAACGACAGGGCACGAAATGCTGAACAGCTATACAAAAGCCTTGAGGAGATCCAACTCCAACAGCGTGTCACCTCAGTCAGTCAAAAAACATTCCGAAGCATGAGCCAGATGACAAGAACATGCTAAACCGACGTCCACACATCACAAGGACAATTAACCCACAAACAGCACTCAACAAAACAGTAAAGATGCATTTTTGAAAGAAACCTTAAGCTGGAAAACGAAATTGCAGAACGGCACATACAAAATAAACACAGCTTCATACTTTACATACACAGTGGCTATTTTTGTAATTTTCTTTTTTTATTACAAAGTGTAGGCCTACAATACATTCATAGCGGAAGATTGACTTAAAATGTCCCTTTTGAGGGGGGGGGGGGGGGGGGTTTAAACGTTTACTCAATCTGCATAAAGTTAGTTCTCAGTGTTTATGTTTCAATAGTTTATTTTTTTGACGTCAGGAGAATATCAAAAGTTCAGGTTGAATTCCGACTGTTGGTGACGATTTCATGGTTTATACCAGAAAAGAACAAAATGTACCAATTACAATGCTAAGATTGTCATACAGTTTATGACCAAGAACACACCAATCGCCGCACTCACACTTACTCACTCACCGTCACTCACTCCTGATCCTAAATCAAGCGGTCAATCCCTCGACCACGATATACACGTATACTAGTAGTATAGTCCGGAGAATTTGACACGACTCTCGACCTTCTATCAGCATAATTTATTAGCTGATATAGTGTCTGTATTTATAACCCCGGCTGTATGTTTTCAAAAGCGGAACGTACCTGATAAACGAAGACGCTCGAGATGTATAGTCCGGAGAATTTGACACGACTCTCGACCTTCAATTAGCATAATTTAACAGCTGATATATTGTCTATATTTATAACCCCGGCTGTATGTTTTCATAAGCGGAGAGTACCACGAAGACGCTCGAGGTGTAATACCAAAAACAAATCTAAAGAGCCGATATTGCACGATTTGCTAGCGGAAATTTATATATTCATTGCAGGAACCTTGTAATACATTCACGCATAAAGGTCAGGACCATGTCAAATTATCTGAGCTATAATACTACATCATACAACTAAATGACAGGTAATGGGTGATAACTTTATTGTCTGGTCACAATTTCTGCCATTTTCGTTGTTGTACTTGTGGTTGTATATGTGTGCCAATGACCACCGATCTGTATGTGTGTGTTTATTATTGCGAAGTGTGTCTTAAACACGCACGATTTGTGTTAGAACTACTTTTTGGGCTCAGAAGGGTAGTTCTCTTATTATTCTCGCCCACCAGTATGATCGTGGTACGGCGGTTGGATAGTGTTGGTTTCATTTGTTCCACCCGAAACACGCAATATTTGCGTTAGAACAACTGTTTTCATGCCCCAAAATAATCTTTCCCCTTTTCTCCTCCTTCCGACTGGTATTGTCGTGGTACGACGTTTGGATAACTTCGTTTTTCCTTGGACGTAACAAAACCCATAAGGAATACAAACAAACACATTGAATAGTCACATCATACTAAACTATACAAATCTGAACAATGAATGTCCAACAAAATGAGTTCTCATTACGGTAGGCTATATTGTAAGTAGGTACGAATAAAAATATATAAAAAATGATATTTCTGTGAACTACAAATCGCTGGCTTAGAATTAGAAGATCGTTAGTACTAAATCAATATTTTTAGAAAACAAAAAAAAACTGTTTGAAAACTACTCTTTAGTTGTTGAAAAAAAAACTTTTTAAACTTCCGTTTGATCAGTATGACCAGTTTTGATTTTCATGAAAATAGTCTCAAAAGAAGCGCCTGGTGATGCAGATTTCCAATATGTATGAATCTTATAAGGTCGTAAGCACTTACGACCTTCTAATTCTAAGCAAGCGATATATGGGCATAACATACAAAGCTAACGTCAAAAAAGACGTTCTGACATTAGGCTATAGATGCTATTCCATGAGTAAGTGACTAAGAAATCATACAAGTTTATTTGCCGAGCATAGCCTTTATTTGCCGAGCATAGCCTTTATTCGCCGAGCATAGCCTTTATTTGCCAGTCAGCTTTCTGTTTAAAAAAGGTAGCGTATGAGTGCCTCCATCCGTGTTTGAACCCAAGTCGCCAGATTGGACGACAAGCGCGCCAACCATTAAGCTAGGGAGGCACTTCGTATCATAAACGTTTACAAACAAGCTGAAGTTTGATGAAGATCGCGAAAAAATATATTTAAATTAAGACATTATAATTACCTTGACACCGCCGCAGTTCAGTTGCATGTAATTGTAGTTTTTCTGCGTAGGGAATCCGTATTTCCACATAACTGCCCGATTTGGAGGATCGTACAAAGAACCCGATCCATGGATGTGTAAGGGTCCGGTAAAAAAAGCAGCCAAAAATAACGCACAGTAAGGTCCAATCATTTTGTTCAGATATGTCGTAAAATCATTCACAAAAAATATATGCCGCGATGTTATATTGAAATATTATAATTATATAATAATATTAACAAATAAAAAGACACTCTACGACAGTGATCGTGTTAACTCATTCCGTAAGTTCCGAAAAGCGATAAAAAAACTCCGAAATTTCACCGTACACGTAATTGAAGGGTCGCGAAAACTGATGTCACTTTTCACTTTCGAATGCTCGATAAACGGCAGAATAAGAAGTGACAGCGCGAACATCAGCTGATCAAACACTAGACATTTAAACTCATCTGTTTACATCGAGACACTGAAACGAATTAGTGTGTTAACGACTTTGATTACGATGGTCGTAAACCGTTCAATCAAAAACGCGCCACAAACGGATTGTCGTAAAATAGTAACGTTTTGCGATACTTCAGTTTTTATTGTCATAATCGATCAAGCGGATTATTTATCAGGTAAAAGCGCATGATCACAGCTTTGTTAACGTTCTTTGGCGTTTTGTTGTCAAAAGATCCACATTAATGTCTATATAATTATTTTTGATGTATCTACTAGTTGCATGCTCGTTAAACATTATAACTAGTCTACATTTCTTGAACTCGCTTTCAGATGCCGAATATTTAGTAGCTCAAATATGTTTCTAAGTTTGTTCTATACATGTGCTATATAAGGAATTTCATGACCAAAAGTTCTTTTATTATGTTGTTAGGCCATGTTGAACCGAAAATGGCTTGCGTCGAATATGGCGAGCCATATTCGGGCATGAGGCTTACTGTCGACGAAAATGGCTGGGTTAAAACTTATTGCCCCCGCGATCAATATTCGGTTCAACCGTGAATGCCACCATATTCGATGTGGGGTTATATCGCTTTGCACAAGTCGGTCAGTTTGTCGGTTGGTCGGTAAACTAATAGTTTTCGTTCAATAACCCCAAAACGCATGACCCGTAGTATCCTCAAACTGTACGCGAACAATGTACATCAACAGACGATGACCCCTAAATATTTTGAGTCCAGGATCAATGCCAATATACCCTTTAACTGGTTTTTTTAATTAATGCTTACTTGATGCTGAGGGGTTCCCTTGTTCAAGTAACCATCACTGTTTCTACTAGACTATGGTTAGGACACAAGCCGTCTTATTGAGGTTGTCTTAATACAGAAGCTATATAAAGAAGAACAAAATACAAAGTCGCTTGGGACATTGTGTAACAACTATCAAAACATGTATCTGCCTCACCTGCCTTTCTCTGTTGTGGAAAGCTTGTCAGGTTTCTCCTGGGGAATGCGAGGCTGTTGTTGACTTTCTTCACCGTGGTAGAATCGTGGGTATTCAAGGAGAACTTCTCGTCTGTCTATGAATACACACAGGTTCTTCCCTCTGTAACAACTTGCAGCTCGCTGCCGTGAATGTAGTACGGACTCCAGGGGTTTCCCCTTAGTAAACTCGTCCAAATAAAAATGTTAAAAAATCATAAAATCCTTAGTGAATTATTCGACAAAAAAGGATCACAAATACCTCCCTTTATGCAACTTAAAAGGGTTAGCTTTAAAAGAACTAGGAAGTGGCTTGATTTTATCTTTGTATTGAGAGAGGAGTACAAAAAGTAAGACCAGAACAGAATCCTAGCTCTACTTGTGTAAATGGTTAATGTTTTCTGTTACAGTTGTAAGTAAGACTCGGCGAGTTTCAGCGTAATTCAAGATGACTCCCGATTAGAATACTACAAAGGGAGGTAACTACTGCGATAAATTAGCTCTTTTCGTTTCAAAGACATATTTGCGCTATTTGCGGAAATGTGGGATTACTCTAAGCTTGGAAACGGAAACTGACTACAACCATGATGGCGCCGCGTCACTGTGCGAAATCATAACTGTTTTTTTTGAAAGGCATATTTTTTTATGTTGGTTTAACGAATCGCGTTGTCCGTTACAATTGCCTCACAGTTAGACTGTCTCCCGGCTTACATTTTGTTGTAGAGGCAGAAAGTAACAGAGGCCGGTAACCACATTTAGAATTGTTCGGAGTTTTAGTTGGTGTTTATGTAGTAACACCCTATAGTAATACCGGCTCGCTGAAGCAAACCTACAATGACGTAAAAATATACCTTTAAGTAAGTAAAACTATTGTGTGCCTCCATAGCTCAGTGGTTTAAGCGCTTGCCGTCTAATCTGGCAAACCGGGTTCTAATCCGAGTGGAGGCACTTATATGTTGGTCATGTTTCAGCAGAAAGTTGACTAGCAAATAAAGACTGCGCTTGGCATTCAATAATATCTTAAATTTCATCATAAATGATCAAATGAAATTGCCCCCCTCTGCCGTGTAATTCTTTAACATAAGGCAATAGTTCATCACGGATATATGTTAATTTTACAGTAAATACCAGTACGTGTCACTGTAAATGATTGTGATAAATCACAGACGGTGCAGCCATACATCACGGACACAGGATAATAGAACAATATATCGCTTGTTATAACGGTGATTCGATTTATTACAATCTTAGGAGCTTTGTACATTAATTGACTACAGGGTTATGTATCTTATTATCACCTTTCACCGATTCATTGATACAACGATTGATTTCAAAAGTCAGTCCACGATATTTGTTACACATATATGTATGTACACCAGTGTGTAAGATACGTATTGTAGTACTATGGTTGGTCATGTCTGCCACCATTGAAGATTTGGCGGGTTTGGTACCGTGGTTAGAAAGCACCATCGACCCCCCCAACCGGCAAAAATGTCACCACACCCGAGTGGCACAGTTACTGGTTTCAATGCGTTTGAGAAAAAGAATGGCCGCCCGGTTGGACACAGTAAGTAGTCTGGCGTATGTACGTTTGTAAAGCACAATTGGTGCCAAGCTGCTAAACTTGTTTGTAGACTGTCCAGTGTAAGATTGTAAAGGACCATATTGCCGCCCGGTATGACACAGTAACTGTTAGTAGACTCACGTATGTACGTTTGAAACTCACCATCGTCGCCCGGTATGACACAGTAACTGATAGTAGTCTGGCGTATATACGTTTGAAACTCACCATCGTCGCCCGGTATGACACAGTAATTGATAGTAGTCTGGCGTATATACGTTTGAAACTCACCATCGTCGCCCGGTATGACACAGTAACTGATAGTAGTCTGGCGTATATACGTTTGAAACTCACCATCGCCGCCCGGTATGACACAGTAACTGATAGTAGTCTGGCGTATATACGTTTGAAACTCACCATCGCCGCCCGGTATGACACAGTTACTGTTAGTAGACTCACGTATGTACGTATGAAAGACGCCATGGCCGCCCGGTTGGACCCAGTTACTGTTAGTACACTGTCCTATGTACGTTTGAAAAGCGTTGGGGCACTAACCGTTGGTCGACTGGGCGTGCGCTCTGAGATATGTCGCTATTCTGGCAAAGCATCACAATATCATTGTTCCTATTAGGCACAATGATGATAAATGTAACTTAACCATTATCGTGCATTATAGAATGTGTTAAAACTCCAAAGAAGCCAAAGCGACAAGAAGCATGCCAATATACAACAAATGAGATTGTGTAGATTTGAAGTGTTGTTTCTGTTGCTACTGTTCCTGTCCGATTTGTAATTATCTTTGCTTTTCCCATACAAATATGTCTCAGTTAGATGGCAGAAACCAGCTACCGTAGACTTTGGAAGATTAAGCTCTCTCTCTCTCTCTTTGTACTGACGTACATCAAGATGACTTGCAAAGTGCATCGATAAATAATAAGTCACAATCAATATATCGTTCAAAATACGTGATGTAAACTACAAGATGTATGCAGATAGGGAACTATGCAAAGGCGTATGATCTATTTTATTTGACAAATTATCATTATTCCAACGACCGAATTAGCGGGTAAACGGATCCGAACGAACGAACGAACGAACGAACGAACGAACGAACGAACGAACGAACGAACGAACGAACGAACGAACGAACGAACGAACGAACGAACGAACGAACGAACGAACGAACGAACGAACGAACGAACGAACGAACGAACGATTGAATCATTGATGGAATTGATTTATTGGTTGAACGTATGTTTATAAGAAATAAAGGAACGAAGGACAAACTGATTATTATAAAGCAGCCAGGTACCATATACTAGTGTAAACTTTCTGACATTCTGATCGACTCGATCGAACGAATTACTCAAATAGCGAATAAAATTTTGTATAAAAATATACGCCTGTTTCCAAGTTGCTTGCGTTTTCAGATAACTACTAGACTATTTAACAGTCGTAATGTTGTAAATTGTTTTCTACCAACGCGTGATGTATCTTCATCATTTGTTTTAGCCATACATATAATGACACATTATTTGCTTTAATTGCCGTATAAAAATGATGTATCAACACTACACATCAAACAGACAACAATAACAACAAAACCAACACAAAAATAACAGTACGAACATTCGGGATATTTTCCTATTCTCCGTCACCAGTAGAACGGAAAAACCTTAATGCATCATGACTGGGGTACCTAGTATAGAATCGTCGAGGTTAGTCAAGTGTAAAATAATTACACTTTTGAAAGCGAGAATGGTTATTCCCGCGCAGTGTAAAGTTGGCAAATTAAACGAATTTTAAGGCGTTAACCTCTCAATACTAGCATTGCCCATTACTTAATGCAACCTGAACGCCTTTAGGCTAAACAATGTAAATCCGCATTCAAGAAGTTCTAGAAACTGTCAACATTCCCAATACTGTAACATATGTTTCTCCAAATTTATAAACTGTTTGTTTATTCTAAGATCAACAATTATTTTCAAAATGTTCGTTAAATCGATATTTTTCAGATAATCACTCCACCGGGGCGATATCGAACTTGTTTCGTATTATGAAAATGACGTGTTAATCAAATGTCCCGGCTGTATAGCTATTTTTAGAATTGTTTTTTGAGGTTCCGGGTGCATGAAGCTATTTTTCGAATTTGTATTTTGAGGTTCCGGGTGAAGCTATTTTTAGAATATGGGTGCTTGTTATAATGATGCTCGTCATAATGGTGTAAATCAATATAGGGTATAGAGCAAAGTCGCCGCGTCTTCGAAACTTGCTCAAGGCCGGGCCCAAATTCAACGAAAAAACTTAAGTTATTGCTCAGCTGAGACTGCTATTTTAAAAACATATCGTGTTGGTTAAATGACTTTCATGTATACTTGTATACACATGTATATTGTTTCATCACAGTTAGATGCAATTTAATAGTGCAATACATACTAAGTCCGAGTTTTACAGAAAATAGTGCTTTAAAGTTATAAATGTCTGAGGTAAAAACTTAAGTCGGTTATAACAGGCTCAAATACGAAGTATTTTATTGTTCCTTACTGTTGGATTTACATGAGCATTTCTTACGAAAATCACCTATTAACTCATTACTTAGCAATAAATACACAGTTTCTGGTAGCAATCTATATCTCAAGACTATAATTGTTGTCATATAATCAATTCTAAATAGCAGTCTCAGCTGAGCAATAACTTATTATAATAAGTTTTTTCGTGAAAGTGGGGCCGGGTGCTCGAAATGTCGATGCACGTTATGGCGAAGTTTTTCTAAAAGTTGCTATTGTGTTCGCTGAAAGCAGGCAAGCAACGTCATTATCGTAAGGTAAATATTTATTTTCTCTAAAACTGGAAGTAGCACAAATATGATGATATACAACATTGGACGGTAAATACTGAGTTTCCAAGCATGCAGTGCAACATTTATTAATTCAAAAGTTTGAATGTTTAAAGTTTGAACAAATTCCATTGGCCAGTTCAGAAGCCAAAAGTTACAAAGTTTTACCGTATTTATTCTATTAACCACCCGTTTCTTTTCATTTGAAACACAAGTTGTGTGAATTATAAGAGACACCGTACATGTATTTCAGTTCAGGCATACAACAAAACAGACACTTCATTTGTTCAACTAAAATTTTCTGGATCTAACATAAGTGAAAGGTGACATGCTCATGTCCTAATCTGACTTTTCTTTTAAAACATAGCAGAAAAACGCTAAGTGTAAACATTGTTACAGTGCGTCTTATTTACAGCGATAATTGTACACCCGTGTATTAAAACGAAAAATACAGAAACCCATAAATAGAATATATATGTGTACATATTTCTTGAATACACCTTGAACGTTTATTCGAAGTCCAAGTATTTCTCAAAATCGGCACGAAAATGACCGATGTTTACCAACAGATGCTCCTTAATATTATAATAAGAGTATGAGCGCTCATTAGAATAAATACGGCACAACGGCAAAATGACGAAAAAGCAATACACAAACATTAACACAATAATGATGTCCGAAACAGGCGGCTTGATTGGAAAAGTTCGAATTCATCACATTAAATGAAAGTAAAGATACACACACAAAATGAATACAACACATCGATGTAGCAGAAAAAAAGAAATATTCCGGAAGCACGTTCCAATACTGTTACTATTTATAGGATGCGCTGTTACTATTTATAGAAGATGATGTTAAAATGAATACAACACATCAATGTTGCAGAAAAAAGAAATATTCCGGAAGCACGTTCCAATACAGTTACTATTTATAGGATGCGCTGTTACTATTTATAGAAGATGATGTTAAATGAATACTACACATCGATGTTGCAGAAAAAAGAAATATTCCGGAAGCACGTTCCAATACTGTTACTATTTATAGAATGCGCTGTTACTATTTATAGACGATAATGTTAAAATGAATACAACACATCGATGTTGCAGAAAAAAGAAATATTCCGGAAGCACGTTCCAATACTGTTACTATTTATAGAATATGATGTTACTATTTATAGAACTCGCCGATAATCTTAACACTTTCACATCATTTCAATCAATGACATTCACAGTAATCAATCGGACAAAATCCGCCGTCACAATGGTTCTGACACCACCCATTCCAATAATCCCCACTGACGAAGCCGTTAGACACGCACGTGCCGTATGACGTCACATCCGGTTTGCGGGTTGTTGTTGTCGTCGTTGTTGTTGGTGCTGTAGTCGTGGGTGTTGGACGCTTGGTTGTTTGCGATATGCTAGGAAGGAGTGGAGTCTCGGTACAGACGCAAGTTTCTGGTGGACAGTTGCCCTTGTTACACTCCTCTGTGCACCTAGAACATGAAATGATATCCTCGTTACTATTCGAACATTAATCACACTAAATTCATTTAGGACTATGTATAATAACCAAAACCTATCTATTAAATTGAATGGAAATTGAACAGTTTTAATCTTTTCCATAATGCTTGTAAATGTTTTTTATACGGTACTTAAATTCTTGGTGTCTGTCGACGAATGTGTTTATTTATGATGTGTTCTTAATTAATTTCATAGATAAATACTAACTAATAAACAAGCATGCTCACAACTATGTGGAGATGATTTGATAGATACAGCATAATTCGACTATAAATATCTACGTGATTAATGTCTATATTTTTTGCATTATGTATTTGTAAAAGGCAAAATGGAAATAAGTTGTTGCATAACTTTGTTTATTTCATTTGTAACATTGAAGTTCGTATAACGAAGGTACATTTTGTATTATTATTATTATTATTATTATAGTAGAATCACTAACAATTTTCCCTCGGTGGTTTCAACCTAACCAATTTGTGCAACCAAAATTTGAACTCGACTACTTAATCACGACATTATTTAATTTATTATATAATTATACATGTAGTTTTTATAATTTGAAAGAAATGAATGTTTTCGTAAATATGTTAATTTGATTACATAGGGTTTATATTTATAGAGATATAAGAAAGGTGAAATTATCGAAATAAATGACACAAAAGATTTTATTTTGGGTTGTAGCAAATTTTAATGTGTGTCTGGGTACTGGAAAACATGATTTTTACACACACAAAAACGCAAAACAAGAATCTATACATACCAGATATCGAAGACATGAATTCCTTTCCATACACTAATAGCTGTACATACTTTGGTCGTTGGGACAACCAGGGGTTTCAGGGATGTGGTCTGAGGTTCCGGCTGTTCTGTTGTTGTTGTAGTCTGTGTCACTAGACGCTGTACTTTGACACATTCACACTGATCTGGTGGACAGTTACCATGGGCACAAGCGTCCGCACACCACCTAGCGGAGGAAAAATGTATATTACATGACATGCATACATATAAGTGCTACAACAGAGCGCACACCAACTAGCGGAGGAAAATGTATATTACATGACATGCATATATAAGTGCTACAAAATGTTGTTTGTTTTCAAATGTCGAGCATAAACTTTATTAATCGAGGGTTGCCCGCAAGACTGTCGTAACTGCTTATTATTAAAGAAGGACATACTGCTGTCTTGCAGGCAACCCTCGAAATTTTGCCAGTTAGCTTTCTGCTGAAATATGGCAGGCATAGGAAGTTCCTCCACCTGTGTTTGAACCTCATGGGTCACCAGATTAGACGACAAGCGCGCTTATACCGTTGAGATACGGAGACATACCGAAGTACTAGTACTTGTCTCGGTGAACATTTTAGAAATTACCAAAATTAAGATATTTTATTGTTAAGATAATAACGCCTTAAATATACTTTAGATTATTTGTGGCACGATGTGACATTTTAGCGGTAACACCGCACGGTTAATGTGGCAAACGTATTTCGAACCTACGCCCAAGTGTTGACTTCAATATATAGTATAGTCCAGAGAATTTGACACGACTCTCGACCTTCAATTAGCATAATTTAACAGCTGATATATTGTCTATATTTATAACCCCGGTCGTATGTTTTCATAACCGGAGAGTATCACGAAGGCGCTCGAGGTGTAGTACTACGACAAACGTAAAGAACCGATATTGCACGATTTGCTCGCGGAAATTTATATATTCAAACAAGAACCTTGTAATATATTCATGCATAAAGGTCAGGATCATGTCAAATTCTCTGTGCTATATACCCAAGTAACCCTGTGACATTTGTCTCGGTGATTTTCGTCTCTGGATACGGATCAGACTACACTCTGAGAGTGCGATAGGTGTTGTGGTAATAAAACATGTCTAGTGTCGTGTTCAAGTTATCGCACTCTATTCCAGTTCACTATTGAAGTTACTGCACTCTCTGTACCAGTTACTATGAAACTATGGTTGCCATCGTTATTCTAACCCAGCACTGTTTTACATACTGGTAAAACTTTAAATTATTTTTACCATGGTGATACTTCAGTTCAGGAGATAGCACAAAGTGAGCTAGACTTGCATGAAACACAAAGAAGGCGTGGGTTAAAACAGCAAACAATGGGCGTGGTTTACAGATACCACCAATCAGGCGTGGCTTGCAAGCAACTCATATTGACGTGGTTTACAAGACTTTAAGTAGACACTGTAATCATGGGGCATGGATAATGTATCAAACATTAGGCGGGGCTTAAACATACGTTCACATAGCATACTATAGGCGTGGTTTCACCAAATACACAGTGGGGGTTGACCTGATTAAATAGCATGCAGTGCATGGACGTGACCTTTGGCTTGCATATTAGACATAGCGGGCCTGGCTTAAATATATTTATAGATGTCCCAAATTATGACTTCCCAGAAGCCTCCCCTAGACCACGAGGAATCTGTTCTCGATGCGTACCGAAGCTCATTAATTTCATAAAATGGCCGAGGCAGAAAATTCTCAGTGGCTTTACATAATATGCTCACATATAAGATATGAACACACTCTTGTAAAATCATTAATTTTCGAGGGAGTTGAATTTTCGTTGATTTCGTTGCTGAAGTCGACCACGAAATAAAATCCCCGACTTTTCAAAGTCAGACATGGGTCTACCCTTTCCTGTTCTGTTATCCTAGACTTCACGACCCCACAAAGGTGCATTTTTATCGAAATCCACAAAATTTATTACCCAAGAAAATATGTGATTCGCACATTGATCATACAGAGGTATAAATCGATTAATCAGGTTGGTCACTTGTTTACATAACATTGTATATATAATCATTGCAATTTCTCTTATTAATGTTTAATTTTAATAAACATTATGTGTATCAGTATGAACGTAGCTAAGAGAATAAGATATTGGTTTTCACTGCCTTTTGCTCCAATTGAAATGTTTAAAACAATAAAAATACAATGTTATGATATTGCAATGTTTATATACAAGTGGCATACCTGATTAATCAGATTTTAGGTGATTGAAAAACTAACTCTCTTACCTATCTAAGTATTCGTTACCAGCCCAGAGGTTGACAGCTTTACATTCAACACGATCTACCACATGTACGAGCGGGTTTGTTGTGGTGCCCTGTGAAAGAACGAGTAACATTTATAATCAAAATTCATATTATATTGTGTCTGTATAGTACGGAAATATTGGGGGGTATTCAATATTGATTTTACTTTACTTAAGGATAAGGACAACCAATCAGATCAGACCATATTAAATACTTGGCCGGTTACAGGCGATATGAAAGGCTGTCCTTATTCTCCAATTATATAAGATCAATATTGAATACAACCCCTGATCCTGACCTTTATGCGTGAATATATGACAAGGTTCTTGCGTTGAATATATCAATTTCCGCTGTCTAGTGACAGTGAGGTAGTCGTTTATGTGTACACAGACTATTACAACCATTGTCTGAATGGGTAGTGCGAATATAGTATGTTAGTTAAGCATTGAAATTATGGCTGTCTGTTTAAGCCTCTATAATTGGTTTACATCGTAAAAGTGGACCCGATCGCTGCGTCACTGTATTCTGACCCTGACTGGACTACACAGTGGAGGTTATTATTATATGCAAGATATGAGCTGTTTAATTATGCTAATAGAAGGTCGAGGATCAGACTTAAGTATATGTACTATACAACGATTTGAATTTACATAAGATATGTAACTAGCCAACCTTAAAATTAGTTTGGGATGAACACGTCACCTGACCAATGACCAGACGCCATTTAAAAGAACGCTCCACCCATTTATTTGTCGAAGGTTATCCGACTTATGGATAATTTATGAACATTTGTTAGCAACTTGTCTTGTATATTTTTTATGTTTTCTGTGCTCGGCTGGTTAAGTTGGGCTTGTGCCTTGTATGTTTTTATGGGTAATGTGCTCGACTGGTTAAGTTGGGCTTGTGTCTTGTATATGTTTTATGTTTTCTGTGCACGGCTGGTTAAGTTGGGCTTGTGCCTTGAATGTTTTATGTGTAATGTGCTCGACTGGTTAAGTTGGGCTTGTGCCTTGTATGTTTTTATGTGTAATGTGCTCGACTGGTTAAGTTGGGCTTGTGCATTGTATGTTTTTATGTGTAATGTGCTCGACTGGTTAAGTTGGGCTTGTGCCTTGTATGTTTTTATGTGTAATGTGCTCGACTGGTTAAGTTGGGCTTGTGCCTTGTATGTTTTTATGTGTAATGTGCTCGACTGGTTAAGTTGGGCTTGTGTCTTGTATATGTTTTATGTTTTCTGTGCACGGCTGGTTAAGTTGGGCTTGTGCCTTGTATGTTTTTATGTGTAATGTGCTCGACTGGTTAAGTTGGGCTTGTGTCTTGTATATGTTTTATGTTTTCTGTGCACGGCTGGTTAAGTTGGCTTGTGCCTTGTATGTTTTTATGTGTAATGTGATCGACTTGTTAAGTTGGGCTTGTGTCTTGTATATGTTTTATGTTTTCTGTGCACGGCTGGTTTAGTTGGGCAGTGTGCCTTGTATGTTTTTTCATGTGTAATGTGCTCGGCTGGTTAAGTTGAGTGCCGCCTCCCCTATCTGACTTAATACTATCTTTTTGAAACCTTTGGTTCACTTGTAAATACGAGTTACTTGCATTATAAACGGTCAATAAAAGTGACTTTAAACAGCGCCCAAGGAGTCATAGGTTATTGCTACGCAATACTTTTCTAGGTCTGACGAAAGAACTTTTTGTTGCGGACAAAATAAGTCTGAGTGTCCATTTGTAAGTCGTTTGTCGATTTATGGTAAATTCGGTTCCCAATTGTCCGCTTATAAGTAGCCGCTCTTTTAAGCATACACGGATAACAACTCAAAGGCATTTAAATACTTGTAATGAAGAGCTACCTCCCTTGTTATCGATCACTAAGGATACATCGTTATTAGACTAATGATATAAATACCGTAGCGCACAGACAATCCAAAGCCACACAAAAAATACGGCAGCGCTTAGCCATCCATGCAAGAGTCAGACAAAGAACGAACTATCCACATCCCCAAAAAAATGGATATTTCAAGCAAGTCTATATACTCACTCTGCAATGAATGAAACATTGTGGTCCTCGAACTCCGAGGATAATTAACCATAAAGCATAAGCAATACGGACATTGTATGTCTTAAACATTTACCTGTGGTGACTGTGTTACAGGTTTGGGGGTTGTTGGTTTAGGAGTTGGTCTAGGGGTCGTGGTGGTACTTGTTGTTGTTGTTTTTCTTGTAGTTGTAGTAGGGGTCGTAGTTGATGTTGTTGTTGTTGTAGAGGTCGTCGTCGGCTTCGGGGTTGTTGGCTTGGGCGTCGCCGGTTTCTGAGTGGTCGCCGACAGCGAGCAGTCGCAAGCATAAACTGGACAATTTCCCGCCAAGCAGTTGTCCGTACACCATTTGTCCATCTGTGCGTCCCCTTGCCAGTTGTGGATAGCAATACAACCTTGAGTTTTTGCTCCAATAAATTCCTGCAACAGTTAGTGACGTGATTTTTACCACAGTGATTCTCATGACAAAGCTTATAAAATGATGTACATGTAATTGATTACACCGTGAGAATGTAAACAGTTGGTATGTCAGAGTTATGGGACGATTTGCTCCAGACATGCTATGAACAACCACCAAACAACAAAATGAGCCACCTAGTCGTACTCTAAAATCGCACTCAGATAAAATCGTACTCTGAGAAATCTGTTTAACGCTGCATTATAGCCAAAATCCTTATGAAGTGGCACACGATTGGTGTAAAAGTCCATTAATTTTGATATTTATATTCAAGCATATTTGCCTGTGTACATAATTTAGCTCAACCGTTTTTTTGGGGAGGGGTGGTGGTCTAAGGGTCAGTCATAGACGTGACCAACTAGTTAATATTTTATTGCAAAACATCGATCATATAATTATACAAGCATATCGTCTTGAAGGTTTGCTCTTTGATATATAACTACAAATGTATATATACACCAACACAACGACCACGCTTGTTTAAGATGACCACCAAGATAGCCAATTTGTACGAGGGTATGTGCAAAAAACCGTTTGTCGGTCAATTGTCCGGATGCGGATTATTAGCCACGTCGCATTGTAAGCGAATATATACGGTAAATGTTTTACTTACACTCGGCGTGGTCTGCCTATTAATGACTGGTCGAGGAGTCGTAACTTTCTCTGTGATTTGTATCGGTGGTCGGGTTGTAGGTTTTGGTGTAGGTTTGGGTGTGGGCATGGTTGGAGCGTCAGTCACTCGTGGTAGAGGACTGTCTCCTAGAATTGCTACATCAGCACACCCATAAAACTCTTCCTGGGGACCACACCCGACACAGCCCCTACCGGTGTCGGCGTCGACACCCCAACTGTTACCTAGAGTTAGAGATATGATGAAGAAAATATATATAAATTTTAAACACAATTTAGGGATTTTTAAAGAGTCGAATGCCGGTCACCTAGTTTTTATTCATACTTATTTATTTAAGGTCGATTGTGAAACAAGTATTTCCACTCTTGACACCTCATTGCTGAAGTTATCCATCGCTACGAGGGTATGACAGACGAGAAGCCTGTTTCTAGTATATATGCTGAACGTCTAGTAAGTTAATTACTGGTATCATTTTTATTTCGTCCTTGAACTCGAAGCGGACGCTCTACCACTAGGCTATTGGGGAGGTAGTTTTTGATAGTTTACATTATTGAAATGATGTAGATCAATGCAAAATAATTCAACAGCAATTCAAGTAAAACGACAATTATAAACAAAGGACTAGAGCCATTAAGGGTCAATATTGGCCCTATGTCCACTTCTTGTGAAAGTATTACCTTGATAAGATCATTACACTTGCTTTACAAAAAGCATTACCTTTTATTACAACGAAAGGATTTTTTCGCCAAAATATTGAAAAGATCACGTCTGTAGCAACGTTAAATGTCGCATCGACGCTAAATGTCGCACCTGACGTTAAATGTCGCAAGGCTGACGCTAAATGTCGCAACCGACGCTAAATGTCGCAATCCACCCTAACGCTAAATGTCGCATCTGTGACGTTAAATGTCGCAACAAACTGGCCTTACGTTAAATGTCGCAACATTATAACGCTAAATGTCGCAATCCTTTATAAACACTCATTTGTAGTATAACTGTTCTAGTTTAAGTCCAGACGTATCCACAGTTTTTTAGGGGTTTACCCAAAGGGGTACGACACATAAGCATTTAGTGATAAAAAACTGTTTTCAAAAAAAATTTTTTACTTCTACTATGTAAATGTATATTGTATGAAATTTACACAGTAGAAATAAAAAAATATTTTTTTTGAAAAAATAAATCACTGCAGGTTCATGACTGTGTCGAACTCGTAAAAATGCCGTACGGACCTTTCGGATTGATAATCACCCTCGGGCTAAAGCCACCCGGGCGATTATGCTTCCTGTGGACCGATTATCTAGACACCGTCATACATAGCATTATCCTCTAAGTAACTCATCGTGCGGGTTGGAATGCTACTTTTCGTAAACACAAATAAATTGATGTCAACAGAATTTCAATTATGATTTACATAATTATTTATTTAGTGTATTTTGCAATGTTCGACAAATACTCGGTAACTGGAACTACACAGACTTTGGTCGTGATGCAACCAGTATAATTAAGTATAATCCGTAACGAAACGGGTTTCTTCCGGGCATACCGTATATAACCATAATTCGGGTATATGCTATGTTCTCCCCTGCCTCCATCGGTATGAAACGCTCTTTACTAGGACTCAACCGGTGTAGAGCCAGGGTTCAGCGCAGTCCAAATAATGCCGGTATACCACGGTTTATAAATAAATAAAATACCAGAATAGGTTTGCACCTATAGTGGATATCGGACCCATACTGTATGACGTCATACGGTCGTAGCAACACGGCTCGTCACGGTTAGCCCGAATCGACTAAGAACTTCACGATGTCTCTAAGGTTCATACAACGGGACAGACCGGGGGTGCCAAACCGGCACAAGGTCTGCTGTCAGCTCAGAACCGGGATACACTGTGGATACAGCGGGATAATCCGTACCGAGACCGGGATGCAACATCGCGGTAGAGCTAATGTGTAGCAACGGTTGTAATCCAGTTTTGACTCCATATTTCGATTCTGTTGAAATCTTGACCATTCCTCCCGGTAGCTCCTGATGACTACATGAGGCTTTAAACATTTTAAAACAATCGGGTCTCTTTTGCCAGTTTGATAAGAGTATCACGGTTCACCATAGTTCGTCTTGCCGATCCAGCGTTGTTACGGTTGTACGACGGTTCACTGAACCGGGTATACCGAGTAAGATTCGGTTCATCCCGTTAAACCTAAAGGGGTTCGACACATAAACTTTCCGTGATTAAAAACTGTTTTCAAAAAAATATTTTTTAATTCTACTGTGTATATTTTATACAACATACATGTACTTAGAAGAAATAAAAAAATATTTTTTTTGAAAACAGTTTTTAATCACTACCGACTTATGTGTCGAACCCCTTTGGGTAAACCCCTAATAACTGTCGATACGTCTTGACTAAAACTAGAACAGTAATACTATAAAAGAGTGTTAATAAAGGATTGCGACATTTAGCGTTAATGTTGCGACATTTAACGTCAGGCCAGTTTGTTGCGACATTTAACGTCACAGATGCGACAATTAGCGTCAGGGGGGATTGCGACATTTAACGTCGGTTGCGACATTTAGCGTCAGCCTTGCGACATTTAACGTCAGGTGCGACATTTAGCGTCGATGCGACATTTAACGTTGCTACAACGTCTCGAGTCCATGTGACACTTTGTTATGATCGAATCAACCACGATCATGAGTCATTAAGAGCATTTCAAAATGAGAGAGAAGGTTGTGAAGTGACCATGTATGTTTAACCGCAACGGATATGACGTTACAGGAACTGGTGTCCGTGATGGCTGTGACAACTATAGAAAAAACTGGGAACCAGCGTTCGTAACGTCATATTGTTGCGGCTAAACATGGCCGCTGCGCAACCTTCTCTCTATAAGGGTACACTCAGATATACACTCAGAAAATTTGAAACCACGTGCCTATGATGTAAGAGTGGTCATTTTACAATACTTTCTAATCATTTGAATTTTTAAAATAATTATGAACTAGTCTAGTGTATTAAGTTGTTTACCGGCATGATATTTCCACTGTATGACACACTGGGTACAAGTCATTCCAGCCGGAAGTACATAATCCATCGACCAGGTTCCCACTCTCTTTGAATCAATCATGACCCTAAAATACAAGACCGGTAACCAGCAATGTACATAAATAATGAAATGGTTTCCGGTGTATTTTAAGTAAAAATAATGACAAACGTTTAATAATAATGATAAAAATGTACATGTATTACGAGTAATATTAGACGCCAGCTAGGATTCTGAATCGTTGTGAAAGAGAACATACATGTACTTTTATGTAAGAAATGAATGTTCTTAATGTTCGGTCATATGACTAATTTTGGTGCAAGTTTCAGATTTGAATAAATCGCTCTCAGCTCTTAGGCTATACATTAAATGATAAAATAGTATTGAATATATATATATGTAAATAGAACATAATGCATAGAACAGAGGATAATAATAGAACTAAGTAATTAATATAAATGTTTATAGCCAAACTCGTCTGAAAAGCTTGTTGATACGCGTATATAAATATAATATATTATACATGTACAGGGTGTTAAAAAAGTTCATTCTCAATGTTTGAGTTTCAAATTATTTTTCTGACTTCAGAAGACTGTAAACTCTTCAGGTTGAAATCCTGTGGGTTCTCCCATTGTATGAAATGAAGCTATTAGAATAAGAAATTAACATTGTCTACTGCGTACATAGCTCAAATAAATTTTTATATGAATTCAATTATTGAGAACGAACTTTTTAACACCCTGAATACACATGTAATATGTATCACAAATCTTCTTAAATTTAAGGCATAATTTGAGCTTAAAGGCGGAGAGACATTTCAGACATTAAAGCCCCATCAAGCCATAAGCGGTTATTTAAAAAAGACAATAACTTGGTAACCTATCTGCAGAACGATGCTTTTTAGCACTTTAGTTTAGTCACAAAGGTAAAAACACCATAAGGTGGAAAAGAACGAAACATAGCCTGCAGTTGGTTTCTTGTCAAAATAACGAATTGTAAACAAAAAATGCATACTTTATAGTCAAAGGGAAGCAACTCTTACAAAACTAGTATTTTGTCTTCCGTACTTTCTAATGAGATGCGATTTTTTGGCATACTGTTTTGTCAGATATGGTTAACCCTATGTCGTCAATAATTACTATTACTGGTCATTTGTGAGAAACCTCCTAAATTCTTCGAATTTACTGGATGATCAGAAAAATATTTGAGAGATAATGAGGCTTTAAGATAGTTGGCTTTTTGTTCTGTATGTTACATAGGACAAAAATGAAGACGAGATGCACATACTAATAATAATTGTGATAATAACGACTTATTTATAGTGGATGACATTTTTTGGTTCTACACTGTCTAGACCAATGTTCAATATAGTCCACAAACATACGAGATTACCTAAAACCAACAAATCAGATGCCGGGCAGACTTACGTACACCCCACAACTACCGGTGCATTCGTACGGACGGACGGACGGACGGACGGACGGACGGACGGACGGACTTTTTTAATATACTTACTTTGATCCTTTGCCGTCAGCTCTCTGTAGGACGTGCTGATTAAGACAGTCGTGTGTGACAGGTTTATTGATGTTGTTGTTGGGACATATTCTGTATTCCATCCATCCGAAATGGTTGGCAGTCAGATCAACCTTGGTAGAAATTACCTGACCCATCTGAAATATCATCAAGTTTTTATATCATTTTCATCAAGTTTTATGTCGTTTTCATCAAGTGCTTATATCATTTTCATCAAGTTTTATGTCGTTTTCATCAAGATTTATATCGTTTTCATTAAGTGTAATGCCATTTACCTACCCTTTTCAGTCATTTTTATCAGTATTTATGTCGTTTTCCAACATTTTATCAGTCACACAATGTATACGACGGACAAGTTCTTGCGTTCTTAGCATGAAAATACGTCAATTATCACGTGGTATATCCACACTGTATAGAGGCCTATAGATAACCTAACCAATTTAATACTGGCACTTGATAACAAATCGCTGGCTTAGAATTAGAAGGTCGTAAGTACAAAATCACTATTTTGAGAAATCAAGAACAATGTCTGAAAACAACTATTTACCAATGGAAAAACATGTTTTTTAAACTTAAGTTTGTTCAGCATGACCACTTGCGATTTTCATGAAAATAGGCTCATGAGAAGCGCATTGAGATGCAGATTTCAAATATGCATTCCGTCTTATTAGGTCGTTAGTAGCACTTACGACCTTCTAATTCTAAGCCAGCGAAATACTCTCCGATAATTTCGTCATCGTGATTCTCGTACCGTACCTTGTATGTTTTTACGATGGTACCCGTTGCATATTTTCCGCCGGCCTCGTTGTCATGACGACCGATCCATGGATCCCCACATACACCGCACATCCCTCCACTAGCTTGCTTCCTCTGAAAAAAGGAAAGTGATGGAATTAAATGATGAGCCACTGTTAGGTGAATCGAAAGTAATTTTGATCGGAAATGAAAATTAGGAAATCGAAAGGATTTTTTTATTGAACATGCTGCTTGTGTCTAAGTACATAGACACAACAATGAAGTGAACTTAATCCGCACGGTGTTGATATAAATTAGTGACTTCACCTTTTTGTATTCATGCATGTGTTTTTCATGGGTGAGTTTCTACATGAAGTTAGGGGTCTCCTAAAAGGAGGTATCCCTATTCCTTGGAGTCAGTTTCTCGTGGCAGTGGAATGTGACACTGCTCGAGAAACACCCATTTTCGGGGGTAATTAGGGGAAGGTTTCTCGTGTGTTATTTGACTTATACATGTACATATTATGCTTTATTTGTATTGTTGTACATTTGTAAGAGTACTCCAACACTGGAGGTAATCAAAGTATTATTATTTATCATAAAGACCAGCCTTTGACCGTCAGGATTCGAACTGGAGGGTAAAATTTAACTTAACTCATACTGCTTGTAGTACCAAGTTAGGCAAGTTACAGGATACAATGGTTTAAACTGATTTACAAAAACAATCATGTTTTACAATATGGTACAGTCAGATCTCGATACAACGACGCTGTTTGTTTCCAAGAAAAATGTCGTTATAACGAATATGTCGGTATACTGAATTGATACAAAGAGCATTTTAATACTTTTGTCCCCAAATTTGATGTCGGTATAATGAATTTGTCAGTATATCGGATGTCGTTAAACGAGATCTGACTGTACATGTATATTCAATATTAATAATTTATGGACGCAAGTGTGGTGAACTCGGCTTCCAGACTCTTTAATGCAAGCGTCAACAATCCAAGATTTGTTTTCTTCTGTTGTATTTTGTCTTAAGAACATGCAATCTTTATGGTCATTTTACACAGGTATGTAATGAAAGATTTATGAAGTCTTCAAAACATGCTATAGTATCTATTGACATTTAATTTATCACGAACTGAAACGACATGATGTCTTCCGCGTATTGTATAAAACAACGTACGCACTTTCGACAGCAATGAGAAATCACTTTGAGAAATACAAAACAGCGTAGGTGTGTATTGACAGTCTTCAATTGATACGTCATTTTTAGAACGATAATTCAAAATATTATCTAAAAAATGTACATTAAAATACGCGTTGATAGGCTAGCGTTGAACACCTGATAAGCTGATTGATGAAGGGTTATTTTTTCCTGCAATTGAACTAAAACTGTATGTACTTAGTCTGGTTCCCGTTCCCAAATCTTACATTACATTAGTAACTGCGAAGATTGTACAGATCGGGAACCAGACTAAATGCTCATTTACCATTGGTTAATCACTCCAACGACGTGATCACGTGTTCAACAACCGTTGGTGTGAATAATCAAAGAGCTGAATGGAGCGTATATTGAATTAAGAAAAAAAAACACCGATCTATCATTAGAACTGTGAGATCACGTGGTGTTTAGTGGCAGAATCATTGAAAATAATTACTTGTTACTGATAAAGTTTGAAGGGTGTATAATATATGTTTAAAGGGGTAACGACCTTATTGCAATTAAGAAAAATGTCTGATTTAGATAAATTGTCAGTAGTTGTAAAATTTATCGTATTGATTATAGGACTCATGCGGTGACAAAATCGTCACAAAACGCTATATTTGCTACTTTGTTTAAAAAGGCACACTCCCAGTACAGTCAAACCAGTAACTTAGATTTTAAATAGAGGATATTACATAAGTGTCTTTTCATATTGGATTTATTTAACGAGTTGAATAAAATAATAAAATGCGAGGCTCGGTCGAGCATTTTATCGATTTTATTCAACGCGTTGAATAAATTCAATGTGGAAAGTCACAAATGTAATGTTCTTTTTATCACATGTTAGCATTTTCCCGACCGAAACATAAAATAGCTTCTTATTTTCACTATAAGAAACGCGCAACTTTGAAGACGTCGCATATACTTAGAATGACGTCCCGCCAAAGCTTTATTACACTAGGGTGTTATCAAAAATAAATAATGGCTTTATTACGCTACCGCGACGTCAACCATGTGATAAATAATATTTAAAACAGTCCTATTGTATCTTCCACCAAACCATTTGAAATGATCGTTAACCTACTAAGATCAGCAGAGCATCTGTCAACAAAACATAATGGGCTTGTTCATTGGTGGTAAAATAGAATAGATTAGAATTTATTTGCATATTCAGTCCTGAAAAAGACTTTTTACAAAGCAACAATAATACAAATTACATAAATAGCATGGTGATATATGACGGGAAAGTATGCGATATGATATTATACCAAATTAGAAAAATCTTTTATATATGTAACCGAGGTATATATGTATGAGACGAATTAAGGCCCGGATTCGGGAGAGACCGTATTTTTTTAGAAAATTTATAGTTTATGTACTGATATTATATGTTAAGCACAACCGCTCTTATTATCCGAGAGATATGGTATCTACATGAAAATTGTACTTACGGTCAGGTTTTACTACATATAATCGCGTGCTTAGAATTAGAAAGTCGTAAGTACAAAATCAATATTTTGAGAAAACAAGAAAACACTGTCTGAAAACTACTCTTTACTTATCGAAAAACAAGCTTTTTAAACTTCAGTTAAGTCAACATGACCACTTCCAATTTCATGAAAATATGGTCTTATTTTAGGAAGCGCATTGAGATGCAGATTTCAATATGCACGAGTCTTATAAGGTCGTTAGTAGCACTCACGACTTTCTTACTCTAAGCCAGCGATCTATCAACAAAGAAATATTTGTTCTGTTCCATAGGTGGTTTCTAGGTTTCACTATATTGATATAGAAACATATTGATATGTTTGTTGTTTGTTTAATTCCTCACTTACATACCACCTCCGTATAAAGACCAATTTTAAAATTAAGAATACGATTTCAAGATATTTTTCACAAGTTCGGCCGTTTTCTACATAGATATTTATAAATACCGCTGGTATAGTCCGACCAGGATAATGTGATATTTACAAACATGAATCGGTTTGGTCAACTGTGGCAAAATTGGTTTTACAAATCACTTAAATAAACAGGTAAGGTCAGTATTGTACTTAAAACATCACTGATAATTGGTGCACATAATTGTAATCCATCTTTGTGGACCATACCAAATTTGCCCGCCTTTCACATTATCCTGGGTGCACTATAATATGACCATTTGCTGAGGGTTTACGAACATTGCCGAACATTTCCGAAGATAACCGATCATTTACGATGACATCCGAATTCTTCAAATTCATCTTCGGGGACAACGTCGCCATGCTAGGACTATTCTTCTTATAGTTTATCAGTAAACTCAGTCCTTAATACTTCATTTCAAACTTGAAAACAAACAAAGAGTGTTGGCATGATATTACTTGTTGAATTAAAATGTAATAGATAATGTCGAAACTTTCAGAATTGAATGACTGAACAATTTGTGTATTGAGCGGCGGACGAGCCCAGACGTTAAGTAGAAGTTCAGGGCTTGTTTTCACATAGCATCTGTGAAGACAATTTAAACTCGTTTATTTTGATCGCTTGTCTTCATAATTACCTTAAGTGAAACCCTTAAACAAGAGATTCAGAATTATCATAAATAGGGTTTGCTTGGCAAACGCTGTTATAGCATTTACCAGTTTTGTAAGCTCTTCGATTCCTTTTTCTAAAAATCTTGACATACAAGTAGTAAACAACATGTTTAGTATAATTATACTAACTTATTTAAGGTCGATTGTGACGTTTTTCAGACATATACTAGTCACTCTCAGCAACTTAATTCCTGATGTTATCTCAGAGAAGAGAAGCCAGTTTCCCTTTTATGCTGAACGTCTAGCAAGGGAAATTATGATACCATTTTTATTTCGTCTTTGGTATGACGCGGCCTAGGATTTAACAACATGGACGCTCTAGCACTAGGACATCAAGGAGTCGATCTGCATTTTTACGTCACATTTATCAACATTTGTACTGAATTAACCTCACAAAATGTAAGTCATGGTTATGTAGACATTATAGCGGCAGCCACGTCCATGCTCAGCAGGTATAGATTGGTGACCAGACAGCGGCCACATTGTCTGTAATCTCCAGCCTCGTATCTAAAACCACCGAACGGCTAATGGCACCAACAAGCTCATTGGAAGTAACCTTATCACCGATGTTTGAATGCTTTGTTTATTGTACGGCCACGTGTCTATTGCTTTGTTTGTACGGAAATCTAGGTTCGAGAAAAATGATAAATACAATGGTGACTATAGGTTTACAACTTGTAAGTGAACAGGGAATTTTTATGTTACATCTTAAGGTTGCCGTCGAAACATACAAATAAATATCAATGTATCAAGTTTGGTTGTAACTTTGTTGTTATCTGTTGTTGGTATGTTTTAAGTTCATCAACATTCTGACATTTTCTCTAGTCATATTATCTAAAAGTTTGGATACGAGTGTAGTCCTAGAGATTACCGTATACATCGGGGTACTGTTTTATCAAAGCACTTACGAAAATCTTAAACTTATGCTCAGATTTTAAATTTCTTATAATGCTTTTACAACCACAAATAGGGGACAATTAGTGGTTGGAGGAGATCATTAACTAAATCACTTTGAACATCCCATATCCCTTTTCCACAATTTGTAGCAGTTAAAGAGTCATAAAGAATTCAAATTTGGACGAACATTTACGATTTCCGTAAGTGCTTTGATAAAATAGTACCCAGGTGCTTTTAAAAGGAAAACGATAATAGAAAACAGGGATGGCAACACTCAGTCACTCATCTTATGCTAAGGTCACATCTGCCCTACGAGCTCCTTACCAGCTCCGTACGAGTTGATTTTGGCAAACTCGCCCATACGGACACCGAAGACACGTTCGAGGATCGTACGAATTTTCTTAACTCGTACGAGCATCGTACGGATATCGTTCGAATGCATCTCTATAGATATGTAAGAACTGTGTCCAGACGCTACGAACAAACAAAAACCATTAGGAAATCAAAAATTGTGAACTCGTACGAGTTGATAATTTTGTACCGATATAGTACGGGCTTTGTGACCGTAGCATTAACCAGTCGAGCATAGAAAACATAAAAAAACATCTCATACCACAATTAATCTATTAATGATACAGTTACCTATGATTTTAATCGATGTGATTACAAAAAGGCCTTTAAGTAATGTTTTCAGATTGCCCATATATTATAACTTTAACGATGTACGTAAATATGTCGCTACATACATAGAATCGGATCGACTGCCTCTCGTTAGGATGGAGAAAAAATTCGACGATCTTTGGTGAATAATTCGACAAACATTAGCTTTTGTTGACATTTTGAAATTGTACGAATTCAATATTTATACGAATTAAGAATTTACATATTCGCTGCTTTCGTCTGGGATACAAGTATAATTTTTGTGTTGGGAGATGTGCATTGCTTGGCGAGGCGTGGTTTTCAACGTTCCCTTCCTTTGATAACGTCATGCGTATTTACGTTGCATGTAACTTTTCACTTGTTTTTCTTAAGTCAGAATCTCAGATTTAGACTCAAAATTTAGAAAACATAAAGTTGAAAAGAATTTATTATCCATTCGTCTGAAGTAATGCAATTTTGCCTTAAAGTTTATTCTTGTTGTTTCCTACTGTTCATGTACTGTAAAATTATAAATATTCGCAGTTGATTAATTTTCCTTGATTTCGCGGATGAACTGAATCGCGAAATTAATTCCCCTCGAATTATTGACCAAAAAATATCGTAGAAAGAGTTATTTGAATTCACAAAATTAAGAAAACCGTAAATTACAATTTTACCATAATCCGCGAAACTTAATTCCCGCGAAAATCATAAGTTACGAATTTACAGTATGTTTATTACAACAACATCGTTAGATTTCAAAGAAGATGTAATCAACATGTATAGGTCTCATACGATCCGGTCTTAACATATTTTAACCAACAAGGGGGCATTTCCCGGGTTGGAACGTCCCCATAGGAAAGAGAGAGGGGGCTGCCGGATCAATTCTAAAGTAACAATTCGTAAAATATTCAGAAACTAAAGCATGTCTTGGGGTTTTTAGGTATCAACGAGAAATAATGTTAATTTTTCATTTGACCGGGATCGAAACGCAGGTAATTATATAACTGATTAACAGTAAAAAAAACTTTTGAATATATAAATTTTACAAATTTCAATTTTTGAATATATGAATTTTACACAATTTTTTTTTTTTACTCCTAATCAATGATACAGTTACCTGTGGATCGAACGACCGGAAAATGACAATGACACAAACTACTTACAGCAAAGCCTCCGCAGAATAAAGCGTTATCGTCATAATTTTTGGGTGTAGGATATCCCAGTCTCCAGGCGCTTGCTCTAGCCACAGGGTCCATCATTCGTCCATGACCAGACGCTTGGTTCACAATCCCGCATAAAGTTAAAACCACCGCGAGCAACATTTCCATTTTTTTTCGGCAATAAATAAATTAAGAATATTTTTTAAAAATTGTCTATAAAACTTTTCCTAGATACACTATACAACAAAACAGCAGATTGTCCGATAGCCTGATGACGCGCAGACTAAATATGTCACTTTTCAATAATTCAGTAAAGTCAAATATTTTTACAAAATCTTGGTTCAAGAGTCTCAATAATTGATCTCTGTTACCACAAGGCACAACTTTTATCAAAAATGATCATTCAAACCCGAACTCTATCACGTTAACGCACTATATGGAATGCGATTCTTTCAGCGAATTATGGAATTTCAACAGGTTTTCTACACACAATCTGTGACATACGCTTAATCTGCCTTATTGTGGATATAATCTGGTTAATATATACCCCTGTACCCTAACTGGGGCTGATAAGACGTCACATGACTTCATCGAAACACGAGGTTCCCGGAGCGCCATAATTAACCAATCAGAGATAAGCAAGTGAGCATTCAAGCCGTCTCTCTCCGATTTCGGGACGACATACATACCCTAGCGGTATTTTAAAGATTTTGAACAAGATTTATTCTCCTATTTAAAAATAAGCGTAAAAACATGTATAATTAAGCAGCCACAATCATACTTTATGTGATATTCGTTGGGAACTCATTGTTTTGACGGGGTGCGTTAAATACCAATGCTGGTTAACTATGAGTAATGTTCTTAATATGACATTTGGGGAAATTTCGTAATTTTGATTTCCGATGTTTACAAAAAAAAAATAATGTACTTCCAATGCAGGAAGACCGATGCCGTTTTTAATGTTAAACATTAATACTCAAATCATTGGGTAAGTGCTTCTTACGACCTTATAACACTTATACATATTTATGATCTGCATCTCAAGGCGCTCCTTATGAGCCTTATTTCATGAAAATCAGAACAGGTCATATTGACCAAACTGAAGTTGAAAAAAGCTTGTTTTCAGAAATATTTTCTTGTTTTCTCAACATGGTGATTTTGTGCTTACGACTTTCTCATTCTAAGCCAGCGATTTAGTTTAAACATATTTTATTACACAAACAATGACATACAAATAGATCTATAAATACATATATATACATACATGGGTAAAAGGGTCGAGCCACAAGTTCTAAAACTTAGTAACGGCTCTCCCAGCTCTACGCCAGCGATATATCAACCAATCACTGTCATGGTGTGATGACGTCACATTAGTGCTGTTACCTTGCGCAACCCTTTTTGGTTGTTGTGAATGTGTTATGTGATAGCCTCCTAGTGTGCCTCCGTAGCTTTAGTGGTTATAGCGCTTGTCGTCTAACCTGGCGGTCCGGTTTCAAACTCGGGTGGACGTACTCATATGCCAGTCATATTTCAGCAGAAAGCTGACTGGCAAATAAAGGCTATGCTCGGCATTTTTTATTTTTTTAAAAGCCCGATGCCGTACCCAGATGACTGATAACTCTATCAGTGAGACGTTTAACCCAGTGCAAAAGTTCCAGGACAGTGTGGTCCAGTGTAACGAGTGTCCGAGTATTCTTTATGCCTATGATAAGAACAGTTTAGACTTAAAATTTAAACAAAGAGTCGTTTGTTTTTATATTTTTTTCATTTTACATGTACAAATACTTTCCTATTGAGAGGCTAAGTTAGTGTAAATCATGCGTGTATTTGTTCTATCTAAAATAACTTTAGTATTTATTAATTTACTTTAGGTATGCCAGTATTGTGAATGTAAAGCGCGTTTAAGCGTGGAATTTCAGAAATAACATTTTACTCAAGCACTGAAAAGCTCGTCTAAATAATTATATAATGCAATTCAAATGCCGGAAGTCAGGAAATGTTTCCGAAAGTTAAATTATTCAATTACGCCGTTGGGTTTTAAACGATACCAGGCCCCACCCCGATCAGAGCATCCGCGACAAAATACAAACATCCAGGGATACCCCATCAGGATCTGCGCATACCAGTTTTTCCTGGATTTAACCCAATCGTAAGGACGTTTTACTGATGCATATAATGAACGAAACACAAACACAGATTGAAGTATATAATCATATCATTTTGATTCTTGATACCAAATCTTCTTTCATGGAATGTTGTTGACTTCGTCAGCTCTCTGGTATGAGGAACTGATGGTTAGGGGTGTGTTGAGGGGTTTGTACGGGTTTGACCCGGACATCAGTCATCGAGATATAATTATCATGAATACATGACTACATGTTATTATATTCATCTCGAGATAACGATGCGGTCACGCACTGTGTTACGTATGATTATTATTTTATTAGGTGAAATGATTGTTTATTATCCTCGTCAATGGGTGTGCCTGGGCCGAGGGCATCCCAGTACACCTTACAAATTCTGAATCCGTTTGATATTATGTATAAGTTTGTGTAAGTATACCAGGTAGTTTATAATATACTTAAGAAATGAAATAAAAATCTGTTCGCGTATTTTGTCGGTGAATAAAACACGGGCAGGAGTTTGGATGCGGAAAAATTAAATCACAAGTGCGTAGCACGAGTGATTTAATTTTCCGCATCCCAACGAGTGCCCGTGTTTTATCCACCGACAAAATACAAGAACGTACATAGTTTTTATTTCGATTCTAAATACGATAATATCCCGTACTATTTAACTGCGTGCATTCCATTTTCACCCATTTGACATTTAACATAATTCCACGCTGAAATTGAGTGGCTTATAAGCTGGTACAATTACCTCCCCCGTTAACGAAGGAAATAACACATTTTAAACATTGAAACAATTTTAATAACACGAGTATAGGGTATAAATTTCATGAAACGACAAATATAAATGAATTGATTATCAAAAGTTCTTATGGAACTTAGTTTCAAGAGTATATTGGAGTTTCTAAAAATTGATGCATCATAGCTGTAACACTGGATACTCGTGGAACTCGCGACTCGATGAAGTTTTTACTATAAAGTGTACGTTCATTCATTCATAAATATGTCACGTGATACGGTGCGTAAATAGTAACAGCCAATTTGATAGGTATGTTTTATTGCGGTAATAATACATGCCCCGGTTTGCTATATGTGTATATGGATTAATCCGCGGATCGTGTTAGAATAGTATATAGAAGAGCTTGAATGCTAATTAAGTAGTTATAATATTTAGTATACAGAGCCGAAACGTTAGCAATTTTATATATTGAAAACATGGTGTCACACCAGTGAAAGTACTTTCGGGTGGTAGTATGCTAAAATAGTTTCCTATCAAAACTTTAATTATGTTCTGTTCAGGTACTGTTTGACTGTGAAAACTGTGGATTGTTGACCAAAATGTCTGTATATATTTCAAATATGGACTGTCAACAGCTAACAGTCTTAATTGATCTTTTTTGGATTACTACACCCTGAATGATGCCTGAAAATGTGTGCGTGCTTCGGCCAAGTCAGCTGTCTGTTGTGTATTGGAAAATAGCATAGTATACCTTTTAGACTTAAAATAGCAGGAAAACATCACAATTAATCTTCCATCTTCTGAGGACAGTGTATGTTTTCTTTGAAACGGCCACAGTAAATAATTCGGAAAATCAGTGTGACCCAGGGTCTGACATGAAATTGAGTTATTTTGCATAGAAATGATAGTACAAAATTTAACCGGTGTGACACAACATACTATTTCGTATTAGTATTTCGTATCATTTAAGAAATAAAAATCTGTTCGCGTATTTTATCGATGAATAAAACACGCGTAGCACGAGTGATTTAATTGTCCGCATCCGAACGAGTGCCCGTGTTTTATTCACCGACAAAATACAAGAACAGATTTTTTATTTCCATTCTAAATACGATAACATCCCGTACTATTTAACTGTGCGCATTCCATTTTCACCCATTTGACATTGAACATTATTCCACGCTGAAATTGAGTGGCTTATTAGCTGGTACAATTACACATTTTAAACACTGAAACAATTTTAATAACACGAGTATAGGGTATCTATTTCATAAAATGAAAAATATAAATTATTTGATTATCAGAAGTTTTTATGAAACTTAGTTTCGAGAGTATATTGGAGTTTCTAAAAATAAATGCGTCATAGCTGTAACACTGGATACTCGTGCAACTTGCCTCGTAAGCGATTTCTACTATAAAGTTTACGTTCATTCATTCATAAATATGTCACGTGATACGGGACGTAAATAGTCACAGCCAATGTGACAGGCATGTTTTATTGCGGTAATAATACATGCCCTGGTTTGCTCTATGCGTAAATGGATTATTCCGCAGATCGTGTAAGAATGTTATTTATATATCAACTTTATTCAATTTTGGGCTTAAGTCTCCATGGTCTTAGGTTTTTCACGGTTATATACATGTACAGTGGGAGATAATTAGATCCAAGGGCTTGAGATTGTATCATACTTCACACATGCCAGGCAACTTAGCCACCTGAGCCGTGGTCGAGTATGATGATAACTGTCCGCCTCCTTGATAGCCTAGTGGTCAGGCGTTCGCTTCGAGTGCGGGAGTTCCCGGGTTCGGTCCCAGGCCGCGTCATACCAAAGACGAAATAAAAATGGTACTATCAATTCCCTTGCTAGACGCTTAGCATAAAAGGGAAACTAACGTCTCTTCTCACATTAACCTCATAGCGATGGATAACATCAGGAATGAGGTGTCTAGACTATTTAATAATAGTTGGAAAAAATTGTTTCATGATCGACCTTAACTACATTAGTATATTAAACTATAAAACTTGTCAAATTAAATAAATATCAGAAAAGTAATAAATGAACTAAATAGAGTGTTTAAAGTTGTATTTAATCTTTATTGTACCATGCATTCAAGTCAATAATGCACAAAATGCCTTGATTTTCGATGGGAGGTTGGTGATAAATTCAATACACGCAATTTGTTATCCGGTACAAACAGTACCGGGTTATTTTCTGGTCTGAACTTTATTATTTACCACTTTGAATGAGTGATGCAGTTAATCAAATAAATCCGAATTAGCTTTTTTAAGTTATCGGTTTTCGTTATCTTGTCTTGGTATATGAGGAATGTTTATGTCGTATAAAATACTTAAGACAACATTCATGAACAAATTGCATTGCACAAAAGAAAAATTACTTCGGGGTCATTTCGTATTAAAAACGCGCCACTCGAAATACCTCCAATTTCTTTAGATGCGTATTGACGTCCGCCACACCTTCTTGGATAAATTCGTCATAACGACTACGTTCTTTTGAACCTGTTGGATCGGAATTAATAACAAAAAAACATCTGAGTATGTTTTATCTGCAAAATGATTTCAATACATCTAACAGTTCTGCACCATGTAGTCAGGCGTTCATAGTTTTATTAGTTAACTTAATAACATATAAGCATGTTGCTGTCAATATATTCTTGAGAAATGGACAATGAGCTAATCCACTTATAGTCCCACGCGTCGCCTGCCACCTTTTACCAAATTACCAGTTTTCGATAGCCGCTTTCAGCAATTTAGCCGCTTAGCCGTCCAACCACTCTTTGGCATTTAACTTCCAAGGTAGTCATCGAGTTACCTAAAGCAACCCGCGTTCGAGTCTCCCCGGGTAGACTATTTTTCTTCATACGGCGTCTAGGAATATCTAACATGTACAGACACCGCTCATATTCTCACACGTACCTATTTACACCTTGGTCGAGTGAAGCATCGTGGGTTATTCTTGCTCAGAGAAATTAAGCAGTAATGCAGACGGGACCAAACCCGGGACCTCTCGACATCAGCTCCCCACATCATTGAATTCCACGTTCTACACACTTGATTGTAGAGACGATCGGGACGTGATGCAGCGGTGATAGCGCAGTGGTAACGCATTGGGGCTGTCAATTCAGAGGTCGCGGGTTCAAAAGAAGAAGAGAAGGTCATAAATGCGACTTACGACCTCATAAGACTCATGCATATTTGAAATCTGCATCACAAGAAACATCTTATGAGCCTATTTTTATCAAAACGGAACTTGTCGGGTTGACCGAAGTTGAAACAGCTTGTTTTCCATTGTTTTCTCAAAATATTGAATTTGTACTTTCGACATTCTCATTCTAAGCCAGTGACATGTATGTATACCGAGCAGACGTATATATGAAAGTAGAAAATAAATTGATACTTTTTAGAAGTGAAAAGTTATGCAAGTACATGTTCCCATGCATTTGACTTTTTGCCCTTGGCGAAACGATCGAATTTAATTAAAATACAAAATGTACCTAATGTACCCCATTTAGTTACCTCGGGACACGCGTAATACTCTGATAAACATCAAGGTAAGTCACTTTATAATTATGTATAACACGAAGAATTGGACCTGATCCTTACGTACTATATGCATATACATGTATTACAAGGTATTTGCGTTGGATATATAAATGTCCGCGAGAAAATCGTGCAATATCGTTCATTTAGATTTGTGTTCGAATGACATCTCGAGCGTCTTCGTGATACTTGCCGCTTATGAAAAATTACAACCGGGATTATAAATACGTGTAGACAATAAATCAGCTGTTAAATTATGCTAATAGAAGGTTGAGAGTCGCGTCAAATTCTCCGAATAATACGTATATGTTTTCATACAGTTGATAGTCACCTTGACACATTCTAGTAACTCGACAATAAGTTATACATTATCAACTTCAACGATATCTTGTCGTCGGTCGAAAAGACGTAGAAACTAAATTTGATTTTAAATTACAGAAATAAGGTAAGTTTAGTTTTTAAAACATAGTTTTACTTTGCTTTGAAATTATAGTACATGTACATACATTCATAATATAATAACCGTGTATGAACACTCACCCGGTATGTGGGATTCGAACCCACGACCACAACGGCGACAGCGCCTAGGACTAAAGTGAACGCGATCATACCGACTGCACCACCGAAACAGCTCCGAAAGAAGTTACTCAAATCACGTTGAAATTCATCTACAGTATTTATTAATTTAATAATTTATGTAAATATTTGTTCCACGCATATCGTAAAGGAGAAGAATAACAACAATATTACTAATTAAGTACTGTCATACCATTGTATTTTACTAATATCATACATGTCCATTCTCCATTACTTGTACTAACAAAATTTCAAATCTTTGTATCCATCTTCATAATTCTGCTATCTGATCATGTATATATACTACTCAAAATTTGGTAAGGGCCAAGAAATTGTCTATTTAAATATTTTGCAAATTGAATAAGATTGACCTAGTAGAATTTTCTAAAAACATAATGCTACATCTGCAATATTGTAAAGCAATAAAGATTACTTCAAAATTCAAGGTCTAAGTGCTGATAAGCCCAACCCCATACAATGTTCGTGCTGCATTTAAGCCTATATAGTAACGGAATGCGGTCATTTTATTGGCATTTTGGGTCTTACACGATCACACCGTATAACGTGGTGTGTGGACACTAGCATGATAATTGGACACTAAGAGAAAAATCGATTACGCATTTGGACAGGTGTAAGTTTTTTTACTTTTTACGTACCAACATGATGGATTCTATAAGATCTGTTTGTAGTTTTTTGAGATTAATAAATCGACGATACATCGGTATAATCTGGACAGAAAGAAACCAAACCAAGCGAGTTATCACTTGATAAGTAACCAGGTTTTCTTTTTCTGCCGTTTATCTGCACATTTCTGTGTTATTTCCAACTAGTCAAACATGTTGTGGCCCTGTATATATAATACAATTTTTCATCTATACACATGCCAAATTTGAAGGCGAAAAGTCTTACCACTGCGGAGATATCCATGTTTAAATTGGACCGGGTTGATGAAAAATGATAACAATGACACTACTTTTCTGTTTATAGTAGATAACAATGACACTATTCTACTAGAGGTGGATAACACTGACACTATGCCCTTTGTCAAGCACATATATGCTATTTATTCAATCTGCGGACAATATAGGATGAATGTTGCTGATGATTAAGAGTCAGCTCGGTTATATAGACCCTGTAGGGGAGTCTGAGTATGATTATCACTTATATTTAAGAAATAAAAATCTGTTCGCGTTTATTGTCGGTGAATAAAACACGGGCAGGAGTTCGGATGCGGAAAAATTAAATCACGAGTGCGTAGCACGAGTGATTTAATTTTCCGCATCCGAACGAGTGCCCGTGTTTTATTCACCGGCAATATACAAGAACAGAGTTTTTATTTCGATTCTAAATACGATAATATCCCGCACTATTTAACTGCGCGCATTCCATTTTCACCCATTTGACATTGAACATAATTCCACGCTGAAATTGAGTGGCTTATTAACTGGTACAATTACCTCCCTCGTTAATGAAAACGACCTTCGTAATTTTCTGAAGGAAATACCACATTTTAAACATTGAAACAATTTTAATAACACGAGTATATGGTATCTATTTCATAAAATGAAATTTATAAATGAATTGATTATCAGAAGCTTTAATGAAACTTGGTTTCTAGAGTATATTGGAGTTTCTAAAAATAGACGCGTCATAGCTGTAACACTGGATTCTCGTGCAACTCGCCTTGTCATCGTGACTCATAGAAAATTTTACTATAAAGTTTACGTTCATTCATTCATAAATAAGTCACGTGATACTGGGCGTAAATAGAAACAGCCAATTTGATAGGTATGTTTTATGGGGGTAATAAAACATTGTTAGGTCCGCTCTATATTTAATGTATTAATCCGCAGATCGTGTTAGAATATTGAATAAATCGTCGACTTTGCGTCATGATAACCCTGAAGATGCTCAGATTCGCTCCTATAGCACCAATTACCTAAGATGTTACCTTTAAATGACTTAGTAAGGTATTACATCACACCTTGATATAATTATAGCTGTCAGTGACGACTATCTTATCATATTTTTAATTACCATATTTTATAATCCCGGTTGTCATTGTTATCATTTTTCATCTACCCGGTCCAATGCGTATCAAATGCAAGACACCAAGCTTCGAAATTTAGAAGCAGATACTATTATATTTTATTAATTGCACAACGTTTTCTTCATCGGTTTTGAACATATAACGTCAGACGGACATCAAAATCAATTTCCTGGCCCTTAGCAAAGTTTTAGTCGTATATGTTCTTTTGTAAATAATGTTGTTAGTATTGTGACAAGATGCTGCACGCACAGTTACAAGTAGAAATTTGTAAACATTGGAACACAAATATAGCCTTAAGTATTTTATTTCTTCATTGATTTCTATGAAATATACGGCACGCTAAGGGGAAACGTATTTGCTTTCCGTGAAATATAAGATCTTTTTCAGTACTTTTACTGATTTTTCCATTACCCTGTGAAACCTACACGTTCCACGGTTTCACAAGGTAATGGACAAAACGGCACAGCCGCTGAAAAAGAGTTTATATTTTGTGAAAAGCAAATAATTGTCCCCTAATGCTAATGCCCTACGAGCTCCTTACGAGCTCCGTACGAGTTGATTTTGGCGAACTCGCACGGCGTCCGTACGGAGCCCGTACGGATATCGAAATCGTACGAGCATCGTACGGATTTTCGTGACTCGTAGAGGACTCGGCGACATGGTGAAAATGTTTCACCGAGCTCCCGAGCTGTCTACGAGCCCGTAGATATTTTTCAAGTCTGTATAATCTCGCACGAGGCTCGTGCGGACACCGCACGAGCTACGAAATACTCGTGCGAGTATCGTACGATATCCTTACGGATATGGAAATTTGCAAGGTTTTGCATCGCATGGGACGCCATTAGGATGTAGATAATGAACATGATCTCAACTCGGCTTAACTTATGACAATGAACTGTTATGAGTATGGTGTATATTGAAATATTGAAAAATTAAAATTTTGGAGACTGTGCGAGTATTACAACATTTGTACACAGACATTTAATATTTTTATTTCGAATGAACATGTAATAACACATGACATTGTTGTACACACAATGACATTGTTGTACACAATATTATAATTATCTTATTATTGTAATATCATTATCGTATTCTCGTATTTTCATTATCTTATCATTGTATTATCATTATCGTATTCTCGCATTATAATTATCTTATTATTGTATTATCATCATCGTATTCTCGTATTATATTTATCTTATCATTGTATTATCATATTCTCGTATTATCATTATCTTATCATTGTATTATCATTATCGTATTCTCGTATTATCATTATCTTATCATTGTATTATCATTATCGTATTCTCGTATTATCATCATCATACTATCGTATTCTCGTATTATCATCATCGTATTCTCGTATTAGCATCATCGATATATCCGACCAACAACCTTTCTCCAAGTAGGTACGCACAAGACTTTGATCCATGACATATTACCGCGACCGTGGCTGAATTATTTTGGCGTCCGTATAAGAAGCGGGAGATCGAAAGTTCAAACCCCGGAGAAAGTTAGGTTATAACTGATGTAGTCGTTTGGTAAGACGCAAGCTAGTTCGCGAATGGTAACTGTAGGCCCAAATCTGCCAGGCACCCGGCAATACATGTATGAGAATGGATTCGGGTTATTTTGCTAGAGAGGGGGTCCGACCAGCAATATTTTATCCAAGTTGGTACCAAGAAGACTCCCACCCAAGCCGTACTCCTCTCATTGTATTAGATGACCACAATTCACCACAATTCCAGGGTCCAGGCCCACCCCATCTAGATCCGCACACGCTCAGTGTATGATAGTTGTTATTTTCGTGGTTCTCGTGCACAGAACTTATGAGTACACATCAAACCATTGTCTATGCATCTACATATGTAATTCCTTGGATTTCTACTGCATTCATTTAATTCTTTTGGTAAAAATATGTATTTGGTGTGGTACACATGAGACACATACGTGTACACCCTTTGTACTATTCAAAACGTTATTGCAAAATAGGCTGAATTTCAGAGTCTGTCGAGGGACAATTATGCACTTTTTCTTACATATATAAACATGACATGAGATATCAACTAATCCATAATCATCTTACATAATATAATAAAACATTAACTGGGTGAGGACAGCTTCCTTGCGAGCTTTCTACTTCAAATATCTCTACGAGCTCGTAGACAACTCGGAGATCGGTGAAACTTTTTCACAGAGCTCCCGAGTTCTCTACGAGTTACAAAAATCCGTACGATGCCCTTACGAGTTTACGATGTCCGTACGGACTCCTTACGGACTTGTTAAAATTCGACTCGCACGGAGCTCGTACGATCAATGTGACCAGGGTCTTAAAATAGATAATTAAAATTCGCTGAATATATCCATTATTGTCGCACGGACACCGTACGGCCATCGTGCGATCACCGTACGTTCACCTTACGGACACCGTACGAGTTATCTACGAGCTCTGATTGATCTACGAGCATCGTGCGATGTACGGCCGGGTTCCTTGCGAGTCCCGTACGGTGTCCGTGTGGATATTACGATGTCCGTACGGATATCGTACGATTGCATCTCTATAAATCGTACGAGGTCCGTACGAGCTGTGACCAGACCCTACAAATGAAAAAGTACAGTTAGGATTTCAAACATTGTGGACTCGTACGAGTTGGTAAATTCGTACGGATATCGTACGAGCTTTGTGACCGTAGCATTAGCGTGATGTATAATTCATATAAATTGATGACGAAATAAAATACTTATGGCTATTTTATTTTCCAATGTTTACAAATTTCTTCTTGTAACTGTAGTCAAAGGTCACGTGGTATTGCTACACTATAGATATGATAGCCACGGTGTATCACAGCCTACGAGAATTCCGGTGGGTGAAACGGAAAGTTGTTGGTAGCGTACTACTGCTTGCAATGTCCCTTTATGTCATAACTCGCAGTCGATACAATGATGCAGGTAATATATGATACCTTTTTTTCATTTGAGCCCCCTTTCGGGTGACCCCGTTTATTTTTTCATTTATACATGTAATACATTTAACAACAAGATAGAAACAATATTTCAATTACATGCTAACATTATATCATTTTGCTAACAAATGTATGTTCAGCAATGTTTTTCAAATATGATTTTGTCCCATTCATTTTTCATAAATTATGTTTATGAAGTTTAAAAAAATAAGATAATATACGATACTTAAGGGGAGAGCCGTAACTAAGTTTTGGAACTTGTGGTTCGACCCTTTTACCAATGCATATAAATGTATTTATAGATGTATTTGTATGACAAATACTGTATATTTTGTTGGTAAAACATGTTGGGCACCAACCGTCCCTCGGGACTCTGCAGATGTTATAGCCCGAAAAAGCATGCGTTAACCCTACAAATGACGCAGTGTCCATTTCTTGCTATCACTTCATTGTTGCTGACATGATTTGACAAATATATTAGACAACCCATACTTCGATTGCCCATGACGTCAGGATAACACCAACGTCATCAAGACGTCCCGTTTATTGTCCCGCTAATTTTTGGTTGAAATTTATGCAGAATACATCACCATTTTAATCAACAAGTCACTAAGGATTGCAAGCAATACAGAAGTCCACTACCGATCTGAAGCGATGACCATTAACTAATTTTCAATGTTACTGTTGCCATAACAACTACGTTTGTTGTCAGAATTAAAACAATATTTCGATGGGCATAATCTCCCTATTTGCACCTACCCACATACCAAGTAAAATAAACATAGCTCGGAAACTGTTTGAGTTAAGGCAGGATCCAGATCTTGGACATACATGTATTTTAACTATTTCTGTCTCCATAGCAACCACAATTTTTTTCAAAGATCATAGTAATTTTAGTTGGTGTATTGTTCTTTTTTGGCCCTTCGCGTTAAATCCTCTCCTGTCATATTCGTTATTATATTTTTTTTGGCATCCATTAAACTGATGTTGGCAGCTGCCAGGTATATACAGGTATAAAAGTTTTTGTGTGTTTTCGTTTTTCTTGTTTTACGTTAGTGATGCACTTCCTTGTCCTTTGCTGTTTCCATTGTATGCATACATTCCCAGTCATTCACATGATTTGATATTGATAGTCTTACAGTCTTAAATAATAGATGAAAATAACTCAAAAACAACAGATGTTACGTATTTTTGTATAATTTACGTTTCGGCTTATACCTTCGTTAGAATATCATACTATTACATACGTTCCAAAATTGCATGTACACTATATACATGTTGTAGATTGTCCTTGTGATGTGTAATGTCCAGTTGTTATTTTCCTCTTCACCTAGCTCTCGTTCCGTTTTAGTTTGACTGACTGAGGCGGCAGACTTTCGGGACGGGACGTGTTTTCAGTTGGGTATTGTGCTTTGTGTGTTTTTAATGTTTTCTGTGCTCGGCTGGTTAAGTTGAGTGCTGCCTTCCCTATCTGACTTAAAATAATCTTATATATATATTTTTTATAGTCTTAACGAAAAACAGTTCTGTTGTTGTACCGGATCGCACTTTACCTTTGGAGAACAGCTCACCACAGATGGTTTTATTACTAGCCTACATGCACACTGGGTCCTCCTATCTCGGCGGATTATTCCAGCAGCATCCACACACCTTCTATATGTTCGAACCATTGCGTGGATTAAAACAAAAAATGAAGTATAAAAGGTTCATCAAGTACATCAATGGAACTGAAGCGTGAGTGTTCTACGGTAAACTTTTGAGTGTTTTTGTTTGTTTGTTAATTTGATAATTTTATGCCTATGTTTAGCGATTATGCACTTATCATTGTTTTCACCCAGGGGCGGGGGGTTGATGCACGGGAAATTGATAAACACATTCGTCACATTTAGCGGCAATTAGACTTGGCCCGTATTTTATGGAACGGGGACGTGAATTAGACAGTTGCCTATGTTTCCAGGTTTTCATTGCGATGAAAATTTACCATAGGGCTAGTTGACATCAAGAACACCCATACCCCAAGGAATTAGGATTATCTGCACATGGGAGGGAAATTTGACAACCAATTTCCAAAATTGTATATTGTGGCATGTGATGTTTTTTATGTTTTCTGCGCTCGGCTACTAGGTTGAGTGATGCTTCCTTGTCCAACTTTCTATTTTTTGTACATAATGGATTAATTTTCCTGAGCGAATCAAACCCAAATATAATGTTTTTCATGTGTATTACTGGTATGTACTAATCTATTAGCAACATACAACCATTATACTCAAACGATCCATTCTGAAAATTCATTAGATACAAATACGCCATGTTAGATCTTCGGATTGTAAACGCACCCCGTATGTAACTTTCTCTTGTGCGAGGTGAGTCGACATGCATAGATGGACCACAGGAACTTGCATAATTTAAAAAAAAGATGAAAAAAATGAAAAGGAAAATTTGAAGAAAAAAATTCAGTAGATCTAGGCCTACCAATAAAATGTATTTTAAAACAGGCTCTCAGTATTGAATTATTTTTCAATTTTCTTTTCAATTTTTTTTTCATTTTTTTTTAATTATGCAAGTTCCTGTGGAACTTACCTGGCAAGTCACTTTAGGATACCTTAGGAGCAGCTGTGGACGCTGGTTGTAAAACCTCTATATCCACCTCTTCTAATGTATTTTTCTTGTCGCACCTTGCCCTTGTCAATGTAATGACTACTTCATGCTTGCGAGTACATGTAATGGTAGTACCCACATTTGTTACACAAATGAGACGTCGTAACCAAGCACGCATCAATTCCATTATTTATACCCGGTAGTATTGAGCTGAATATTACTTAGACAATATTTGTAAAAAGTGATCTCTCTCCAAACGGCAGCAGATCAATTAACCTCGTGTTAAATAAAGGTCAGATGAGATCAAGCTGAAACTTTTTTTGGCGGTTTTGTTTTTACCTATAACGTTATAGCCTTTGTACTTACGCTTTTCCGACACCTACCTGCCTAATTCTCTTTGGACTGGTTTGCCCTTAAGATCATCACCAAAGAACGCCAATGTTTCATGCAGCAAGTCGCTCCACTTGACCTCATGTTCACCCTTTCTCTGCCAGTCCTCGGTTTTTAGATCTTCGCCAAGTTTCATTCGGTATTGGGTGTCCATTTTATAGCCACCCTAGTTTTCTCGCTAGTTTATTTAAACACCCATATTTTTACATCCATCTATTTCAGTCATAATTTGTCAGAAGAGGATTACAAACAGCTCGGAGCACAATCGGTTGTCGACATGTTCTCTTGTAATCATCAAAACCTCGACATTGCAACCTTGACAGAGAGATATAACGTTGGTATACGTGGTAGTAACTTAGAAGACTACTTCAGATGTGTACAGGAACATTGTTATGGGCCTCACGAAAGTGGTGATTCTAGCATATACACATACAGGGGTGTTTGTGGACATACAGGTGTCACATATGTACAGCAAGCTCAGAAAGCCATCAATAAGTGCTTGTGGAAAAGGATTATCCAATGTAAAGATTCGAAACTACGGGCTTTCAAAATGATTCGAATGAGCATGGACATGGCAGAGCTAGCTTTACAGACGTTTCCGAATATGCGAATTATTCATTTGTTTAGAGATCCACGTGCGATGATTGACTCAAACAATAGAAAAGGAGAATTGGGTGGATCTATGGGATCACGCAGAGAGAGGTCAGAATTTATTTGTGGCCAGATGGCGAACGATTTTCGGACAGCAGAAAAAATGAAAGACATATACCCTGGGAGAATATTTACTCTGCGATACGAAGACATGGTTGAAGACCCTATGGGTGTTGCAAAAACTGTTTATGACTTTGCTAAAGTTCCATTTACAAATCTAGATGAATCGTACGTACGCAGCAAATGTTTAGACGCTTACAAAAATTCGACCGTCATGGCAAGTGTTTGGAGGAATCACATCACCCAGGGTCAACTGAACATCGTCGAAAACATTTGTGTTGATGTGTTTCAAATGCTAGGATATGAGAAATTAGAAAATATAACAAATGTAAGAAACTTGAACGTCATCGATTATAAAAGAAATATAAATGTATCTTAATGTGTATATAGCTGAAACCGCTAGTTGTGTTAGAATAATTTATTTAGGTTAGAAACCACCAAATAAATTTGCTCTTTAGTTAAATGTAAAGTTACAATGATAGGCCCCAAAGTTTTACATATTTTAGTCTATGATCAGCAGGAAGACATATATCATTTTAAAAGGTACCTATGAGCTTCAAAATAATACAATAAAAAGGGGGGGTATGTATCTTCTAAGAAACATTGTGTCCAACAAACATGGTCTACCTATTTTTGCACATATCCGGACTGATTCAATCCGGGTTTTACCCTATTCTACTTTCACTTTGGTATCAATGTAAGAATACCAAAATAGTCCAAATTGTCCGTTTCACTACATAACATGCATATTTAAAATGCATTTAAACTCAATTTCATCACTCCAGTGCACACTTGTGAAGATATATCCCCATTTACAGGCAAGCCAAAGTATTTTAAGGACTACTTGAGTGTATCATCATTTGGCCCGCGTAGGCATTTGGTGGTTCTTTACCTTAATTTAGTTACAGTCCTTTTTAGATAATTTGATAAACATATTTTGCCTATAGGATGTTTAGCATTATGGACGTTTCATTTTCAGCGTTGATTCTATTTGCCGATGAGGTTGTAAAACTTACATTTTCTGAACTAATATCTTACCCACGAGATAATTCCCTTATTATTATTATTTCCTGATCCAATATTGGTTATTTGGAATCAACATCATGCCATTAGGTTAATTTCTATTACAATTTTAAACGATAAACATTAATATATAGTTTAAACTTATATACTTAAGGTCGAGCGTGAAGCAAAGTTTTTCCAACTAAAATAATTTAATCACTATCGACTCCTCATTCCTGATGTTATCCATCGACGCGAGGGTATGAGAGAAGAGACGCCACAGTTTCCCTTTTATGCTGAGCGTCTATCAAGGGAATTATGGTACCATTTTTATTTCGTCTTTGTTATGAAGCGGCAAGGGGTCGAACCCGGAACCCCCTCTCTCGAATCGTACACTCTACCACTAGGCTAACGAGGACGCAAATATTATTATATTATATTACAATGTACTTGTAAAAGCGAACTCACCAAAGTGTCGCGTTTGTCAGCCGTTAAACATATAACACCCGTCTACTCAGTCCATAGTTACAGCTATGATATACGAGCATCCGGTTTATCTCGAGCATTTTTTCGAACCCGAGATATTCCGCACTTTAAGTGGACGCTCTACCACTAGGCTATCGAGGAGGCGGTTTTAGGGTTGTTTTAATTTCGGCATTTGGACAACAATGGTGTGTGTCATTGATACACAGTTTGATTTTTTGAGTTTCTTACAACTTGAAAATAAAAATGTCTTTAAGTACTGTAGAATCATCATTTTTCGAGGGAGTTGAATTTTCGTTGATTTCGTTGTTGAACTCGACCACGAAATCAAATCCCCGCCATTATGTGACCTCTCAAAGTCAGGCATGGGTTTACCCTTTCATGTTTTGTAATTCACGAATTTACGACCCCACGAAGATGCATTTTATCAAGATCCACGAAATTTAATACCCATGAAAATATGTGATTTCACATTACATGATTTTTGATAGTACGTATACACTGTATTTCAAATTTATCTGTTTTTTTTTATTTCTAAACAGACCTAAACAATATATTATATTGGTTTTATCTGTATACATGTAGTTAGTTTCAATGTTATGAGCAACGTTTCTCCTTTATTTGATGCGATAATAAGTTGTTGCTGATTTGAAATACTAAAAAACCCATAGAAAATCATTATTAATCCATTATCGTCGGTCAAACGTACGTACTTAATGTATATACATATAAACATTGGGCTTATTGAACTATGCGAGCTTTTGAAGATTTGAATTGGGCGTAACCCACAAATTATCGTCTTAATAAAAACGGATTTAACACAAGACAGACTGTGTTATTCAAGTGACAAGTTTGCCTATCGTTTTATCGACACCGTATACAAGAAAAAAATCTAAACTCTTATCAGATATTTTTGAGTGATTTTATATTTTTACTAGACACTTGAATCGCTATTTTACATAAAATGCCAAACGTTTGATAATAGTTTTTATAAAACCTATATCAACTTCAACGTATACAGAACATTCACTGGTCTCAAGTTGAACATTATTTAAAGACACATAATGACTTTATTTTAATGTCACTTCTCTTTTGAAGGTTGTACTTGTGGCGATTGGCTGTCATTAATCCTTCACAATATTTGGCATGTAACATTATCTCTTCTGAAATTTCCGTCAGTCCATCTGATCAAATTAGAAACATAACCGGTGAAGGCACACGTATGCCCGCCATGTTTCAGCAGAAAGCTGACTGGCAAATAAAAGCTATGCTCTTAGGCATGCAAGATAACTCGTTGAACCTTATCATTTTTTTTTGTACTTAGTATTACGTTTTGATACCGGTATCATCATGACATCACACCATCATATAGAATTATATTCTAGGGTCAATGTGTCAATTATACTAAATACTATAAGACCCATTCAAACACTAGCTGTCTACTATAAGACCCAATCGAACACGAACTGTCCCACGCATAGCTCAACATGTACCCCTTATCGTGTTCACAAACTTACAACTCCATTTCATGTCATGAATATACTTTATCATAAAATATACGTGTGTGATAAACGATGATATATGATGGTCAAATTCAACAAAAACTAACACAAATTAACAAAGACCGCTCAGATTATTTCGAAATAATGCTGATTAGCAATGTTGTTTATATCATGTCGTTGTATCATCGTGTGTATTTGAATAGCTAAGTCGTGTTTATACAAACTTTTCATTATTCGTCTTAGTTAATAAGTATTATCTACTTTCATTCAATTGTTACATTTGCCTACTTTCATTTCATTTGTTAAGTTTACTATGTTCGCAACTATCATGTTAAATGTATGTATTATATGTTGAGGTCCGCATGGAAGATTGTGTTTACAGTCAGAACTCGATATAACGACATTCGATATACTGACAAATTCATTAGACTGACATCATATTTGGGGACAAAAGTATTAAAACGCTCTTTGTATCAATTCAGTATACTGACATATTCGTTACAACGACATTTTTCTTGGAAACGAACAGCGTCGTTGTATCGAGTTCTGACTGTATATGCAAATGTGTTACCCTCGTAAAATAAAGTCATTATTATTTGCAATAGTGGATAATTAAAATCTTTAATGTCCAGAAGATAATAGATAATCGGACAGGGAGGCAGCAAACACGCATCATTCCTAGACCTTGATCTTGCTATAGAAGCAGGTCAAATTATTAGTAAAATTTACGACAAGAGAGATGATTTTAACTTCGATACTGTAAATTACCCACACTTGGATGGAGATATTTCACCGTCAACTTCATATGGTGTTTACGCTTCTCAATTAATCCGTTTTGCTAGAGCTTGTTCTCGAGTGGAAGACTTTAATACTCGAAATCTTTGTATTACTAATAAGTTACTGCAACAAGGCTATCGCTTCCATAAACTTCGTAAAACTTTTGCAAAATTTTACAGGCGTAACTCAGATCTCATGTTTAAATATGGTATTAATTTAAAGACACTTATGCGACACGGTCTGTCTCAGCCTGAATTCTATGGTGATGTGCTTTACAAGTTTCGAAAGATTCTGGGTCATAGCCATTTTCATGATGTGTTTCTCAAGATTATAAAACGTTTTCTGAGTATAGGGTATGGCCCTTTAAATTTGCAACGGACTACATGCTTAGTAGTGGGTCCATTTACAGCTCGCCACTATGCTTCTTATTTCATTGTGCGATGACCGGAAAATATACAGACTCTATGATATGCTTAACCTCAAGCCTTTGTGGACGGCTGACATTGATCCCTGGCTGTTACATTGTCTTGTCGTACCCTTAAATGTTTTGCTCTCTTGTTGCTCTGACCTCTGATAGGTCATTAAGTACTTTCTGTGCTACTTGATGGACGTCATTGATATAATGTTTTATGTTTTACATTCCTTTATTACCGGTGACTTTGGCCTTTTTGTTAAAGGGCATTACATGGCGGGAAACATTTATTTACACTGTCCAGTTCTATAAGGTTGTCTATTGGGTAAGTGTGAGGTTTGGTGCAATGTTAAACGTTTAAGCCCCCAGTGGCATGTGTCGCTGTCCGTCCCAAGGCAAAAGCCCCTTAGTCAACCTTCCTCTGTGTATGTATTGTCAACTTTATAGTATAATTAGAAAAAATACAAAAATATTTTGCCACTGTGCCTTTTTGTGAAACTTTATTCAATTTCTATGTGCCATTCTGCAAATCCGTTGTCCATCACAAGGCTGCTTCGTATCTTTCAAAATACTCTCCAGTTGCCTCGCCCGAAACTACATCGTTTTATTAGCGTTTTATTAGCGCTATTGCTATTTTTTAGACAGGAGAGTCCAAAACCAACGTACAGCGAGGCAAATGTGATAATGTAAACGGGTTTTTAAATGCCTTTTATATAAAACGCTCGTGTGTTAAAAGAATGACTTGTATTTAAGAAATAAAAATCTGTTCGCGTAGTTTGTCGGTGAATAAAACATGGGTAAGAGTTCGGATGCGGAAAAATTAAATCACGAGTGCTTAGCACGAGTGATTTAATTTTCCGCATCCGAACGAGTGCCCGTGTTTTATTCACCGACTAAATACAAGAACAGAGTTTTTATTTCGATTCTAAATACGATAATAGCCCGCACTATTTAACTGCGCGCATTCCATTTTCACCCATCTGACATTGAACATAATTCCACGCTGAAATTGACCGGCTTATAACTGGTACAATTACCTCCCTCGTTAATGAAAACGACCTTCGTAATTTTCTGAAGGAAAAAACACATTTTAAACATTGAAACAATTTTAATAACACGAGTATAGTGTATCTACGTCATGAAATGAAAACATATAAATGAATTAATTATCAGAAATTTTTATGAATCTTAATTTCGAGAGTATATTGGAGTTTCTAAAAATAGATGCGTCATAGCTGTAACACTGGATTCTCGTGAAACTCGCGGTCCGTTAAAGTTTTACTGCAAAGTTTACGTTCATTCATTCATAAATAGGTCATGTGATACGGGGCGTAAATTGTAACAGCCAATTTGTTACCATGTTTTATGGGGGTAATAAAACATGGCCAGGTCTGCTCTATGTTTAATGGATTAATCCGCAGATCGTGTTAGAATATATATTAAAACTCTCGCACTATCAGTTTATTATATTGATTGAAACAAATAAATAATGACCACTCAATAGAATCATGAAATATTTAAACCTCAGACAGAGTGTGTACTGTTTAAACCTTTCAACACCTAGTTTTCTTGGTCACTATAAACTCTCTGCTATAACTCTCTCTCTATATACAACTTTCACCAGCCAATGAAAATGTGTATCAGAGTTCGCAGCAGTTTTGTAAAGGTCAAATATCTAGTATTTTAAGCAGCGTGTGAATTGGAACGGTTAAGTGGAAATCAAAGCGCTGTAGGGAGCGTACTTTCAAAATTGCATATACTCGGTGTCTGTTGCAGATTGTCGTTGTGGTGTGTGTGTTGTCCGGTTGTTAATTTCTTACCAGCTGGCTCTTGTTCCGTTTTAGTTTGACTGACTTAAGCTGCAGGCTTTCGGGATTTTGTGCCAGGTTTTGTATTACATGTCCATGTGCTATTTTTTGTAAGTTGGGCAAGTTCTGCGACTTTTCGAGTTAAGTTGTATATTGTCTGTGCCTTTTTGTTCTCGCGTGTCTTTCGGTGTCCCTCTGTTTCTGTTGGGTGGTGCTACTTCCAGTAGTTTCGTATTTTGTTTACAATTATAATACGGGCTTGTATCTGGATTTTAACGCCAATTCAGTTTACAGTGGAGTTTTTCAATCTTAAATAATCTATAATATGTCATAAATTCTCAGTTTTCATGTTTTTGACCGGGGCCAAAAGTTCTATATTATGGAGCTATGAGTTATTTATGCGTATTTGCTGGTTGTCCTCTAACTATTTCGTTCCCGCGATTTGGAACCTAACTGGTTCGTTCAGGGGTTGATGTACAGCTGTGGAGTCATGGATGTAGTTTTCTGTTGCGGGATTTTTAGTTCCTTGTGCCCAAGCGTCCCCTTAGGTCAATTTAATGTAGTTCGTCATTAAGTCATATCTCGACTTGTTCTATTACGACATTTTACTTATCTTCTTTAACATTAATTCATTTAAACTAGGTCATCCGGCTGAAGTGTCCTCTGTGGTCTTATGGTCGAGTTGTTCAATTAGGTATATCTTGACTTGTTTTGGCTGGGGCTTTCAGCTGAGACATTTTACGTATTGTAACTAGGTCATCCGGCTAGGGCTCCCAGATTTTTTGTTGCTGAAACCGGGCCTTTCAATGTTTTAATACTGTTCCTTAACTTTTGGGGCTAAAGATAGCTAAAATATGTAGTTAAGCAGTTTTACTGTTGTAACTAGGTCATTCAGTACTGTTGGCATTCCGCCTTCTATTTGCTGAAACTTTTCTATTCAGCTTTTTAACAGTCGGGATAAGGGCTGATTAATTTTAGTGATTGGCAGTGTGTTGGGCACTTCTTCGTTTTAGGATTTCTGACAGCTAAAACTAGGCATAAGTTATAGTCGTTTTGTTGTGGAAACTGGGTCATTCAGCTAGTAATAATGTTTTATACTTTTCGATAGCTTGGACCTGGGCGGATATTTGCTTATTTAGTTGGGATTGTGCCTTGTATGTGTTTATGTTCCTGTGCTCGGTTGGTTCAGTTGGCCATTGTGCTGTGTGTGTTTTTAATGTTTTCTGTGCTCGGCTGGTTAAGTTGAGTGATGCCTTCCCAGTCTGACTTACTATAATCTTTTTTAAACATCCGATCACAGAAAACATAAAAACATCACAAAACACAATTACTAAATCACGACATCTCACATGGAAAGTCTGCCGACTCAGTCAGTAGTGAGTACTTGACCGGAGTAAAAGCCAGGTGACAAGAATATAACAAACGGACGACACGCATCACAAGGACAACCCACAACAGATACAGTGTGCATGCTATTTTGAAAGATATGAATCAGGCGTAATACTGTTAAATCATTTAATTTCGTTGGGATGAAATTTCGTGTTTTTTGTGAAAAAGACCATTTCGTGGGGACGTAAATTCGTGGATTTCGTATTTCAGCACAAAAAAATCGGGTGAAAATCTGCACTAATCCTAGACTCATATACTGGAAAAACGAACTCTGTACAAAAACGGCGGCCGCGGTAAATTTGCACTTTGTCAATTTACATATTGATTAGTTGGTATAATTATTCACTTGGGATTTGATTTCGTGGTTGAGGTTATCCACGAAATCCACGAAATTTAATCCCCCACGAATATTAATGATTTTACAGTATGCTGGATAACGAAATTGCAGAAGGACAAAGACTGCATGGTTCGTTATACGACCGTCCTTGTGTTTGTCTTAAAAGTGGATCTCTACTGTATGTTTTAAGGTGTTTCAACAGTTTGGGAACTTCTTTTACAACATTATATCAACAGTGTTAACAATTGAAACAACGTGTTAAACAACTGGTTTAAGTCATCATTTTGTGCAAACATCATCCATTGTTTGCACGGCTAGTTTTGAATATATTTGCATTGGTGGGGGTGGGGGGTGCATGTCTTTCTACGTTCTGGACACACGGATTGTGTGTTTTTATCCCAACTACCGACTTTAATCCGGACCACCCGAATGCGTGTCGTCAGCACCTTCCGATTGCCTTAATCCTGACCTTTTGGACACGAAACGTATTTTTATCAGGATAGTTATATAAAATAATACGTGTTTTTATTTTGACTGTTCATGGTTGTTCGCGTTCTACCGAAACAGTCGAAAGTTTGTGTCATCCGTTTCCCCCTTCCTAACTGCCTCTCGGACAGTGACATTTGGTTTCTACGAATGACTGTTGACTTATGACGACGATATGCCATAGTTTGCCAATTTTCCTGGTCTATGATTTAGAATTATTGACAAGGAAAATTGGCTAATTTTGGGTGTGTGTGTGTGTGTGTTATGAGAATGAAACATTACATTACACAGTTGTTAAACACGCATGCACCTGTCAACAGTATTTATCATCAAATACATTTATAACACCTTTATAACATATTTATAATCATTAACATTTCTCAAGCTGAAGATCGCATCCACTCAAAACTGTCAAAATCTACTTGAATCGCTTCACAAACATGCATAATCATTGTTTGTTATGGATCGCCAAAACTGTCTTGTGTGGTTGGATTTATTGTTGCTTTCACCACACCACATTTAAATGTAGACATGATAACACGACGGATTGACATAAGAAAATGGTGTTTAGGCATGTCAACACTACAATTTGACATGAAGCCGTACTGTTTCACATAATAATACAGTGTTTATCACATAACCTGTGGTCCAGCAGTGCTGGAAAAAGCCGTGCCAGATATATCGTTCGGCACTCCCAGAGTGTGCAATAATTAATTAAATTAGCCTTACGCGACGTAAGCCAATCCATGCTTTGATTAGCTCATGACGTCAGAATTAAACAAACGTCGGCATGACGTAGCACTCATTGTACCTCTTACTTTTGTATGAAACCTATGCAGCGTACATCATTTGAATGATAATGAGCGTTCTCTAAGGTTATGTGATCAATAGATCTTACATTCGTGCTCATTATACATGTATACGCCATAGCTGTCTTATGTTGTTAAATATAGGATCGTGCATGAGCGCTTATTTCATACGAGTTTTTTTAAATCGTGGACAATAACAATAAGACACTCAGCAAAACCTCGTGTCATATTATTCTGTGCACTCGTTTAATAAAACTTGTATGTAAACGAGCACTCATGCAAGATCCTGTATTTAACAACATAAGACAGATATGGCGTTCCATAGTATGTCATCACTCGTATATTATTCTCATACATGTCACGTGGTCATGCAGGGAAATATAGGAATCTAGGAAGTAAGTTTTTTTTTATTTAATTACAATCTCTAGAATAGTTTGTCCATCTTCACACGGTCTGTCAGAATTATGTAAATTTAAGAATAAGCTTGAAAATAATGTGGATTGTGCAATAAGTTTATAAAGGTAAATACCGGTATAATTATCATGCTACGTAGTTGGTAGTTTGTGTTTACCGTTATCACAGGCACCCGACGTGTATGCCTCGTCCCCTGTAGACACAAATGCTACCTAGGTACCACTACCTGTTATTATGTGATATATTCTATTGAGAACAATTTTATTGGATATAACATAATTTATAATACCTCATTTTTTGCTACAATGCTAAACTCCCATTGCCCTAGAAAGAGACATTATGACTGGCAAAGGCATTTCCAAGTCGTTTGACATGTGATCGATCAAAAAGTGACTGTCAGGTCATGTGATCGACCTGACATTTTGAATAACATGCAAGGGCAAGTAATTGCGTCAATTCTAATTATTTGACTGCTGACATCACAGGTAACTGTATCATTAATGAAGAGAAAACAAACAAAAACCAATATTTTTTATAAAATCTATAATATCTTAAAAAGGTTCATAACACGGGAAATTGACCACACAATCACTAAGGTGCAGTTTGTTTTTAATACACATTTCATTAATACTGGTGTATTGTCGCACAGGCATGCAGGCACCTCATATTTATATAATATATTATGGTCTCAGAGTTATGCTTAGTATGTGGTACCTGGGTAGTAAAGGCGTCTACATGGGATGGTGACGTGATAAGATGACGGGCGCCTCTGATTGTTATGTGTCTGTCTGTGTTAGAGTCCTAGTTTACCACCGATAGTTTTACGTTTGCGTTCAAGTCGATTCTGTCAAATTACTAGTACTTTACTGAATCAGTTGTTGTACACGCAACTGAACCAAATAAGCTGCATGTCCATTAATGCTAGGCTCACAAAGCTCGCACGATATCCGTACGAATTTATCAACTCGTACGAGTTCACAATTTTTGAAATCCTAACGGTTTATGTAGGTTCGTAGCCTCTGGTAAGCTCGTAAGGACCACGAACGTTCTATAGATAAAAATAGAAAGGTTGCGAAAGTCAACGTTTAACGTGCACGTCTACGTGAATACTTCCTTTGAGTATATCGTCATCCAGGAATGTGTAGTTTCTACAAGTTACCGACCTGTGACAGACGAAAATATAATGTGTACTATGTCACACAGATATGCGATTGCATGGGAAATCTAAGATTTTATCGCCCGTGGTTTCATTGATTTTATGTAAACACTCATGTAAACCAAAGGGATTCGATCCGATAAAAATATCTTTCACATCTATACTATGAATATATAGACAGGGATTCTGGCCCTCATATACCTAACTCAACATTATGTCCAATATTTTAAACAAGCCGAACGCAATCATTTCATTTACTCTGCACACTTCAAGAGAATATAATAGTATACATAAAAAATACAACTTTTATCAATACACGTACACAATGTCGCCTGTGTCGAACATAGAATGTTCAAAAAATACGTAAAACCCGGTTTGATGACATAACCCTGCACAGACAGAAACTAGAAAATGGCCTTCGATAAAGAAGAGAAATCATTATTTACGCACGATCTCGGGAAATTAGTACAGCGATTTGATAGAGAAACATATTTGGAGCAACTGGCCGGGGTAGTATTTGAGTACGTGCTGACTGCCTATGCATGTACGGGTAGCTACACCTACACGTAGTCGTACACGTTCGCATCGCAACCTCTCAATAAACTTTTATTATCTCCAATGTTGCAGAGCTCATATAATTATACAAGGAATGCGAAATCAACGCGTATGGAGCTCGTAAGGATCTCGTAGGGCAAATGTGACTTTAGTATTATGTAAGTTCAATAGATAATAAAAACATCCACTTTTTTATGAATTTTTTTCGAAAGCAAACAACAATACAACGTACTACAAAAAATAACAACATACTCACTCATTTGAATGAGTTAAATACTTTGAACTTAATTATTTGAGTACAATAAATAAACAAAAGCATTGTAGGCTGAATTGTGTATAATTATAGTATCTGAATAATGGTAAAACACATAATTGTATATGATATCTTGATATTAATATATCACATAATTATATAATATATTAACATTAATATAACACCTATATAATATATATAAAAAAAAGTATCACCTACATATACTGTCATAAATTTGATATATCACATATGTAATATATAATGCATTAGTATATCTTTATATAACAAAATATACATGCATGTGTATAATTAATACGAACAAATGCTCTGCATACAGTGGAGATTTTGCATTGGAGACTAGAAAAGTCCGATAGCTCACGAATTTCAACAAGAGCCCCATATTAGCAAACAGCTGTGATCTTTAGTTTCACTTCGTCATTTATCATACATTATTTAAAGTTCTTCTTCAACAACCCATCTAATTCATTGTATGAGCTATCAAGGAGTTTTACGGTTTTTTAATGATATTTTAACTCCGAGTGTATTTTCGGTTTAGACGTACGGTTCCAATACATACTTTAGACATTCCGCATAAAAATGGCTGCCTAAGAAACTCTACATTTCACGTTCGATAATAACAATGAATGTTATTTATTTTCCATCTTTAAAAAATAAAAATAGGATTTTAGTTTTTAGTACCAAATTCCAGCTACCGGAAGCCACAAGCGAGAGTGCGTCTACCTAATATCAATGTACTTCAGTTTTAACAAAAATCGGCATTAACCGATGCAAAACTACAACAACAACAACAATCATGTGTCCCTCCGGGACGGGGGAAATCCTCTATTAAAAAGAATGTATAGAATAAACATATAATAGAATTATGGGTCTAATTGGAATAATATAATATAGAAGCTGAATAATATTAATTTAATTAAAATTGACCTTCGTAATATCATAATAATATTATTACCTATAATTTATTATTTGCTTTCAATGGATTATGGAGATTTTCAATGAAAATAACAGTGAAATTACCACTTAGAAGTTGGTTCCAGTATCATGCGTTACGTCATCATGACGTCATAATTCTCACGTCGTGACGTTCTAATTTCGACGTGATTTTTCCAATTAAGCCAATTACGGCGTATATTTAAGAGGAATTGAGGCATATAATAAACAGAAAATTTGTTGATTTTTGGCGCCACTCGTGAAAATATTGATTTGCTGTGATCACTCGGTGAAATAAAATTCGATCTTACACCAAAATCAACAAATATCCTCTATATAATCAGGGAAATTAATACGCGTACAATTTATATTGAAAGTAAATCAGAATTGAAACATACACATTATATAGTACTCTCTTCAAATATATATAATAATAAGTAAGATATTCTGAAATATAATAAAATAACAATATACATGTAATGATAAAATTTAAAACAATTTTTATAACAATAACATACAGTATAATACAATTGATACAAGAATGCAGACATAATGTAATAATAAAGGTTGAATGTTAACCATTTATATGAAAAACATGACAAATAAACAATAAAATAATTTCACAAAATACCGTATTTACCCACTTATAAGGTGTTTTTTCTTATTTGAGGGTCTTTGGAAAAATTCGTAATTCGTCTGATAGGTAAGTATATACGATAACTTTACGAGTGAGTGTATAGTCCATGTTGTCTTGTAGGCGAGTATATAGTCATTATAGTCTTATAGGTGAGTATATAGTCCATATCGTACTTCACTTCGGTGTAGTTATCATTTATGATTGCCTCCCTTTATGGCTAATTATGCACAAAATTCGAAGTCCACAGTGTGTCATTCATTGCGGAGTGAGTATATAGGCTTGCTTGAAATATCCATTTTTGGGGATGTGGATGGTTCGATCTATGTCTGACTCTGGCGTGGATGGCTAGGCGCTGTCGTCGTTTCTGTGTGGCTTTGAATTGTCTGTGCACTACTGTATTTATAGGTGAGTGTATAGTCCATGTTGTCTTATGGGTGAGTTAATAGTCCCATGTTGTATTATAGGTATAGTCTATGCTGTCTCCTATGTGAATATATAGTCCATATTGTCTTATATGTAAGTATATAGCCCATGTTGTCTTATGGGTGAGTTAATAGTCCAATGTTGTCTTATAGGTTAGTATATAGTCCATATTGTCTTATATGTCAGTATATACGGTAACTATATAAAATACCAATCAACATCCATTGATACAGTAATATAAACGAAGGTTAACAATGGTTGTGGCATGTGCACAAGTAACAAACAAGAAAGTACATGTATAAACTCTGCGTCAATGTAAATTTACCACCCTTTTGACTCTTATGTTTTATAATTCACGTTACACTGTGTTAAAAGCCGAACACGACTATGTTTTGGCCTTACTGTGTAGTCACAGCTATCCTTTTTAACAATATGCAAATACATACACTATAAAACTTTTGTACTGATAGGTCATTTTGTATACAAAATACAGAGATACACTTGTATACTTGTATAAGTGGTAACTTTTCAGTGACGCCCAGTATATAAAAGTTCAACAAAATGAGGAGACGGATTAAAGGGGCATGCCCAGAAACTTGAGTGTCTTGGTTTGCATACAACAAAATTGGGTTTATCACTTGTAAAACCAGCTTTGATATTTTGTATATCGATTTTATTGGCGACAACGATATTTAGTTATTATTGAAATATTTTTTCTTTAAAACTTGCAGGATATTTCGTAACTTTTAACAGGGTTTTCATTATTTGACTTAGCTATTAAAATGATACCCAATTTGATTGCTTTTCGAGACACTTCAGTTCCAGGGCATGTCACTTTAAAGCCCTACATTTTTCCTTTAAAAAGCAAATATAAAAAAGAGTTGAAATACACTACTGAACAGTAAAAAGTCTTGATACAAACAAAATATATATTATAAACATGATTGTGTTGATTTGATGACAACATTCAAACCATTTGAATAAACGTTAACACAAACTTGTGGTATTTTAGTAAAATTAACATTACCACCATTGGATGACCCACTTGTCAATGTCGCAATATTTGGACACAAAATTTCCCCAAACTCTATATATTATAAAAGAAGTTCGAAATGTAGAACTAAACATTTCGCAACACCGGTATGTTCTGGAATTTGTCGGGATTTTCCAAACCGTACTTTAAAACCGACTTTCCACTTTTTGTCCCAACCATTGCAGAATGGAATTATAGTTGCGTTTCATCCATCCAATATTCGCTCTGAAAAAAAATAAAACAAGAAAGTTAGATACAATACCGTTTTTAGTTGTTCGATAGAACAACTGTATCAATACTCACGTTTCTACAATTGCTCATACTTTAGTTGATGAAACTACTTTTCTTCGTACACCATCGCTAGTCGGCCCCACTTTTTAAATAGTAACCGGGTCAGGCAGTAATATTGATGCATTGAAGCGGCCAATGTGCTTATAGAAGATAAATAGAAAATGTGAGGACAGTTCACACAAAATCCTGTCAATATTTAGGCTATTATTGGCTAGACTATATAATAATTATTACCTTTTTCCGGAAAGACGTCAAACACTTATGATAATACCTTTGCCTGCTAACCTTCTAGATATTTACACCGTATCTACTAAATTAATTTTTAAAGGTGATTGATTTTGAATCTCGTGTATTCGTGTTTTCATATATAGAGGAGATAGTCCGGGACCTAAGAGATTCGGAGTAAGTTGGTGGAATTAACCAGTCTCGACCTTCTGACCACCTCGGTCTTTTTGTTATGCAGTAGACTTAGAACACGGAAATAGCCGAGGTGTCACAATTGCAGCCCGACCTAAGACTGGTACCCAAACGAGTATTTTGCCATAGTCAAAATCGGTCAGGGGAACCAGTCTAGGCAAATATTACTTACCGTATCAGTGCTAAAGCACTGTCAGCTCCCTTTCTGGCGCCTTTAGGGGGTTTGTCTTTGAATAGTTGATCCAGCTTAAAAGATTGAAATAACTGGTATAATTATTAAAGCCTAGGTCCCACTAAACATATTTTTGTCCGGCGCTGTACTCCCGATTTAAATTAATGAGCTATCAGGGCATCGGGAACAGGTCCCTCGTGGTCTAGGGGAAGCTTCGGGGAAGTCACGAGACAGTTTGTGATATCGAAAGGAATTGTGATGAATCGGATGGTATCGAAAGGAATCGGGAGAACATCGCCGATGTATAACTCCTCAATGGGACCTAGGCTTTTTTAACATAAAATTTATTATTGACAAACTACATGTATTAGTCATTGCTTTTTCTGCATACACCATGACCATATAGGAATTGAAAAATACAAATAATGGCTATTTCTGACCTTTTAACGCCAAGTGTGACCTTAACCTTTAGGATAGTAGAAGATCTTATCATGGTTAACAAATGTGCCAAGTAAGTCCTGCGATAAATGGAGTAGTTACAGTCCGGACAAATTTTAGGCTTGACAGACAGTCTGACAAAGTGACTCTGAGGACTATATAACCCCCTACCTGTGGAAATGGGGTTATAATAATTGCCACATTATATCGCTGGCTGAGAATTAGAATATCGTAAGTACTAAATCATTTTTTTGAGAAAACAAGAAAATATCTTCCCTTTACTCATGGAAAACCAAGCTATCTATTTAAACTTCATATGGCCACACATATATGACCACTTTCGATTAACATGAAAATAGGCTCAAAAGATGCGTCATGAGATGCAGATTTGAAATATACATGAGACCTTCTAATTCTAAGTCACCTATATAAGAGTGAATAACTATTGTCTTGATAACATATTTCAATTAAGTATTATGACACATTCTAACATAGCACGTGAGATTTGCCTTCTTTGCGTATATTGAGCTTACCATATTTTATTACCGCGATAAAATATAGCTGATTGGTGACGTCACGCTTGATGTCATATACTATGACAAATGACGTAACGGTGACGGTAACGTTCTTAGGAAAGAAAGTAGTTTGACGTCAACCTGTCTTGTTGTGCTATAATTGGCAGAGCATTGGCGATGTTAGAATCGAAATAATAAATAGGAGCTGTGCTTCGTTGTGTTATAAAATATACGCACTCGTTGGAATGCTACGCACTCGTGATTTAATTACTACGCATCCAAACACGTGCCTATATTTTATTACGCAACAAAACATAGCTACGTATTCATTATTTCTTAAATAGTAACCAAAGGCATATACTTTATAAGATGATTATTTCAATTTTGCAAATCAAAGGAATGGTTGTTTAAAAGATATATTATAATAGATTACCTGTCGCAACTCAAACTCTGAGTTGATATAGGCAGTTACGTCCCCTAGCATCTCACGTATAATGAATGTATCTTTACCAAATCTAAAATAATACATTGCACAATATGATGTCACTAAATCTTAAATAATTCATTACACAATATGACGTCGGTAAATCAGGAATAATAAAATTGCACACGATGACGTCACCAAATCTGAAATAATACATTACGCAATATGACGTCACTAAATCAGGAATAATACATTACAAAATATGACGTCACCAAATCTAAAATAATACATTACACAAGATGACGTCACTAAATCTAGAATAATACGTTACACAATATGACGTCACCAAATCTAAAATTATACATTACACAAGACGACGTCTCTAAATCTCAAATAATACATTACACAAAATGAAGTCACTAAATCTAGAATAATCCATTACACAAAATGAAGTCACTAAATCTAGAATAATACATTACACAAAATCACGTCACCACATCTAAACTAATACATTGCATAATAAGACGTCACCAAATCTTAAATAATTCATTACCAAAGACGATGTCAAATATTACTAAAATATGGTGGACAAGCTTGCTATTGTTGGCCTTAGTTTAGTTTATACTAGTCTATTTTAGGTTGATTGTGAAACAAGATTTTCAACTCATATCAATCACTCTAGATACATCATTTCTGATGTTATCCATTGCCACGAGGGTATGAGATAAGAGAAGACAGTTTTCCCTTTTTTGCTGAGCGCCTAGCGAAGGAATTACTGGTAGCATTGTTATTTTTTGATATGCCGCGGTCTGGGAATGAACCAGATATCTTCCGCACTTGGAGCGGACGCTCAACCAATAGTTCTACATCAAACTAACAATATACGTTGCAATAACCTTAACAGAGCTCACTTGGTATTACATTTATCAATTTCCATGAAATTTTCACAACAAGGCGTGAAATCGCAGGCGTGTGTTTATCAGAGTCACAAAGTACAAGGTTCACAAATGGCTTTATTTGGCCCTGTGATTTTTCAAACAATAAAAATGCATCTTCTTATAAATCTGTCCTATAATTCAAATAACTTAACGTTGCCTGTGTAAAAAATTAACATACAATAGTCATATCAATTATCCTTGTAATGTGTTGACAAAACTGCCAAGACTATGAGGTTCATGTTATGTTTAGCCTAAAATTGTCATTTTTGGTCATTGTCTCGAATATTAATGACGTAAAACCATCCGAAAAACCATGATGGCATTCTTGCGACACTTTTATGTTTTTACATAACCAGTGTTCTGCAAGTCTTTATATATGTACAAAATATCAAAGTGTCGCAAGAAGGCCAATTTACGCCATGAAAAGCCACGATAAAGGCTAAAAATGACATTTAATGACAGTATATTAGTTGACATTTTACGAGGGCAATTTGGAAAAGTATGCTTAGTTTTTTTTTTGAAAGACAGTGTTAGGTTATAAGAAACATAGGACAAATTTATATGAAGATGCATTTCTATTTTTCGATGTAACTCAGGACCCTAGTTGAACCTTGTCCTTTTATCATTTAAACATTGTCAACCCATTTGCATAGGCCTAGTCATACGTCTTACTTTTCATTGAGATCATCCCATCTGGTCATCAGGAAATGAAGAGCTATCATTCTACCAAGCGGCGTATGGGTAAAATATCCCATCACAAATCGTACATCCTGCATCTTGATTTTGTTTTCATCAAATATCCAGTTGGCGTACCTGTAATTGAATGATCGATTATGTAACACATGCACTAAAAATAAAACAATCGTATACATGGGGCTGTAAATATGTACAAAAATAAGCTAGATGCTTCTCAAACGGTGACGTATATAATGACGTCACATGACGACCAATGCCACCCGCCCCTAGCATGATTTAAAAGGCGTTATAGTGCATTCGGTCGGTGAGATCTTATTCGGAATGTTGCTTATTTGCTTTCGAGCCTTGCTGACAAAACAAAATTGCTACATGGAGAGTTCTCGAGTATATTGATCACCCCTCGTATATTTTTATTTTCGGTCGATTATGAAATACATTCTGGAACTCAGACATTTTTATTACATGACCATTTTTCTGTAATTATTTATTAGATTATAAAATATGTAGATTGGCATATTGCTAACATGGACACAACCTAAAGCAAACTTCAATCCAAGGAAATATTGGAACGAAAGAACATAGAAACTGTAACGTCACTGATAGAAAGGGATTGACTGTTTTTTTTAATGTAAAGATGGCTTAGTATATCTTTAATTCTAACATGACAGACGAGTTCGCCTACATGGACTAGGAACAAACATAGCGTTGTATAACGTTTTATGTAATATATAAAACGTTTCACGACATGACGTCACTTTCATTATATTACAATACAAGTGACGTCATGTCGTGTTTATGACGTCATGCAGGTAAATAAGTAAAGTAAACAACAAACTCTCTCAAAGTAACACTGGCTTAATATATAACTGCGCGCTTAGATCATGTTAGAATCGAAATAAAATATTCAAAAGCCGTAGTATACATTTGTTACGTCAGAACACGGAACCATTGTATATTATAACAGCCGGTATGCATAATTTATTTCTTAAGCAGATATTAGAGGTTACCTCCAAAGTAACCATGGTTTCTGTGTATGTGCTAGCGCTTCCATCAACATTTCACGTTCTGAGGGAGAATTTGTCCCCTGTGATTTAATCCACACATAGTCCCATTCATCGACGCTCCCTTCCCTGACCCCTACAGCGTAAATCACCTGGGAAAAGTCTGTTGGAAGTCTGAAACAGTGAAATAAACATAGAGACCAACTACGAAGTCCAAAAATAAAATATCTCCCCTTCCCTACCTACCCGAGCAAAATGTACCCTACAAAATAAACCCTCTGAAAAATAAGTTAAATTTATAAAAAATAGTCCGGTGCGAGAGTACGGAAAAAAAAATGACAGTAAAAATGAAAATAAAATAAAAAAATATTTTGCAAACCTACCTACTACTCGGGAAGTGGAAACAAACATAACTTGTAATATATGTTTGGCCTCATACTGATAACTAAGAACAGTGGGAAGGGATATCACTGCGTAGAGGTTAAGAGGTTGTCAGTAACGGGTATGATAGTGCGCAGTGATCTCCCTTGTCGCTACTCTCAAATATTATAATCACTAGAGTACAGTCAACGGAAACCAGCGGAACAGTCAAAATCAGGATATAGAAGTAGGTTGGTCACATTTTGAGGAGAGAAAACACTATTAGCAACACAGCACTAACATGACAACCAGGGGTAGTATTCAATATTGATCTCATTTAATCAGTGGAGAATAAGGATAGCCAATCATATCGCATGTTACTGACCAAACGTTTAATATGGTTGTCCTTATCCTTAAGGCAAGTTAAGATCAATATTGAATACCACCCCAGAAGGAAAAAGAACACTTGGATGGCCAAAAAACGACGAAAACAACATGGCGACGAACAACCGCACAGGAAAGAAAATAGCTTGAATGCAACAGTTTGGGGGACAGAAGTGATGAAAAACCGAATTGTAAACCGCGTAATCGAAGCGGTCGATAAAATGCTTGGGACTAAAATTTGGTTAACAAGAGGTGAGTGTTGTAGTTTATTTAGTTTTTCTAGTTAAACGAGTCCATAATATTAAAAATCGAGGAATGCTATTTCACGTTGATATGTTCGATCTTAAAGGAGACGAAGACTCCGTTCATTAGGTGGTTCCTTGGTGCCGTGAAAACTTGTGTAAGTTTTCTCCGACCGGTGCAAAAATCAAGACGATATCTTGTGGCGGTGAGATGAGTCACTGTGAGTAGTTGGTCAATTCCTTATAACCACAATAATTATTTTATGTGAGTAAAGTGAAACGAAATACCATTTTCTACAATTAAACATTGAAAGGCTAGATATAAGATATTATGATCATTATAATCATTATTATTATTATTATTATTATTATTATTATCATTATTATTATTATTATTATTATTATTACAGAGTACCAGAGGCAATCATAAAATCCAATTGCACAAAGGCATACCCCATTGCCAATTTGCCTGATGTCATTGCGAATACGTAAGTTTTGTTGCTATTGCAAATTTATTAGTTGCTATTGTGAATTCAACAACTACGAAATCATCAATTGCTATAAACAATTTTGCAAATTCATCCTGAATTCTTATATCCAATCTATCAGTTGCTTTTGCAAATTCATCAGCTAATGAAATGTTAATAATGTAAGGTAACTCTGTTTTTATGGACGACAAAGTCGACTTTTTTGCATTGTTACATTTTCGCATTTTCGCTTTGTTGTTGGGAAAAGGCGAAAATACGACATGGCATAAATCAGCCACCATAGTTTTTAGTATTCAATAATAAGCTGGCCATTACTTACCGAGTACCGTTCTTCATCCACGCTTGAAAACGATCTTTAGCATAAGCGACAGCTTCCGGTACACCGACGTCACATCCGGTTTTCAAGAGCATGCGCCGAAGATACCTAAAGTGTGTTCAGAAACGTAACAAATAAAAATTATCAAATGTCCCTAAATAGTTTTTTCATCTGGAAATGTTGATAAGTACACAAGAACTTAAAGTTACAACTGAAAAGTTAAAAGAAAGTTAAGCATAAACAAAAAGTTCAAAATTCAAAGGGGAATAAATCACGCTAAAAAATAGAATTATCGGGATTGCTTTATCTATTGGAATTGCTTTGACTAAAAACAAGAATCAACTCAAAGTCAGAAGTGTACTTCTTTTACAAAAGTTTACAAACTAGAAGGAAGTCTTTGAATGACTTACATAATTCAACCCATTAACAGCTTGTGTACTGAGTGTTAAGCAGTGTTAACTTTTGTTTCATTTTAAATACTTCTATAACAGGCCTACTTTGTAAGCGAGCAAATACTTACATTTCGGGCAGCAAGTCATGCTCGTCAGTTCCCATTTTTGAAAAGACAGGTGCCACTAGCTTACCTATATATTTCTGAAAAAAAGTGAGGGAAAATCATTTAGATCTAGTTACGTTTAGTTTAAGGGGAGAGCCGTAACTAAGTTTTGGAACTTGTGGCTCGACCCTTTTGCCCATATATAAAATGTATTTTTAGAAATATTTTTATGACAGTGTTTGTATATTTTGTTTGGGTAATAAAATATGTTTAAACTATCTAGTTACGTTTATAAAAAAAATAAAAAAATAAGTTAAAAATAAATATTTTGAAATTTCAAGCAACATTTGAAAATTATATTAACTTCTTTGCCAGAACGAGGCACTGTAAGTCGGTCAAAGATACGTACAATCAGCGCATGCACAGTGGTGAAAATTTACCTCCAGTAAAACATAGGCGCTGTATTTGGATAACATTCCACGTAGAAACTCGAGACTATCTATGAAAGCTTTCCAAGGGACATAACTCTCCTCATATTGTAGATACGTTGTTAAGTTTAATGCTAAACCATACTCAATCATAGACGCTCTGAAATAAACATAATTATTATCATTTAAAATACAACCTACATTATGAGCCAATGAAAACATCGAATTTTGGCGGTGAAATGAAAATTTAATCATTTAAAATTTGCTCTTAATAGACGTGACGTCATGCGTTGGTGCTAACCTCTAGCGGTCAATCAAAATGCAGGGTGTAATATGTTATAGTTAGAACATATTAAGTAAATTTTAATGATTAAAAAGGGCGAAGCGAGCGAAGCGAAGCGAGTCCTTTTTAGTCATTAAAATTTACTTAATATATTCTAACTGGCTTAGAATATAACATTCTGTATTCTGATTGGCCGATAGAAATTAGCGCCGACGCGTGACGTCAAGACTGTGAAGAGAAAATTTTAATGATTAAATTTTCATTTAACCGCCAAATGCGGCGTTTTCATTGGCTCATAATGTATGTTATATTCTAATATCAAAATGCAGGATGTTATATTCTAAGTTCGCTACGCTCGCTCCGCCCTTTTTAATCATTAAAATTTACTTAATATGTTCTAACTATAACATATTATTGATATACTGGCTGACAAACATAATGTTCAAAACATTTTTGACGGGTGTTTTGCTATAACAGTTCGCTGGCTTAGAATTAGAAGGTCGTAAGTACAAAATCAATATTTTGAAGAAAAAAACAAGAAAAACTTTCTGAAAACTACTATTTACTAATGAAAAAAAAAGTTTTTTAAACTTCGATTTGGTCAACATCACCGGTTCCGATTTTCATAAAAATGGGCTCATAAGAAGCGCCTGGAGGTGCAGATTTCAAATATGCACAAATCTTATAAGGTCGTAAGTAGTACTTATTCTAAGCCAGCGAGTTATAGAAATAATAAAATGTAATGTATAGTTTATCGTACATGGGCAACAAAGTATGGTCACGACTCGGATGCGTAGCAACTAAATTATGAGTACACATTTAGGTATGATGTTGAATATGTTAGAATTAAGTTAAATCAATCATTACAACTTATAACATTCTGGGATGGTTATTAATTGTAAACGTACCGTGCAAGGTTGAAAGCATCACCTATTAGTCCTGCCCTGTTTGAACGGCTGATCACCTGCAACACACATAAGTTCAATTAGTTATCACTTCCATTGCAAAGTCTATGATACATTGCATATACCGTTAATTACGACAGTTTAACTTTATAAAGTGCTGTATTATCGGTCATTTCACAAGCAAACCAAACTAAGAAGCATTCACGATTAACGATATCAAGAATAAAGCGGAATAACGTATTTTATGACAACCAATTCTTGTGGTGACATAAACGGACACACACAGTGCAGTAGTGCAATTATTGCACTCTTTTTATTCCGCCGTAACTATTAAACAGTACAAATAAATGTCCGTTTATACATACTGTGTGATTGTGGTTGAGCTGGTCGATCAGTTTCTGCCATATTGGAGTATCGTAGTTAATTCTATAATAGCCAGCATAGTTCACATTTCCCAGAATCCAGCCATCCGTAGTTTTCTCTATACGTCCTGTGTGGTATATAATCAACAATAACAATCACTTTGTTAAAGTCCCATTATGCCTTAAATGGCTATTTAAAAAGGGCAGTAACTCTGTTACCTATCTGAAAAATGGTACATTTTGAGCACTTAAATTGAGTCTCATTGGTGGAAAAAACCATAAGATGGAAGAAAACGAAACACAGCCTTGAGTTGGTGAGTTTGACAAAATAACAAACAACAAACGCTTGTAGTCTAAGGGAAGCAACTCTTGCAAAATAAGTATTCCTTAAATGGGATTTCCAGCATACTATTTTAACATAGGTATCATGTTGTCGTCAATTTTTGGTCATTTATGAAAAACATCCTAATTCCATGTATTTTGTTGTATTTATTGGATGATCGGGAAAAAGTTTTGGGAGAGCTAATTGGGCTTTAAAGGCACCTTCTCAATAATAAGTCCACACTTATAGCACGACCAACTCTATACCAAAGCCGTATTAATTGTAATACTATAATTGTTTTGATCTCACACCAATCACTATAAAGTTAGCTTTATAATGATATTATTTGGAATCACGCTAGGGGGTCTGCTTCATTACAATTAATATAGTGTGTCTTATATTACTGTAAATAAACTGTTCTATACACGTTGATTAGGTAAGATTAACTGCTTATTAGGTCAGTAATACTGGTCGGTAATTTATCTGGCCGCAGAAAACTATTTGACTTGTATTATTTATGAAAGGCTCACATTATAAGACTCAGAGAAAAATTACTAAGGACACTGAATCTCTACAATCGTGTCACGGGCATGTATAACGAAATGTAATGATGTAATATACCAACCTGGACCCATCTGCATCCAATGTAGACTTGGTTTTGTTTCCCCTTCTTGGATATACGTGAATGGAACGTACCATATATACCTAAAATACAAATGCTGTGTGAAGTTGGCTCAGCATTCGACATTAGACAACCAAAAAATCATCAGAAATAGAATGTCGTGCAGCTCGACATACGACATTGGACGACATTTGAACAAGTGGCATTAGTCGAATGTCGTGTAGCTCGACATACGACAATGGACGACATTCAAAAAAGTGTCATAAAGCGAATGTGCACTATGTCTACGGAATTAGCGTACGTTAGTGATTAATTTTGTCACACCTAATCAAAATATGACACATAAACCCAAAGTACTAACATAATTATGAGGTTTATCCAGTTTGTTTTACTAAAATACGGAATGAAAGGTAATTTTGTTATGTGTCTAAAATTAGACACACAAACCAACGTTTACGTGGCTTTTTAAAAATATTCCTACGGCTTTCAACTAGTTTGTCCAAGTTTGTAGCCACACACACTCAATCGGTTAGTATAGTACGGACACACTGATCAAATGAACGTACCCATACGGGGATTCCCCTCTATCGTCGAGTACAGTCTGTGTGTTGATTAGAAACCTTGTTTGTTTCAGTGAGTAGAAATCGCCCTCATCATGTAGACTGATCACCGGGTATCCCATCTGTCTGGTCCACGTGTCCATTATCTCGCCTATTTTATAAGAACTATTGGTTGCCTATAAATAGAAACAGGGGAGATAATTATGCCGGAAATTTATATTCAAAAAGGGAGTTAATGTGGTATAAAAGTTATATTCCAAAGTGAGGTACTGCATTCTACAAATTATATTCTAAAGTGAGGTAATGTATTCTACAATTTATATTCTAAAGTAAGGTAATTTATTCTACAATTTATATTCTAAAGTGAGCTAATGTATTCTACAATTTATATTCTAAAGTGAGGTAATGTATTCTACAAATTATATTCTAAAGTGAGGTAATGTATTCAACAATTTATATTCTAAAGTGAGGTAATGTATTCTACAATTTATATTCCAAAGTGAAGCAATGCATTCTACAATTTATATTCTAAAGTGAGGTAATGTATTCTACAATTTATATTCTAAAGTGAGGCAATGTATTCTACAATTTATATTCCAAAGTGAAGCAATGCATTCTACAATTTATATTCTAAAGTGAGGTAATGTATTCTACAATTTATATTCTAAAGTGAGGTAATGTATTCTACAATTTATATTCCAAAGTGAAGCAATGCATTCTACAATTTATATTCTAAAGTGAGGTAATGTATGCTAAGAAAATTATAAAAGAGTGAGATAATGCAGTCTAACATTTATTTTCCAAGGGCGATAATTCAGTATAAAATAAACCTTTTAAGGGGAATAATTCCCTCTAAAAGTCAGGTAATTTTGTATTAAATTGATGTAAAGGAGATATTGCCTTCTAAATAAGAATCCTACAGGAGGTAATATTTCCTTAAATACAACTAACGTGAGCTAATACACAAAGAGAGATTAATGACCTTATAAAATAATTCATAGGGAGTTAACCATAATGCCGCAAAACCGTTGCCTTCAGTGTAACCTCCTTTTGAGAATAAATGATCTTTAGTAGAATGATTACTGTTTTTGACTATATTTACTGAGGGAAACCCGAGTGTAACTACAAGTTCATCTGAATTTGGAATGCCCTAAGTTTTTAACCATGTAATTTCTCGACTTTTTATTTTAAGCAGTTAAGTGACGTTTCCAAATCACCAATGACACCTCGGTGAGAGTCTGCCACAGTTCTGACATTTCGACATCACCAATTACACTTACCTCGGTGAAAGTCTGCCATAGTTCTGACATTTCGACATCACCAATGACACTTACATCGGTGAAAGTCTGCCACAGTTCTGACATTTCGACATCACCAATTACACTTACCTCGGTGAAAGTCTGCTACAGTTCTGACATTTCGACATCACCAATTACACTTACCTCGGTGAAAGTCTGCCATAGTTCTGACATTTCGACATCACCAATGACACTTACATCGGTGAAAGTCTGCCACAGTTCTGACATTTCGACATCACCAATTACACTTACCTCGGTGAAAGTCTGCCACAGTTCTGACATTTCGACATCACCAATTACACTTACCTCGGTGAAAGTCTGCCACAGTTCTGACATTTCGGCATTCTTGTATTTATACTTTCGAACATACATCTGCAATAGTTAGACAGATTAGTAATACGAGGGAGGATCAAAAAGTACGCGGAATCATAGCATAAGTCACAAACCACAGCTCCGGATGCTTTCAATTTTTAATATAACTAGACCTCTTACTCATTAAAGTAACCTACTTTAGATATATGTGGGAACGGCGAGACTAAAGCATCATTTCGAAAATTAACTATTGCAGTTGCAGTAACTCCTAACATTGTGATATTTATACTCGAAGCCAAATACAGTGCCCCGACCACTTAAAATATAATATCCAAACGAACTAACAAACAAAAACTACGTAGAAAACGTCCGGGCGATTCAAGGCCCAAACAAAAATACGAACGATTGCAATTAACGTTTCCTTATTTTGAACCCGTGTTCTGACGGTTTGAAGCGTCATTGCATTGTTTTGAAGACAGTTAAAGCATCACTAAGCCTTAAACGACTATTTTCAAAAATCAATAAATTGGCAACCTATCTGGAGATTGATGCATTTTGAGCACGTTTACGTTGAGTCAATAAGATTGAATAAAACAAAATGCAGTCTTCAGTTGATTTGTTTACAAAACAAGGAATTGTAAACAATAAATGCATAATTTATAGTCTTAGGGAAGCAACTCTTGCAAAATAAGTATTTTGTCATCCATACATATCACTTAAATGTGGTTTTTAGCGTATATACGTACATGTAATACTATTTCGATGGATAAAAATGTATAGTTAACATTCTATCGTCAATTATTTGTCATTTGTTAAAACACATCCTAATTCCTTGTATTTACTGGATGATCGGAAAACATTTTTGGGAGAGAGAATGGGGCTTTAAGGAACAGTGACAATGCAGAACAGAAACCAAGAAAACTTACCTGTAGCCCTCTCCGGAATCCCTCCTTGCCTATAAATGTCTCTAACATTCGCAATAACGCCATTCCCTATAATGATAATTGTTTAACTCACTAAACCTCAGTTACTAGTATAAGACCATCTCAATAATAAGTTTCATGTTATTCCTTACATTTAACTATCCTTAGTACCGGTTTCCGATATAAATCGAATACCGATATTTTGCGTTCGATCGATACATCGTATCGAACGTGTCCGTATCGGTAAAAAAATCGATCAACAAAAATAAACATGTAAATCAATAATATACCCATTTTCAATCAAGTTTTCCGTCGTCTATTTGTTTCGTCTCAAAATGGTCAGGACGTCGAAGTAGTTTATATCCGAGTGAATCTAATTTTCAAACAAGGATCTGCTATGTAAACCACTTGCGCAATTAAAAAAAATGCAAGTAGCATCAGGCCTGACTTGATTGTGTTAAATACATGTTGTGAGTCTGCACGTGCATATTTACAGTATTTAGATGTTTTATTTGCAAAAGTATATATCATATGATATATCGAATATCGATCATTTTGTATCGATACAAATATCGTATCGATCATTTAACTGATACGCAGCCCTACTTAGTACATTTAAAAACGCACACTACAAATTTTCCCTAGATTTGTTGATTTACATTCTAGTAAGAATACTTCAAATAGACAAACTACTACAAAGTTATACATGTGTGCAATGCGTAGGCTGTATTTTATTAAAATGTATCTAGGTATCATCTAGTTGTAAAATATCCCTTATATCTAGGTATGTTCTTACAATGTGTCAGAATACAATAAAATAATAAATTATCTACATATTGGATGTCACAAAGTGTGTGTTTTTAAATGTACTAAGTATATATGCGTAAACCTCTTCACGGACGCGAGTGTGTTTTCCTTCATACACGACAAATTTAAGACAGTTTTAAACATATGTTGTTCAATGTTTGAATACTGTGAACCTAGAAATTATTTCGCGCGAGTTAGTTTCGCGGTGTAAGATTTATATCTAGGAGAATTTCGCGAAATTAAATCGCCGCGAAAGTGCTAAAAACATTAATATGGACACTGCAGGAAACTCAAATACGCGAAAATGTGTAGTCGTTGTAGCTAGTATTCGCGAGTGTTGGGTGTTTCAACGTTTGGAATAAATGTCACATACACTTTCAGCTATAGCTTTATTCTGCAAGCTTATTATAGTATAATATAATAATAACTATATCGTAAATTTGCAATTTTAAGCCATGAGAACATACTGACACATCAATTTTAAGTTTTTCGTACTATTTCATCATGGTAGTCAGACGCTTTCAATACGTCTTATTTACACCAATTTCTTAACTTCCGCTCAACTGAAGAGCTGGGATTCACCTTAAGAGTATTGTCTGTGTATGATAGGTGGTTGTTTCACTCAGATGTTTAATACTGGTGCAATTGATATAATGCAGAGTATTCAGTGTCAATATGATTCATAGTTACCTCCTGTAATGGTTAATTACGCACGAAATTTAAAGTCTACAAGAAGTTTTATTTATAGTCAGTTATGACCAACAAGATAACATTAGCTCGCAGAGCTATTTTCCCACAAACAGTTTGGATTGTTTGTTCTAGATGTCTGACTCTTGTGTTGGTGGCTAGACGTTGTCGCCGTTTCTGTGTGGCTTTGAATTATCTGCGCGACTCATACGGAATATCACTGCAGTGTGTTGATCCGTTGGGCCGTATTACCTCGAGTTGCTTGTGTAATGCCGTACCTCACGAAACCGCTAGGTCGACTGAGATGCGGTATGGCGCAAGCAACAAGAGGTAATACGGCTTAACGGACCAACACCACTGCAGTAATATTCCTTTTATTATATACCTTCAAAAGGGAAAAAGCGCTTTTAAAAGCAAAAATGCGTTTGATGTGTTTACATTGACGTCATGAACGTCGGCATATTTTCGGCTTATAACGCGACGCCCATTCATAAAAAGGCAATTGTTTACGTCGTGACGTCATTGAAGTTGGCATATGTTTGGCATATAACACGTCAGACATGCATGATACGGATTCGGAAAACCAGACATGTATGATACGGAAAATGCAATCTGTCGCGTTGTATTCCACTGCGCGATTTGGCCTGTATTCGTGTCTATACATTGCTAGGTATATAATAAAGTTTTTTATTATTTGCTTTCAATGGATTATGGAAAATTTTCAGTGAAATAAACGGTGAAAATAACAGTGAAATTACCACTTTGTTATTTTCACTGTTTTAGAAGCTGGCTCCAGTATCATGCAGAAAAAGAAACGTAACGTCAACGGCGCCGGGCTTAAAAATATGCGTTTCGTCATCATGACGTCATAATTATCACGTCGTGACGTTCTAATTTCGACGTGATTTTTCCAAATAAGCCAATTGCGGCACATATTTAAGAGGAATTGAGGCATATAATAAACAGAAAATTTGTTGATTTTTGGTGTAAGATCAATTTTATTTCACTGGTGATCACAGAAAATTACATGTATTGATTTTCTGTGATCACTCGGTGAAATAAAATTCGATCTTACACCAAAATCAACAAATATCCTCTATTTATTAGGATTTAATTATGTTGGTTTCTTAAAACAGGTAGTTGTTTTATTAAAGTGAACACATGTAGATATATTCGGTACATACCTTATTGTATGATATTTGATCGAACGATTCGGCTATTTCTTCTGGATGGTTGATTTCCTGTGATACGGGATGGGACGTTTCCAACGCGTCTTTAACCATAACCGGAAACATATCTTCCACAACTATTATATCGGGCTGTAATAAAGTTATAACATACCAGGCCCCGATCTCCCTAAACATCTCAATCTGAGCTGAGATAAATCTCAAATACTGTCATATGTCATTGAGATAATTTCGATGGGAGACAATACTCTGAAAGTTGGAGCCACAAAACAGATACATTGTTCTGAGTTTATTACAGTAAATATTTTGAGCATAAAACTTAAGAATGATCTCATATTTATACTCTTAACTTGAGAAAAATCTCAATTTGAGTTGAGATTTCTACTAGAGATGCTTCGGGAGATCGGGGCCAGGTAACACGTGATGAAATTATAAATTAATCCATGTTTTTATGCATAGTTGTTGTTTATGTTTTAATGTATACATTTGCGGTATATAGTTTTATTCATATTTGCTGTATATGTTTGTTTGCTTATTTGCGGTAAATGTTTTTATGCATATTTGCCGTATATGTTTCTATGCATATTTGCGGTATATGTTTTAATGCATAGTTGCATTATATGTTTTTATGCATATTTGCGGTATATATGTTTTTAAGCATATTTGCGGTATGTCTTTATACATATTTGCTGTATATGTTTTTATTCATATTGGCTACATATGTGTTATGCATATTTTATGCATATGTTTTATGCATATTTGCGGTAAATGTTTTATTCATATTTGCGGTATGTCTTTATACATATTTGCTGTATATGTTTTTATTCATATTTGCTACATATGTTTTATGCATATTTTATGCATATGTTTTTATGTTTATTTGCGGTATATGTTTTTATGCATATTTGCGGTATATGTTTTATGTTTATTTGCGGTATATGTTGTATGCATATTTGCGGTATATGTTTTATGAATATTTGCGGTATATGTTTTATGCATATTTGCTGTATATGTTTTATGAGTATTTGCGGTATATGTTTTTATGCATATTTGCGGTATATGTTTTATGAATATTTGCGGTATATGTTTTTATGCATATGTGCGGTATATGTTTTATGAATATTTGCGGTATGTCTTTATGCATATTTGCTGTATATGTTTTATGTATATTTGCGGTTACCGGTATATGTTTTATGTATATTTGCGGTATAAGTTTTATGCATATTTGCTGTATATGTTTTATGAGTATTTGCGGTATATGTTTTTATGCATATGTGCGGTATATGTTTTATGAATATTTGCGGTATGTCTTTATGCATATTTGCTGTATATGTTTTTATGCAAATTTGCTGTATATGTTTTTATGCATATTTGCGGTATATATTTTATGCATATTTGCTGTATATTTTTATGCATATTTGCTGTATATGTTTTATGCATATTTGCGGTATATGTTTTATGCATATTTGCTGTATATGTTTTATGCATATTTGCGGTATATGTTTAATGCGTATTTGCGGTATATGTTTAATGCGTATTTGCGGTATATGTTTTATGCGTATTTGCGGTATGTTTTATGAGTATGTGCTGTATGAATTTGCTTTGTTTTTCATTTTGATCTAACGCCGATTTAACCATTTTTTTCCAATCATACGGTAAACAATTGACCGAAATAGATCGCTTGAAATAAGTATCACCCAGTATTAATTTGCTCTCTTGCTCTCCTGCGAGCAACTAAAGACAGTTTCGGAAGTGCAATACGTGTGTATGGCTGCGGTTATTGGCAAGAAAGAGCAAAGTCTTCCAAAACTGGTGTCATTGAAGTAAATCGCTACAGAATGGTGTCGTTTCTGACCGGCTCAAAAACGAAACAGTAATATAATTAGCTATAATGTGTCCCAGAGTGCAAATACAGATGAAGAAAATGTTATAAAATCGTTATAAGAGTGTTGAAAATAACATTAATTTTTGATACATTGTCTTTGCCATTGTAAAGTGTTGAAAATAACATTTGATACATTGTCTTTGCCATTGTATAGTGTTGAAAATAACATTTGATACATTGTCTTTGCCATTGTATAGTGTTGAAAATAACATTTGATACATCGTCTTTGCCATTGTATAGTGTTGAAAAGAACATTTGATACATTGTCTTTGCCATTGCATAGTGTTGAAAAGAACATTTGATACATTTTCTTTGCCATTGTATAGTGTTGAAAATAACATTTGATACATTTTCTTTGCCATTGTATAGTGTTGAAAAGAACATTTGATACATTTTCTTTGCCATTGTATAGTGTTGAAAATAACATTTGATACATTTTCTTTGCCATTGTGTAGTGTTGAAAATAACATTTGATACATTTTCTTTGCCATTGTATAGTGTTGAAAATAACATTTGATACATTTTCTTTGCCATTGTATAGTGTTGAAAATAATATTTGATACATTGTCTTTGCCATTGTATAGTGTTGAAAATAACATTTGATACATTGTCTTTGCCATTGTAAAGTGTTGAAAATAACATTTGATACATTGTCTATGCCATTGTAAAGTGTTGAAAAGAACATTTGATACATTGTCTTTGCCATTGTAAAGTGTTGAAAATAACATTTGATACATTTTCTTTGCCATTGTATAGTGTTGAAAATAACATTTGATACATTTTCTTTGCCATTGTATAGTGTTGAAAAGAACATTTGATACATTTTCTTTGCCATTGTATACTATTTATGAGGTATAGATGTAATTATTTAATCTGGGTTCCACACTCAGCACTCAGACTGATAAACTACATTCATAGCTCATAAATACAAGCTACATTACACTATGATTTAAGTTTAACAACTTCAAAAGAATAAATTTCAATATTCGAGTGCGGAGTGCCGAATGTAAGTATTGAAACAGTTGTAGTTCGGAAATCTACGTTATTTGCCTATACTCCCGGGCATTAATTAATGGAAATAATTGAGAGGTGCGAATCTGGAAAAACGGTGTTAGTATATTTGAAGTGCGTAATGAAAGACAGAGTACAGTTGAAGTAAAAGTATACCAAAGTGAGTTGGTTGAGTTAAAATTAAATGGCCTCTCCATGCCTAGTGGTTGAGCGTACGGGAGGTCCCGGGTTTGATCCCAGGCTGCGTCATACAAGAGACGAAATAAACTTGGTACCAGTAATTCCCTTCCTAGGCGCTCAGTATAAAAACGGAACTGGCTTTTCTCCTCTCATACCCTCATGGGGATGGAGAACGTCAGGAATGAGGTGTCGAGAGTGATTAATGAAAGTTGGCAAAACTTGTTTCACAATCGACCTAAAATAAACTAAGTTAACATTAAGTTAAACTTAGAGTAAAAACATCAAGTGGCTAGAAGGTCATAGTGCCTAGTCCCAGCTTGAAAGACATGAGACTTGGGCTAGATTGGACATTAGTAGGGTAGCTTAAAGTCCTATGTTTTCATAAAGTCTGTCTGCGAAGAAAACCATGCCCAACCTTCCGACTCGACCAGAGGGACTGTTAACACGGTCATGACCATATAGAGTTTTAGAGGGAAGATTTGGTAAAACGCAGACAAATCAAAGTCAATACTCACTACATTCCATTCCGGGTAAGCGTGTGCCATAGCAAAGTACATCAATGTGCTGGCAAAGCCTTCATTCAACCACAAATCATCCCACCATTTCATCGTGACCATGTTTCCAAACCACTGAAAATAAGTTAGAATACTATAAAACCACTGAAAATAAGTTAGAATACTATAAAACCACTGAAAATAAGTTACTGAAAATAAGTTAGAATACTATAAAACCACTGAAAATAAGTTACTGAAAATAAGTTAGAATACTATAAAACCACTGAAAATAAGTTAGAATACTATAAAACCACTGAAAATAAGTTAGAATACTATAAAACCATTGAAAATAAGTTAGAATACTATAAAACCACTGAAATAAATTAGAATACTATAAACCACTGAAAATAAGTTAGAATACTATAAACCACTGAAAATAAGTTAGAATACTATAAAACCACTGAAAATAAGTTAGAATACTATAAACCACTGAAAATAAGTTAGAATACTATAAACCACTGAAAATAAGTTAGAATACTATAAAACCACTGAAAATAAGTTAGAATACTATAAAACCACTGAAAATAAGTTAGAATACTATAAACCACTGAAAATAAGTTAGAATACTATAAAACCACTGAAAATAAGTTAGAATACTTTAAAACCACTGAAATAAGTTAGAATACTATAAAACCACTGAAAATAAGTTAGAATACTATAATATCATATAAATAAAAATAAAATAAATATACCAGATTTATATAGCGCCTTTTTATGCGACACACTCAATGGCACTTAACATTATAGTATTGTAGTCATTATGACCATGTTTCCAAACCACTCGGAAAATAATTTCAAATACTGTAAGATCATATACGCATATATGTCTGGCTGAGAATGAGAAGGTCGTAAGTGCTACTTTGACCTTATAAGACTCATACATATTTGAAATCTGCATCACACGGCGCTTCGTATGAAAATGGGAACTGGTCATGTAGACCAAACTGAAGTTGAAAAGGCTTGTTTTTTTTCATAAGTAATGAGTGGTTTTCAGACTGTTGTTTCTTGTTTTCTCAAAATAGCGGCTTTGTACTTACGATCACTTCTTCTATGCCAGCGATATGTTTTGTGCATTCGTTGATTTTTTTATTTCAATTGCTCAATACTAAAAAAGGAGATGATCAAAAACCATTCTTAATATATTCATAGCTGTGGGGTAGATCATGTTGATTTCATTAAAAAGGAAATTACTTTAACGTGACGCTATTTAAATTCTGAGATTTCAGCTGTTCAAACTAAAACCAAGTACATGTATTCAAACTAACTAAATTTGATCGTTTTGCTATAAAAAAGTGTTTATCACATAAATAGCGTGATCTTCCGTGTGAGAACAAATGACGGAACAATGTTCTCCAACACGTGTCACCAAATGCGTAACGTCACCTGGTTTTCAGCGCCTAAACGTAAATTCGTTATTTCTGACTTGGTTACTATGGTAATGTGATAAGAAGAATCCACCAAAGGTTCGCTTAATAACTTGTGTTTTCTAGACTCGTTTAGAAATGTTGATCAAAAAAGACAACTCATGACGGATCCTATATTTATGAAAGTCCAAAATTCGAAGATCTAAAAATTAAATTTCAAACTTACCGTATGAGCAATTTCATGAGCGACTATTAAGGTGACCATATATTTGTTTGAGCTTGAGCTGACTTCTGGGTCATAAAGTAACGCAGTCTCACGATAAATCACGAGACCCCAGTTCTCCATGGCCCCTCCACTAAAATCAGGGACCGCAACATGATCTGAGAAAAATAACAGATGCAAAGTTATTTATTTCCGAAACTTGTCTAATGGTGTCAATAGAGGACGTGCACAAAGGGTATCTCATAAGCCCCAAAACGGCTGACCGTTCAATTGGAAAGATGCTATTAAAAACAAAGTATTTTTATCAATAGAGAATCTGGACCGGAAGTCCTGCAGCTACCCTACCCGGTGTTGTTGGCGGTTTTTACTAGGCTTATATGTTTTCACAAATGCCTTTTCAGTATATTGTTGTTTTAACTTTGTTGTTTATATTATATAATGTATGTTGACGGCATAATAAATGCCCGTCTTTCAATTCAATATAAAGTTATGTTATTCATTTGTACAGACAGGGTAAAACATTCAGGGGTGTCAACACAGCCAAATTAAAACTCCTGAAATTCATATGCGGCTGACCATTTTTGCCAAACAATAGGCCTACATGTCACTTCATCCACACTGTTTCCATATTTAACTGTTTAATATTTGTATTGAATAAAATTCTCCAGAGCATACTATATTGACCATAACTTTGCCATTTCTTAATAAATTATATATTTTCATCAAATATATTTTATTTTGGCCATAAACCATAGCTCTTTCAGGATTGATACATCCGGAATTCCAAATTAATCAGGAATATTGACACTCCTGAGATACATACAAACATATTATTAAAAGGATATATTTCTAACCTGCTTTTGGCACTACGTCACAAATTTGAAAGTAGTCTGTGAAGTAGGCGTAGGTTTTTGTAGCGAAATCTAGTGCGTACAACGTCTGGTTGATGAGATCTGGTTGGGACCAAATTCGTAGCTGAAATAAAACAAAACACAAGAAACATAGTAACAAATATAATTCAATAGTTCTTTAAAATTACACATTTTACCAAATTTAGTAGCTCACATTTTTGTACTTTGTCGTAAATCAAGTTGAAGAGAATACGTCTTTTAAGTGGCCTCTGAGGGCCGAAATATGGTAACACCAAACTATGCCAAGAATTGCTACAACCTGAGTACAAGGATATATAAAACCTAATCACTTAGTTTTTACTAATTTATTTAAGGTCGATTGTGAAACAAGTTTTCAAACTTATATTAATCACTCCCGACACCTCATTCCTGAAGTTATCCATCGCCACGAGAGTATGAGAGAAGAGGAGCCAGTTTCCCTTTTATGCTGAGCGTCTTGCAAGGGAATTTCTGGTGCCATTTTTATTTCGTCTTTGGTATGACGCGGCCAGAGATCGAACCCGAGACCTCCCGCACTCGAAGCGAACGCTCAACAAATGGGCTATCGAGGAGGCGGTAACCTAATCACTTAAACGTGTCAAGCTTTGGCATAACTGGAACATCCGACTATGCTAATAGCTTACCAGAACATCAAAATTTGCCAAGCTTTGCAATAACTCCGTGCCAAAATATGTCAATATTAAATATCTGCAATCATGAACCTAAGTGCCAAAATGAGTCAAGCTATGAAACAACCAGAAACTGTAGCCCAAACACCAAAATATGTCTAGTTAACAACCCAGGCACCGCAATACACCGGTACACGTCAATCGTCGGAAGACACTGGCACTTAGAATATGCGGAACATAAATTCGACGGGCACAAATATAAAATAACTTCTATACTCACTGTGTAATTGTTTTCTAGAATAGTTTCTTTGAATTCAAAGTCAGATATTACAAAAGCCAACAGATAGGTGGACATTATGGGCGTGGTCTGAAACCTAACATTCGTTCTAGAACAATCTTCTACACACTTCTTTGACGTCACTGGCATGTTACCCAAAGCAGTGTATTCTGTAAAAGAAAGATGGTTCTACGAACTATATAAATTTATACACTGACGACTGTAAATATTTAGCAATTTATGTTTACTATAACCGTCATTAAGTTAAATGATAGAATTTGCATACCCAAGATGGCGTGGACATGCCATAATGGTATGTGACGTTAGTGTATACTAATTTATTTAAGGTCGATTGTGAAACAAGTGTTTTCCAACTTGTATCAATCACTCTCGACACCTCATTCCTGATGTTATCCATCGCCACGAGGGTATGAGAGAAGAGAAGCCAGTTTCCTTTTTATGCTGAGCGTCAAGCAAGGGAATTTCTGGTACCATTTTTATTTCGTCTTTGGTATGACGCGGCCAGGGATCGAACCCGAGACCTCCCGCACTCGATGCGAACGCTCAACCACTAGCCTATCGAGGAGGCGGTTATTTTGTCTAAGAACGCAAGTAGAAATCTGTCAACAAAAAGTTAAAAACAACCATTAGTATTTCATCCTTCGACCAATTTAAAAGGATCTTCTCGACTCTTAAGCCGGGAATGAGTACTATCAACACGACAAAATATATTTCAACAAAATGTCACAGTTGTTTTACCAAAACTGGCTTAATGGCCTTGGTCGCAGTTGAGTTGGTTTCGAGCCAAAATTATAAACAGTTGCACAAACATAATTATGTGGCATGGATAACACTCATTTCGGCTTGAGCATCGAGGGTATCTCGTCGTTAAAATCGATTATAGAATGAATTACTTACGGTTATTCTGAACTTTCTGTTGACATATTTTTACTTGCGTTCTTAGCAAAATATTACGTCATATATATACCACGTGGTCGGTCCACAATGAAGATTATTCAACTTGTTATGTAGGTACAACAAATAATTGAAAGCTATGCTATGGTACCTTCTCAATAGCATCTAAGAAAAGATCACCTAAAATTTGAAGGCCACAACGGACTCTAATCGAACCAACTTCAAAATAGCGTATGAATTTAAAGAATGATCGTTAACTACAAATTTAGTTGTTTTGTGGCGAAATCCTTACAGAAGGAACAATATAATGTGGGAAGCTAGACATTTTCGTCTGCTTAAATTATGTACATGCAAATCGAACCAAATACATTCTCGTTACCCATACCTTTAGGTAAAAAGTATACTAATTTTAAGTCATGCGTCTGTTCTACCGACTGTACATATTACATGTATACCCCAACAATACTCGGCACCATGACATCAAAAGTACATCGTGTTTTTTAAGTAACCAGTTTTCGAGGGCCGCTTTCAGCAATTCAGTGGTTCCGCCAACTTTTGACATTAACTTCCCCTGATCATTGGACTACCTTCAGAAACATGCGTGCTCGTATCTCTGGAGAGACTATTTCTCTCCTGGTTTGTGAGCAGCCAACAACGAGATATGGCGCCCAGGAATATTGAGCATGTACTGATACCTCTCAGCCCATCACGCGTACCAATTCACACCTTGGTCGAGTGGAGCATTGTCGGTTATTCTTGCTCAGCGAAATTAAGCTGTGGTACATACGGGGTTCGAACCGGTACCTTAAGAAAGTGTGGAAACATACCTGATGCATGTGTTATAGAGACTGTAAATGTTGCTTTCATTGACGGCTCATCAAAACAAGGAAACACCTTCCTGGCTGCTGTAGATTGTAACTGTGACGCTGTCAGATTCCTGTAATGTACAAAAACAGTAAAGCCTATGTCACAAACCTTTGTTCCTATATCACAAACTGTCTAATGACTTCCACGAGGATTCTCCTAGACCCATCCTCATACATCAGTGGTTAGTCAAGTTCCCAGACTACCCCCTGATTCAATACCCGTCATTCCGAGCGCAAACCTAAAAATAGCTCATTTCGTAGATATCTGGTGATTCCGTCTATCGTCCAATCAGAACGCTCGTTACTCTACGCGGGGGGTTTTATAAACAAACACATGAGAGAATGTAAACATGGATCGAGTTATGGGATTTAAATATTAACGAACTTAATTGGATAAAGTACATTTTAAAATAAATATTGTTTATAAAGCAGCCGTTAATTTAATTACAGCGAGTATTGTACGAGCGGTTAGATATATCGTGGTATGAAATCAGAGTCCAAGAATGTAGATGACGAGTGTACATGTGCGTGAAGTCGTGAATCGAAATAGATATACACATGTATATAGCTGGGTAAGACATGCAAAACGACGACTACAATAAGTCGCAGACATAATATCCAATTGAATAATAAAAGTAAAACTGAGACTGTGTCCGTGAACTTCTAAAACGGAAGTAAAAACAATTTGTAAACAACGAATGTTAACGCATCCTCATACATCAGTGGTTAGTCAAGTTCCCGGACGAAGAATACTCTGGTGAACGAGAATGATGTTTACGATGAACGGACAGGTGCCCTCGGAACTCATTCGCCCTCGTCGTAAGAGAAAATGTTCCGTGCCCAGCTGATTCGGATGTTCGGAGGTAATAAATAATCATTTTCTTGCAATTGTTCAATCATTTTGTATACTTGTTTTATTATTCTGAATAATATCTTATAGTCGATACAAAAACAGTGCATTTTTTTTCTCGATTGATTTTCCGAAAGATAAATTAGAATATTTTGTTTGTGTAAAGCTCGATCGTAATTACTATAAATAGAAATGAACGAAATGGATTTGATTGGTTGTTTTTCGTTAACTGCGCTAGGATTTGGCCGTATTGAACCAGAGTATGTTTCGGACGAAGCATGCTCTGGTGAACGAGAATGCCTAGACCACAATGAACATGTTCCCGATGTCCTGATAGCTCATTAATTTCAATCGGGAGAACGTCGCCGAAGCAAAAACTGTTCAGTGGGCCCTAGGCTTTACACGTCGAGTGCAAGACCACCCATGTCCTGAAATCAGATCCCGTTTTCAAAAGTTCTCCATCTTTTGTATCGATCACGGCCTCCTAATTGAATTGTTGCCCTTTAGTCCATTCGATTATTATCTGGTTGATTTCATTTAACTATAGTGCGGAGAATTTGATCTGATCTCCGACCTTCTATTAGCATAATTTCACATCTGGTATTCTGTCCATACTTATAATCCCGGTAGCATGTTTTTATAAGCGGGGATATCACGAAGTCGATCGAAGTGCAATACAAACACAAATATTAAGGACAATATTGCACGGTTTGCTCGCGGAAATTTATATATTCAACGCAAGAACCTTGTAATATATGCATGCATGAAGATTAGGATCTCGTCATTATTTCCACACTAAAGCGTGGCTACTTAAGTTCAGTACATACAATATAGTAAAACATCGAGTACAAGACGACATTTGGTATTTAAAATACAGTAAAACCTGGATATTTAGGTCAAGTTTATTCCTCGTTTTCCCACCAAGTCAACAAATTAATAAAATTCCTCTAATTATGCTTGTACAATTATAGTACAGTAAAAAATACTTTCTGCAACTTCAACTTGCTTAAGCTAGTCTGCGATATGTTTTAAACAGCATTGATTTAATTAGTTTATATTTGATGTCTCACATATCACCATAGTTACCATTAATCCTTCCTTGTATTTCGATTTTGGACAAGGCTGGACATCCAGTGGTAGTTACTATATTATCATTTATTGTGTTATTTGTGTGTTTGTCAGTATTTGATATGTGCTATGTATTTGATATGATGTTTGACTTTCTTGATACTAATACATATCTGATATGACCACAATGGTATGGCTACTAGCCTATACATCTCTGTATAACTGAACATTATATCTTTCTTTCATGGTTGATTAATCATGACTGTCATACATATGTGTATATATCTCAAACGTAACTTTGTTGCATTATATTATATTGTTGTATTATGCTCTTCAGAATTGGAGGAATAAAAGATAAAAGGCTTAAATTTCGTGGTAAAGTTCAACCACGAATTCAACGAAAATGAACCCCCCTCATAAAATAGTGACTTTACAGTAATACTTTGTAAAAAGGTCACATTTGGTTTTGATTTTACAATCGATTCAACAAATAAATAAAAACTGTTTCGTGCAAAACAACAACAATAATAAAAAGAAATAGACAATTAGTAGTGTACAATTTGAAGACAATCTCTCAAGCATAAGACGATCTCTTAAAGGGATATGTACTCAAATGAAGTTTAAATAGGAATTAAGTCTTTAAAATTTAGCAGAAATACGGATGAAACCTTCATAATGAATGGCGCGTGTATGTCTTTATTTAATGACTAAATTCTCACTTATTTGTCCTTTCTTTACCGTACATATACGCTTACAAGTCGATCTCGAACATAAGACGAACCTGACATTTCCCAGGACGAAGCACCTGACCACCTTATTAGCGGATATACATAATCGGGAACCTTAATAAGACCACGAACTTAAGGATAAATACATAATTTCAGAATTCCAAGGTTGAATTTTACTTTTGTAGGCATTCTGGAACCGAGGTTTATATTAACAGTAGAGATATCAAAAAATACAAATTAGCTTCACTTCTCTTTTATTATAATTAATGGCACATTGAGAAGTTATAATAAGTTAAATTATCTTCCATAATACATTTGTATTTATTTAACTGAACAAACGGAGGACACACACCAGACACGTAATTGGAGCCGACTCGTTGTTTCGTGAATATGTCAAAGAAAAATTGTAAAATATGAGTTAGAGGTCTATTTCCGTTTTGTAATAGACAGAAATTGAAGAACACAGAAAAAAGTAAATAACGAGAAAAAGGTCGTTGACCGTACCGTGTAGAGAAGTACGGGTGTGTTACGTGCTGTAATATAATATCTTGAATACTGTAAAATCATTATTTTCTTGGGTATTCAATTTCGTGAATTTTGATAAAAATGCATTTTTTCGTGGGGTCATAAGTTCGTAGATTACAAAACAGGTAAGGGTAAATCCAGGCCGATTAATAGTGGTAATTGATTTCGTGGTTGAGAACAAAGAATACTGGAGAATGGAACTGGCACATAAAGTGGATTGCCTATATGGTCCGCGATTTTGAAAAGAAATAACGCGATTGGTGAACTTTTACGAGACTTGATGATATTTTCGCAATGACACTATTTTTGCGGCCATTTTTTGGTGTATGATCTTTGAGTGCAACGAGGAAATAAAAATATTCAACTCCCTCGAAAAATAATGATTTCACAGTATACAGTAAACTTAAACACTTGCTGTATGATACTACTACTGTTACTGTCTTTGGCACCTGAAATTAGGTTTTAGCGGATTAATTTCACTTTCTTGTTCAGATTTGTGATGGGCGTGGTTTTTTTTATCTTTTGTGTTAGTTCGATTGTGTGCCCTTCATGCTCGGTTATTCCTTTTGAGTTCTGTAAAGACTCTAGAAAACACAAGTTATAAGGCGAGCCTTTGTTTCCCTGGCGAGTTTGTAGGCAGATGGTCACTCTTATCAGGCTAAATATCAGATAGGGTCTTCAGAAATATCAGAAATGGACTTTTACAAAGTTTTGTGATAATGTCATCACACACAAGCGGACTTTTACAATGCTTTGTGATAGGGTCATCACTCACAAGTGAACTTTTAAAAAAAAATTGTGACAGGGTCATCACTCACAAGTGAACTTTTAATTTTTTTGTTTTTGATAGGGTCATCACTCACAAGTGGACTTTTACAAAGTTTTGTGATAGGGTCATCACACATAAGTGGACTTTTACAATGCTTTGTGATAGGGTCATCGCTCACAAGTGAACTTTTAATTTTTTTTGTGATAAGGTCATCACTCACAAGTGGACTTTTACGAAGTTTTGTGATAAGGTCATCACTCACAAGTGGCCTTTTACAAAGTTTTGTGATAGGGTCATCACTCACAAGTGGACTTTTACAAAGTTTTGTGATAGGGTCATCACAAATACGTGGACTTGTACACAGATTTGATGGCACCGTCCATTTTTTGCATCTAATAAATCACAAAGTCACAGCATTTGGTAGTTCACAAAAAATTATATTATTGATTATGTTATCTATCGTGTCAGCAAAATTTAATAACCATACTATAAGTCATTTTTAAAAATCATTTGGAACTCCTCGGCAATTTAGGATGACAATTGTTCGAGCTGTAACGAATGTGTTATTGACGTTACCGGTGTTCGCGTAATATTTGACCTTCTGTGACTTCAACACTTATCTTATAAACCCGTCATAAACACTGTACGTAATTATAGCACTTCTGTCTCAGAAACTGCATTATTTGACGGGCATGACCAATAAATATTGTTTTATTACCTTACACAGGATATTAACAGTGTAATAACCATATGACGCTGTCTTCGGAATAGCTCTGAGAATATCGGCAAATTATAGTACTATAATGTGACGGAAAAGTACGGAAAAAAACGAAGATATTCGGAAATGTCAACGCTGTTTAGATATAGACTGAACGGAGTTTCACGACATATATCGGCAGTTTCCGTAATCAAATTACCATGTTTTTGTTTTACGATGTCTTTTTGACAGAAAAGTGGCAGACATTATTAGCGCCTAGGAACTTTCTGATCAATTTAATTAAATATATTCGTGCGCCATACAATTGCTGTGTCAAGTACCTCGCGTAAATAGTCGTTAACTTTAATATACGTGCGCGACGTAAAATAGTCCCTAGGGTGCAAGACTACATCTACCATTTACTGTCAAGGCGAATATTAATCGCGTGGAGTGAATTTGATGATAAAATGATGAATGGAATAAAAGGGAATCCGTCCATAAACACGATGCCAGCAGACGATCAGAACCTTGCACAGGTCGTTAACAGCGAACGTTCGTCAAACAGTCGTACTATTTGCTAGAAAGGAATATAATATAAGCAAAATAATTTGGAACTGGCTGCGGATAATTATTGCATGTCATTATACCTGAGTCACAAAACCAAACAACGATAATCGGATTGAAGTATCACTTATATTACGCCCAGACATCGGGTACACATCCCGATATACCGATTTGTGACCCAGTTCTCAGTTAAAAACTAGCTTTTAAGTTTGATCGGGCAAACCATTAAAACGGGAAGCAAATTGCCATTGTCTCTTTTCAGGTTTTGCTAAACTGTACCAATTTATAATACATCTGTGTGTGTGTGTGTCATTATTAAGACGTGTCTGTCAATGATAAGCCATAAAAGTACAAGCACCTATTCCAAAATGGGGTCCTTTTTATGCCGATAGAACAGCAAATAGAAGAGTCACCGATATGATACAAGGAATCCAGTAGGGATACCCCACAGGTAACTGTATCAGTGATAAAGACTAAAAATGTCTTTTATTGAATTTATGATATCTAAGATATTATAAAATCTATAAAAAAATGTATTCTTTATTAATGATACAGTTACCTGTGGAATACCCTAGTTCTATCCAAACAGACTCCTTAGTTCTTTAACAACCCTGGTGTATAGCACCGACATACGCATAACTACGTAACCTGTCAACTGTTGCCAAATTGAAGAACGTGCTTACGTTTCCAAATATTCCTGTTTTTTATTTAAACAATAAGTTATTAATGAATCTATTCACCTATGGGATCCTATATCGGTTTTTAAAATATTCTAATCATTTGACGATATTCACGGAGGGAATCCGAATGCAAAATATTCTATCTATAATAATCATTCGATTGAGATCATTTAACAATATTCACGAAGGGAATCCGAATGCTAAATATTCCATTTTCAGCCGAGGTCAGTTACCGATATTCGCCGAGGGTATCCGAAAATTACAATGTCTTTACTTATATTACTATCACGTATTCACAGTCACGACATACACGTCATCTCATTGGTTTAGTGTTTAAGTGAAGCGTTATCAATCAATACCATAGAAAACTTTTAACCCAGTCTAGAAAAACATGACACCGTCGCCTGTCAATCACTTCCGGTATCTAGACGACAGTGGTGATTTATATTGGCTTCTGAACAAATTGAGCTTGACACACCAATGACATAGTGGAAAACAAGTTAAAATATAAGCCATATTTTGAGCCAAGAATTCTCCGATTTTTGGCGGCTAAATGAAAATTTAATCATTAAAAGTGTTCCCTCAACAGACGTGACGTCATGTGTTAGGGCGAATTTTTACCGGCCAATCAAAATGCAGGATGCTATATTCTAAGCATATAACTTAAACTGCATACTAAGTTAAAGCTTGCACAGTTATAGGTTTAAAGTTAAACTATTTGACCATTGATTGTGAGTTTGGACAGAATGTTTGATCAGAGTTCCCATGTTCTCAGTTTGATCAAAGCACTGACGCATACCTTAAACCTATGACGTAACTACATTTTTTTTACAAAAGTTGCATAAATTGAAGTTATTAGAAAATGAGATGAATTATTATATTGAAAGTACACGAATGATTGAAACTGGTTAAACCAGTACATTGTATATCAGAAAACAGCGCCAAGAACAGCAGGACAATAATCGGCGATAGCTCAGTGGTAACGCACTGGACTGTCCAATTCAGAGGTCGTGGGTACAATCCATGGCATGGTAACTTGACATTTCGGAAATTCTATTCGTAGTAATTCCCCGCTATATGACTTTGTGGAGTGTAATGTATCTGGTTAATGATGCCATGAAGCTGTGTATCGGTGCTGGGCACATTTAAAAAGAACCTGGCTGTCTATACGAAATAAGAGCTAGGCGCACTCTTGCAGCGCCGGGCATGCCTGTATCTAAGGTATCTTTCTCACTTCAGGGGCTTTCTCTCAGTCTGTCCCTATGGTCAGATCATGCTGTATCTGCACTGGTAGAGGATACACCCATGCCTTTGTGGCTGCAACACTGTATGTAAAGCGCCTTTAAACGTGTGTTCGCGTGAAAAAGGGGGCTATATAAATCTGGTATATTATCTTATTAATTAAGAGGCACGCCACATAGGTAACACGAAAAAACGCAAATGTACACTACCCACACAAAGCATAAAGGACCGTCACAAGTTAACCATACTCTCAGCTTTTGGGCATGCTTCAATATTCTATGAGACCTTTATTGGCCCTTTAGCATTGTGTCGCGTAATTATGATATGTGATGCTTTTATGTTTTCTATGTTAGACTAGTTCGGTTTAATGCTGTCTTCCATGTCCGACTTTCTATTATCTTTTAAAACATATTTAAGTGAACTTAAATAACTACAGTCTCCGTTTTGGTGTTACACCAAGCTATTTCTGTACTGTGGCGACTATCCAATGAATCTGTCGTACATCTCCCGAAAATGTATGGAAGAATTGTACTACTCGTTACTAGACGGTACATTTTGACTTATAGGTCAAGATGTATACACCAAAACTTACCGTGTAGATGCACATTTATTCGATCGAGACTCTATAAGAAATTACAGTCATCGGTTATGGTACATCTACACGGTAAGTTTTGGTGTATACATCTTGACCTATAAGTCAAAATGTACCGTACGAGTAGTATTTTCGGCTGATGTACGACACATTCATTGGATAGTCGTCATTGCATAGCGGTAAATACTGCTTCACAGGTCAAGATGTATACGCCAAGACTTACCGTGTAGATGCACTTTATCCGGACTCTTCGCGGACATAGTAAAAGTCGACATGTCCAGAATTCAGTTTTAGGCGCGGCACTTGTATTACTGACAGCGGTTGCATGATGGTCGTGCGGTCCTTGCACGATACAGCAGCGATTTCGCCCAAAAGGTGCCTAAAAATGATCGTAGACAGGTTTACGGCTGTGGCAAGGCTGAAGTGACCCAGACTTAAGGGCGTGGTGAATGCGGGGGTTAATAAGACCACAGTGTATAAACTAGCCAACTTCCGGTAATCGCAATAATGAGTACACGTTGAATTGTATAGGATTGCAATAATGAGTACAGTGATAGAAAATCACCGGATGTTTCAATCACAATAATGAGTACAGTGATTTGGTTTTTACGCGGTGAAGACGCACCAGTGCGATACTACTCCTAGCGCACCGTATCCCAGAGCAGTATAACACTTTGGACACCCCTTATTTCAAATTAAATATAATTTAATAGAACTTGTAATACATTATATAGACAATTAGAAAAATCATAGCCATCAAAATCAGCACGATTACTATAATAATCATAGAAGCTACTAGTATAGTTGTTCTGCTACTGTAAAATATCATATTTCCGTGGCTATCAAATTTCGTGGATTTTGATAAAAATGCATGTCCGTGGGGTTGTAAATTCGTGGATTACGGATTACTGAACATGAATTTGACTTTGAGAAATCGAGGTCGAGCACTCCCCCTTCACCGAAGCGATCCGTGTTCGAATACTGGATCGGACTCGGTACTTAATTGGCGTTCCCGGTGTCATTAGCTACGGTAAAGTGCTCCACACGTAAGAGCAACTTAATGACGGGTTAAAACGATGTAAACCCAACGTCTAGTCTAGTAATAAATTCAGCATTGAAACTGTAACGTCATATACACTGCCCACCGAAAATAAGTATACAGATGTAATTTGCCCAATTATTTGCCTGTAATAACACTATTTGCAGAACAGTGAAGCAACAATATATATGAAGAAAATGAATCTTTTTGTTTATTAAATGAAAAGGCCATACATTAATTGGTACCCTAAGGTGCAAAATCCAAAGTTTCTTTGTCCCTCTTGAATGGTAACTTTGTCACAAAAAGATGGAAAATTCAGTCTTTTTGATCACATGGTTATTTTAGTTTTAAACATATTTATCTTTATTTCCATGTCTATTTTGACTCATTAAGTAACTGTAGTTTCAGAAACTAGTATAATTGTGATTGTCTGATAAACATATATTGAATAATTTAATCAATTATAATTTTGCAACAATTATTTACTGTATACTTATTTTTGGTGGGCACTGTATTTTCGTGGGTATTAAATATTGTGGATTCGTGGTGTTGTCAATTCCTGGATTGCAAAACATAAAAGGATAAACCCATTTTCGATATTTGAGCGGTCGATTAATCGTGGTGATAATATTTCGTGGTCGAGTTCAACATCGAAATCAACAAAAAATCAACTCTCTCGAAAAATCATTATTTTACAATATATAGTATGCATTACATTTGATGTCTATGGAGCCATATAACTGCCACCACATAAATATTAATTTTCGTGAAATATTTCGTGAAATTAACGAGGGATTTCATGAAAACAGAAAAATATTATGAATGCAAGATAAATATCTTAACGTGAAAAATTGTCAGTTACTGCTTTGATCTGCCACAACATTCCTGTCGTTTTTTTAAAGAAACCAACTTACTTTTTACGAAAGTGTATTACTTTTCACGAAGGCGTTTTTACGTTTCGCGAAACTTTTAACGAAAGTCGATAATTTTCACCAAAGCATCTTTACGTTTTGAGAAACATTTTTATGCATTCATGAAAAACTTATTTAGTTTCGTGAAAGCATCATCTATATTTGGTGCCAGTTCAGAGCACTAACAAGCAGAATTTCGTGTTCAGATAATTTATCTGTCTTCATGATAATCATATTTTTTCATGAAATATCCCATAATTTTTACAAACGTTTTCATGAAATCTTAAAGTTAAGTGGTGGCAGTTATATGGCTCCATAGATGTCTTCCTGAAAGATATTCTATAACTAACAAGGTTATGACGCAATTATTATTGAATTTTACATGATGTATTAACATGGTTGTATCGCAATGACAGCTAATTAGCGTACCTTAATTAACGCGTGGTTGTCTTTACACGCGTTGTTAACTATTCACGAGACGTCGCGAGATAATAAATACCTAATTCACTGACGATAAGGCTTTGGACCTGAGTTTGGCGACATATCAATAGATTAATTTAATGTAAGAATCGATATTTATATTCAGAAATCAATGGTCGACTTGAGACTTTATTAAATAAAAAATGCATAATTTACAGCTCGGGTACAAGCAAGTGGGGGTAATTTATCATTCCAAATGATTTTGATCCTATAACGTCATTAAGATGGATAATGAATCGAACTGGTTGAAACCACTATAATAAACCTTAATAAATACTTTATATAATATAATAAATATTATAAATTATATAAAAATAATAATATAAATAAAAATTATATAGAAAAGAGGTTTCACAGTTGTGTATACACGGTCTTCTTCCCTGTGAGCCTCTTAAAGAACTGGGTACTGGTATATCAAAGCACTTACGGAAATCGTAAACTTATGGTCAAATTTAAATTCCTCATGATTTATTTACAATTAGAAAGGGTGGTAAATGGAGCTTCAATACTAATACTTATTCAGTTACTGAACCCCTAAAGACCATATCCATCACCAATTTGCAGTTGCCAGAGAATCTTAAAGAATTTAAATTTGAGCGTAACTTTAAGATTTTCGTAAGTGCTTTGATAAAACAGTACCCTGAAGCCGCTGTTTCGTCGCCATAGACGATTTATGTAGTAATAGTCCAGCAATAATGTCCAAAAAAGATAAAAATACATTGTACAAAGAAAAAATCTAGAAAAAAACGTTTTCTATTCTCAAACGCATAAGAAACTGTGCGAGGGGTTTTAACCTTTTATTAGACACCCAAAACAGAAAGTATATAGTATAATTATAGTGTTTGGTGACACTTAAGCTTATTCATTTGGCAAAACACAGATAAAAAATTTTTAAATAGCGATGTGAAAAGACTTGTGTTTATCGTTTTAGCGTGGTAGGGGTCAAAATAAAAGACTGAATAACGAATTGTGATATCGGTGTTATTGTGAATAAAAATAAGGTTTAAGATCCTTTTTATGTTAATTATCGCGTGCGCACGTGTTAGCTATCATAATTTACCAATGGAACTAATCAAATATCGGCCATTAGAAAAACAAGAGCTAACACGTGCGCACGTGATACTAACACAAGAAGTGCTTTTCAATGCTTATCACAACGTGTCATGCGCAATTATGACGTCACAACGTGTTACGCAACCAGGAACGAATAACGCACGACTATTCTTAAAATATTTAAAAGAAAGAATATTTTAAAGCGGATCAAGTTGTCTAGTGGTAAGGGCTACTGCTGATCTAAAGGTTGTGGGTTCGATCCCTACTCCAGACGGTCAAAAACAGAAATGCGTTTCCCACCTAACATAACTAAAATTACTAACAGTCTATGGACGAGACGTTTAGGGAGGTCTCACGTGTATGATGCTTTACATCGGCACGTAAAAGAACCAGGGATGCTTCTGGAACTGGGGCATCTTCTGTGTCATGCACTTTCCCCCCAAATCTAAAGTTACTAACCTCTTCTGGGGGCCTCGCCGGTGGCGAAGATAAATAAAAGCAAATAAACTTTTTAAGCGGATCTTACCTCTTTTCGCCATGTTTGTTTCTGTATGAGCTAAGATACATCCCACTCATATCGTAGCGTAGAATGTTGGTGAAGTCTTGGACGTCTATGATATACTGTTTGCCGGGCACCAATTTTTCAGCGAGTTCAATGGCGTAGATCTCCGTCTCAAAATCCGTAAATTGCCGAATGATTTTAAGAGTGTCATTCCGCAGTTCGGGATAGTCCGTATTTGCCGGTTTATAGGGGTAGATATAAACCAGGTGACGGTTTATCACCATTACGTAATGTTTTGCGTGTAAAAGAATCAGTTTCGTCTCCTTGACGACATTTACAAGTATTTTAACGCTTCCTTCGTAGATAGCATTAGCAATGCTCACATCAAGGTGAATGTCATAGTGCACCGGAAGTACATCTCCTGGCAGCCGAATATCTATTTCCGGTTTGTCGGAAACTTCGCGAGGGAGCGGAGATAGACTTGGAAAAGGTTCCAGGGACATTTGGACAGATTGAAACTTTTCATGATTAACGTAATCATCCGAGCAAATACAAGAATTATCAATTTTAGAATTTTGTTTTTGGAAATGTTTTGCACCGGTGTAACAGACGACTAGTACCACAACGACACCTAGCGTCAACAATAGAACAAAAACAAACAGACTCACTTGGACCCTAGAAAAGTAGCAGCCCCTACCTCCGTTCGATATTGTTACTATTGTATCCTTTTGCTTTTTATTACCCATATTTTCACGGGCTTCTTTTTCTTTTGCCTTTAATGCTCCATTTGAAACACAATTCGTGTGGTTTCCGTTATGCTCTGGTTTTTTATCCATCTTCTTTTTATTTTTGTTCTTTAAAATATCTTCTTCGCGTTCGTCTGCTTTGAATGCAAGGTTTTCTATTTATTGTTTATATCACTTATTCTTACCCACGTGACGTGACGTCAATGCGTCGTAACGTGACGTTATTACACTATCAGCGCAAAGTTTCTGATAGATCTAATTATATGCCTGTTAAACCTAAGCAAACACATAAGGGTGCCCGAGCTACCTAAAATAAGAACAAACGTAAAATTCACTTTTAGAAATCGGTTAAATGAAATAAAACTCTATAAAACGATTTAGTAAATTCTATAAAACGATATACATTTGTATATATATCTCTTATACTAATTGAGGAAACATGACGTCAAAAAGAATATAAATTATATTTACCGCCAATGTATTCAAAATAAAGTTATTTGATTTGTATTTTGAAAAGCGCATACCTTGCCATTTGTTACGTATCCAGACAATTATTAGTCTTAGTTCATGGTACATGCACTCCTAAAGAATTGCCATTCAATTTCGATTTTCATAATTTAAACGTTTATAATGTTTTATTAAATTAACGATGTACAAAGTCCTGAAATAAATTCTCAAAATGTGCACGTCACAATATCCCCGTAACGCAGTTATCAGATTTACAGCTATAACATACTAGTCCTAGAATATCGCCTCACTGCCGCCCATCCATTTCATACATCGCTAAAGGATACGTGCTGGTATGTAGCAATATTTTGTCCGATACAAGTACTGTAGCAGTATCCAAAACTCGACGAACAAAACAAGACATTGAACGTGTGGACGACTGGTCTAGTCTATCTTGCACAGTGTTTCGATATTAGGCAATAAAATTACTATTTCCATTGTAGTTTTCCTGACCAGCTTATAACCGATGAACAAACGTAGACATTGACAGCGTCACTGTCATTGTGTACCACTGGTCTACTCTACATCGCGAATTGTTTCGATATTAAGGAAAATAAAATTACTTTTTTCGCCGTTGTTTTCCTGGCCGGCGTTCACTCTATCTTTTACAGACCAGTCGGAAAATCCTGCTAATTAAATGCGCAATACTATGAAAGGATATTGTGTATTAACCCTAGCTTACTGTTAATGTAAAATCAATATCTTTCGAGTGAGTTAAATTTTCGTTGATTTCATTTTTGCAGTCAACCACGAAATCTGATCCCGACGATTAATCGGCACCTACAATGTCCAACAGGGGGTTTATTCTTTCATGTTTTGTGATCCACGAATTTACGACCCCACAAAAATGCATTTTTAAAAAACCCACGAAATTTAATACCAGAGAAAATGGTGATTAGGCCGTATCTGGTTTCGAGCTCTATATTCAGTCTTTACAAAGATTCTTTTGATTGTTTCTATAGACATTTTCTAAAGGTCAGGTACTGTCTTGGTCACATTCATTTACTATACCAGCTTCTAACGGACCCAGTTTGATTTTGTCGAACGGTAATCGTTAGTTCGCGCGGACACAGTACGAATTCTCACGAACCCTGTACGAGTTGATTTTCGCGAACGGGTATCGTAGGTTCGTGCGGGCATGTTTTCTGTTTTCTGTGCTCGGTTGGTTCAGTTTGGCATTTTGCCTTTATGTGTTTTCTGTTTTCTGTGCTCAGTTGGTTCAGTTTGGCATTTTGCCTTTATGTGTTTTCTGTTTTCTGTGCTCGGTTGGTTCAGTTTGGCATTTTGCCTTTATGTGTTTTCTGTTTTCTGTGCTCAGTTGGTTCAGTTTGGCATTTTGCCTTTATGTGTTTTCTGTTTTCTGTGCTCAGTTGGTTCAGTTTGGCATTGTGCCTTTATGTGTTTTCTGTTTTCTGTGCTCAGTTGGTTCAGTTTGGCATTGTGCCTTTATGTGTTTTCTGTGCTCGGTTGGTTCAGTTTGGCATTGTGCCTTTATGTGTTTTCTGTTTTCCGTGCTCGGTTGGTTCAGTTTTGCATTGTGCCTTCATGTGTTTTCTGTTTTCTGTGCTCGGTTGGTTCAGTTTGGCATTGTGCCTTTATGTGTTTTCTGTTTTCTGTGCTCGGTTGGTTCAGTTTGGCATTGTGCCTTTATGTGTTTTCTGTGCTCGGTTGGTTCAGTTTGGCATTGTGCCTTTGTGTTTTTAGTGTACGAGTAAGTCTTATTAAACGAAAATGTATAAAAATCATAAGTTTCAGTCAAGCGCTATGGCGATAGTCCGGGTATTAAATGAACGACCCTCGTATTCTGTGCTCGGCTGGTTAAGTTAAGTGCTGCCTTCCCTGTCTGATTTAATACAATATTTTATCGTACGAGTGTCCAGGGAGAATAGTACGAAAATAGGAGAACCATTCGAGTTCCTTGCGAGTTCCACACGACTCCTCTGTGATGCCAATATGGATATAGTACGATTTCATCTTCAGGAAGATCGTACGAAATCCGTAGGTGAAGTATAGTGATGCGAGCAAACGCCAAGAACATCACTGAACACACGTGCGAAGTCGTGCAAGCATCTAGTCAGATAGGTTTGAACATTTGTTGGAATTTTATTTTTCAAGGATAGAAATATGAATTTATCCAGTCAGGACATGTGTTAGTGAGTTGGTATATCTACAAATTTATAAAGCTATCAAACATCCAACAAAAAGGAAATTGCACATGAAAATCAGTTCATCCTTGCAGATTGTCAGCCCAACATTATGAAAATGGCAAAAAAGGAACCAATCCACTCCTCGTGTGGACCTATCTATATTATATCGATTTTGGTGGTACGGAGGGCGAGTGATTACCGCCCTCAACTACCCATCCGGCGGCCACTTGTTCGAATCTCGACCGGGGCGCTGAAAATTTCAGAAACGCTTTTAAGTGTTTCCCACTCAACTAGAGATGAAAGGGTTTTCTTACTCAGAGGTAGACGCTATACACTGGGCACGTTAACGAACCAATCAGTCTATTCGGTAATGGCTACGTATTCCTACCGGATTCCTTGTATCACGTCATTGTCTCTTCAACTTGATGTCCCTTCAACAAAACATAGGACCCCATTAAAAATAAGTGCTTGCATTTGTATTGGTTATCCTTGACCAAAATGTCTAAATAATTACATACATCGGGATGATCGGAGCATTGCCTCAAACACAACCTCTCTTACGTCAGAAGATTTATGACGTAATCATAGACTATATAAAAGTTAAATATCCTTTCAAACTGTATTAGAGAATCTATTTATGACAAATATCACGCACTGTTCGACGATCTAGCCTATATAATGTTAAATTCTAACATGATTAAAGCAATATAGCCACCTGAGGTTTCTCTAAAGTTGCTCACATTTTTTTTCCACTGAACACATTAATTCCAAAAGAAGCTTTTTATTCATTTTGACGTAACAAAACAGCTGCTGTGCTGAGCTAAATATAACCATCAAATTATGAAATATTCTAAATCCATTAGACAGATTAAGCAATAAATTATGTTTGAGAAATCACAAATGGAATACTTCTCCAAACGTGGAGGACACGACTCCGCAACTTTTCCATATGTTGAGGACACGACTCCGCAACATTTCCATATGTAGAGGACATGACTCAACAACCTTTCCACATGTGGAGGACATGACTCCGCAACCTATCTACATGTGGAGGACATGACTCCGTAACCTATCCACATGTGGTGGACATGACTCCGCAACCTATCTACATGTGGAGGACATGACTCCGTAACCTATCCACATGTGGAAGACATGACTCCGTAACCTATCCACATGTGGAGGACACGACTCAGCAACCTATCCACATGTGGAGGACATGACACCGTAACCTATTCACATTTGGAGGACATGATTACGCATGGAGGACATACATCAACCAAACAGTGAATATTATTAGTTATTTGCAGTGAAAATAACATGTCAGTGTAAGTTTTTTATATCAATTTTACTGGTTTAGAAGCTTGTTCCAGCAGAAATACGAACTTACGTCAGCATAATTATACGCTATGTCATTATGACGTCATAGTTGTCAAGTCGTGATTTTCAAATTACAATGTAATATTTTCAAATAAGCCAGTTATTATCATTTCAAGAGAAATAGAATCGTACGATACACAGAAAATGTGTTGATTTTTGGCGAAAGATCAAAATTTCACTCCTGGGTACGCCACTCTTGAAAATATTGATTTCTGTGATCACTCGGTGAAATAAAATTCGATCTTATCCCAAAATCAACACATATCCTGTAAATAATAACAAAGAAAACTTGGGATATTAATTGATTCAGCGAAATCAGCAAACCCCTAAGTTTAAACTTAAGTCAAATATTAAAGTTTTCATTTTTAAGCCCCATTAAACCTTAAACGGATTAAAAAAACCAACAATAACCTTGAATCTATCTGAAGAATGATGGATTTTGAGCACTTTAGTTGATTCCCAAAGATGGAAAACACCATAAGATGGGGAAATACGAAATACAGCCTCCAATTGGTTTGTTGACAAAATAACGAATTGTAAACAGTAAATGTTTGATTTATAGTCTAAGGGAAGCAACTCTTGCAAAATTTGAATTTGGTCTTTCATACATTTTACTAAAATATGATATTTGGCATACTATTTCAACAGATATAGTTAACATTATGCCATCAATTATTGGTCATTGTGAAAAACATCATAATTCCTTGTATTTTATTGTATTTATTGGATGATCAAAAAAAAGTTTTAGGAGAGTTAATGTGGCTTTAAGTTTTACACTAAGATATGCTTTGTGGAGATCAGGCATGAACTACAAAGTTGTGTCCCTATATTAAGGTAGAAGGGTACTTTAAAAGAAATACACGTCGTTATAATAATTGGTACCATTAGAATCTAGAAGCTATTTGCAATTCAATGGTACATCTTATATGGCGTCATGAATAACGTTGCCATGACGTCGCGAATGTTATCACTTTGCGTTATGTTTACGTCATCTAAAAGTACCCTTCCACCTTAATAAAATACGCAGTGTGTTATGCACTCAGATTATTTCCTAGAATAACAGTATATTTATGTATTCCTGGTCTGTTTCGCAAGTGTACGTCTCGTGCAGAATTCCCTTGAGGAATTATTTAGTAAAGCGTTGGTTTGTTTATTATGGTGAATCTATTACTTCTAAGCCTAGTTTAGGGCGATTTTGTTACCAGAATACAAAACGTACAAAACATTGATATCATGGGCGTGTGTTTGTTATTTCTGTGGAAATGTGCTGTTGATTGAGCACTACATCCCAACAGTATTTTCAGTAAGCCCTACCCTTAGAAATAATTTTATAAAACCTTACTTTGTAAGACACCCAAGTGTGGTTATATTCATTACCCGAAGAAGTCTTGTGATTAAATGAATATACGTGTTTAGTGGTTATATTTTATTTTTATATTCATACAAATATTAACATCGGAAAACAAACGTTAACTAATAAATATTTGTAAATCTACTTATTTCACAAGCATTTATCATCAGAAATTATGCTGTAAATAAAACTGTATCATCTCATACAAAAAGTAAAAAAATAAATGATCGAAATTGCAATAAAAACTGATGTCTAAGCCCTAAGGGGGGTGGGGGGGGTAAGCTTTTAATATTTTCAGAATTTCTTGGAAACACTTTCAAAAATATCTGCTGTATACAAACTCAAACTAAAAAACATAGGTTTTATCAGTAAAATAATGTTAAAGATTATGCAAAAACACGCCAGAACGTACCAGAGACGTTCTAGCGAACACAATACTTCCGGGGTAGCATGCCCCCAGACCCTACCCTTTTTGCGTACTCATTCTTTACCTCTAGCTACGACCCTGCATGTACGATGTATTTAAAAGAACATAGGCGGAAGTAATACAGTCTAAAAGATGAAGAAATATTTGCATGTCTCTTTCTTTACTGTATCATGCTAATATAAAAATAATACAATTTATGAGCACTGACATTTTATGCGCCTGATACCTCTGTTGCTCCCAGGAGCGTCTACTGATACAGAGCGACTCGTTGATAAACAAGCGTTTGTCAGGCAATGATGCGCGTTGTTTGCTTCGATAATATTCAAATGCGATTTTTTTGTCGTAAAGTGTTAAATTAGTTGGTTGGCTTAATGCGCATGCGCGGTGTATTGTTCACCCATTTAATCTGCACAATGCTGCTTATCTGTGCGGGGTGCGATTCAAACTAATAAAGTTATGTATATTCAAGTCAAAGGAAATGAAATTATTTTTTTCTGAGAAGTTATTATTTTTGCTTCACTTTTTTAATTCAACTGTCATTGTCTGCATTCTGTTCCTCTTTTGTTCTCTGCTTACCTCAATATTTATTTAAGAAATCATGAATATGCACCTGTGTTTTATTGTAGATCAAAGCATAGTCACGAATTCAGATGCGTGGTAATCAAGTCACGTGATTTAATGTACGCATTCGAACAAGTGATTGTGCTTTATTATAGATAAAACCTAGGTACATGTGTATACTCATTATTTTGATTCTAACATAGCCAATATTCCGCATAAAATTTGACAACACATCAAGACATTATCCGCTGCACTATTTTCTTCCTCGGAAGGCTAATTTGCAGTTTGAAGTTATTCAGTCATAGCTGTGCTTTATCAGCAATTCGTGCACACTGTGGTTTCCTCTATGTGGATATAGCTGAAACCGCTGGATGTGTTAGAATATTTATTATCCCTTTACATAAAAAACAGCACTGCTTACTTATGTTCTGGTAACAAACACATCATAGTTGAACATTACATGTATACAATAGAAAGAAAGAAAACCCGACTACTGAACGGTCGTTGATTGCTTCTCGAGTTCTAACACAAGCCGATACAATTGCTTGAATCAATAAAAGCCGGACGATGCCGTGACTTTCTGAGTCCGGGATAGTGTCCCGAGCGTATTGAACAATTTGTGCCTGTCAAACTCCGTCGCTTATACCATCCAAAGCATTAAGACAAGCTCCATGGTTGTGACATTATCATTTACTATCAGTCCGAGTCTGACAAACAGAGAATCCGTCATTCGAGCGTCCCTAGGTACCGAGGAAAGATGATATAATTGTTTTGGTTAGGAACGAGACGTGAGAACATTACCGTATTATTATGTCTGGGACAATTCAGTGTTAAACCAACAAACTTTGTGCAGGTCTTCTTATACAGTGACGCACCATTATCAGTGTAGCAATGCCACATGACTTTAGGCTACAGTTACAAGAAGAAATTTGTAAACAATGGAAACTAAAATAACCATTTTAACAAGTATTTTATTTCTACAATGGTTTCTATGAAATATATGCCACGCTAAGGGGGATTATTTGCTTTCCACGAAATATAAGATCTTTTTCAGCAGCTTTACCGATTTTTCTATTACTCTATGAATCTTGCACGTTCCATGGTTTCACAAAGTAATTGACAAAACGGCACTGTCGCTAAAAAAGATATTTCATGGAAAGCAAATAATCTTCCTCTTAGCGTGGTGTATATTTCATAGAAATCGATGAAGAAATAAACTATTTATGGCTACATTTGTGTTCCAATGTTTACACATACTACTTGGAACTGTAGCCAAAAACCACGTGGTATTGCTACACTGATTATGGGTTTCTCTTTTTTGTTAAAGATAGAAAACTGAGATATAAGGTTATTTTATTTTGTGTTCGATTGTTGGAACCTGTGCGTTCTCTATCTTTTTGCGCCACACTTCATCTGGGTACTGCTTTATGAAAGCTTTTACAGTATACTGCGTAACTATAAGTTTTCTGTAAATATTGCTTACGGCCATACTATTTTACTTAGATATATTTTCTCATTTTCTGTTGTAAGTTTTGGCTTTATTCTACGCAAAAAGAGATCGACCCTAAGATAACAAATATGAATGTATAGTTGGACTAACATAAATTAGCCGGGCTAAATTTAGCAATAGTAAATAAATACAACGATGACCTTCATATCTAATTAATCTTGATAATTTGATAGACATGATAACGGTGAACTAAATTCTCATATAGCACCGGTGGCTCAATGGTAAAGCGTCAGCCAATAGGACATTTACCAGCTGTGCTTTTTTGTACGCAGATTCGAATCCATGTTTTGACTGTATTTTTTATCATATTAATTTATTTAGTTTTTACCTATTTTCTCTACACTTAAAATCTAGAAAAGATATAATAGAAAATAGAAGGAATAAACAAATTATTTTTATTATAAAAATTATCAGTTGGATTCGAACTCGTTCGCAGTAAAAGCATACCTATGTTGCAACTCGCCCGCTTTAATACCGATTGAGCTATTTCCTCCTTGCTTCTTGTGATAATATTATAGTTAATACACCTAATTAGATCTAGTTACTTTAGGTGCAAAGGTTTACTTAATGGTTATGTTCTGATACTATTTATAGCCCGTCCAGTTTATCTTTGTCCGATTATAGTGAGGAAACATTGACACCAAAAACAACATTATCATCAGCAACAAGGAATATTCAAAAAGCTTCCCTATCATCATCAAGATCATCGACACTATCAAAAACAGTAGGGTACTGTTATTGATACGAACATCTTAAAGTTGCGCTCATTTAACTTATTCATGATTTTTTAACAACAGCAAATTTGTAACTGTTTTGAGTACTGTTTTATCAAAGCACATACGAAAATCTTAAACTTACGCTAAAATTTAAAATCTTTATAAGTCTTTAACTACTGCAAATTGGTGATGGACGTGGTTTATAGGAGTTCCAGTAACTGAATCAGTATTAGTATTGCATATCAATTCACCACACCTTATAATTTTAAACAAATTATAAATTATTTAATAATGATCGTAAGTTTAAAATTTCCTTAAGTTCTTTGATAAAACAGTACCCAAAACACGGCAGATTGAATATATACCAAAACATGACATTCCAGTTCGACAAAACCTCAAATCTGACGAAAATATAAATCAAGATTAACAAAGTTTCTCACCACAAACTATAAAATTACTGAAAATTTGACGAGTTCCTCGACCTTCTATTAGCATAATTTAACAGCTGATGTATAGACCAGTCAGGAGAAGAGTACAGTGACGCGCCGGTCGGGTCCACTTCTACGGTGTAAAACCAATTATAAAGACTTAAACAGATAGCCATAATTTCAATGCTAAACCAACAAACTATATTCGGACTACCCATTCAGACAATGGTTGTAATACTCTGTGTACACATAAACGGTTACGTCACTGTCACCATATCCTAATTGGATTTTATTGTCTATATTACTAACCCCGATTGCATGTTTTCATAAGCGGCGTGGACGTATTACAGAGACGCACACATATAATGGACCGATAGTGAGTAGCGTGAACTTGGCACGTACATCTGCAGTCTGCACTCAGATCTGCAAATGAAATATTTTGCAGACATACGTCTACAGTCTGCACTTAGGTCTGCAAATGTAGTATTTTGCAGACCTAGGTCTGCAGTCTGCACTTAGGTCTGCAGTCTGCACTCAGGTCTGCAAATGAAATATTTTGCAGACCCAGGTCTGCAGTCTGCACTCAGGTCTGCAAATGTTGTATTTTGCAGACCTAGGTTTACAGTCTGCACTCAGGTCTGCAAATGAAATATGTGCAGACTGCAGACCTGGGTCTGCAAAATACTACATTCGCAGACCTAAGTGCAGACTGCAGACCTAGGTCTGCAAAACATTTCATTTGCAGACCTGTGTGCAGACTGCAGACCTGGGTCTGCAAAATACTACATTTGCAGATCTGAGTGCAGACTGCAGATGTACGTGCCAAGTTCACGCTACTCCGATAGTGCAGGGTTTGCTGGCGGAAAATGATACATTTATTGCAAGAACCGTGTAATATATCGATGCTGAAAAAAGGTGAGGATTGCGTCGTTTTTTCCGTACTATACAAACGGATTAAAAGATGCAGATTAAAGTATACGTTTTAATCTGAGCAGTGAATGAAAAACCTCATTATATAAACTGTGCTCAATTATCCAATATGAAAACCCCAGCACGAAATCACGACTGCATCAAATAAGTTTCACACCGTCTGAATGGCTTTATTAAATACACCAGTATTGATGATCAAATCGATTATTGATTTTTAATAGGTATTTTCCTTGACTACTAAATGTTGTTTTTGAATTGACGTGGATACGTTGTGTTTTGATGCTATAGCCAATGTATATAATATTGAAACACATCGCATCACGTTGTGTCAGCGCGGTCTACGTTTTCTGGATCTTCATTATTGTTTAGGATCAAACAATCTAAAGGTAAATGTTTTATCAATATACTAGTAATTAATTGTCTTCTTTAGTAGTTGATGCCCCCACCAGATCAATACATGTCATACAAGTGAAATAGATAAGTTATTTTAGTTTATTGAAATGTCCTGGGCTAGTATTTAAAAAGCATCTTAAGGAAAAACTTAGATTTTTCTTAAAAGTAAATCAGCTAAGCGAGAAAGTCAAGATGATTAATATTTAACATAATTTAGAAGCATTATGTAAACAGCTACTATAATCACTAAGAAAACATGGATTATTCTTAAGTCCAAATATTTAAGTTTTCACTTAAGATGCTTTGTAAAAGACCAGCCCAGGTTAGCGGTTTGTGTCGAGCACTCCCCGTTCACCGAAGCGATCCGTGTTCGAATACTGGACCGGACTCGGTACTTAATTGGCGTCCCCTGTGCCATTAGCTACGGTAAAGTGCTCCACACGTAAGATCAACTTAATGACGGGTTAAAACGATGTAAACCCAACCTCTAGTCTAGTTTATTTATGGTCGATTGTGAAACAAGTTTTCCCAACATATATTAATCACTCTCGACACCTCATTCCTGATGTTATCCATCGCCACGAGAGTACGAGTGAAGAGAAGCCAGTTTCCCTTTTATGCTGAGCGTCTAGCAAGGGAATTTCTGGTACTATTTTTATTTAGTCTTTGGTATGACGCGGCCAGGGATCGAACCCGAGACCTCCCGCACTGGAAGCAAACGCTCAACCACTAGGCTATCGAGGAGGCGGTAATAAATTTAGCATTGATACTGTAACGTCATATATTTTTGTGGGTATTAAATATCGTGGATTCGTGGTGTTGTCAATTCCTGGATTGCAAAACATAAAAGGATATACCCATTTTCAATATTTGAGAGGTCGATTAATTGAGGGGATCACGCCCCGATCTCCCGAAGCATCTCAAGTAGAAATCTCAACTCAAATTGAGATTTTGCTCAAGTCAAGAGTATAAATTTGAGATTATTCTAAAGTTTGTGCTCAAATGTTTGTACTGTAATAAACTCAAAACATTGTATCTGTTTTGTGGTGCCAACTTTGAGTCTGGCCTCCGATGGAAATTATCTCAAAGACACATGACAGTATTTGAGAATAATCTCCACTCAGTTTGAGATGCTTCGGGAGATTGGGGCCAGCTTTCGTGGTCGAGTTTAACGACGAAATCAACGAAAATTCAACTCCCTTACAGTAATGCCAAGAAATGTGTTGTCATAATATTATGTGAACTATACTTTTTACTGCATAAATGATGAACATAATATCTATCGATTAGAGTACATGTAATTTATTTTACCCAATTGATGATGTGTCAATTACGTTATATTTTAGTGTCCAGGGTACTGTTTTATCAACGCACTTACGAAAATCGTAAACTTACGATCAAATTTAAATTCTCTGTAATAATTCGACCACCGTAAAGTGTGGTAAATGGAGCTTCAATATTAATAAATATTCAGTTATTGAATTCCTACAAACCACATTAGTACCGAATTTGCAGTTGTTAAAGAATTATAAACAATTTAAATTTGAACGTAACTTTAAGATATCCGTTAGTGCTTTGATAAAACAGTACGAACGAATTAACCTGTTCCTCGAACAAAGCTTCTACTGTATTAGCAAAACTTAACAGTTTTATTTCTGAACTTTCAGATCGTCTTTATTTTCATCAGGAGGGGTTGGGGTAGGGTAACGACTATATACAGTCAAGTTAGGGTATTTTGAGAGTGACGTTGTCGTTTATGTGTACACAAAATATTACAAACATTGTCTGAACAGGTAGTGCGAATATAGTCTATAAGTTTAGCATTGAAATTATAGATGTCTATATAAGCCTTTATAATTGGTTTTACGTCGTAATAGTGGACTCGACCGCTGCGTCACTCTATTCTTACCCTAACTGCATTGCATATACGTTATATTCGGCACTGCACGACTTTCTCTCGGAAATTGATATATTCCACACAATAACATATTTATGCGTAAAGGTCAAGGACCACGTTCATTTGTTCGCGCTATTCTTTGTCTCAATAGTTTATTCACTATTCAGAGTGGTACTTCCACTGTCCTCCGTTATGCATGTCAAGCTCAAACTGTACCACTGGCACTCGACCAGAAAAACAATTCTATAAATTGCCGTGGTCTATAATCCACCGCGTATAAATCAAATCACTGTGTGACTTATTGGGATACTATACAATTCGACTTGTACGACTTATTGTGATTAAAAACATCTATCATTTACGATCACTGTACGACTTATTGCAAGACTATATTTCGTTTTCTTCCATCTAATGGTGTTTTACACCTTTTGGATTCAAAGTGCCCAAAATGCATCATTCTGCAGATAGGTTACCCAGTTAATGTTTTTTTTGGAAAATAGCCGTTAAAGGCCTATACGAATATACATGTATAAGGGGCTTTAACACCCATCAGCCTCCAAACGTGCATCTCGTGGTCTTTAAGCTGTTATTTCATACTGATTCTGTTGTAATACCAAAAGTATCCAAAAAGTTAAATGTATTATAAAATATCTAATCCACATAAATCATTTTAAAAGCTGTACCTCGGGATTGCCTAAATAACATCAATCGATAAATTGCTATATCAAATGTGAATCATACATTAACCAAATATGAATACTATTCATTTTAATTTATGCAAATGTCCTTAGTTACACATAAATAAATCGTTTTATAACAAAAGCCATATAAATATAATGATATAGTCAGTTTATGATGACGACGATATTTGAATCGATCAATATAAATATCACGGACGTGAAAAATCTATTTCAAGTGTCGGTGTAAAGACCGACAGGTGTCGCGTTCTAGACTAGACAACATAATTTCGTTGACTTGAAACTTTTATCTAACTTCACCACGGTTTTATAGCATTTAGACATAGTTATGCTTAAATGTTCAACACAACTAAGCAACCACCCGTCCTATGCAGCCAATGCTATAGGAGAGATCATCGTATTCATATGAATAATGTGCACCGGCTATCTATAGGATGAATAAACAACAAAAAAAACCTACCATTCACCAATAGCTAGCTGGTGGTACGAATATCTTTGTATACAAACATGATCTCTCCTATTAAAGGGACATGCCCTGGAACTGAAGTGTCTTGAATAGCAATCAAATTGGTATCATTTTGATACCTAAGTCAAATAATGAAAACCCTGTAAAAAGTTATGAAATATCCCGCTAGTTTTTTTTAAAAAAAAGTTCAAGAATAACTTAATATCGTTGTCGTCAATAAAAGACTGACAGCCTTTTATTCAAATCACAAAATATCGAAGCGCGCGTTATAAAGTATTTTTTAAGTAAAATTCTTCTTTGACTTTTCGGTATAACTTATACTTTTCTCTTTTTGGTAAATTTTATTTCAATAGCTCATAAAAATAGATTACAGACAAGCTCTAGGGCTTTTGTAAAGACTATCTTAACATTTGGTAATTGAACTACTTTGACTTATACTTTTCTACCGAAGCGCGCGTTATAAAGTATTTTTTTAAGTCAAATTCTTCTTTGACTTTTCGGTAAAACTTATACTTTTCTACCGCCAATTTGATTTGTATATATGTTTACTTGGCGATGGACTTTGTTGTTTATGCCAATAAATAACTAGACTTGACTTTGACTTGGTAATACAATGTAGTTGGTTTACAAGTGATAAACGCAATTTTGTTGTATGCAAACCAAGACACTCCAGTTTCTGGGCATGCTCCTTTAAATTTCACATCGATTGTCATGGTTATCGTCCACATCGCTTGTAACAGCGTTCTAAAGAAAACGTTACATAAACAGCAAAACCTTAGTAATAAGGCCGCCTTTAGGACCCTTGCAAACTGGCCCTATGCTTATAAAGTTTTTTTCTTGCTCAAACTTCAAATGTTTCAAACAGTAAACTGTCTCATACTTTACTGAAACTTTTATGTTACACGGATAGACTTAAAGTAAGCAGTTTTAGTTTCCAGGAGCTACTCAAGTTTCACACTCAAGTTTCACACTCAAGTTTCACACTCAAGTTGAGCTGAGCGTGAAAAACGCTGAAAAGAACATAATGTATAATTATTGTTTAATTAAACGCAAAATGCCGTAAGTGAATTTACCTTTGAGGTTTGAAAAATAGCAAAATAGTGTAATTAAATATTGATGTTTAATAAAAAGCTAAAAGATTTAATCAAATATTGAGGTTTAAGAAAAAAGCAAAATGATTTAGTTAAATATTAATGTTAAATAAAAAGCGAAAGGGTGACTAGTATTCGGGTTTCATAAAATAAAAACTGGTTTAATTGAATATTCATGTTTAATAAAACTCATAATGAATTCATTGAAAATTGATGTTTAATTAAAATCAAAATTGTGCTATTGAATACTGATGTTCAATAAAAAGAAAAAATGATGTAATTGAATATTGATGTTTAATAAAAAACAACGTGACGCAATTTTGTATTATGGTCTTAATTTTGAAATGGATTTGTTTTTAAATATTAATTTAGGTGGTGTTTATGCGAATGTTTACAACATCTCACACTCGGCAGCTCTATAAACGTCTTTAATCTTGCATTTTGCAAGAAAGATATAATCCTACTCAACGTCTGTGTAACCGTATGGCATTAACTTGACTGTCAGTACTTATTATAGAAATGACAAGTAATACCTCTATTGCAGTCGTGCGGTGTTGGAAAAATTTGACGTAATACTTTATTTAATTATTGAGAGGGAAATGTTAAGCATAAGAAAATGACAGAATTTGGGATTTCTGTCAGAAACGTCATGTGACCAACCAGCGAGAAATTGTGTTTTAATCGCTTCTGTTATACGCCTCGTTGCTATTAGTTACAAGTCAATGTTTTGCATTGAAAGCAGACATCTCGAATACTTAATAACGGTTGTTTTTCTCGGCATATATAGGAGAGATCACCGTATTCATATGCAAAATGCCCACCAGCTATCTATTGGATGAATGAACAATAAAAACCTGCCATTCACCAATAGCTAGCTGGTGGTACTAATCCTTTTGTATACAAACATGATCTCTCCTATAGTCCAGTCAGGGTAAGAATAGAGTGACGCAGCGGTCGAATACACTACTACGATATAATATCAATTATAAAGTCTAATACAGACAGCTATAATTTCAATGTTAAACTAACATACTATATAAGCTCTACCTATTCAGACAATGGTTGTAATATTTTGTGTACACATTAAAGACAACGTCACTCTCACAATATCCTAACTGGCATAAACAGTTCATCCTCATCAGAGCGGTATAGAGCAACAACCTCTCTGTAACATCACCTTCACATTTTCACTAAACCGATGTTTACTATGAATGTAACCTCTGTAGAGCAACAACTTCATAACAACGACCAATCGATATTTGCCGCTCTGGAAAGTTGTTGCTCTACGTAGGTTATACTGTACATTCATAAACTTCATCGAGTAGACCAACCCTCGCGTCCTATAATTATTAGACAGGCCTTTCATTTGACATCCCTCATATAGAGAACAACCTCTCTAGAGCGGCCCCTCTGTAGAGCAACAACCTCTGTGTAACAACACCTTCCAAATTTCCCTGAGTCACTATTAACTAGAACTGTTACCTCTGTAGAGCAACAACCTCTAAACAATGACCAATATTTGTAGCTCCCCAAAAGATGTTGCTCTACAGAGGTTGCATCTCTTTTATGAAATTCCCCAATTATATATAAAATTATGATATTGTGGACGTCATATGGGCCAAATTGCCATCATGCTTTTTTCATTTTATGTACTAGTGTTCTTGTTCAACTGTTTATTGTTAAGGGTCTCATGGAAGATTGCCATTTAATTTAATTGTCAAATGAGTTTCCTCGTAAAATAAAGTCTTTATTATTATTATTATTGTAACTCAAACATTTCTCCTCATTATTTCAGGAATCATCATGGGGGTCAACGGTAAAGGTGACAGGGACCAAATGGTTCGGCTGAATGAAAAGTGAGTGTAATGAATTCATTTACTAAATACAGACACATTATAAACATTCAATTCCTTAAAGCCACAGTATCTCTCCAAATTGTTTTTCTATTTATATCCAGTAAATAGACTAAAACAAGTAATTAGGATGTTTTTCACAAATAACCAGTAATTGACGACAGAATGTTACTATAATATATTATATTATGTTGTATTAAAAACACATTTTAGTAAAATGTACGAAAGACAAAATATTAATTTTGCAAGAGTTGCTTCTCTTAGACTATTAATTATGAATTTATTGTTTACATTTCGTTATTTTGTTTACAAACAAACTTGAAGCTGTAATTCGTTATCTTCCATCTTATGGTATTTTCCACCTTTGGGGCTCAACTGAAGTGCTCAAACTGCATCATTCTGCAGATATGTTACCAAGTTATTGCTTTTTAAAAAATAGCTGTTTATGGTTTAAACAAGCGAGCATGCATGTGAAGACGAATTTGAATAATTGGTTTTCATCTTGGTTCTATGCCAAAACATTGGCAAAAATTAAATTACATTTAATCCTTATTACCAATTTAGTTTTGAATTTAGCATCATTGCATTCGTCCGATTGACTACAAAGTGGTATATATTCGTAAGGGGTGACTTTTCGTCTATTCTAAGTATTCTCATTCTTGAAAATGGCCCACCTAGTAAGCACAGTGGATAGAAAACTAGCTTATCAATCGAACAAATCTATTAGATAAAGCCCAGGTCCCACTGAGGAATTCGTCATCACCGATGTAGGTCTACTGCCGATATTTTCAGAAACCACCCGGTTCATCACGATTCCTTCCTATATCAAAAACTGTCTCATGACTTCCCCAAAGCTTCCCTTAGACCACGATGAACCTGTTCCCTATGTCCTGAAAACTCATTAATTTCCACCGGGAGTACATAGCCGAAGCAAAAAATTCTCAGTGGGACCTAGACTTAATGTCCGTGTCCATGCGATTGTGGCTCGCATGTTTTAATTTTTTTCAAATCGTTTTAATCCTTCTTTATAATAATTATTATTGCCCTTGTCAATTGCACATTTGGATGCGTATTTGTATGGCCACCATACATCACTGATAAATTGTTGAAAACTGCGTTTAAGACGATAAATAAAAAATAAATATCGGTAAACCTTTTGAAATATGAAATTTACACACGGAATAACCAGTGTGTCCAATACATGTATAAGCACAGGAACTTGCATTTACAATTTGAAAAAAAATGATTTTTTTTTCACTAGGCCTTCTGTGCTATTAAAACATATTTTAGTAGTAAAGTAGGCCTAGTGAAAAAAAAAATTTGTTTTCAATTGTTTTTTTTTCATTTTTTTTTCAAATTATAAATGCAAGTTCCTGTGGTATAAGAACGTTGGTTTCTAAAGCATGTCTTTCTTTTTTGTGCGGCTTCGTGCTCGGCTGTTTCTGTTTATTGATGCCTTCCCTGTCCAATTTCATTATCTTTTGGACTGGCCGCTTAAATGTTAAACTTGTCTTGAATCGACCGTAAATGTAATCGCTCACCACTTTTAAAAATATGTGCCTAAAAGCATAGTTAACTGTACCATTAATAGAGATTAAGCAAACAATTTTTTTTTATAAAATTTAGAATATCTAAGATTAGGCATACATAAATTTTATAAAAAAATATTTGTTCTCGTTATCAATGAAACAGTTACCTGTGTCTAAAAGCACCACTGTTTTTAGCAGGTACCTTTAGTTAGAGAATCGTTCCTTGACCGACTCCTTACTGATGGTGTTGTAGAAAGGAGGACGCTTTTGAATAGGGCATGGTACGGTATAATTATTTCACGACTCCAAGTTACTATCATATCGTTGTAGGCTAGCCTTGTACATGCAGAAGGTTCGAACTCTCGGTTCTAGTGACTCTGTTGTGTTTCTAGACACATTGAGATGCATTGAAAGTGATATGAAGACACTGAAATGCACTTATGAAAAAGAGTTGGATAAATGCAGGTATAGTATAACCTATGTAGAGCAACACCCTTTGGGAGCTGCAAACAGTGGCCGTTGTTTAGAGGTTGTTGCTCTACATAGTTTGATTTTACAGTAAATACAGGCTTAGTGAAATTTTGAAAGTGTTGTTATAGAGAGGTTGATGCTATACAGAGTTTAAATTTATAGTAAATACAGGCTAAAGGAAATTTTGAAGGTGTTGTTATAAAGAGGTTGACGCTCTACAGAGGGCCGCCCTGGAGAGGTTATACTGTATAGTATAATTTTAAATAACCGATACATGTATATGCGCAAGTATTGTAATGTTTAAAGAGTTAAATTTCACGAAAAGAAAGTCGAAGGAGGGCATTGTTTAAGATTTTTCACAATTAGATCTTGTTTTATAAATTTCAAACTTAATAATACTTTTAAATTTCTGAGTGACGAGGTGGATCTTATTATGCTGAGTGACGAGCATGGTTCATATGTTTGGTATTGTTAATATATTTCTGCTCACAGACTAAGTCTTGAAGAAGCTAACAGACGTAAGAATGAAGCTGAATCAGAATCAGAGAAGATTAAAAGAGCCGCTAGTGATCTGGAAGACTGGTAAGTGATGTTTGCGATGTTTTAACTTACAACAGCTTCCAATTGCATTTGACCATTTCCATAATATGAAGCACTATGAAACTTTTCTACTTTCTGTAGACACTTTTCTTACCACAATGTTGTTAAGAGAACCATACTTTCCCACAGTGAAAGTTTCAATTTCAACTAACTTAAGGTTAATGAATTATTTTCTACTCTCTGTTGAAACTTTTCATAACAAATTTTGTTAAGGGAAAACCTCATACATGGAGTTAAACATTCTATGGTAACAAACTTGTGCTAAGGATAATGAATTTGTATATTGCACTGTAGTTGAAACTTGTATAGTTTGAAAGAAAATATATGAAACACGAAACTGTTATTGTTATTTTGGCTCCAAATTCAAGATTTGACCATACGGAAATGGTCAAATGCAATTGGAAGCTGTTTTAGATGAATCATGAAAAGTTAAACATGACTTAATTATTCAAATTCACGCTATGGTACAAAAACATCATAGAGACAAGTTACAATACATTGATAATAATAATAAAAAAATGATAATGATGATACTAATAATAAAGCAATGATAAATAGAGGATATTTGTTTGTTTTGATTGAATATGGTTTATATCTCATCGTGTAGTGATAAAATTCAATATTTTCAAGAGCGCGTAGCGCGAGTGAAAATATTAAAATTTTATCACCACAAGATGAGATATTAACCATATTCAATCATAACAAACAAATATTCTATTTATTTAATGCTTTTATGGTGTCAAAACAGGTACTATATTTATGCCAAATTACCACTGTGGTTAGGCTACGTATGAATATGTTATTCCATTCATATTTTTCACTTTAAAATCCGCCATCTTGGATTATGGTGAATAGGTGAAAACGACTTTATTGAGAATTTTGCATTAAATCATACACCAACTTGTCAGAAATGGTCTAACTAAGAATAAAACCCCCCATATGACATGTTTCCGTTGAATAATAAAAAAGTTACAGACATTTTAGTGTTGAGATTTTGGTAAATTAAAGTAGTCCCTGTGAGGGGGCGGAGCTTATATCAGTCACATTGTAGGTGATAACCAGTGACTGATATAGGTTTTATTTCACTGATAGAACTCAATATCTCATCAGTTAGCATTAAATAATGATGATGATAATAATAATAATACAATTTATTATTTGCTTTCAATGGATTACGGCGATTTTTCAGTGAAAATAACAGTGAAAATAACAGTGAAATTACCACTTTGTTATTTTCACTGTTTTAGAAGCTGGTTCCAGTATCGTTCAGAAAAAGAAACGTAACGTCAACGACGCCGGGCTTAAAAATGTACGTTACATCATCATGACGTCACAATTGTCACGTCGTGACGTTCCAATTTCGACGTGATTTTTCCAATTAGGCCAATTACGGTACCCTTTTAAGAGAAATTGAAGCATATAATAAACAGAAAATTTGTTGATTTTTGGCGAAAGATCAATTTTATTTCACTCGTGATCACATACAATTATATTTTCACTCGTGGCTACGCCACTCTTGAAAATATTGATTTTCTGTGATCACTCGGTGAAATAAAATACGATCTTACACCAAAATCAACAAATATCCTCTATGTAATAATAATAATGATGATAATAATAATACAATGTAGTAGTAATAAAAATAAATAATAATTATAAAAAAAAAATAAAGATAACAATGACAATAATAATAATAATAATTATAACAACAACAACAACAATAATAATGATAGTGATAATAATAATGAAAATAATAATAATAATAAAAATTATAGAACATGATATTATTTCATCGTGTATTTAAGGTACCGGGTGGAGAAAGATAAGAATGGTAAACTACTGTGTGACATCAATCTACTGAAGGAGAAGATAGCTGATATGGAGAAGGAACTATCAATGGCTAGAGCTGCTTGCCAAGGTCCACAACAACAGCTCAATGTCTTACAATGTGAGGTCATCAAAGAAAGGAGTAAGAGTCAGGATCTTGCTAAGGCGTAAGTAAACTATGAAATAATCCAATCTCGTTGATTTTTAAAGCCCCATTATCTCTCCCAAAACTTTTTTCGATCATTCAGTAAATATACTTAATACAAGGAATTAGGAAGTTTTTGCTCAAATGACCAGTAATTGACGACAGAATGTTAACACTATTACTGTATGCCAAATATCACATTTATTAAAATGTATGAAAGACAAAATTCTAATTTTGCAAGAGTTGCTTCCCTTAAGCTACGAATATGCATTTATTGTTTGCATTTCGTGTTTAGATTACACACGAATTGGAGGCTGTATTTCGTATTCTTCCATCTTATGGTGTTTTTCACCTTTGGTACTCGGCAACTAAAGTGGTCAAAGTGCATCATTCTGCAGAAAGGTTACCAAGTTATTGCTTTTTTGAAAATAGCCGTTGAAGGCTTAATGCGACTTTGAGAGGATGGTACATAGGCGTACCGGTAGACCTTCAACAATACGCAGCAAGCATTAATTGTTTCAGAGCAGTGAGGCTTTTGTAATGGTTAATATAAGTGCAGTAAAACTTCGTTTTGACAAAATCGATATTACGAGCACCCGGCCTATCTCGAGCATCCGGTCTATCTCGAGCACCGGTCTATCTCGAGCAAATTTCGAACTTGGATTCCGGTTTTACTATATATTTACTTCACATTGTCCAAATTCATTAGCCTTCGGTGAAGGTAAATATGATCATTCATACTTAACGTTGCAGTGTATATAATATAATAATAATATAATTACGATTTTATTTATTGTGGATTATATATTTGATAGAAAAATCATTTTCAATATGGTCCACCAATGAAAATACGACATCTGTCGTATGAAGTAAAATCGCATTTAAACTGAATCGCTTCAATAATAATAAAACCGCCTCAAAGTTCAGGCATTTAAAAGTTTCACGCCTACTTTTACTGCTAACTCTTCTGTATTACGTCAAACTTAATCATAAGACCAGTATTTAAGGATACGAAGGGTAGTCTTGTTATTGATATTCGTTGCATGTTGTATTTACAGACTCGACTGTGAAAAGGCTAAAACCAAACAGCTTCTGGATACGATTAAAGGCATGCAGAGCAAAGTGGAATTCAGTGATCAGTTAACTTGCGAGACGACAAGAGAATCTAACAGTAAGTTAATGCAGGCCCCAATTCCACGAAAAAACTTAAGTTGTTGCTCAGCTGAAACTGCTATTTAGAATTGATTATATGACTACAATTATAGTCTTGAGATGTAGATTGCTACCAGAAACTGTGTATTTATTGCTAAATAATGAGTTAATAGGTGATTTTCGTAAGAAATGCTCATGTAAATCCAACAGTAAGGAACAATAAAATACTTCGTATTTGAGCCTGTTATAACAGACTTAAGTTTTTACCTTAGACGTTTATAACTTTAAAGCACTATTTTCTGTAAAAATCGGATTTATTATGTATTGCTCTATTAAATTGGCATCTAACTGTAATGAAACAATATATACAAGTATACATGAAAGTCATTTAACCAACACAATATGTTTTTAAAATAGCAGTCTCAGCTGAGCAATAACTTAAGTTTTTTCGTGGAATTGGGGCCAGGTCTTAGAAATGACATCATCTAGTTAAGTAAAACATGGCGTCCTCGAAGTTTACATACAATCGGGATATATACTAGGACATTACTGACGTAACTTGTATCGGGAGTAAAAAGAATGTGGTGCTTTTGACGATGCGTAACTTACTTTTTCGGACTAAATATCGCGAATTTGTAAAGTTCAAATCTCATACTTCAATCACACCAAATATCGTTACAATCTGATTAACATTTCACTTTCATCGGAAAGTGTGGAATCCACCTTAACTAACGAGATGACCAGTGAAGCAACATAAGCTCAAGTGATATAAGTCTTCAAAATGAGTTTAGTTGAAATAAAACAATGGCGTCCTCTATATTTACATTGTCTTTCTATGAACCACCCATATGCCGTGGAATATAGCATGCATATTGTTTGTGTTTTATTCTCTTTGTTACATATTACCGAATGCCTCGTCGGGGGTAAAATTTCACCTTTGACAGATAAAGTGTTCTTTCAATACGTTGGTAACAACCAAGTGTTCTACTTTTAGAGAAATTACCCGCTGCATGCTAGAACCAATAAAAAGTGTTAGAATATAGGACATAAACTCAGGTCAGATGAAACAAAAGTAAAATACTTTGTCTTAAGCCAGACAGACCTTACTCAAAACCTCAAACACCATACTTAATAATTATTTATGAAGACAATTCGGGCACTGACGATTTACCGATTTGTGATATAAAGAGGGATAAGTGCGAGTGGCATACATTTACTGCATGGAGGAGTTGTCCTTCTTGCTAAGTACGATATAGACTTGGTTGTAACGCTAGCTACTGGAAAAGCACAATAATTCGCGAGGGTTTAATTTTCGTTATATTTGCGAGCTCGATGAATTCGCGAAAATTGATACTCGTGAAATTATTACCTTCATAGTTGAATTTTATGGAGCCATATAACTGCCACCACTTAACTTTAAGATTTCATGAAAACTTTCGTAAAAATTATGGGATATTTCATGAAAAAAAAAATTTATCATGAAGACAGAAAAATTATCTTAACACGAAATTCTGCTTGTTAGTGCTCTGAACTGACACCACATTAAGAAGATGCTTTCACGAAACTAAATAAGTTTTTCAAGAAAGCATAAAAATGTTTCTCAAAACATAAAGATGTTTTAATGAAAATTATCGACTTTCGTGAAAAGTTTCGCGAAACGTAAAAATGCCTTCGTGAAAAATAATACACTTTCGTGAAAAGTTAATTGGTTTCTTAAAAATAATAACAGGAATGTTGTGGCAGACCGATGCAGTAACTGGCTATTTTTCACGTTAAGATATTTACCTTGCATTCATGATATTTTTCTGTTTTCATGAAATCCCTCGTTAATTTCACGAAAAACTTCATGAAAATTAAAATTTAAGTGGTGGCAGTTATATGGCTCCATACCTTTGTTATACAATGGCGTGTCGTTCAAACCACCTACCACAGTTTTTCATAATTTATTCAATAATTTTCAGATCGACTGGAACAAGCTAAGAAGATTATAACTGATATGGAGACTAAGAATCGAGAGTTACAGAGACGTAATGATGGGTTGCCACAGTTACTGGAACAGATGAGGAAGAAGACGGAACAAGACATCCAGATGTACCAGAAAGATGTCGAGTACACTAACAGAAAAAATGTACGTTACTAGTCGCCAAATGGTTATCTATACGAGGGATCATCACTATATAACAAGAACATGCGTATAATTTTGATATGATCCGTTCAATGTTACTGGACATATGTTTAGAAAATAGCATGTATAATTAGATCTCGTTACAACGACGCTGTTTGTTTCCAAGAAAAATGTCGTTGTAACGAATATGTCAGTATACTGAATTGATACAAAGAACATTTTAAAAACTTTTGTCCCCAAAATATGATGTCCGTATAATGAATTTGTCAGTATATCGGGTGTCGTTATATCGAGAATAGCAAAGTTAAAAGCATTTTCTCGTTATATATTGATCATCCCTCGTATTTGTATCCCTTCCTTGACGCCCCTCAGAGTAAGTTCCAGGGTACTATTTTATCAAAGCACTTACGGAAATCTTAAGATTCAAATTTAAATTCTTTATAATTCTGTAACAACTGCAAATTGGTGACGGATATGGTTTGTAGGAGTTTATTAACTAAATCAATATTAGTACTGAAGCTCCATTTACCACATTTTATAATTGTAAACAAATTATAAAGAAATAAAATTTGATCGTAAGTTTACGTTTACCGTAAGGGTTTTTATAAAACAGTACCCAGGGTACTGTTTTATCAAAGCACTTACGGAAATCTTAAACTTACGTTCCAATTTACATTGTTTAATGCTCTTTAACAACTACACATGATGGTGAAGGGTTGTTAAATATTATTTATTATTCAGGCAAGGAACCCCTACCCATACGTGTCCCCTAGGAGTAGGTCTTAAAGTATAACATAGATTTTAAATTTGTACGTAATTTTACGATGTCCGTAATTAAGTGCTTTGATAAAACAGAACCCAGGTAACCTACAATTTTTTAGTTGTAAATGTTTATTATTTTAGCATAGCCTTCGCTCTAATTCAATGAGATTTGTAAAGATTGTGTGTCATATTAGATATTGACCCTAAATTTAAGCTCAGTATCAGTTTTTTCACACAAGCACGTTTTCAATTATTTCAGTAAGTCATTATAATTGACACTCCATGAAAGCTATATTTGTTAGCCATATAATAATGAGTATAGAAGTCGGTATGACTTTCTTTTTTTGAGGGATTCGTTTTTTCTCTCGGGAAAGCTAGATAGGTTTTCGAACTTAGGGTGGACGCTAAACGAAAAAACGATTTGGCATGGCCTAACTTAATAAATTGAATCCGTCGCGGTGTGTTAGTTAAACAAATGTTGAGAAACGCAGTAACCCCAAATAATTTATTTTAGTATTTTTCGTTTTCTTGTATTATAGACTGAAACATTGAGAGTTCAGATTGAGGAGCAGACTAGATCGGTGGAACAACTACGTGCAGATAATGCCAAACTGGAGCGAGAAAACCAGGATATGATGACCAGACTCCGTAATATGGAGGGTCAGATGCAAGACTTGAACAACCAAAAAGGTATGAAATTGACGAAAAGTATCATAAACTACCCAAAATGATATAAAATTGCCGAAAAGTAGATCTATAAAAAAACTGCCAAAATTATATATACATGTTATTGCCGAAAAGTATCAAAAATGATACACAATTGCCAAAAAGTAGCAAAACAACTAAATACAAAATTGAAAAAATCAGAAGAAATAATTTGAATAGAAAAGAAGCACAAGCTACGAAAAGGAATTATAAAAAGTGCAGCAAAAACTACTAGTACAATAAAAACAAAAGAAAAACTAGAGAAATAGTACGAAATTGATGAAAAGTAACAAACATGCAAAAAGAATACGAAATTGGCAAAACGAAACAACAGTGTGATCGTGTGCGTCTGCGTGGGCGTGTGAATTTGTAAAGTTTTTTGTCAGAGTCATTTCCCCAAAGACTATCAAAAAATGCAATAAGATATGATTATCAGAAATGGTCGATAATTAACAAAACTACTTTCATTAACCACAGGAACTTGCATAATTGAAAAAAAATTGAGAAAAATATTCAATAATGAAATATTTAAATACAGGCTCTAAGTAGATCTATTGAATTTTTTTCTCATTTTTTTCCATTTTTTTTAATTATGCAAGTTCCTGTGCATTAACGTATAGTGACCTTGATAAATGTTGGATATTGAATTAAATAACGAATAAGATACGAAATGGAAGAACACTAACTTTACTATACCAGAAAGGGAACTAAACTAGAGCTCGGGTAGACGAGTCCAGTGAGATAAATAACTTTTTTACAAAAATGGAGGTAAAAAGCCACGACTTCTAACAAAAACTTAATCAGAGACGTCATCAATAAAACCTTGCGTCATGTTTTGCCTTGTTAGCGGAAACAAAGTTACACTTGTTGGTCTAGAGTGGTTATATATGTTTAACCGTTACTTGCAGTACGCACGGAAAAGAAAAAAAAGAATACGTACATGTACAAGTCAAATAGTTTTCCTCCGCCAGACCAGTATTGACAACAGTAACTTTACTTAAGAAATAATGAATGTGTACATGTGTTTTATCGTAGAATGAAGCACATTCACTAGTTTGGATGCGCACATGAACAAGCTTTATTATAGATAAAACACAGGTACATGTTTATTAATTCGATTCAAATATAGCCAATATTCCGCATTGGATATTACAAAAAGACATTGTAACAATAGCACTACGTTCTTCATGGAACGGCTTATTTGCAGTTGTCATTCGTTGCTGTATTTTATCGATAATTCGTGCACACCATGATTTCCTCTATGTGTATATGGCTGAAACCGCTTGTTGGTTAGAATACCGGCAATCCTACCTAATCAACATGGAAACACTGCATAAATTCTTTTGGCCTAACAATTTTCAAACATGCTACATCAATCGTAACAAAGCAGACCCCTGTCGTGATTCAAACATTGAGACCATTTACAGCAGAGGATTGGCGAATTTGTGAAGACGTGTCTAGACGGTACATCTCCAGAAACTGTGTGGTAGAAGTATACTACATGTACCTACACCGTACATTTTTAAACCAAAATGTACTGTCTAGACTCACCTTAAGTCAGACTGACACATAAGCCAATCAGACATTGACATGTGGTCACGTGCTCCTCCATAGTCAATTTTATTTTGGCATTCCAATATACCCTCGGCCTCTAGGCCGAGGATAATAATAATGTTACAAACGTTAGTTTACAAGTTGAACATTTGAAAGGTGGTCTTTCTTAACAGTTAAAATACAATGTTGCGTTACTATGAAATGATATGACGCGAGCTAAAAGCGTTGGTCGCTGCAGAAAGGTTTGGTAAAGCCCAAGTCCCACTGAGGAATTCCTCATCTGCAATGTTCCCCTGAGATATTTTCATATACCACCCGATTAATCACGATTCCTTCCTATATCACAAAGTGTCTCATGAGTCATGAAGTCCTCGAAGCTTCCCCCAAAACACGACGGACATGTTCCCGATGGTCAGATAACTCATTTTATTTGTATATATTTTTGGGAGGTTCCCCAAAATCTAAAAATATATTGAAAACTAGCCAAGCAAAACTGTTATGGGTTTGCACAATCACTATCATGAGTGTGTTCTTCATAAAAATAAGGTGTTTGATACCTCTTGTACAGAAAAAATTAAGAGTTAGGAATCACCTTAAGGAGCATAAAAACTGTATATGTTGTGCCAAATGTTTGAATGCTTTCATAGGCAAATGTTATAGTCCTTAACATAACAAAAATATAAGCAATTTTGTGTTAGAGTTATATTGTATTGTGTTTTGGTATGTCCTTGATCGGTTAAAGTAATTCGATATTTATTTAGTATTTAATATCTATTGTAGTGCGCCGTTTGTAAACATTAATTGGTTTGGTCAACTGTTGCAAAATTGGTTTTACAAATTACTAAAGTAAACAGATAAGGTCAGTATTGTACTTTAAACATCACTGATCATCAGATTAATCCACCTTTGTGTAATTTACCTCCCGCCTTTCATATTATACTGGGCGTACTATAGCTTCTACTTAGAGTGACAATACAATTCTATGTTTTACAGGGTAGCAATACCACGTGGCTTTTGACTACAGTTACAAGTAGAAATTTGTAAACATTGGAACACAAATATAGCCATAAGTCTTTTATTTCTTCATCGATTTCTATAAAATATACGCCACGCTAAGGGGAACAGTATTTGCTTTCCGTGAAAAATAAGATCTTTTTCAGCAGTTTTACCGATTGTTCGATTACCCTGTGAAACCTACACGTTCTACGGTTTCACAAGGTAATGGATAAAACGGCACAACCACTGAAAAAGATTATATATTTCATGGAAAGCAAATAATTGTCCCCTTAGCGTGGCGTATATTTCATAGAAATCGATGAAGAAATATAATACTTATGGCTATTTTATTTTCCAATGTTTACAAATTTCTTCTTGTAACTGTAGTCATAAGTCACGTGGTATTGCTACACTGTTTTAGTTTGATATAATATGTTATTCTGTTTTATTTGTACATGTTTTGATGAGATGAATATAAAACTATAAAAACTATATTTTGGAGACGTAACGCTATACGTGTCTACCCTGGCCAAATTAAATCTAATTAAACATTAATTAAATCCATTCAAACTACAAATTACTGAAACAAAACACCTAAATCTTTATGAGTAGTAATTAAAAACTAATAAGTAGTATAGTTCGATCAGTGTATCAATCAATCCTTATATGTTCGTGTATATAATTGTATAATGTATAACATACCACAGAAAACTTAATTACTTACGCGGGGAAATTGAATTCGTGGATCACCCAGCATTGAATGGACTACACTTGCTGCGTAGTCGAACCTTTCCACATAATAGACGCACCACTTCCATGAGACCATCCGTCCGTGTATACAAATAATAATACAATAAATGTTTTAACCGCCTCAAAATAAAATCACCTGTTCTGAAGTGATAGCTGCCAGTATGGTTCTGTTGATGTCACACATATGAGTCATCAGTGGCTAACATTATAAAATTACATAGTATGTAGAAGTTATTGCGATAGCTGCAGTCACGGTACCGTAGCGGCAGTCCCAGAATGGTAGCGATAGATGCAGTTGTAGTAGCCGTAGCGAGAGTCGCAAAGTGTAAGCGATAGCGGCAGTCACGGTGGCCGTAGCGGCAGCAATAGCGACGACGATGGTGATTGTAGCCACAACAGCGGTAGTGGTATTTGAAGTTGAGGTAGTAGCTATATCAACGGTACCTATAGCTACATGAGCTGCGGTGATACTAGGTGTATTATGGTGACTTCGGTAGTAAAGGTAGTGTAACAATATAAGGTTCTGGTGTTGGATACTATGACGGTGAGTAACTCTCCCGTTCATGTGCATGGCACACCGCCAAACTGGGCTAGGTTATATTTAGGGCAGAGAAGCGCCGTCTAGGTTACCTGTCGATGATGCCTAATTTGGTACTAGTCTCAACAGAGGCGTATACGAGCACAGTGAAGCCTCGTTCTCGTTACATAGTACTCTCCAATTGCCTTGCCCGAAACTACATCGTTTGTAGGAATTCTGTGAATTGTAACGGTTAAGTGGAAATCAAAGCGCTGTAGGGAGTGTAGTTACATAGGTAAATACCTGTAACATTCATACAATTGAGAGAGTCGTTGGCCGGCCGGAGAGAAGAGTGGTTGCAAAGCATTTAGACGTAGAATTATTTTCATATTTATATGTAAATAAAATAGCATAGAACAGTTAGAACGTTTTGCTTTCTTGTTAATTGTGCAACAGTAGCCGTGGCGACAAAACTAGATACAACAATAGTGGTGGCAGCTACAATAGCCGCGGTGGGATTTGCTGTAGGCGTAGCAGCTACAGCAACAGTAGTTTTAGTTATTGTATTAAGTACCTTGGTACTGTTTTATCAAAGCACTTACGGAAATCATATAGTAACGCACAAATTAAAATTTTTCATCGTTCTTGAACAAAATTTAAAATACACATTAGGAACATATGTGGTTTGAAGGAAAGCATTTATTGAAACATCATTAATATTACACAACACCTTACCACAATTTGCATTGGGTAATTAATTGCATAGGGTTTTAATTTGATCGTAATTTTAACATTATCGTAAGTGCTTTGATAAAACAGTACACTATACCATATGTGTATCTTCAGCAAACCTAGAGAGCCAAATATGTCAGGAAAGAGCTCGCTGTTCAGATAACATTAAATCACTTGAGGTAAACCTCAAGAGTCTACAGGAGCAACTACTGGCAAAGATGCAGGAAGTAAACGCGGGAAAAGATGCACAAGTCTCGTTAAAGGCCGAGATAGAGGTATGTGTAGTAAGCACTGAAGTTAAGCATCCATTTCCACTGCTGAAGAAATTGCTGCGCTTTGAAGCCTCATATTACTGTCTATATCCTATCCTGCGCTTGCAGCTCATTAATCACACGACCGTACTGTCCGACTGCCAAACGTGAAGCGAACTACTTTTGCGGACTAATCTCACAAAACACGGTAAATGGGTTTTATCATATTCCGTCCGCGATAAAACCCGTACCCAAACCGTAACGTATCCGGACCGGAATCCCTAAATTCCAACTGAGCGAGAAGGCCAGGGTTCGGTCAATGCATACCAAAGAATGGGAACATTTCATGTGTACCATTGTATCCATATCTTGGCGTACAGCAATTTACCGGTATTGGGAAACTGTCTTCTCCTCTCTTAAACCCTCGTGACGATAGGTACCATCAGTAATGAGGTGTCAGGAATGATTGATATAATATGCAGAACTTGTTTCACGATCGTCCAACGATCAATTGGCGTGTCATTAGGACACCAGTCCTGGTACAGTTAACGAGTTTCATTGAAATCCACATGGTCACACGTTTCTGTCACCCTTGACGTTATTGACTTGCAGCATTGAGATAAACTAGACATCGCTGTCTTAGCATGAGAAGGTCGTAAATGCTACCAAATACCTTTAGATGAATGGTACTCAACGTGTATTGCCTTATAAGATAAAACGAAACATTTTTGCGCCGAAATAGGCTTGCAATTTTATGGGTGGTAAAACATGTACTGTCTGTTTTTGCGGCTGTCTTTAAAGTGGACAAACGGCCCCATATACCCGTGCAGGGCACTGATCACGTGTGAATAACTGGTAGCATTGTTATATCATTTGAACATTTAGCCGAGAACTACGAAAATATCCAAGGATCATTTCGTCGTCAGTGACTTTATCTTGTGCTTTCCCTTAATAACAAACATTATTACGTCTACTTATATAGGGTGTTAAAAAATGTCATTCTCAAAGTTTAAGTTTTAATAGTTTATTTCCCTGATATCAGAAGAATGTACAATTTTCAGGTTTATTTCAAAAGGGTTCTACCATTGCTTTTTCCGTTTAAGCATTAAATGAAGCTATCTGTGTAAGAAATTGAAAGTGTGCACTGTGATCATGGCTCGGATAATTTTTTTTTTTTTTACAGGGGAGATAATTTTATTTTCCTCGTCAATAGGTAGATGTGGGTCGAGGGCATCCCACATACTACCGTACAACATGTAATATAACTGTAAATGAATCATACTATAGTATAATATACATACATGCATACATGCATACATGCATACATGCATACATGCATACATGCATACATGCATACATGCATACATGCATACATGCATACATACATACATGCATGCATACACATATAGCATTACAAAAATCCCCTGATTGTTTGTTTTTGGTGGATACAGGTACTATTTTATGTTTCAATTCTGTCGGTGGTTCCTTTCTATTATATATGATAATAAAAGCTAGAATGTTTACTCGGATAAAATTTAGTATTAATTTAAATTTTGAGAACAAACTTTTTAAACACCCTGTTTATGTTTCATTATAAAATTCTTCTTATTTTTCTAGGCCTATAGGGTGCTTCTTGAAGAAGAAGAAACTCGACTCGGTTCGCCAATGGGGAGAGCCCAGAGTCAGTCTGGTTATGTTAAACAAACCAACAACTTCACCGGTCGAGGTTCCGGAATGAACCGAAATGGTCGAGGATCCGGAATGGACCGAAATGGTCGAGGATCCGGAATGGACCAAAATGGTCGAGGATCCGGAATGGACCAAAACGGTCGAGGATCCGGAATGGATCAAAACGGTCGAGGATCCGGAATGGATCGGAGCGGTCTAGGGTCGGGAATGGATAAAAACGGTCGAGGTTCCGGCATGGACAGAAACAGGTGAGAACCCAGTTGTCCAGTAGCAGATTCAAAGTCTTTACTCGCGAATTGGCAAATTGCAACCCAGCTGCCAGTTCGATTTTTGGATGCCATTTAATTGAAATAAATATTGGTATTTTAATAAAACATCAAGATCGACATTGCCAATTCAATCCTATTCAGCGGTTAGATTTGAATCGACTGCGGCTACCGACTTGCAGGTACCAACTCGATTCTACAGTAAAAATCGACTCGGCTGCTGGCTGCCAGTTCGCAGTTGCCAATTCGAGTCCACTAGGAAAATCGAATTGGTAGCTGGCTGCCGGTTCGAGTTCCCAATTCGATCTTAGAGAATGACCGAGGCTGTTGCGTAAATGTCCGAATTTTCTGTGTGAATGATCTGAATTCAGCCATCAGGATGATACAATACAGCATATTTCAGTAATATTTTAAAGCCAGTAATATATATAATTCAAGACTGATACACGACACAGCAACATAAGTAGCTTGCTTTTGTTGATCAACACAATAATAGCATATACTTTGGCACACGTCACTTGATATTTGATATAATTATATTATGTACATTGAACTACCTTTGTTGCGATAGCAAATAATAGATAACGTATTGTCATATACCGGTATCAGTGTAGCAATACCACGTGGTTTTTGGCTACAGTTCCAAGTAGAAATTTGTAAACATTGAAACACAAATGTAGCCATAAGTATTTTTTATTTCTTCATCGATTTCTATGAAATATACGCCACGATAAGGGGACACTATTTGCTTTCCATGAAATATAAAATAGTTTTCAGCGGCTGTGCCGTTTTTGTCAATTACCCTGGAAAAATCGGTAAAGCTGCTGAAAAAGATCTTATATTTCATGGAAAGCAAATAATTTCTCTCTTAGCGTGTCGTATATTTCATATAAATCGATGAAGAAATAAAATAATACATGTATAAACTCTTTTTAAGCAGTTTGACCATTTTTCCAGCACACTGTGAACCCCGTTTCAAGCCGATTCCTTCCAGTGTTTCACAGGGTGCTGGACAAAACGGAAAAACTATTTAATAGTTCATTAAGGATTTAATTATGTGGTTAAGGTCATCCAAGAAACCTATGATAGTAAATCCCCACAAATATTGATGGTTTTGCAGTATATCTATAAAACTGTTAAAATATCGATCTTGTATACAGTATATATTCTTTATTTCGTCTCATTTATGTACATACATATAACATACGACATAAGCAGAATAGATAAAATGTACATAACCATTCAGTTATGAATTATAAGAGACAATTATCAAATCTGAAAATAATCTGATTATCATAAAATCACTATATGGCTAGCTTGTACTATGAACTGTCCTATAAACAGTGCTAAATCATTATTTATAAACAATAAACATTAATTTATATACAATAAACATTAATTTATATACAAAACTTAAACCCTATAAGAGAATGTTGTTAATACATGTACGTTGCATTAAAATATAGTTTTTTTTTATTTTAGAAACTGAGATTTGTAAATGAGGCACTAATGCGCTAATTAAAAAATAGTATTAATAGATCATTTATCACCCCGGTCAGACCGTAGATGAACTGATTAACAACAGTCCCTTAGATGTCAATAAAACTGGCAATAATTAATCAGATACATTTGTAGTATGAATACTTTATTAACACAGATAAAAATGTCGTCTTTGTAAAATCATAAAACAGGCTTTGGCGCAAATTCTTATTATACATGTATATTAATGATAAACTTAGAAACGTGATATGTATTCAGCTTTAAACAATCATGGAAGCACGCACGACGCTATTATATGAGCCAAACATATGTTGACGTCCATTTATAACCACCCCACACTTTATTGCGGATCAAAATGTGTGTTTTATTATCTAGATCCGTTTTAGATTTACAAGTTTACAACAGTAGCTGCGACATATGGTATAACATGATACACGTATTATTTAGTGTCATACCAAACCATTGGTATAGCACAGATAATTTGACATGACCCTGACCTTTATGCATGAATATATTACAAGGTTCATGCGTTGAATATATAAATTTCCGCAAGCAAATCGTGCAATATCGGTCCTTCAGATTTGTGTTGGTACACATGTATTACATCTCGAGCGTCTTCGTAATAGTCCCCGCTTATGAAAACATACAAACCGGGATAATAGATATAGACAATAAATCAGCTGTTAAATTATGCAAGTAGAAGTTCGAGAGTCGTGTCAAGTTCTCTGGACTATACAGGTCTAGATTACTTATGATTACTCTTCGGCTGAAATCTTAGTCACCAACGTACTTGTACCAAATTGAAATGCAGTAGCTCGGGGGCATTTCGGGTTCCATAAAGGATAGAGTCTACAATTTAGCTGAACCGATAACAAATTAACTATGCAATAAACACAAATCTACCCACTAAAGCTGGGCAATTTCAATATTTATAACAGCCTGACTGTACTTATATATTTAAAAGCGTGTATATTATAATGACCCTACATACCAACTATAGCACAGTATAAATCAGGCCAGGGCCTTTTTCTAGTTTAATATATATATTAATAAGGGTCGTACAGAGCATGTATACACTGCATGCAAAACGATAACATAACAACATTACAGTAGAGACGAAAAAGGCCCCATGAACTTGCCATGTGTACATCGATAATATGCTTACAGTGCTTTGATTCAGAATAAGTGAGTCTATTTGCAAATTGAAGTGGCCAATATGCACACACCCACTGCTTACAGTGCTTTGATTCAGAATGTCGAGCAAACAGCCATAGCATACAGCGCTTTGATTCAAGATATCGAGCAAACAACCATTGCTTACAGTGCTGTGATACAGAATGTCGACCCAAACAATTATTGCTTACAGTGATTGGATTTAGAATGTCGAGCAAGCAGACATTGATTACAAGTTTAAGTGATTTAAATCAGAATGTCAAGCAAAAAGCCACTGCTTACAGTGCTTTGATTCAGAATATCGAGCACACATACACTGCTAACAGTGCTTTGATTCAGCATGTCGAGCAAACATTCAACGCATACAGTGCTTTGATTCAGAATGTCGAGTAAACAGCCACTGCTTACAGTGCTTTGATTCAGAATAACAAGGGTCTAGTTGCTCTATAGCCTGTATTGAGTTTGGACGATATGCAACCAAAATAGCATTTCAATATGCAACTTGATGACTGACTGGTCATGAATGTGCTTTAGATCTTTCAGTTCAACCCGGTGCCGGAAACCAACCGAGTCTACATCTGCATGCGACGTATTTATACCAGACGTAGGCGATTATACCTACTGCCATACACACACTACGTTTATATACTATAAATATTTAAATCAATCAATAGAGCTTGAAATAAAACATGAGTACCCGATTTTGTAGTCTGCTTAAAACAAATCTCTAGCGCCTCTCAACTTTTGTCAACATCATCGTAATCGCCACGAAATAGCCCTCTACAACTCGCCAGTATGATCATCAACCCTTCGTGTAGCGTTTTATACCAATCATATAAATTTCGTAAGCAGGATTTCCACGATTTAATCAGATCCACTTGGCCTTTTATTTTTGTAAACTTTGCCCTTGGTGATACATACAGGAAAGACGAAGTGACGTCATCGAATGCGTTATCGAATGCAATAAATTTCTGTATTGACCGGATTAGACGAACTCAAAACGTTCAGTTAGAAATGAGTTAAGAAGGGACCTATTACTATTGCACTGATCTCGCTAAAATAAATGTGGTTATTTTTTAGCAATAACCATGAATAGCTGCGACATATGGTATGATATGATACTATATGAAGTATTATTTATTGGCATACCAAAGATTGTTACAGGTTTAGATTACTTATGATAACTCTTCGGCTGAAATCTTAGTCCTCACTCTAAAGTAACCGGTTTTTACATTTTTACGCATTTACGCAGTCCTCACTCTAAAGTAACAGGTTTTTACATTTTACGCATTTACGTAGTCCTCACTCTAAAGTAACCGGTTTTTACATTTTTACGCATTTACGTAGTCCTCACTCTAAAGTAACCGGTTTTTACATTTTTACGCATTTACGTAGTCCTCACTCTAAAGTAACCGGCTTTTACATTTTTACGTACGTAGTCCTCACTCTAAAGTAACCGTTTTTTACATTTTTACGTACGTAGTCCTCACTCTAAAGTAACCGGCTTTTACATTTTTACGTACGTAGTCCTCACTCTAAAGTAACCGGTTTTTACATTTTTACGTACGTAGTCCTCACTCTAAAGTAACCGGCTTTTACAGTTTTACGTACGTAGTCCTCACTCTAAAGTAACAGGTTTTTAAATGTTTACGCATTTACGTAGTCCTCACTCTAAAGTAACCGGCTTTTACATTTTTACGTACGTAGTCCTCACTCTAAAGTAACCGGTTTTTACATTTTTACGTACGTAATCCTCACTCTAAAGTAACCGGTATTTACATTTTACGCATTTACGTAGTCCTCACTCTAAAGTAACCGGTTTTTAAATGTTTACGCATTTACGTAGTCCTCACTCTAAAGTAACAGGGTTTTACATGTTTATCACAAGATGAGAGAGGTTGCTGTATTAAACTGTATGTTAAATTAAGATGTACAAGTTTAAAGCCTTAATTACCTATCCGCTTCACCATATGGTCGATTTAGAAACGCAAAATATTTTCCAAAAACGCACTTTTCGAAAGAGCAGCCGGACGGTCAAAACCTTTTTAATTTTACAATATTTTATAAAGCAATTGTTAACTATGTGACTAAAATACATTGGGTCCACGATATTATTTTAGGAAACTGTATTCGACACACCCAAATAATCATTGTAACGCTGAAAACGTTATAAACGATGATAACGTCGGAGTCGGAGTCGGTTACGCTAATGTACGTCAACAACGCGCGTAACGTCGTACAACTGGACTAAATAAAACGTATATGTGTCACATTCTAATGACATTACCCTGTATTGTATCGTGGACCATAATGAAAATTGGTTTGCCAATAATGTTAACCACAGAAAATAAAGACGTTATTATTATTATTGTATATCTACAATATACAATGTGGACATAGGGATGATGATAATTTACAAATAGCATACTTGCATAAAAAGATATAAATGTTAAAATAAAAAATATATTTAGTAAGTCTCGAACCCGATGCCTTGTGGTCTACACACCACACACTTAACCACTGAGCCATTACAGTTTGTTATCTAGTAGGACCTCAATAAAGCCACATATAGCGATAAATGTAATTCTATGTTTTTATAACTTCGGAAATTTCCGGACTTGAACGAATTATGCAAGGAGTCTCATTTTAATCTGGTCAGACAATACCAATTTCTCGTAAATTTTGGCTAAGAACGCAAGTAGAAATATGTCAACAAAAAGTTCTAAACTACAACAAGTGTTTCATTATTTGACCTGATCACGACGTTCATGTCGAGAATGGGTTCCATCCATGTCACTTAATATTTTTGTGCGAACGTTTACTAGTTTCACCCGAAACTGAATCAACTTCTATCCAGGCATTTCAGCAGGCTTTGGACAAAACTGTGACATTTTGTTGAAAAATATCAGCTCGAGCGTCAAAGAAATCTCATTAAAATCGTTCGAAAAATAAAATACTAACAGTTGTTTATAAGTTTTTGTTGACATATTTCTACTTGCGTTCTTACCCAACATTTTCGTCGAATACCACGTGGTATGTCCGTACAGTCAAGTCTCGATATAACGACACCCGATATACTGACAAATATATTTTAGGGACAAAAGTATTAAAACGCTCATTTTATTAATTCAGTTTACCGACAGATTCGTTATAACGAGATTTTCTTGGCAACAAACATCGTCGTTGTATCGAGGCCTGACTGTAATAAACTTAAAGATATGTTATTAAATAAGTATTTTTTCATAAAGATATTGTCGATTGTTGTAAGGTAAATGTTTATTTATTATTTCAGAAGGACTAAAACACCCAACAAGACTGGCGCGGGTGGTAACTCTAAATATGAAACCCGGACCGAGTATCAGTATGCGTACAGTAGGTTTGGAAGATCTACATTGCCACGTATTGGTAGGTAATGCAAGATAAGATAAGATAAGATAAGATGACTCTAGTGTTTCCTCCAAAAACAAATTGAAAAGCATAATAAAGAATTGAAGAGCATAAAAGGATTTGAAGAGCATAATATAAATAATTAAAGAGCGAATAAAGAATTGAAGAGCATACGTTATAAATAATTCTAACATAGCACGTAAGATTTGCCTTCGATCTTTGCGTATATTGAGCTTACCATTTTTTATTACCGCGATATAACATAGCTGATTGATGACGTCACGTTTGACGTCGTGTGTTATGACAAATGACGTAACGGTGACGTGCCTAACGTTCCTAGGAAAGAAGGTAGTGTGACGTCAAACTGTCTTGTTTTGCTATAAATGGCAGAGCGATAGCATTGGCGATGTTAGAATCGAAATAATAAATAGGAAGCTGTGCTTTGTTGTATTATTATATATAGGCAGTCGTTTGAATGCGTACATTAAATTACTACGCATCAAAACACGTGTCTATATTTTATCACGCAACAAAGCACAGCTACGTAAATCTATTCATTATTTCTAAAATGAAAACCATAATAAAGAATTGTCAAAATGTTAAAATAGCCACTAATAAAATGTATTTATTTAAAACCGTAAGAAAACGTTTAAGTTACTTTATACAAAATTAATGTAAAAACTAGCACTTACGAGAGAAAATTCGTATCTTGTGGGGATAATAATTAATAAATATGTAATAAAAACGCGTTAATATGGGAAAAAACATTTAGGTTTCATAGACGCATCTTTTTCGCAACTAGATGACATCATAAGGTGGTCACAATGATGTCAGGTTAGCACGCTTGCCATAATTATTATTATCACAGCCGTTGGTATAGTTGTTAAGTGCCACATATTTATAACTTGTATTCAACTATTTCTAGTTGGTGTTCATTATCGTTTCAGGATAAAAACATGCGACCATTCCAAAGAATGAACTAAACAACGTGATAAACAAAGGGACCAAAGTCGATGACACAATTTGTGTACTCATTTAGTGTTAAAATTATGTTTGTAGATTTTTATTACATTTATTCATTCATAAACAATTTTTATACATGTATTGCCAAAATGGCCATAGTGCGTCTAATGCGTGTACATAGTGTGTATGCATAGCGTCTAAACTGACTCAGAAAGACGAAGCCATTTTATTAAAACTTTCTTAAGTGCTTTAAAACTGTTGATACCTGTATCTTTTATTGTTTACATATTTATTTCAATAGATTTATAATAAAACGTATTCAACTGGGTGTTATTATGTAGGGTTAACGCATGTCTTTCCGTGCTGTAACATCTACAGAGTCCCGAGGGGCGGTTGGTGCCCAAGCCCACCAAGAGAACATGGATATTGTGGGTTTGTTTAAGTTCATCAATTAAATATCTTATGAAAAATTAATTAGTAGTTACAAATAAAATGTGAATTATAGTTCATATGACGCTGTAAATCGTTTAGGTAACACTAATTATTCCCGTCTGCGCAACTGCTTTATTCTCTGAGCAAAAATAGCCCACAATGCTCCACTCGGCCAATGTGTGAATTGATACCTGTAAGAGCGGTGTCTTTACATGTTCAATATCCATATGCGCAGTATATACCTCGATGTAGGCTGCACACATACCATGGAAGAACTATAAAATCTCCCCAGGATGGCTAGAACGCACAGTTGCCTTAGGTAGCCCAATGACCAGGGGAAGTTATATGTAAAAGGGTGGCGAAAAGGATGAATTGCTGGAAGCAGCCCTCCAATACAGGATAACTGGTAACTTAACTTCAGTCTTTAGAGCGGCATTTACCCTCAAACACAGTTTTTTTAATTTCCGAGTACTAAACAATCGCGAAAGCTCGGCCATTTCCGTTTGTCTCCGTTAAATATACCTCGTGTCTAAATGTAGTAATACACCAATTTGAAAGTATAAAGCATTGCATAGAGACCGAGGTGATCAGAATGGCAACAATTACATAAATTGAAGTTTTAGAGAGTAGTTAAGGGAGATAACCAACCAATTTGATTCGATGGTATGAGTGATTAACTCAATAATCGACCGCTTGTATAGCAGAGTGTAAGCGCCACTTAGAATCATTTGCAGAGTAGTAAAACCACGTGACTTTTGGCTACAGGTCCAAGACGTTTGCTTTCCATGAAATATAAGATCGTTTTCAGCAGCTCGACCGTTTTTTTTCAGCACCCTGTTAAACCTACATTTTCCACAGTTTCACAGGGTACTGTACAAAACGGCAGGGCTGCTGAAAATGATCTTATATTTCATGGAAAATAAATAGTTTTCGTCTTGAAACTGCAGCCAAAAAGTCACTTGGTATAGCTACACTTTTTTGATCACCAAGAAGTAACACCAATGATCAGTTGCAGAGTGCTCCACAATGGCGCTAGCGTTTTCATACTGCTGTGAAACTTCTTTCATTACCCTAAATAGAGAAAATTTTACACAAAAAATGTACATTTATAAAAGTATAGTACCGAGAATTTGACACGACTCTGGACCTTCTATTAGCATAATTTATCAGCTGATATCTTGTCTATATTTATAATCCCGATTGTATGCTTTTATAAACGGGAAGCATCACGAAGACTTTCGAGGTGTAATACCAACACAAATCTAAAGGACCTACTAGTAAATTTCACGATTTGCTTGCGGTCGATCTATATGCATGCATAAAGGTCAGGATCATGTCAAATTCTCCGTGCTATAGCAACAACACAGGATGGTTTATTCATTACATGTACAACACGTGATGTGCCCTCACTATCATTACCACATGATTGCATAAAATATAATATACTGTAAACAAATATTAATATTCATGGCGGATTAAGTTTCGTTAATGTCGCGTATGGACTAGGTCGCAAAATTAATTCCTCTCAAATAATTGACATCAAAAATACGTAATAAGATATTTTTCTTCCATTAATTTAAATTCATGAATTAAAGAAACCACCAAATAATTTTTTTAACAAAATCCGCGAAGTTTGATACCCACGAAATACAACAACCGAAAAGCTAATACAAGTAGTGCGAGATTACATCTAGCAAATACCTTACAACTAAGAGCTATATATAACCTAAGAGCTAATAGCTTTAAGCATTTCGTACAACTAAACATTTACGGAAACGCTGAGACCTAATTAAAGTAACAAAGCGAACAGATGCCAGTTTATCTGTCTGAAATCTTCATAAACTTCACGAGGGATATTGAAATACATATAGTCCAGTCAGGATAAGAATCCAGTGACACAGCGGTCGAGTCCACTTTTAAAAAGACCAAAGACCTAAATCACTTAATTGAAAACGGAGAGAAAATGCAAAATAACATGCAGCGGATTCTGATATTTTGCATGAACATTTTGTTCGCCATCCTTTTTAAATGACCAAAATCTCATTTTGAAGAGCTTAGCTTCTTCTACTGCATGATGTAACTTATTTTTTTCTAACTCTTATAGAATTAAAAAAAACAATTGTTTGAATGAGGCAGATCGGGTATTTTGATAAAATTGGAATTTCTATAAAACTGAGAGTAGGTCTGGCTCTTTGAGGTGTATTGTTTTATTCCTTGACCGATTTCAATAAATGAGGTATCATTTTAAAGCAGAATAATCAATCTATTGCATAAACTTATTAGTTTTTTCCTATGTATATTTAAACAGGAGATATAAGGTATTAAGAACAAACAAGATTTCGCGAGATTTCAGAAAACTGCCGCGAGATATTGTGAGATTTGGTAGATTTTTCCAATCTTTGTATATTTAGGTCTTTAAATTGAAAAGGCTTAAACTGTACTAACAACTATAATTTCACAGCTGTACAAACATGTTATATATGCTGTACCGGTTCAGACAATGATTTAAATCTATTTGCGTACACATAAACTGCAACGTCACTGTCACAATATCCTAACTAGACTGTACACGAGCGTTATAGTATCCGAGTAAGAGTGCAAACTTGGTCGTGCTTGAGAAAATGGTATAAGAGACTGATGCGCATCTCATATGTATGAGTATAGAGTTATAAAGTGTAGCAATATTACGTGACTTTTGGCTACAGCTGATGTGCCGTTCAATTGTCCATGGAAAATGTAGGTTTCACAGGGTGCTTGAAAAAATGGTTAATTTGCTACGCGCTCTTGAAAATACTGAATGTTATCACTAAACGATGAGATATAAATAAATACTGTAGCACACAGACAATCCAAAGCCACACAGAAACGACGGCAGCGCCTAGCCATCCACGCAAGAGTCAGACAAAGAACGAACCATCCACATCCCCAAAATGGATACTTCAAGCAAGCCTATATACTTACTCCGCAATGAATGACACACTGTGGACTTCGAATTATGAGCATAATTAGCCATAAAGGGAGGTAATTATATATGATAACTACACTGAAGTATATTTTTAACATAATTCAACAGGCAACAATACCAACATTACGCGAATATTTGACAATTTTATTTTATTTTTGCAATTCACCAATATGTGAGGCAGTCCCTTTAACGCCTCATAAATAGAGAGGTTGCGAAAGGCAACGTGTAACATGTACCGTTGGCATAGTGCAGTTGTATGTTTAAATGACTTGAACTGTGATCAAAATTTTTTTTTATAGAAATCTATAATTCATTTTGTACAAAATACGTTTTACCTTTTAATGAAAAGTTTATTTGCTTCCTGGAAAAACACCACAATTTCTGTCAGAAAACACAGGAGATGCCATAAGCAGACTCTAAAACTTAAATATTTTCTAGGGGGAACATCCTCAAGCCCCCATTCAGCAGGGCGGGGGACACCCCCTCCCGCACCCCCCCCCCTAACTGCCCTTTTGACAAAGTTGCACCCTGCTCTTTTCAAATCCTAGCTTGAGCACTGGTGCGTGTACGTGAAAACTATTTGTGCGTATTTCGTCATCAAGGTATGTGTAGTTTCTACAAGTAACGAACGTGTGACAGACGAAACTTAATGTGTACTATGTCACACAGGTATACTAATGCACGGGAAACCTAAGATTTCATCCACCGTAGTCTCATTGAGCTTATGTAAACACTAATTATCAATTCACGAAGAAATCATGTTACAACTGTCTTGTGATTTTACACGTGCGCGTTGTGTTTCGCAAGTCAAATCTAATAGCAACGTGTACGTATACATGTACGGGTAGCTACGCGTACAAGTAGTCGATGAAAATTAACATAAAGACACATAGATGTAATGAAGTGAAAAAAAATCGTCTTGGAATTGTAGCCCAAAGTCACGTGGTATTGCTACCCAGTTATATATGTTTATAAATACGAATTCTAACTATTTTAAGACACCAGGGTACTGTTGTATCATAGCACTTACGGAAACCTTAAACTTACGCTTAAATTTTACGGCCGTATATATATATAAGTGCCCACCAAAAATAAGTATACAGTAAATAATTGTTGCAAAATATAACTTGTGTAAATTATTCAATAACTGTTTATCAGACGGTCATAATTATACTAGTTTCTGAAACTGCAGTTATTAAATGAGTCAAAATAGAGATAGAAATAAAAATGAAGACGTTTGTAATATAAATAACTATGTGATCAAAAAGGCTGAATTGTCCATCTTTTTGTGACAAAGTTACCATTCAAGAGAGACAAAGAAACTTTAGATTTTGCACCTAGGGTACCAATTAATGTATGGCCTTTCCATTTAAGAAACAAAAATTCAGTTTCTTCAAATATATTGTTGCTTTACTGTTCTGCAAATAGTACTATTACAGGCAAGCAAGTGGGCAAATAACATCTGTATACTTATTTTTGGTGGGCAGTATATATTGCTTTTACTACTACAATGTACAACTTTCGGAATGGTATGTAGCTGTCTACATTCAGATCACCTCGGCCTTTATGCATTGCAATAGACCTCTGACATAAAAAGGCGCCATTTGGTGTCACACCGGTGAAAGTACTTCCGGGTCGTAGTATGCTAAAATAGTTCCTATGAAAACTTTAATTCTGTTCTGTTCTTGTACTGTTTGACTGTGGTAACCGTGAATTGTTGACCAAAATTCCTATATATATTTCAAATATGGACTTTCTGTCAACAGCTAACAGCCTTTAATTTATCTTTTTCTAGATTACTACACCCTGACTGAGGGCTGGAAATGTGTGGGTGCTTCGGCCGAATCAGCTGTTGGGTATTGGAAAATAGCATAGTCTACCTGGGAGACTTGAAATAGCAGGAAAACAACACAGTTAACCTGGCATTTTCTGTGACTCATTTATGAGGACAGTGTATGTATTCTATGGAAAAGGCCACAGGAAATCATTTGGGAAATCAGTGTGACTCAGGGAGAGACATGAAATTGGGTCATTTTGCATAGAAATGATAGTAGAAAATTTTACCGGTGTGACACCATATTGAAACTATTTTCAGTCACATGATTAGAAAATGGCAGCCCCCAGTCTTCAGTACACATTATGTCAATACATGTTCACACAAATATATAGATCTATATAGATATATTATACAAGTAAATACGCACTACAAAATTCCACGGAACGATTAATCACATGTGTGCCAGGCGATAAGTTAACTCGAAATGATCCGAATGTCAAGTAGTATATTTTGTAAACAAACCCGCTTAAATATGGGTCATGTTTGTTGATGTTTTCGACACGTACGTGCTTGGGAAATATAAATTATGAATAATATTTAAAGATATGGGTTTTTTCTTTTATGATATGTCTTCGTATGATCATAAAAATAAGAAAACTGTTCGGGAATGATAAAATAACCCATCTTATTGACGGATACATAATTTGTTACTTTTACGCGTAGGTAGCGACTTTTAACTCACGGCCTGTTGGCTTTGGTGTATTACTACAGTTAGACACGAGGTTATTTACCGGAGATAAACGGAAATGGCCGAGCTTAAAAAATTTCACGATTGTAGCTGTCTACTGAATAAATGTGGCCTCCGTAGCTCAATGGTTAGCGCGCTTGCCGTCGAATCTGGCGACCCGGCTTCAACATCGGGGGGAGGTACACTATACACTCATGGACTTTAAAAACGCCTCACCTAATTTAAAGTCCAATATCGCTCAAAGTATTTATGTTATTGCAATATAATTTTACAAGTGTATTAATTAATTGATCTGTCCTACGTGTAAATCAGTTTTGTTTGTAATAAAATGTTGTCTTATTATTTTCTAGGAATCCCGTAACCGCACTCTCCCTAGGAAAAAGTGTGGGATTTTCAATACAGGCTACGCAAGGCGTTATACTCTTAATGTGCTCATATTTGTGAGATGGTGTAGGCCCACTAATTCGTCGAATACACTTGTTTATCTTTTTTTTATCCTTTTATTTAAACATCTGCAAGTTTTCAGAATGCTGGTTTACTTTTACATACGCTCTAACCTATCGCATTTAAACATGTTTAAAAGGATAAGATTTTGAATTTGCCAATTTTAGAAATAAAACTTAAAACTTGATGATTTTGAATGTCTTTGCAATGCGTGTACGTTCTTTTGTTATTGACTTTATTCATGCTTGTTTTAAGGTTCATTCTATGGGGCGAAAATGTGTATTTTTCTTCAGTGAATTAAATACCCTTTTTGCTTATTAACACATTAGTCTCATACATCACAGTTCAACTTATCTATATCAACGAGTGTGTTGTTATATTCACTTGTTATAAAAATCTTTATATAAATAGTTAATAACATGATAGGTATACATTTTTCAAAATGTCAGTCTCATTTATTGGGTAACAAAATGTTAGAAAAATTAGAAATTGAGGTTGTCAACATTTGATCAAAGTCATGCCTGCTTATTTATTTAAATAAAAGCAGTCAAAATGCATTGATTTTGAACAATAAAATACATCAACATGAATTAAAATCTATCACATGTGTATGTGTGAAGGACTACTTTTAATAAATCCTAAATAGTTTAGGGTACGGTGGGTCTGATGGACCAGATAGTTGTTGGTTTGTCCATAACCGATTTTATCGGGTCTATAAGACTTAACATTTGATTATTTGGACAAGTTTAAAGTTACCACGAAAGAACTGAAACAGGTTTATGGAAAATTAATTAAAACTTTAGTATTTCTTTCAATTATAAACATATTTTAGTAAGATATTCCTGTCCACTGTGTTTTTATTTGTTTATATACCAAAGAAATTGCTTATTAAAATGTTATCTTTAGTCGTACTGGTCCCTGTTAATGTTTGTTCCGTCCGTTAGCCCGTTTCTTTTGACATGGGAAAAACTGCTGTATTTGGTCAGTTTGTGAGTTAAAATTGTTAAATAATACTCAAAAAACTCTTTGCAGATAATATAGCATGACAGTAACCTCACACCATCTGTTTTAGCTGTAATAAAAGGAAAATGTCTGTTTTTTCAACAGTGATACTTTTCGATGTTGCTTGTCAAGAAATAGGGAAAGATCAGAGGAAATTACCACATTGGGGCTTTGAAATAAACATTCCGCTGCTTAAATTTGTTCACTTCAAGTGGATCACATAAATATTTAGGTTTCACAGGGTAATGGAAAAATCGGTAAAGCTTCTGAAAAAGATCTTTTACTTCATGGAAAGCAAATAATTTCCCCCTTAGCGTGGCGTATATTTCATAGAAATCGATGAAAAAATAAAATTCTTATGTCTATTTTATTTTCCAATGTTTACAAATTTCTTCTTGTAACTGTAGCCAAAAGTCACGTGGTATTGCTACACTGTATACGACATTATGTATATTATTTGATGTAATACTCTGTACGCTTATTCGCACAGGAAAATCCAATATACTAAAAACCATTACAATGTACATCATTGACATTCTATTTGCCACTCATTTGAGGAACTAAACATGAAATAGTGATTTATGTGTCATTTTTCACATCACCATCTTGCCTTAAATATTTTTTGGATATTAACAGAACACAGGTAAATCGTGTTTTTGTGTTAAAAGTGGTTTTTTTAGGTTTATATTTGTCAAAAAATAAACTGGTTGCGTGCATGTTTAACAGTTCTGTTTAACTACTAATAATTGCGAATAAAATTTCAGTCGAACCCATCTCTAATAATATAATGTACTCTTGAATCATGTATAAGCTATTTAAACGATTTTGATGAAACAGTAATACTTAATGCGAATGAGACTTTAAATTTTTTTTAAATTGAATTGAATTGCTTTAATTTAATTTTGGGGTGGGTGCATATAGCAATGGGTTTTACTTACGTTGCAACCGATCTTAACAGATCGATCGTACCCTTGAAAAAGACACCAAAAACAACAGTCCGGGGATTAAATTTTATTGAAATTGTCAATGAATTTTACGGAATGGTTGAACGTTCCAGAAATGTAAAAATATTTCCATATATCAATGAATGATCAAATTTGCGACCAAAAATACATTATATATTGAACGCCCTTCGCACTTATGCTGGTAGACAGGCGAATACGTCCAACAGGAAATTATATTTGAGCCGTTCTCCAGGAAAACCGGGCTAAGTGACAAAAATATGAAAATCATGATACTATAGCTTTAGAAAGAAAGACTCTTTTGAACAGTTTCTGAAAATCTGAGCAAAATATAACATCAAATAACAAAGTTACAGACTTTTAAAACTAACCACTCCTACTTTGTTAGTGACGTCGCACGTTATTTGACGTTACGTTAACAAGAAGTTCATAAATTCAGTATTTGGTGAGTTCTTGGCGTAAACATTTCAAAATTGTATCACATTTTAGAATTAAATACCTTTTTTAAAAAACATGTCTAAATCGTGAATTTTAGCTTTTAGAGAAACGTAGCTACTGTTTTCAACCACTAACCCCTCGTTTTCTCAATGTGGATACTCTTCAGAAATTGGTCACTATAGCAACGACAGAAGATATGTTAACAAGATTCATGAGAAAAAATAAAGAATAGACATAGTTCTTTATTATCGAAGAACTTAAATCTTAACCTTATTACATAAATATATAGTGAAGTGCAGTTAACATGCATACTATTTTCAAACTCAATTTTGATATAATTATGTTTCCCCAATAATTTCATTTACAATTATAAAAAAAATTCTCTAAAGGGCACTACAATTTTCATCAAAATCATTATTATTAAAAAGGATTATGTTTTTACTTAAACTATTACGTTTTGACATAACTGGTGTTACGGTTTGACTATATTACATTGTATATAGGGTTAAGTTTTTGTTGCGGTTACGTTTTGACTGTAAAGAATGGAAAATTCAGCCTATTGAATCACATTTGAATCGCATGGTTATTTCAATTCAGAACACCTTAATCGTTATTTCTATCTTTTTTTACCTACATAATAGCTATAGTTTCAGAAAATAGTATAATTGTGATGTTCTGATAAACAGATATTAAAAACATTAACCAAGTCTAATTTTGCAACAATTATTTACTGTATACTTATTTTGGGTGGGCACTGTACAGTGAATATGCGGGCATGACGAGATTCATTCGTCATACCGACAGATAATGACTATGTTTGATCACAGTAAATGTTCAGACATTGCACTTTATTATACCTCACTTTTTTCTACGATGCTAAACTCCCATTGTCCCACAACAATATACAAGATAACCATTGATGCAAAGCATCAAAGGGCGCCATAAAAGAATTTCTGAAAACTGTAAAGACATATATGATTGATCTTTATAAGAAACAGCAGGTGTTGTATTTTTCAAAATATAATGGCAAAAGTGAAATACAAAAAATATATTTTCATCTTGAATATTAAGGATCTTAGTTTGTACCTTAATCCTCTTGTACAATGAAAGCACAGTCATGTCTACTGTTTATAACTACTAGTATTACATTCATGGCTGTAAACATTTTGCTAGACTTATAATATTGTTCGGTATAATAAAATAAATATCAGATGCCTGCCTGCGTGGCATTGATATTGTCAACCCTCGAAACCGAATGTCACCCTCGGCTTCCCCTCGTGGTGACATTCTGTCCGCCGTCATACCAGCTAAAACGTCATTAATGCTACACTCACAGCAACATTGACCTTTGGACCATACTAGATCGATAATTAAACAAAAATGTACGAGTTTTCCGTTCTATTTAGTATTCCGATAACCTTTCGACCTCAACATATTTCGAAACGATCGTTTGATTGGCTAGACTGGATGTCGCGTCATCCATAGTTGTTCAATAATCGTGAAAGTGCGACCATTTGAATTTTCCGCTTGTTTCCGGTGTATATACTGAACGCCAAATAACGCTAGCAAACCTAATTCGCAATTCTGGCTTATGTTCACGATAGTTGTGCGAAGGGTGGGTATTCAAGGACAGAAGTGTTCATATAGCTGATACCCGTAATATACCATTTGAATGATTAATGTGACAGACACTTTCATAATCGGCTGATAGGCTACCCGTAATATAGCATTTGAGAGAATGAATAAAAAAAATAAAAAGTTATGTGACAGGTACTGCAATTATCGATATTTACCTGTCCTAATAGGTAAACATGAGATGGTTGAATAGACTGGGGAAGTATGATATATATGCTGGCTGCCTATGGGTTCAACACTGATTAAACATAATGGTTTAAATCAGTCCTACACATACTAATTGGTGACACTTCGTAAAGTATTGTTATTTGAATTAAGTAACAAATTTATTTTGGATTATATGTGCGTTTTGTCAATGCTAAATGTTGACACTAAAAAACGGCGATTTTTGCATGAAAAATACATTTTTGTCTAAATGTCAAACGTTATCATTATTGCATTTTTTTAAAACGAACTCACTTGATATGTGTTTCATAGTCCCAGGGGCATGCCAGACTTGAAATTAAGTGTTGGTGTTTTATTTACTAGAAAAACACCAGGCCCCACTTCCACGAAAAAACTTAAGTTATTGCTCAGCTGAGACTGCTATTTTTTATTTATTTTAGGACTACATTTATAGTCTTGTAATGTATATTGCTACATGAAACTGTGTATTTATTGCTAAATAATGATATAGGAGGTGATTTTTGTATGTAATGCTCATGGAAATCCAACAGGAATGAATAATAAAGAACGTCATACTTGAGCCTGTTATAACAGACTTAAGTTTTTGCTTTAGATGTTTATAACTTTAAAACACTATTTTCTGTAAAAATTGGACTTATTATGTATTGCTCTATTAAATAGGCATCTAATTGTGATGAAACAGTTAATACAAGTATACATGAAAGTGATTTAACCAACTAAATGTGTTTTTAAAATAGCAGTCTCAGCTGAGCAATAACTTAAGTTTTTTCGAGGAATTGGGGCCTGGGCCCAGAATTACAACCAATACTTACATTCAGCACTCAACACTCAACTATTGAAAATGTAACATAATGATCTAGTATTTGTCCTACATTGCAAATCTTGATGAGGAAAATGTATAGAACTGTTATATGAATGTTGAAAATAACATTTGATCCATTTTCTTCGCCATTGTGTACTATTTATGAGGTATAGATGCAATTATTGAATCTGAGTGCTACACTCAGCGCTCAGACTGATAAATTACATTTATAGCGTACAATTACACTAAATTACATTATGAAATAAGCCAAAAATAATATTTAGTACCTAGTTTACATCATTACCACTTTTTACTCTAAAAATTGTTGTTAATTAACCTCAAAAGAGGGATTTTCAATATTTGAGTGTTGAGTGCTGAGTGTAAGTATTGGTTGTAATTCCGGGCCCTTATGTCGATGTGTTATTTCGACAAGGAACTCACCATGTTTGCTTCCTGCTGTCACTGTTGTTAACATAGAACAGCTTGTATTTCAAACATAGTAATCAGCATAATCGATAACCACATCAAATAATGAATTTTTATTATGTTTGTAATATATCAACTTTACAACCGATCATATAGAGAATAATAGGTTCGTATTGTGAATGAAAACGTTTATCCGGCAAGGCGGAAGAATTTATCGGGTGAGCCGTAGGCCGAGCCGGATAAACTTTTACTTTATTCACGTCACTAACCTATTATTCTATTTATCCAGTCGCTTAATCTGCTCAGTAAGGGGATCAAACTCGGGACTATATTGTTACTCTTTCATTAACAAGCACGCAACATCACATTCGTTCCGTGACGTCACGTTAACATGACGTCGGACATCTTGATAGATGTCGTGTAGACGCAGGGTAAGTCGAAGAAAATAACCGATCAACCACCAGCTCATTTAGGATAGGAAAACCTCACCTTCGGGCACGGAATTGCAACCGGCGACTCTCATATAAGAAGAAGTCCGTCAGATCACGTGGTAAGGTGACGGATCATCACTAGTCACATGACAAGGTTACCGATTATAGCTAAGTTTAATCGGCACCCCGTTAACTGGCAGATTTTGCCGGAAGTGACTGGATAAATGATAATTACATAGAAATCCAAGTATTTATTACCGTTGTCATCTCGTTTGTTTACGAATTTCGCGCTGTGTAGCAAATATATAATCATGCGCCAAAGATGGAGTAAAGTATAATGCGACAGTTTATCCACGATGTATGCGATTTCGATATAATTTATAAGAAATTTTAAAGGTAAGATATACTACTTTATTCAATTTGGTAAATTACTTAAAGTAGAATCAATAGATATGTGTTTTTTCTCATTTTAGAGCTTTAAATAAACCTTGTTACATAATAGTAATTACATAATGTCAAAAATAGCAGGTATTATTATTTTACAGTGCTGTGTTTTATGGATATGAAAAACTAAAACCGACCACAGGCTAAAAGATCTCAAGTAATTAGGTTATGAAAATATCAGTGTAGCAATACCACGTGACTTTTGGCTACAGGTCCAAGACGAAATTTACTTTTCATGAAATGTAAGATCTTTTTCAGCAGCTTGACCTTTTTCCAACACCCAGTGTGCTGGACAAAACGACACAGCTGCTGAAATAGATCTTATATTTCATGGAAAGCAAATACGTTTCCCCTTAGCGTGGCGTATATTTCATAGAAATCCATGAAGAAATAAAACACTTATGACTATTTTTGTTTTCCAATGTTGACAAATTTTGTCTTGGACATGTAGCTAAAAGTCACGTGGTATTGCTACACTGAATCAGGTAAATCAGGTAATGACAATTTGATATTTCATCCAATCTATCGACACTGTCTCGGATTCCTCGATTTTATCTACATCTAATGTAACAAGTCCGTAAACATATCAACTAAACGCTATCTGTCTGGTATAATGTAATATTAACCAACCGTTGCTATAGCAACAGCAAATTCAAAGGTATTGTCTCTTAGACTTATTAATCGTGTCGTGGCATCTGTGACAAAGACCATGTTATCTCGAAATATTTATAACAAGAAGCTATTAAATAAAATGTTGTTTCATTATTAATACCACGGAATCAATGTGGTTGTGTTAAGGCTGGATAAATTAATACCGGGGTTTACATTTCCTTTCATGCCGCGACCATGCCACGTGATATTGTATATAACACCGCGTTTAAACCAAATCATTGTATGAATTATTGTGATACTATAGTTGTTTGTGGCGACAAACATGTATATATGTTTATGCCATTAAAATTTCTTGAACTTGAACTATACAATTCAACTGGTATGACATACTGTGAGACTTATTGCAAGACCATACTATTCAACGTGTATTCCTTATTGCGATATCCGGAAGTTGACTCGTTTATACACTGAGTATGAGTAAATTGTAAATATGTGTCAAAACCTAGAACAGTTGTGTCGCATTTTTACAACGAAAAAGCCGTAACAAATTGTTTGGCTTTAGAGAATCGACTTTTCTAAAGTTACATGTTACGTTGCATTGACGGTTGTGTTGCGTTGTACTGTGCTACGTTACGTTACGTTACGTTACGTTATGTTAACTTTACATGTTCGCCAGCATTCTCTGGTCACATATTGTTGCATCACAACTTAGCTAGAGAAGCAATGCTCTTTCTGGAAAGACTTTATAGTTTATACTGATAAGGTAATGTTCTGCAGTAGCTTTACGTTTGTTCTGTCGTGAACTTGCGTTTTCTGTGGCGTGAACTTAGAGTGCTCTGTGTACCGTGAATTCTCACGTTCTGTACACTGGGGAATTGTGTTTCTGTATCTAAAAGTACAATAAGATGTATGTTGTTTTCCTCCTTTTATTTTTAACAAGTTTTAAGTTCAAGAGTCAGATGAATTATGTAATTTTATAAATGATAACCATATCAAATATATATGTAATATCAATATCAATAGTAACAATTAATATCAATAATAACAATTAATATCAAATATCAATAACACAATTAATATCAAGTATCAATATCAATAACATAATTAATATCAAATATCAATACCAATGATAACCATCAAATACTATGAGACCTTTGATTCTAAAACTATAATGTTATACGAATTATAGGTTTAATCCGAATATCATACAGCTGAAAATTTTCTACTGAGAACATTATCCCCGTTAACTTATTTAATAACCGATTTAAATCATTCAGAAAAATAACCCTGTTACATTAAATTTATATAAAAAACATTAATTCCCAAAAGATAACTTACAATTTACCATCAAAGTTTCCCCGAATATAAATTCTAACTGACGACATCTTTATACAATAATTACCTCCATTACTTTTAGTAACCCAATTATTCATATTAACCGACCGCATCAAAGAGCGGAAAGCGCAATATTAACTTCCCATCAACTCTTGGTCTTAAAATCTAAATTCAACAATGCCCATTTTTCAAGTCCAACGAAACAAACTATACACTTCAAATATAGTTAAAACATACATATTAAAAATGAACAATATAATTAACCTACACATTGAATTCTGAACAATTCTGTAATAATTATAATGAACAATGTACTTGAAAAATATTAAGCAGATACAAAAATAGCTATGTACATAATAACTGAGTCTGACTTACCTAAAAGTACAATAAGATGTATGTAGTTTTCCTCCTTTTATTTTTAACAAGTTTTAAGTTCAAGAGTCAGATGAATTGTGACTCTAAGACGTGAAACCGACATCAAGGAAAATTCCGGTAAGCCATACGATAATATTACTATAATTTCGGTAAAAACAGCCGACAGTCAATTTCACTAATTTTTAATGCACAATACCACCTCCTCCGTGAAATTGACTGTCGGCTGTTTTTACCGAAATTATAGAATAATCAACTTTAAATGTTAATCGGGGTTGATTTGAAATTTCATTTACAACAACAACAACAACAACAACCGTTTATTACGCTCAATTCATGCACAACATGAAAATATGAGGATAACAGTCAATGTTATATAAAGAACAAAGAACGAGGCTACATAAAAGTGGTATAAAGGTGAGCCACGATACACATATAGTTTATATACACGATCAACATAAATAAATTAGACAAAAGAGTGCGGACAAATAATATATTTGCATTTATATGTAGGTTCTACATTAGGTTTGAAGCAGTATAATTTTAAATAACTTACACAGCTTTATAAAATTTGTTTTGTTTTTTATGTTCATAAGTTGTTCAAGTTTATATGTATTAGGTCGATTATAGAACGTCGGATCTATGAATAGTTTTCTTTGGTTGCTAAATTTATTGCATTCAAGTAGATAATGAAACTCGTCACCTATTTTGTTATGGCAAGTTCTACATTTCCTAAGATTAAACGGAGTTCTAGACCAATTTCCAGTTTCGATAGGCAGGCGATGGTTCCTGGTTCTGAATCGTATAGCATAAAATAATAGCGAATTTGGAGTGGTTGATAAGTACGATTCGATACCAAAGTTGGTTTTAAAAATTCTATAAAATGTACTTTTACTAGAGTTATCTATTAGGGAATACCATTCATTTAAGAATATGTCTTTTAATTTTCGTCGGATGGTTAGTTTTAACCAATCATTTTTAGGGAAATCATGTTCAGTCCATATATTGTTGAGACCACAGTTTATTAGAATATTTTTCACATTGTACATCCACGGGTATTTACGTTTCAACATTTCATCATTAAAATTTCTTGTTAATGATAATATATTCCGGTAGACTAGGGATGACAGTTTATTTGGTAAAACATTTTCTTCTATTGTACAGATTCTTGACCAAAATGATACAATCTTTTCGTCTATTTCAAGTTTGAGAGGTGTGCATCCAGTTTCACCATATACCATGTAACTAGGAGTCGAACGTTTGACTTTTAAAATGTATTTAAGGTATTTTAGTTGTACTCGCTCTAAGACATCAATTTTTCCAAATCCCCATATTTCTGCACCGTATAGTAAGATAGGTTTGATTGTTTTGTTGAACAAATCTATTTGTAGGTCAATTGGTAGTTGTAAGCGGTTAGAATTTCTTAATAAGCGGGTTGCTTGGGTTGCTATATGATTTTTGCACGTATTAAAGGATCCATTTTTGCTAAAATATATACCTAAATATTTATACTCTTTTACTACTTCTAACTTTTGATTGTTGAGGGTAAAATTATACAACGGCTGTCTTCCTTTTGAAAATACCAGTACCTTGGATTTAGATGCATTTACTGTTAATTTCCAGTCGTTGCAGTACTTTTGATATATATTTAATGCATTTTGTAACTCTTCCGACGACTCAGCTAGGATAACTGTGTCGTCAGCGTATAATAGAATGAAAATTTTCAAAAGGTTGTACATCTGGTCAATGTGTTGACCATTTGGAATGTTAATACCATTTATGTTTTCATCATTTTCAAAAATATCATTAAGATCATTTAGGAATATTGAAAACAACAGGGGAGATAAATTTTCTCCTTGACGCACGCCAATGTTACAAGAGAAAAAGTTCGACAACTCTGAATTTACTGAGACACATGATTTGATATTATTATACATGTTTTTAATAAGTATTTGGCATTTTCCTGTGATTCTCATTGATGTTATTTTGCTCCATAGTCCGTTTCTCCACACTGTATCAAAGGCTTGTTTTAAGTCAATAAATGAGCAGAATAATTTATTGTTACTGTTATTTACATACTGTATGATTTGATGGAGAATAAACATGTTATCTGCAGTTGAGAACCCTTTTCTAAATCCAGCTTGACAATTATGTATCATTTCGTTGGATTCCAAGTATTTGGTTATTCTTGTGTTTATTATACATGTGAATAATTTACCTAGACAACTGAGTAGTGTTATTGGCCTGTAGTTTTCGGGTTTCGTTATATCACCTTTATTTTTGTAGATTGGATTTATAATACCAATTGTCCAAGATTCGGGGATAATACCATGGTCAAATACTAGATTAAACAGTTTTTGATAGATAGTTTTCATCAGGGGGTAGGAACTTTTGATTTGCTCATTAACAATTTTATCACACCCACTTGCTTTATTGTTTTTTAGTAATTTGATAGCCTTTTCTATTTCATTTTGCGTTATTGTATTATTGATATAGTCGTTTGACAGGTCATTATTTTGGTTGATATTATTTAGCTGTTCATCGGCTAAATTATTAGTGTCATCAATGTTTTCTTTAAAATTTATATTTTTGAAGAAGGTATACAAATCATTTAAGTTAGCTTCCGGTTTTCCAGTTTTTTTGGGATTCAGAATTTTCCAATACTGTCTAGGATCTTTATTTTTTAACTTTCGAAGTTTGGTTATATTTTTCCTTTTATTTTCATTATGATAGTGATTCAATGTTTTTTTATATAGTTTGCTTGTTTCTTTTAAATTATTTTTATTTTCTGGCGTCTTTCGTAGTTTATATAAGTGCTTTGCCCTATGGAATTTGTTTCTATATTTTTGACATTTATGGCCAAACCAAGGCGGTTTATCTTTGATTTTGATATTTTTATTTTCATAATTAATGAATCCAAATGTTTCTTTAGATGTGTTTAAGAATAATGAAGAGATTGCATTTAATAAATCATCCGCGTTTTGTTGTTCAAATGTTTCATTCGATTCATATAGGCGCAATGTTTGTTCAATATTTTCTATTTTTGTACGATCGATATTATTGAGGAACTCGTCCGCTTTTGATTTATCCCACAACCTTATAGAAGGTTGTGTGTTTTCTTCAACATATGTATCTAGTTTATATTTTAGGTCTAATGATAACTCTATGGGACAATGTACATCAGAAAATAATGGTGAATATTCTAGAACATTAAGTGATGCTACATGTTTAAATAGACTTGAACTACTAATAAAATAATCTACTGTACTAACATTTTTACATGTCGGCTTACCAGGAATATCATCTTTAGTTCTTCCATTCAGTATGTAAAGGTAATTGAATTGTAAAAAATCTAACAATTGGTGACCATAGTTATTTGCACTCTTGTCACTGCTATCACGTGATTTGTTTATATTTTCAGAAAGATCAAATGTTTTCATTTCATTCGAGTACTCTGCACAGACATCATCAAGATTTTGCGATTCAAAAAAGTCAACATCTATTTCTATGTAATCTTGCAGACTCTTTGTCCTGCAATTAAAATCGCCGAACAAACAAATGCTGTCGTATTTACTACGAAAACGACTTAATTCAGTTTGAAACTCTAGAAATGGATCTTCTGTAGAATATATTGAATTTTCAGGTGGTATGTACACGACACCACATAACAAATCATTTTCAGAATTACATAGCGTTTTTGAAATTGTGAACCACAAAGCTAACTTTGAGTCAGTTTCTAAAATTGATATATATTTGGTTAGAGTGTCTTTCACTGCTAACGCAATTCCGCCTGATTTTCTATTTGTGAGGCATGTTCTATTTTTAACAAATAATGAGTATCCTGGTAATGAAATATAATCCGATTCATCCAATTTCGTCTCCTGGAAACCTATTAAACTATAGTTATTTAAAACTTCAAGAAAGTCGGGACATATTGTCTTTGACTTGAGTCCGCAGACATTTACGGACAGAATTTTCAAATATTCTGATTGACTGACAGTATTGCTTTTCACATTTTCAGACGAAATTGGTTGATTTAATGAGTTAGCGTTACGATCAGTCGCCTCTGTTGCAGGCTGATTATAGTTAACATAATATGGGTATGCACAATAATAATATATAGGTACAGCAATATAATGTGATGGATAAGAAAACAGTCCTGCATTATCATAATAGAATGTTTCATGCATATATTCTGAAAAACAATCACTATTATATACACTGTGTGTCCCGGTATAATAAGATGGTACATAATTATACGTCACACTGTTCATATAGTTATTCGGCAGTATTAAATTATGTTCCCACGTATGATCTAAGTCAAAACAAGGAACCCGTGCATTACTATTATTGAACACCGAACACGTTTTATCAATGAAAGTATTAGCACTGTTTACATGTTGGGAGTTTAAATCGGACACAAAGTTTAAGTCACATGACTCACTATTCCTGTCCTACTTACACGTATCGTCTGTTACCGATGATTGAGGAGGTTCCATGGGGTCTATGTCAATTAGAGGCTGCGGATCGTTATCATCAATGTTTTGGCGTTTTAGATTATTGTCTGTATCTATCGGAGACACATCTTTTCGCTTCTGTGATGGTCTCTCTATATCCAAAGCACTGTACCGATTAGGTGTTTCAAAGACCAAGGTTTTACCTGGCTGGTTCCAGTTGTCTGTGCGTCTAGGCGGGTTGCGCCACATATCGTTGATGTACGGGTTATTCGGATTTTGATTTTGAAAGTTCGGTGGTCGCCGAGTTTCGCCATGTTCGTATGCGTTTCTAGGAGCATAATCGTTATCGTGGCGTATGAATCGGATATGTCCGTATCTATCAGTATACGCCCCAGTGTTGGCATCAAACAGTTTGTTGTTTACATAGAGCCTGTCTTTGACTAACGACACGTTTTCTCCGAAGTCACTAAGTTTACGGACTACTGGATACAACTTCCTGCGTCTGTCCTCAATTTCTTTGGGAAAATGCTCGTATATTTTAACACTTCCTTTCGTTTTATTCAGTAATATACCAGCCTTTCTGACAGCATCACGATCACTTAGTGAGGAGAATTTTGCTACAACTGGTCTAGGTCGGTTCGTTTCTGCTGCCTTATGGGGATTTCCGACCCGGTAAACTCTGTCAAATTTTATTACATCTATGGACAGCGGACACTCTATATATATCTCAGTGTTGTCCACAAGGTTACGTTTCAATGATTGTTTTAAACTGTATTCCACATTTTCTCTGGCAGATGGATTTGCAGCATTGCTTTAACAGACGTTGGATTTTCAGATTGGTCGTCAGTTATATGCGTTTCATGATTTTCTGGACGGGCCTCTTCAACACCAAATATGATCAAGTTGGTTTCCATGACTTTTGTTTGTACATCAAGAAATCGTGTATTTAATTCAGAGTTTTGTGTTATCAAATTTTGGATTTCGGACTGCATTACATGATTTTGACGTTTAAGTTCTTGCAAGTTGTCAGTAGTTTGTTTATGTTTATCGAAAACTTCATCAGTAACATCGCTATATGTTTGGCAAAAAGATTCTACTTCAATAATTCTCTTGTCTAAGGATTTATTTTCTCCACGGATCTCCCTGAACTGAGATTTCAGGTAAGTCAAATCTTTTTCCATTGGACCAATTTTCTCAATACCTAGTTCTATAGTCTTCAGCCTAGAATTCATTTCCTGGATCATGCTAAACAGGTTTTTATCGTGGGTGGGGTACCCATGAAAAGTCGGATGCATCACTAGATTACTATGTACATGTATGTATGTACTACAGATTTAGGGTATTTTTCTAATCACATTATATAAGTTGGTATCCTAGCAACATGGCTGACACTTCGACTGTCTACAGATGTGTTTGATTAAAAAGTTATGTCACAATAAAAGGTGCGATAAGCCGTTCGTAAGAAATATGCAAAGTAGCCGGTTTGTCACCAATTAAGTCGGATCCTTGTGATAGGCAATCAGGAAGCCATTTACACGTTTGTGTCCCTAAAGTGTCATGTCAAATTGAGTAAATTATCGAAACAACTTTCAAAGTCCTTTTTCATTGGCTGAGACAAAATGTCTTAACTTCTATTCGACTTTTCCATTGGTTCGTATGGCTTACCGGAATTTTCCTTGATGTAGGTTTCACTTCTTAGAGTCACAATTCATCTGACTCTTGAACTTAAAACTTGTTAAAAATAAAAGGAGGAAAACTACATACATCTTATTGTACGTTTAGGTAAGTCAGACTCAGTTATTATGTACATAGCTATTTTTGTATCTGCTTAATATTTTTCAAGTACATTGTTCATTATAATTATTACAGAATTGTTCAGAATTCAATGTGTAGGTTAATTATATTGTTCATTTTTAATATGTATGTTTTAACTATATTGGGATTTTTGTAACCATTTAACGCTTGTGGACCATTTAGAATTAATATCTTTTGATAATGTAGAAGGTTTTAGATTAGGTTGAAGTTGTTGTTGTTGTCAATTTATAGTGTAGTACTACATCAGTACACAATATACGAGGGGTGATCAACAAATACGCGGAAAAGTGCTGTCATTTCTTTATTTGTCATTGTAAGTCGATGGAACTTTGTAAACATGAAGATAAATTTATTTCAAATTGATTCACCGCTAACCATCAATATTACCCAAAATCAGAACGAACGCGGTTTCCTATGGCAACGTCACTCGACGTCATGCGGCCCAAATTTTCATATTTTCCAACGTTGTACGTAGCAAACGATGACGTATCATTCGTGCGCTTGTAATATTATCATTTTCTTACGGGTGGGTTATGAATATGCAATGATATAACATTACATTCATTATTTCAAAAAATGTTTTAACGTCAATATTTCATTTTAGAGCCATTTGCATCGAAGTCATTGTCTAAGAATGAGTGTGATACAGAAATCGGCTGCGAAAATTTGTGTTGCGAACGAAATGTCATAAAATACCAATGGCAATATTACAAAATGCAACAAATATGTAATAGCATACACAACTGGTGTCTGTTTTGCATATTCTCTCATATATAGTCATGTGAAATCAATGCCGATATGCGAATGGGCTATACGACGTCAATAACGTCAAATTACGTAATCTGTATTAATGTTCTCCCGCAGCTATTTCTGATAATTTACTTGCAAGTTGCAAAGAAAAATAAATGAGATTCGGTTGACATATCAAGGAAGTGTATCTGGTTGTATAGCTATATTTTGAGAATCATTAAATGCGTTATACATAATGAATTGTGCCACGAATGAGTATGGACAATGATTTATGTTACGACGTCGTGATGACGTTGGGCCGGTGTAACGATAGTGACGTTGCGGTTTCTATGTTAGTTTCACTAAATAATTCTTTAGTCTTAATGTTTTTATAGGTATGTACTCGTAATTCTCCAATCTAGAACCCGACCGATTTTCTTTAAAATTGGTCACGTAACAAATATTTCAGAGCATTTTCCGCGTATTTGTTGATCACCCCTCGTATAATCATAGTTATCTCCAAATCAATTGAAAGTTGAATTAGGTGAAAAAGTGTAAGAGTGTGAACTTTAGAGCGAGAGTGTGTGAGAAAGGTCTTTCCCTTATTTCTTTCTTTCTACTTTCTTTCATTTGATGGAAATTACAACTAGTCGACATTGTTATTTCCATTGTAGATAATTGTCACTATCTTATATGTTTAGTTGACTTCAATTGACTGATGCTGATTCTATTCCTTGATGTTCTTGGTTCCACTATGGTATCTGGTATTTAACCGAGTGAGATGCAGCAAATTAATTAGTGTGTTCTGTTCAAGCCATGTCGGCCACAGTAGGGTAGTGAGGGTCACAGTGACCTATTTGATATACAGCTATCATAACAGAGGAAAATTGTTCATTTAACATGGTGTAGTAAAGGTCCTGGCACAGTAGCAGGTGTATGTATTTGTTTTATTGTTATAGTAATGATTACAGTAAAACTAAGGAAAGCACTTATTTTATTATCTGTTCTACAAAGATCTAAGTCTCAGGTAAAAACAGCCGACAGTCAATTTCACTAATTTTTAATGCACAATAGTAACCCCTTATCAATTATATAGATAGTACATAATTCTGCGAATACCGGATGCCTCTTAAGGTGATTCCCAGGTTTTTAAAAGAGCGCAGAATTTAAATCTTTAAAACTGTGTAAGCCAGATGAATTGATGACAATCATGCTATAATACAAACAGTTTTACTGCCTTGAGTATGAAAAGACACAATAATTTGTTTTTGTTTTCTAGACTGAAACGGTATGCTCATACTCCCAAGTAATTAAAGTCGCATTTCCATGGAGCGTATTATTTCGGCGCTGATTTTTTTCGGCACGTAATAACGCCCGGAATACGCGTACCGATATTTTAAAGAAAAGATAACTTTCAGGCCATAACAAAAGATGCAATTGCATGTTTTCTAGCCCATTTGAACGATTATGAAGTGGAGAAGATGGTGGTTGCGTCTTTGGTCAGACAAAATTGTTGATGTTTTTCAAAAAGACAGGGATACTTCTATGAGCTTCTTGTCAACCTGTTAAACAGAATTCATGTAATTTAAGATGAGTGGCGTCAATAAAACTTTACTAGAATCGAGGAAACTACACCAATTTATATCCCAAAAGCCATTTTACGCGCGTACAAGCGTAAAAAATCGCTACCCGAAGCGAATTTTTCGGCGCATAAAATATTACGCGCTGAAAAACGCGTCAATGGAAACGGCAACATGCAATATAGACTGAAGCGAAATATATTTATTCGGCGCATGTGACGTGCCGAATAAATACTAGCCGAAAACGCGTAGGTATTACGCTTCATGGAAGCTGGGCTTAATGCATACAGACCATAGTCCAAACATTGTTTACATAAAAACGCTAAACATATGCTGGTTAATAATAATAATAATGAGATTAATGACTTTATTTTACGAGGTTAACACATTTGCATACAAACACAATCTTCCATGAGGACCTCAACATATAATACATACATTTAACATGATAATTGCAAACATAGTAAACTTAACAAATGAAATGAAAGTAGTCAAACTTAACAATTGAATGAAAGTAAATAATAAAATTGACTTAGATGAATAATGAAAAGTTTGTACATGTATAAACAAGACTTAGCTATTCAAATACACACTATGAAACAACAAAACAATATAAACAAGTCAAGAGACAATAACATAATATTTACAATGAATCTAGAACATACTTAGTTTATTGGTAGTCCCAGTCTGGAAACTTCCATCTTATATACATTCTTTTGAATTGTTAATGAGTTTGATGACTGAACGTAAAATACTTATAAGGCAGACATTTACTCGATATGTGCGACACAATATTTTGTGACGTACGGTCGAAAAGACAAAAAGATTATATTAAGTCAGACAGGGAAGGCAGCACTCAACTTAATTAATGGCAACAGTTACTGTTGGTGAGTGGGGCTTTGGCTTTGGCATTTAGCTTTATGATTGCTGAAACTATAGTTCATTCTGTTTTTCGACAGCTTGGATTTGGGTGGATCGTTTACTTGTTCAGTTTGGCATTGTGCCTTGTATGTTTTTTTTATGTTTTCTGTGCTCGACAAGTTGAGTGCTGCCTTCCCTGATTGACTTAATACAACATTTAAAAAAATTTAAAATGTCGTTTTTTATGCACCCCTTCAAGAGCCTAGGGATAGTGCGTCTGCTTCGAGAGTGGGGGAGGTCCTGGGTACTGTTATATCAAAGCACTTACGAAATTCTTAAAGTTACGCTGAAATTTAATTTCTTTATAATTCTTTAACAACTGCAAATTGGTGACAGATATGGTTTGTAGGGGTTCAGTAACTGAATCGTTATTATTATTGCAGATCCCTTTACCACACTTCATAATTGTAAACAAATTATAAAGATTTTAAAGATCGTAAGTTTATGATTTTCGTAAGTGCTTTGATAAAACAGGAACCTGGGCTCCGGATCATAGACGGCGTCATACCGATGATGGTTGAATATGGTAGCAATAATTGCCTTGCTAGACGCTTAGCATAAAGGTTATAAACCACTGAATGCATACGCGGACCAAAATCGGATAGACTCAAATAGTCCTTACGGAAACTTCCGTATGCCTGGAAATGGTGATATGCCTTGACAAAATGAAACTAGAATCATCTTATTGAGTTTAAAGATATTGCATACATGTAGTTGAATGAGTGAATATTTTGAGATTTTGGCATATTTGAGAAAGCGAAAGTAGGGTAAAACAAACATTGGACCGGTCCGAGCGTTGGTAAAAATTTGCCTACCGCCTTTGGCGAACAAAATCTTTCTTATACTAAACATGAACCCCTGTTTGGTTTGGTCTTGTTTTGTAGCGGAACCATGGTGCTTTTTAATGATATAGGTCTGTGAACGAACCATAGACGTTAACATTATATAATCTGGGTTGACAATTGTCACTTTACTTTGAGCTAAAGAACAATTTTATTTAGTGGTTTGTGACCTTAAAGGGAAGTTGCTTCTCTCTATATCGTGGGTGAACAAGTGGTCCAGTGGTAAAAGCTACCGACTGCTGATCTGAAGGTTGTGTGTTCCCGCATCCAGCCGGATTAAAACAGAAATACTTTTCAGTGTTTCCCACCTAACATAACTAAACTTACTAACATACTTTCGGACGAGACGTTAAGCGAGGTCCCGTGTATGATGCTTTACACCAGGCACGTAAAAGAACCAGGGATGCTTCTGGAACCAGGTTACCCTCTGTAGCATGCACTATCCCCCAATAACTAAAGTGACTAATCTCTTCTGGGGGGCTCGCCCATATGGATTCCCATAGACGATGATAAATAAAAGCATATAAATAAAAAGAACTATCATGCCGTATAGATAAACCACAATCGTTCTTGCGTAACTGTACTTTAAAGAATGAAATAATCCAGGTAAAAGGGTTGTATTCGGAATAGAAACAATTATTTGAAATTGTAGCTAACATCGTCCTCCATGACGCAGTAGACTAAGCCTTATAGTGGAAACGACCGCTGCGTCACTGGATGTTTATCCTAAATGGACTATACAGCTATGACGCATCTATTTTTCGAAACTCCTATATACTCTAGAAACTAAGTTTCATAAAAACTTCTAATAATCAATTCATTTATATTTTTCATTTCATGAAATAGATACCATAATATTACTCTACCCTTTATGCATTAATTTACAATGTTCTTGAGTTGAATATATAAAGTTCTGCGAGCAAATCGTGCAATATCGGTCCTTTAGATTTGTGTTAGACGTATTACAACTCGAGTGTCTTAGTGATACTTTCCGCTTATGAAAACATACACTCGGGATTATAAATATAGACAATAAACCATTGTTAATATATAAATAACGCATGGCTGCGAGGGTGATAGTAAATAATACCAACCCGAGAATAGTTATATCACCCGAGGCGAAGCCGAGGGTGATATGACTATTCAAGGGTTGGTATTATTTACTGTCACCCGAGCAGCCATGTGTTATTTATTTTATTACACCGAACAAAATAACAACCATTTTGCAAAATAAATTATCAGCAAATGCAAGCAGAACTTAGATTGTCGTTATGATAAATTTACATGTACAAGCTCAGTCCGTATTCACGGGCGGTAATCACGTGACTTCGTCTTGTATGTTAAACGAACAATGGCGGACATTCAGCCTCGGTAAGCACCTATTTTTCTTGAAGTTATATGTCTTGCAGCCTCGATAGCAAAACCTCACATAGCCTATCATATGCGCAATGCTTTTTTTCGAACGTTAGAACTTAGTTTTGCCTCATAATGTGAATAGATATCGAGAACACTCATTGAATTTGATCCAAAGTTTCGGCGCAAGGCCGGTATGTTGCACGCATCGTATAAATTGTTGTCGAATTATCCACAAATATGGCTCTTTGCTACGAAAAAGGTATAAAATTATATCAAATGTTTGATTATATCGTGAACGAAACATGTATGGATTTCTACGGGGTAAAATTCGTCAGTATATTTCAATTTTACGAAAGTAGTATGTAAAACGAACGTTTTTGTACTGGTATGTCTCACGTACAAATCTCGGTAGGGTTCAGTAAGTTCAGAGTTAGCTCTTTTTAAACATCTGACCATCCCATATATATGTTTTATATGTCAAAATATTTTTCAAGGAGAAGTATATTGGTTTTATATAGATGTGTATTGATTTTTTTAAAATCGATACATACTTATGCTACGTTTGCAACTAAGGACTCGGTACACTCTCAATTTAGATTCTGTCAATTTAAAAACGGACATACATTCAACAATTGATCTAATAGCCAATACACAATACTCTTACGTCTTGTGCTACTTATTATTTAACCAGACAAACAAGGACTTTTCATGACACAAACGAGGTATAAAACAGAAGTATACAAGGGAGACCTTAATGCGAGTAATTGGGCAATGTTTGGATTTAAATACCATAGTCACATTTTAGATTTAAGTTGAAAAGGCATAAACATGTACTTGAAGGGTAAGATAATCGTTGCAATTAGTTTCGGGGAATTTATGGTCCTCAGGCGCAGATAGGTAATGGTGAACGCATAAAAATACATGTTATAACATTTATAATGCGAATTGCCTCTTAACTTACTGGTTTCGATGTTATAATTCAATGTAAAATTCAGATTAGTGTGAATACCCTACCCTATACAAAAACTTTCTGTAAGATATTGTAATTTTAAGGTGATCCCAATTGAGTGGCTTATTAGCTGGTACAATTACCTCCCTCGTTAATGCAAACGACCTTTGTAATTTTCTGAAGGAAATAACACATTTTAAACATTGAAACAATTTTAAAAACACGAGTATAGGGTATCTATTTCATATATTGAAACTTATAAATGGATTGATTATCAGATGTTTTTATGAAACTTAATTTCGAGATTTTGTTTGAGTTTCTAAAAATCGATGCGTCATAGCTGTAACACTGGATTCTCGTGCCTTGCCATCGCGACTCGTAGAAGTTTTTACTATAAAGTTTACGTTCATTCATTCATAAATATGTCACGTGATACAGGGCGTAAATAGTAACAGCCAATTTGAGAGGTATGTTTTATGGGGGTAATAATACATGCTCTTGTTTGCTCTATGTTTATATGGATTAATCCGCGGATCGTGTTAGAATTGTTGTTTAGTCTTTCTGGTTTCAATATTATTATGAACTCATTTGTTTTTGGTAGGATCGACACCAATTTAATATTTGTAACTATAGGCACATTTCATATTATTGTTTATGTTCTAAAAATAGTAACAAGATATCATAAAGATATGGATGATTTTATCTGGATGGCAAGAACTATACGGTGGATAATGGCTTAAAACTAGTAATCTTATATTTGAGACTACTAATTCATTTTTCGTACAATTTATAAGTATCTTATAGCTGTGGAAAGCTCTTTAAATTCATATTTTGATTATGTAACAAATAGTTTTCTTATCTGAAATTCCCCGTTTAAACAACTATTTAAACCTGCAAATGTTGGTGGTGAACCAGATTAATAATTTTGGTTAATTCATTTTTTGAGTTTGTTTGAAATGTAAAACTATGAAACCGATAGCATTTTTAAAATATGAAAGTCAGGCGCTTTCCGTGGATATAAATATATTGAAATTCCAGTGCCAGTTGTTTATAAATGCTGGCCCCTTTCTGCCATCCAAACAGATAAACAGATACAGGTGCTTGTGACGTCACACTGAAATGTGTCTATTAAAAGAAGGATTAGAAATTATATCACAAAACTAGTTTGCCACTCTCACCTTTAAAAAACGAACGTTTCCGTTCACCGCATGACCCAATTGTCATTTAAAACTAAATAAGGAAATAGCTTCGACCGGTGGAGCTATATCTTTACTACATACAACCTTTCGGGTATTTCCACGGACTTTAATTAATATAGATCTAGTATAGGTCTGTTATAGTTACTTTCGATTTAGATGTAGTTTATTCCAGTTACATAGCAGCAATATGGATCGTTCCGATTAATTACTACGCATGATGTCATCCAAGCTCTTTTGTGAAGGTTTTTATAACAGAACAGCTAGCCTACATCGGCCTATTTAGTATCTCTTCTTCATAACCTCAGGTTGGTCAAAAGGAACAGTGAAATCCTGGTTTCTATGTGGCCTAGCGACTACCAGTAAACCGGAGGCACTCTTTTGGGTTTAAACAAACTACATTGATAGTATAGTTTCCATTAAGAAATTACATGGTCGAACATGAGCATTAAAGCATCTGAATTAACGGCACACATTTGAAGTGCTTTTCTTACAATTTTATATCACGTAATGCAATAATTGGACTTCAACTGTATCGGTCTGTAAATATTTTGACATATAAAACATATAAATGGGATGGTAAGATGTTTAAAAAGAGCTAACTCTGAACTTACTGAACCCTACCGAGATTTGTACGTGAGACATACCAGTACAAAAACGTTCGTTTTACATACTACTTTCGCAAAATTGAAAAATACTGACGAATTTTACCCCGTAGAAATCCATACATGTTTCGTTCACGATATAATCAAACATTTGATATAATTTTATACCTTTTTCGTAGCAGAGAGCCTTATTTGTGGATAATTCGACAACACATTATACGATGCGTGCAACATACCCGCCTTGCGCCGAAACTTTGGATCAAATTCAATGAGTGTTCTCGAAATCTATTCACATTATGAGGCAAAACTAAGTTCTAACGTTCGAAAAAAAGCATTGCGCATATGATAGGCTATGTGAGGTTTTGCTATCGAGGTTGTAAGACATATAACTTCAAGAAAAATAGGTGCTTACCGAGGCTGAATGTCCGCCATTGTTCGTTTAACATACAAGACGAAGTCACGTGATTACCGCCCGTGGTATTAGTTTCTAATGATTTTGTGCTATTTTTAGTAAATCTTGTCAGTTTCAACGGTTGACAAAAAAGTACTGTCAAAAAAGTACTATCACCCTGTTGACAGTAAAAAAATGTTTTATCACGTGGTATATTGATCCGCTTGATCGTAATAGTAAGAATACTATCTGTTTGTCTATGGGAAATTAACATTACGAATAAAGTGAGGGGTAATAAATTATGCTAATAGAAGATCGAGAGTCGCTTCAAATTATCTGGGTAATATATGCAAACAAAACTATTGCAATACAAATGTACATTCGTACGCTAGTATAGTCCAGTCAGGATCAAAATCCAGTGACGCAGCGGTCGAGTCCACTATAACGGTGTAAAACCAATTATAAAGGCTTATACTGTACAAACAACCATAATTAACATACTAAACTTCGCTCTACCTGTTTTGACAATGGTTGTGATTTTGTGCGTACACATAAACTGCAACTTCACTGTCACAATATCGTAACTGGACTATATGTACTAGTATTTAACTTTGGTAATTGGATATTAAGCTGATTATTCAATGACCTATACAAATAAATGTAAATGCATGTTTACAACACGCACGCAATCAATTGTTACGATATCTGTATCATTTGTTGAGATTTTGTTATCAGTTGCGTGTACAGTGCCCACCAAAAAAGGATACAGTTGCAATACTTAACTTTTAAATTGTTGAATATCTGTTTATCAGACGGTTATAATTTTCAACCGGGTGTACTATAGGTTTGACCTCCGTCCGTCCGTCCGTTAGTCAGTCATTCAGTCCGTCCGCCTGTCCGTCAAATAGTTTCCAAGCTAGATTTATGAAACTTAGTATGTGAGTAGGTGCCAATACAGAGCTTATGCCCATCTAAATAATTTGCTATTCTGACAAATATTGTGGTTGCTATGGCAACATAAAAATTGAAAATAATTTATACAGGTGAAGGAATGGCTTTAAACCGGTAGGGGACTTCTGTATTGCTTGCAATTCTTAGAGACTTGTTATTTTTGGTAGGCGGTGTATTTAGATAGGCCGGTAGTATTGTCCTGTATTGTAACCAGTGTTTATTATGCGTAGATACAGTTGTATTATCTTATAGATATATAGATATATTCTTAATTGTCCTCCATATCTGGACAGCACGTATAGTCCGTTAGCGACTAGGCTGGACCCCCATAAACCTTTAATATCTTAAAAAGTACGATGCCAATTAGACTAAAAATTGGTATATCTTCATAAATCAACCTTACCAACTCTCATAAATTAAAACAGAATTTTTGGTCCACAGAAAAGTCACTTTAAGTGTACTTTGCACTTACTTCCCATGTAAAATTGTAAGTCTAAAACAGGGTAAATACGTACGGGTGATTGAAGTGACTGGAACAGCAAAGGTAAGCAAATTGGTCCAATATAACTGTACATTAAGTAACACACAAGTGACGATTGCAAATATAAAATGAGGCCCATACATCAAAGTATATGTGTTTGACGTATAAGCTCACCTCAAGACTCAACATTTTGTTTATACAAATGATCATTACAATCAGAAGGTGGGCCTCAACTATATACACATTTATGACCAGTCAAATGTAGGTCAAAGTTATCCATATATGTCCCGTTACAGTGATTACAAATACAATAGCATTAGTCTAACTACCTGATCGTAATGGCTAATTTTACTCCCTGTCCATTTGTTGATTAAAATCTAAAATGCAATACATTAGACACAATGGTGAAAAAATTATTGAGTTCGTAAAAATTTCTGAAATTTAAACACAGAGTTGGTAAAGGTAATTCAGTGTACCATACCAAATTTCAATCCAAATGCATAAGTACTTTGAAAGATATTTAAGGTTTATGGGGGTCCAGCCAAGTCGCTGACGGACTATAACATATTTACAATTATATAGTATTGCGTAACAAGAGTTAGACTATACACTAAGCGGCTCACAGGGAAGACTGGGTTAGGTTGGGCATTGTGTCTTTATGTGTTTTATGTTTCCTGTGATCGGTTGGTTTAGTTGGTCATTGTGTCTTTATGTGTTTTATGTTTCCTGTGATCGGTTGGTTCAGTTGGGCATTGTGCTTTGTGTGTTTTTAATAGAATTAAGATAACTGTTGTATTTATTAATACATGGATTTTTAACGAAATGTTGTGTGTGTGCATGTATTTTACTGGATGGTTCTAAATTCACTACAGAGGTGTATTGCACCATGAAGCGGCATAAAAACGAAAAAGGTACGAGGAATTGACGGGTTGATGTAAATTATTTTTATGTATGGTCAATTGGAGTATTCGGTCAATACAAATGCTTAGTAGCCATGTTTCAGGTTTGCTGCACATAACTACTTAATTTATAGTCAAGGGGAAGTAATTCTGGGTAGAGATTGAGTGGATAAAGCTCGACTTTTCTAAACCTAAAGTAAGCTTTATATTTATCTTTGTTTTACTTTATTTCTGTCTCCATGATAAACACGGACACTAGTTCCCGAACAGTATCAGACAAATAAGTACACATCTGCATTAACAATCTGACAAACGTGGAAGGCAATACGACACAAAATTTGCAAATTTAGTTCATGTCATCATTTATTTATTGTGGTTGTGAAGGGGGTGGTCAGATTGTAATGAAATCAATTTCAAAATCGTATGTTGCAAATTTCAGCAAAATTAAACACGTTTTGACCGAGCTATTTGTAAATACATGCACACATATAAAATTTGTTAAGCGTAAATGTTGCGTTGAACTTTTCAATGACACTAAGTGGACAAACTAGTTTTGTGAGTACCAGCTCTGGTCTTACCAAACTATAGTATAAGATAAAATTTCAAACATGAAACAAAATATTGACTCTAAGTAGAATTACCCGATTAGGTAACCCGGCTGTCGCAACCATTTCAAGCCAAATTCATTTCGCAAATAACTAGTAACAGTGTGACCAGGCCAAACCAAACCAAACCAACCCAAATCACATCAAACCAAACCACACCAAACCAACCCAAATCACATCAAACCAAATCAAACCAAACCACACCAAACCACACCACACCACATCAAACCAAACCACACCAAACCACACCAGACCAAACCAGACCAAACCAGACCAAACCAAACCACACCAAATCAAACCAAACCACACCAAACCAAACCACACCAAATCAAACCACACCAAACCACACCACACCACACCACACCAAACCACACCAAACCACACCAAACCACACCAAATCAAACCACACCAAACCACACCACACCAAACCACACCAAACCACACCAAACCACACCAAACCAAACCACACCAAATCAAACCACACCAAACCACACCAAACCAAACCATACCAAATCAAACCACACCAAACCACACCACACCACACCACACCAAAACACACCAAACCACACCAAACCACACCAAATCAAACCACACCAAACCACACCACACCAAACCACACCAAACCACACCAAACCACACCAAACCACACCAAACCAAACCACACCAAACCACACCAAATCAAACCACACCAAACCACACCAAACCAAACCACACCAAATCAAACCACACCAAACCACACCACACCACACCACACCAAACCACACCAAACCACACCAAACCACACCAAACCAAACCACACCAAACCACACCACACCAAACCACACCAAACCACACCAAACCACACCAAATCAAACCACACCAAACCACACCAAACCAAACAATACCACACCAAACCACACCAAACCACACCAAACCAAACCACACCAAATCAAACCACACCAAACTAAACACAACACAACACACCAGACTAGATCAGACCACACTACATCACACCACACCACACAACACCACACCACACCACACCACACCAGACTAGACTAGACCACACAAGACTAGACCAAACCAAACCAAACAAGACTAGACCAAACCACACCACACCAGACAAGACCACACCAGACCACACCCGACTAGACCAGACCACACCAGGCCACACCAGACTAGACCACACCTCACCATACCACACAAGACCAAACCAAACCAAATCAAACCACACCAAACCAAACCAAACCAAACCAAACCACACCACACCACACCACACAATACCACACCATACCACACAATACCACGCCACACCATGGCACACAATACCACACCATACCACACAATACCATACCATACCACACCATACCACACCATACCACACCATACCATACCATACCATACCATACCACACAATACCACACAATACCACACAATACCACACAATACCAAACCATACCACACAATACCACACCATACCACGCAATACCACACCATACCATGGCACACCATACCATGGCACACCATACCACACCATACCACACCATACCACACAATACCACACCATAACACACCATACCACACCATACCACACCATGTCACACCATACCACACCATACCACACCATACCACACCATACCACACCATACCACACCATAACATGGCACACAATACCACACCATACCACACCATACCAAACCACACCAAACCAAACGAAACCACATCAAACCACACCAAACCAAACCAAACCAAACCAGACCAAACCAAAACCAAAACCAAACCAAACCAAACCACACCACACCAAACCAAACCAAACCAAACCAAACCAAACCACACCACTCCACACCACACCACACCAGACTAGACCACACCACACCACACCAAACCAAACCAAACCACACCACAACAGTAGTCGGTTGATATGGATAACAACACTGACCTACGTTGAGAACTATGTTCATACATTCTAACTATTAAAAAGCTATTGTTTTGTCTTTCCAGGACGACGATTGCAATGGACGCACAGAAACAATTCAAACCTTTGATCGTCGTCACAGCTATTTGCTTATTAATCATTTGTTCGTACTTTATGTATGCTAAACAAATCACCCTGTATGTTCCAGGTAAGATTATAATTACTATCATAACACCTTATGATTATTTAAGAACAATCTAAATTCGTGGATGACATAAAGTTATAGCGCACCCACGAAAATGAAAAAGGCGGAGCAATTTTGTATTTTCCACAAAGGTTGATTAATCTGATGTGCACGATTTATCAGTTACGTTTTAAGTATAAAACTGGTCCTATCTCTTTACTTTTAAATTAGTAATTTTTTATAAAACCAATTTTGCAACAGTTGTCCGTAAAACCAATTTTGCAACAGTTGTCCGTAAAACCAATTTTGCAACAGTTGTCCGTAAAACCAATTTTGCAACAGTTGCCCGTAAAACCAATTTTGCAACAGTTGTCCGTAAAACCAATATTGCAACAGTTGCAAGTGAAACCAATTTTGCAACAGCTGTCCGTAAAACCAATATTGCAACAGATGTCCGTAAAACCAATATTGCAACAGTTGTCCGTAAAACCAATTTTGCAACAGTTGTCCGTAAAACCAATATTGCAACAGTTGTCCGTAAAACCAATATTGCAACAGTTGCCCGTAAAACCAATTTTGCAACAGTTGTCCGTAAAACCAATATTGCAACAGTTGTCCGTAAAACCAATATTGCAACAGTTGTCCAAACCGATTCTACACAACATCCTGGAACCTCTGTGTTGTCCGTCCTTAGGTTTTGCTGAAATCCAGTTTCGTAAGGAAATAGAAGCCATCTTGGCCGCCATCTTGACTGTGACCCTTCACCCTTTCCTTAATTGTGGGGTATTTAATACATACTAGCAGACATGTATATATACTTTTTCCCAACGGAAAATAATTTAAATAACTTTTGCACCAATCAAATATTAGTCAAGGCTTTCTGTTTTGCAGATACATGTATAAGGAAACGGCGACCACCATGGTCGCCATCTTGTTTTGGTCTCTTAATTTTTTACGTCGCCCCATTTATGAGCATGCGGATTTTAATATGTTAACAGCCATATATGTTAGTACGTACATGCCGATACAATGGCCTAGTTGAAAATATTCATGCCACCCTCACTGTCATGAAAATTAACATATTCTTACTGTGAAGTATTGTTTATTCCTATGCAAAACAGTTCGTGAAATTTTGTTCAAATACAACTGCTTTTTTAATTCTAATAAGTTTACACTGCCTTTTAAAAGATAATGCATGCATAATTATTCATACTTTCTTCGTAACCTGTAGACTAATTCAAAGAAAATAACAATTCTAAAGCAAAATGAGGAATTTTAGTAAGGTTGCCGACGACTCAAATTGTCTTAATTAACCATTTTGAGGAATAATATTCGTGCATAAGAGAATGTTGGTAGTTACGCTGCTTTACGCTACATTTGCTGTATTTCTGTTGTTTTGTGTTATTTTGTGTCATTGTTTTGTTTGTCGACACTTGTGTGTTCTTACTTGTCTGTTTCGTTTTCCTCTTCTGCTCTCCTGTATAAAGCGTTGGAATTATAGTTTATCCTGTTTCGTTACACTTTATTTTCAATTTGCGATAAGCTACCAACTTGGAACGGTCAATACATGTACATAATACTGATATATTTGATGCAAACTTTGCTGTTTCACGTTTGGTAGCCTAACCGGAATGGTTGGTATAAACTGCTTTATTGCCGTGTCACAACACAAAAGAGGATTGAGAAGAAGTTATTCAGCTTAATGTTGCTCTCTCTTTAAACAGACATAAACAACTAGGTATACAACAATATAATTTATTATACATATTAGGCAATTAAAACAATTGGTTTAGTCATACTGTAACCACACCCATAATGCATAGTAGATGCTCAATTTGCTGTATTGCGTTTAACAACCGGATTTGATTGGTTAAGGAATAATGTAACCCCGCCCATGGTGTATATAGGATGTTCAATTTGCTGAGTAGCGTTCAGCAGCCGGATTTGATTGGTTAAGGAATAATGTAACCACACCCATAATGCATAGTAGATGCTCAATTTGCTGTATTGCGTTTAGCAGTCTGATTTGATTGGTTAAGGAATAATGTAACCCCGCCCATGATGTATATAGGATGTTCAATTTGCTGCATTGCGTTTAGCAGCCTGATTTGATTGGTTAAGGCGTGATGTAACCACACCTATAATGTATATAGGATGTTCAATTTGCTGAGTTGCGTTCAGAAGCCGGATTTGATTGGTTGAGGAATAATGTAACCCCGCCCATGATATAAATTATATAGGATGTTCAATTTGCTGTGTTGCGTTCAGCAGCCGGATTTGATTGGTTAGGGAATAATGTAACCCCACCCATGATGTATATCGAATGTATAATTTGCTGTGTTGCGTTCAGCAGCCAGATTTGATTGGTTAAGGTATAATGTTAACCCCACATCGGTAGTAGGTGTTCAATTTACTGTTTAGTGTCCAAATCGGATTGGTCAAGACATCTCTAAAACGCACCTAAGATGTGCTGGATGTTCACATTGGTAAAAGTGACTGAATCGAATTGGCCGATACATCTTTAACGCCAAATGTTAAATTGTTCGGTTGACGGTTTTGTATTTAACGTAATTGACACGAGTAAGTATAAGTTGTTCTTTACATGAAGTGTTAAGACTGTCAATAACCGTGTTCCTACCCACTTAAAAGGCGACGTTCCAAAACAGGAGTCTATGGAAAAAAATCCGTATTTTGCCGGACTATTGATCGGGTGCGTCTAATGACAGAACGCGCCTTATAATTGGGTAAATACGGTAAATCGTAAATCTTAAGTGCGCCTGCTCATTCAGTAGAAACACTGCAAATAGTTATATAACAGCATGTGTGGGATTCGTACATTGTGAAATGTTATTTAATTAACGGAAGTTAACTTCGAGGGAATTCAATACTCAGAAGGACACGTTTGGTGTTAAATTGTGTATTGTACGTCACAAATATATTGTTATTAAGTCCAGTCAGGGTAAAAATACACAGCGGTTGAGTCCCCTATTACGGTGTAAAACCAATTATGCAGCTATAATTCCAATGTTAAACTAACATACTATATTCGCACTACCTGTTCAGACAATGGTTGTAATATTGTGTGTACACATAAACGACTACGTCACTCTCACCATATCCTAACTGGACTGTATGTCATAGTTTACAACATGCAACTTTTGGACATTAAATTTTAAGAAATGTTCGGTCGCTCGAAGTCAAATATTGGTAGGTACCGTCGTTAAAACTTCGGTCAATACATAATTACGACCAATGATGAATCATCTTGAATTACTACCACATTATACGTACTTCCAGATCGAGAAAGTTGGGTAACTTACATGTAGACATATAAAAATAAGAGCATAAATGACCTGCACTGCTCAGATACATTTGTGTAGCTCTAGATGTTTGTTATGTGTTAATGTTTGTGTGTTTTTACGTGTTTAACCTACGACTAATTTCTGTTCGTTCGTTCGTTCGTTCATAACCTCCTGAATCCCTTCTCTTAGCAGAGATGGGCATACGTTTACCATTCTTTAACTAGCTGCGGGCAAGGCAACTGACTGTATCAGTTCTAATTCAGCTTCAACCGGGATAAGAACCTACGAAAGGCTTCAAAGGCGGAAGCCATAACCACCAACCACACGGCCACGGTCGAGCTATCTTTGGCCGGACCATGTGCAAGCCAAAACATATCCAGTCAGCGTCAACCCGTCTGTCCTGGAGAATCCTACTGGTGGTGTAATTATATCGTGGTAACCCATCTGTCCCCGAGTGGTGTAATTATATCGTGGTAACCCGTCTGTCCCCGAGTGGTGTAATTATATCGTGGTAACCCGTCTGTCCCCGAGTGGTGTAATTATATCGTGGTAACCCGTCCGTCACAGAGTGGTGTAATTATATCGCGGGAACCCATCTGTCACAGAGTGGTGTAGTTATATCGTTGTAACCCGTCTGTCACAGAGTGGTGTAATTATATCGCGGTAACCCGTCTGTTCCCGAGTGGTGTAATTATATCGCGGGAACCCATCTGTCACAGAGTGGTGTAATTATGTCGTTGTAACCCGTCTGTCACAGAGTGGTGTAATTATATCGCGGGAACCCGTCTGTCACAGAGTGGTGTAATTATATCGCGGGAACCCGTCTGTCACAGAGTGGTGTAATTATATCGCGGGAACCCGTCTGTCACAGAGTGGTGTAATTATATCGCGGGAACCCGTCTGTCACAGAGTGGTGTAATTATGTCGTTGTAACCCGTCTGTCACAGAGTGGTGTAATTATGTCGTTGTAACCCGTCTGTCACAGAGTGGTGTAATTATGTCGTTGTAACCCGTCTGTCACAGAGTGGTGTAATTATGTTGTTGTAACCCGTCTGTCACATAGTGGTGTAATTATGTCGTTGTAACCCGTCTGTCACATAGTGGTGTAATTATGTCGTTGTAACCCGTCTGTCACAGAGTGGTGAAATTATGTCGTTGTAACCCGTCTGTCACAGAGTGGTGTAATTATGTCGTTGTAACCCGTCTGTCACAGAGTGGTGTAATTATGTTGTTGTAACCCGTCTGTCACATAGTGGTGTAATTATGTCGTTGTAACCCGTCTGTCACATAGTGGTGTAATTATGTCGTTGTAACCCGTCTGTCACAGAGTGGTGTAATTATGTCGTTGTAACCCGTCTGTCACAGAGTGGTGTAATTATATCGCGGTAACCCGTCTGTCACAGAGTGGTGTAATTATGTCGTTGTAACCCGTCTGTCACAGAGTGGTGTAATTATGTCGTGGTAACCCGTCTGTCACAGAGTGGTGTAATTATGTCGTGGTAACCCGTCTGTCACAGAGTGGTGTAATTATATCGCGGTAACCTGTCTGTCACAGAGTGGTGTAATTATGTCGTTGTAACCCGTCTGTCCTCAAGTACCCTACTGGTGGTGTAATTACATCTCATTGTTCTGTCTTTCAGAGACAACATTTCATAATCACAGACTTCAAGTACCAGGATATGGCAACAAAAGTAGACTACATAATATACGAACGACTACTGCAACAACATCGTTGTCATCATCATTATTTGTACTTCCAATAACTGGCAAAACCAACAACAACATTGTCAGAACCATCTCGAATATTGATCAAAATTATTCCACTGTTCAAGCAAACAGAATCGAAAATATACGTAAAACATGTAATAATAAATTCCTCCTGAGTAAGAACATATACCGTGGACGAAATCAACAAAAAATATACCATACAAAACAGTATAATTTCGCTTACTGTAGAGTGCCGAAATCGGGTTCCACCTTTTGGACACAGGCACTTTATGTACTGACTAAAGGAACGAGCGTTGCGAACAGTACATTTACTAAAGCAAGAGACAAGGTACATGGAATCACTGGAGACATTCGGATTCCATTCGAAAACTTACCGGTAGCGTTACCGGTCATAGTGGTATCCCGCGATCCGTTCAGTCGGCTATATTCGGCATATGTCGATAAAGTATTCCTTTGTCTTATGCCTACATTAAATAACAAAGTACTCAATCATTTGAAGCCCAATACGACAGGTAAACGTTTGGGCGAATGTGCCCTAAATGCGTCATTCCAAGATTTTCTGAAGTACATTATAAAAATAGTCCGTTCCGGGGGCTCATTAAATCGTCACTGGGCCCCAATTATGACATTATGCCGGCCGTGTGATGTTAACACGACATATCTAGTCAAACAAGAGAGTTTTGCTACAGACGTGGAGTACATTTTAAAAGATGTCGGCGTAGAGGAAGATAAACTAAACATAATCGTTTCCGCCTTGCATGAACATCGAGTGGAGTTTACAATACCCGGAATAATCGAGACCGCTTACAAAAGAACACGGAGCATCCGACGATGTTTAACAGCAAACATCTTAGCCGAAAGACTATGGCGATCGTTTCAAATTCAGGGGTATATATCGGGTAATATAAAGTTCCCGGAATCTAAGTTTACCACAGAACTTGAATATGAAGATAGTAAATTCGTTACGAAAGTATTTATGGACATAATAAATGATAACAAAATGTCATCAGATGAATCTAAACAACAGCGACAGAATGCTCTTGTTGATGCTTATAGAACAGTTGATGAAGATGTAATAGACGAGATAAGAGAAATTTACCAAATGGATATTGCGATATTTGATTATGGTGATATACCCCACTGATGTAGTCGTAATGTGCGTCTAGACAGTACAGGCTGGAGTATAAATTTTGCTTTTGAACCATAAGTCAAAATGCACTGTGTAATTACGTCTATTACACTTCTACTACACATTTTCTGGAGATGTATATGTAAACAACTCAATGTTAACAAGAGTTTTAGGGAAATAACGTGTGCTTTATTAGTCATGTTTCACTGTGTAGTAATAAGATAAAATTAAGTTGGACAGGGAAGGCAGCATTCAACTTAACCACATTACCGTACGAGAAAATGATCCGCCCAAGTCCCAGCTGCCAAAAAACTTAATGAACTAGTTTTAGCAATCAAATAGTTGAATGCCCCAACTGAATGACCTAGTAAGACTTGGTGTACATCTTGTGAAATAATGTACATCATAGATTTATACACCAAAATGTACTGTGTAGACATCATAGATTTATACACCAAAATGTACTGTGTAGACGCACCTTAATTATTTTTAAAACAAGAAACACGTATACCGTAGTATATCGGCTGTTTTATAACGGCTGAGAGTTCAGACGTGCAGGTGTACATGTACTAGTATATCTGTATTAACCTTGCAAAAAGTCTCCCGTACTTCACTTCAGTGTAGTTATCATTCATGATTACCTCCCTTTATGGATAATTATGCACAAAATTCGAAGTCCACAGTGAGTTATTCATTGCGGATTGAGTATATATACTTGCTTGAAATATCCTTTTTTGGGGATGTGGATGGTTTGTTCTATGTCTATCTCTTGCGTGGATGGTTAGGCGCTGCCGTCGTTTCTGTGTGTCTTTGGATTGTTTGTGCGCTACAGTAATTATATAGTTTAATATCTGTAGTTGAATACAAGGTATTTTAAGGTTTTTGAATATTTCATTCCGGTTCTAACATGATATCAACGTGCAAGTATTATGTATATCTATTACGTAATATTTACTTTGCATGAGCATGCTGCTTACTGTTAAGTTACTTATTTGTTTACCCCTACAATGACATGTGGGATGCCCATTGACATTGTGTCACCAGCGCAACTGATTGCCGCGGGAAAATAGTTGCTCTCATATGACATCACTGCACAATGTGACGTCACGGCACTACATGACGTCACTGCTGTCGGTTAACCGAGCATTATTATGTATACAACGCTAACCTTTGTATTTGTTATTCCCAGGGCAAAAAAATTGTGTCAAAATTGTGATTTTACTGCACCAAGTGCTATGAGAATTCATTCAGCAGTTTCAACGACAACAGACACATTATAAACTCATGTCTGTTAGAAGCACCGTTGACGTGCCTTAAAAAACACTTTGAATAAAAACTCTTAAATTCTATTTCGGCTGTTGCTAAATATATCTTATGTCTAGTTAGATTAAAATCTTAGTATATATCCGCCTGTGAGACGACCTGGTTTGAACGTTGGTAAATGGAAAAAATTATTTTGCTTTCCATTGGCAGTATGCGTCTTATAATCGAAGTCGACTACTAAGTGAATATATACGGTAGATATATGGCGAAATTCACTATATAATCATGTATTGCAAGATGTATTTGGTGTAAAACAAGTATGAATGTACATTAATAATCAAAACATGTACAACATATATGAATGTAACCAGCACTGTGATATAACGTACACATGATATTGCTAGTTAAAGTGAGTAATGTATCCATTTTCGCGACATTCGAGTTGGACCCAAGGTAAGTTCAGAGACGATATTTTTCCAAACTACTGACTACTTACATCATCTCAACTAGGTTTTAACGTCTTCGGATATTTTTATAGCTTTACAGTACGCCATAGTATATCAGGAATTCGTAGAAGTGTTCAAATTACCCAGTATTTGACCGCTGCTCACTCGCGGATATTGACCACGTACTGTATATGCGTTTTGAATGAGTATAAATATTACCCCGATGTGTTTCTTGAACTCAGCATTCGGTTTGTATTGAATCCAAATGTGTTAAGTCCAATTTCAGAAATATTGATCAAAGCACAACGAATATTCACACGGCAAAAAAAGATAAAAGTGCGTGTACAGGGTATTGCTGTATATTGTACAGAGTGTTGCACATTAGATCACCGTTAGTGTACGGAGTACCAATTAAACATATGTACAACGTATTACGCTCAAAAATGTCGCTATGAACGTCAAAAGAGTGAATTAGAAAAATTGAGTGCTGAGTGTAGGTATTGATTGTAATTTTGAACTATACATAAAATGTCCCTATCAGAGTTAATAAGTAATTTTCTAAAAACTAACTAAACAGAGCAGAACTGAACTTTTAACAGACTTTATAGATTACCTTACATATATCTCAATATGTGACGTACCCACCAGCGATTATATTTACTAAGACTAATTATGTTTGGTAGATCTAAGATAGAATATAATATATCAAACCATATTCCGCTAATAAGACCACTTTGATTATTTTGAAATCATGCAGTTTTTTGCCAGTTTAAGGTCCCAAAGTATTAAATTTAGAACAAAAAAGGTCCGCTAATAAGACCAATTCGCTACTAAGACCACTATATTGACTGGTCTTATTAACGGAACTCCACTGTACAATAAAGTGCTGTTTAATGAAAGGGGATTTATCAGCTATATTGATTTGTGTAATAAATTGTATTTTCCTGTAATAAAGGCTTCTTCAGAAATAATGATCTGTGTGTGACAGAGCATTTCTATTGAACACGGTAAAGCCTGGATACAGAATTTTATCATGTGGATCCGACCAATTATTTTTCTTAGGAAGCGGTCAGACTAGCAACTTATCTAAGCGGTTCAAGAAGCTATTGTTCTTATAGAAGTTTTTACTAATCATACTCTCAACCCTGTCGAACGGATGAACACATATAATAGGACATTTAAATTCCGAGGGATGCTGGGATCCTCCTCGGGATACATGAATTCCAGCATGTTTTAATGTAGTTTTTACACTCTCAATTGTCAATATATATAGATCTAGACGATATAAGTAATATTGACCTAATAACACTGGCTATACTTCGTATTTACTGAATTTATGCCAAATACTCACTGCACTTAAAAGCAATACTCCTTTTCACTATACAGCAACACACCGTACACCAGTGAGCAACACTAAAGCAATTATCCGTACACAATACAGCAACACACCGTACACCAGTGAGCAACACTAAAGCAATACTCCTTACACTATACAGCAATACACCGTACACCAGTGAGCAACACTAAATCAATACTCCTGACACTATACAGCAATGCACCATACACCAGTGAGCAACACTAAAGCAATACTCCTTACACTATACAGCAATACACAGTCCTTACACTATACAGCGATACACCGTACACTATTGAGCAACACTAAAGCAATACTCCGTACACTAACATTGTTATTTATTCTCAAATTGCACCGCTTTTTGTGATTCCTTTCCTGGTAAAACATTAACGTAATAAACCTGGTCACTGGGATGTCAATTTGCTCAATTCAAGTGGTGTAGTTAGTTTAACGAATAATATAAACAAAAACTATTTTCAACAGCCGAGCTTAATGTTTGTGTGAGTAATGATACAGGTTTTGGTCTTTAGATAATCCTTGTAAGTAATTCCTGAGTCATTTGCCGGTTTCCAGGGACTAGGAAAATTATCGGAGTAGATATTTTTTAACATTTAAAAAACACACTTAGAAAGACAAAACAGCGCCTCTGAAATTAGCCTGGTGTACATGTACACTAAAATGTCGCGAAAATGGATAACATTACCCACCTTACTGGCAATATCCGACAGTATACTACAGTGACCAACGTCTATCAAACATTTTTTATAATAAAAAAGTTTTAGAACGATACTCACACTGCACGATAACCAATGTATGATTTATATGTTTAATGTTCGCAGATTACGTAGCCTAGATGTCCATAAGGGTAAATCAGTTAATCAAATGAGAAGAGTGATGACTATGTGCACATATTGTTTTTAATGGGTGTATTGGTAGAGTGGACTTCGCTATTTTTCAATTGTTAACATATCGCTGACTTAGAATTAGAAGGTCGTAAGTCGTACTTTCGACCTTATAAGACTCATGCCTATTTGAAATCTGCATTTCATGGCGCTTCCTATGAGCTTATTTTCATGAAAATCGGAGGTCATGGTCATGTTGACCAAACTGAATTTTAAAAAGCTTGTTTTTTCAGTAATTAGTTTTCAGACAGTTTGTTCTTGTTTTCACGACCTTCTAATTATAAATTAGCAATATATTTGGTGTTGGGTATTGTACACACGCCGTTGTAATTCTAAAACACTTGTTTTATGTCAGACTCCTCACAGCGGTTACTTCCACTTGTAGGTACACTACCAGCTGTCATAACAACATAACACATGATGGACCATTGTGTTGAATAGGAATGACTTACTCTAATCCAACATGGTTCCTACAACTTCATTCCGCATTAGGTTAGTTTGGAACCCGTAAGCCCAGACTTTATCGAAGGCTCTGTGAAGGTCTATCCAGGTTGTAAAGACAAGCTTTTGTTCCAGAAAAGCATCTTCTTGTGCCAGGTAAACAGTCGGCTCCTATGGGAAATGTCTGGATTCGGCTGGTTGTGTTTCAAGTAAGTCGTTCGTCTCCATGTACGATTCACAATTCTCTCCATAGTCTTCCTTACACAACTTGTGAGGCTGATTAGATGGTACCTTCCAACCTACTTTGGACTATTGTCTTCTTTGAGGATGGGATCATAATAGCCTCTTTAGACTTGGGGAAGTTCGCCTTGCATCCAGCAGTAGTTGTTGATATCTAAGACTCTGTGCACATTGCCTAAATGGATGAGCCTTTCATTAGTCACTTTTTCTGGTCCTGGACACTTCTTTGGTTTCACCTTAAGGCTTTCTGTTGCCCGTGCAGTGTCAGGCACTGACTCATGCGATCTGATGTTACATCAGCTGTCTTTTTGTCAATTTGTTCTCGTCTAGAACTCTTCGTCTCCCCCTATTGACAGGGATGTCACTGACATCTTTATAATTGTTGCCGAAAACGTTTGTTGCTTGTCTACCTGTCAACAGCTAACCATTCTCTTTCACAGTTACCGAGCATCTCGCTTTACCTTTATCATATTTCAAATGTTTCGTTTACTTCAACATTTTCTGACCATCTTGGTCAAAGTTGAGTGATGCTGTTTACTTATCCAGCACTTCACTTGTGCTTCAAGAAGGTCTTTCAAACTCTTCACTCCAGTACGGCTTGACCCCTCTTGGTATTGCCTTCTGTGTTGTGTTAAGTATGCATTTATTGAAGTATTTCACAACTTTGTTAATTAATGTCTCTACCATCCACTCTGATATCTATGTAGAGGTCATCACTCAGACGTTGGTAGAAGGTCCAGTTGGCCTTTTTGTAGTTCCATGTAGAGGCAGTTTGGTCCATAATGAGATGGGCTGTGTAATTGTTGCTCCCTTCTAGTTGTTCACAAACTTTTCTCTTGGTATGCCCCTGAATGTCGTCAGTACAGAAAGCTAGGTCAGGGGTTGAAGTTGGATGCCTTCTTCTAGAGTAGATAATTGCGAGGTATTCAGGCTGGTTGATACATGTAAGATTCTACTTGTTTTCATCTTTCCAGGTCTCAACTTCCTCTTCCTATATGTTTTTATTGGCCAAATCTGAGTTTGTAAACTGAAGAAAATACATACTTATATAAATATATTCGTTTGTAGAACATGTTTTCATTGGCAATCATTTTTGAACATATTTGTATTGAACTATCGTTTGTAAAACATGCTTTTTATGGAACTTCGTTTGTAAAACTTGTTTTCATTGGTCAATTGTTTGTAAACATGTTTTCATTGGCCAATCATTTGTAAAACATATTTGTATTTATCTATCGTTTATAAAACATGCTTTTTATCAACCATCGTTTGTGAAACCCGTTTTCATTGGTCAATTGTTTGTAAAACATATTTTAATTGGCTGGCCAAACCGAGTTTGCAAACTCAAGTAAATAGACACTCTACATAATAAATATGGAAATACATGTATGTAATACTTTGTATGAAAATTAAAATATTTCTTCCAAAATTTGTTTTCGTTATACGAACCCCTTACCTGACATGCTTTGTATGTTACCGATAGATAGCATTCGCCAGTTGGGTGACAAAAACGTTGTTGTTAGGTACATATCTCGTCTACCGATGTATAGAAACAATTGATAACATTACCTTCTTTACTAATAACACTTGGCAATCAAATGCATTTCCTATGTTGATTTTTGTTGGATCTCGTATATAATCATTTTTATTGCAAGTATTATAACAATATACACTGATATTACCAACGTTTTTATATACACAAGCATAGAAAATCCGTATAAATACTGGGCGTCACTGAAAAGTTACATCTGTATTTTGAATACAATATGACCTATCGGTACAAAAGTTTTATAGTGTGTGTATTAGAATATTGTTAAATATGGTAGCTGTGACTATACAGTAAGGTCAAAACATAGTCGTGTTCGGCTTTTAACACAGTGTAACGTAAATTTTAAAATATAAGAGTCAATAGGGCTGTAACTTTTCATTGACTCTGAGTATACGTGAGCCATATCACTGCTTTTGCTTTGTTTTGTTACTACTCCTATTTTCATTTGACTGTTCCTTTTTTGATGTTCCACCTGGTTACTTGGGGCTGCCTTGTGATTATCCGGTACATGGGATGTTTTGTAACTTTGAAGGTGAGTATTATGCTGCTTCGTATATACAGTAAAACCTCGGTAATACGAGCAGCGATTATTCGAGCAACCGGCCTAATTCGAGCAAATTTCAAACTCATTTTCATATAAACACAGCTACAATTAGTCATAACATCAATTCATCATTGACTTCGGATATTTCGAGCACCTGGCTTAACTCGAGCATTTGGCTTGTCCCGATGAGTCCTCGAGATAACGAGGTTTTACTGTAGTTGTAATTTTAAATTGCATGTACTTTTTTGTTTGCATAATGATCTGGCTCCGATTGCAGACATTTCCTTTGAGTACGTGCTGCCTGCATCTCAAATAGAAATTTCATCTCCAATTGAAACAAAATTCAATCAGAGTTCGAGTTTTGGGATAAATCTGAAGTTCCAGCTCTTGAAGCTTTACTGTTACAGTATTAAAGGTGCTGCTTCACAGATCGGGCACAATTTTTTGTATGACGTAATTTTCCTACCTAACCAAGTATTTATATAATAGAAAGTCACTGGTGGTTGCTTTATGAAAGATATATGGCATTTAAGCAATTTAAATCACTCTTGATATTTGGCACTCAGTATTTTTCTGTTTGAAAATATCGCAGAGTTTCCTTCCAAAATATTCTGTGAATTATGTAATTCACACATTATCAAACTGTAACTTCAACAAACTAAAGCCGAAACATCTGTGAGGTATTCGGTTCGTTTCGCAATTCGTTTTCATTGAATGGAAACAAATTTCAGGCAATTTAAGTAATAGTAGTGCTAATTCTATAGGGTATTAATACCCTATAGAATTTTGGGTGTAAAAATGCTAAATTACTACAAAATACCGATGTTTCCAAAGTTATTTTTTATGTCAATGTGGTTGTTTATGGCATATACAGGAAACTATACCAAATTTACATGAATATTTGACAATTTAATTTTATTTTTGCAATACACCAATACGTGAGGCAGTCCCTTTAAACTCAGAATAATGTTTCTGTTTTGTGATGCCAATTATGTATCCAGTCTCCAATGGAAGTTAACTTAGAGTCATATGGCAATAGTTAATATTATATTTAGCTAAGATTGAAATGCATCGGGATATCGGGACCTGGGTGGTATTCAATATTGATCTTATCTAAATGGAGAATAAGGATAGCCAACCGTACCGCCTGTCAACGCCAAAGAGTTTAATATGGTGCGATTTGATTGGTTGTACTTATGCCCTGGGCTGGTATTCAATATTGACCTTTTTAAATAAAGATACCCAATCATATATCCTGTTACTGGCTAAGAGTTTGATAATGTGAGGTCTGATTGGTTGTCCTTATCCTTAAGTCAAGTAAGATCAATATTGAATACCATCCCTGGTCTTATTTTATATTATATCTCTATAGTTTGTCACGTTGCATTTGGAGTGGGTGAATAGCCAGACGCACGATAATGTTTGTATACAATCAAAATGTATTTATGTCAGCACTGACCTCGTTTAATACAACTAACTTCCTATAACAGTATGGCAGTACCATGTCTAAGGCAAAATTTGCTTCATTTTGAAAATAAAAATAGCCATAAGTATTTTATTTCTTCATCGATTTCGATGAAATATACGCACGAGAAGTACGATATTTTCAGCAGCTTGACCATTTTTCCAGCACTTGTTCAAGTCTCTTCTTTTCCAAGGTTTCTCATGGTGTTGGACAAAACGATCAAGCTGCTCATATAGATCAAATATTTCATGGAAAGCAAATACTTGTCCCCTCACCGTGGCGTATATTTAATAGAAATCGGGGAAGAAATAAAACACTTATGGCTATTTTTGTTTTCAAAATAAAGCTAATTTCGTCTTGGACATGTAGAACGGTTTTAGTGTTTATGCGGTTTAAAACAGGGTTAACTATTACATATAGTACTACAAGACTATATATAACACCCCTTACTTGTATATTTCAGAAATTAGTTTGGCGAACGCGGAGATGGAACGACGTCATAACGTCACAAAGAGACCACGTGGTACGTTGTTGAGTGAGAGATTGGACACATTCAAAACTGATATCGTCAATAAAAACCGCTTACGGTCTACTTCAACGTCATCCTCGTCGACTTTTTTCCTAAATGGTAACACTGATAACCTGCCAACCGAAGAATCTTTATCATCAGGTGGAAGAACGACCACCATTGAATTTCGACGTAGTGCGCATGTGCAAACAGAGGGCTCTTACGATTCGTCAACTTCTTTAACGAGAGTTATATCATCGTTGTCACCAATGGCAACGTCATCATGGCAAACTGGAAGTGACGTCAGACAAACTTTTCCTTCTAACACAACTGTAAATGTTAATGATTTATATAGGAATGTGGACACAAATGTTACATCTGATGCATACAAATTGGTCCATATGTCTCGCATTGAAAACATTCGCAATGCATGTCGGGATGAAAGTTTATTTGAGAACCAGGTATATAAAGGCGCGTTCTCACTACGATATTATAAATCGAATATTTACAATTTCGCCTACTGCAAAGTACCAAAAGGCGGAAGCACTTTCTGGACACAAGTATTTGGAGTTCTAAAGTATGGCGTTGATTACGGAGAAAGGGTATTCAGTGTGAAAAGAAGCCAAGTACATCACGGCATGTCTCAGTACATGGCTATGTTTGACAAAATAAAGAGAGACAAATCTCGTACAATTCTCGTGTCACGTGACCCTTATACGAGATTGTATTCAGCATTTATAGATAAATCGTATGTTCCCCTCATGTCCGGGATGAATTATCAGATAAGAAACATTTCTCTTAATGACATAAGTACCATATGTGCTTTTGATGTTTCTTTCCAAGAATTTTTGGATTGGGTGGTAGATCGTGGTAACAAGGGGACGTTGAATAGACATTGGGCTCCAATCATATCACTATGCCGACCATGCGAGATGAATGCATTTATTTTAGTGAAACAAGAAAGCTTTTCAAAAGATGTGGAATTTGCTTTGCAGCAGGTTGGTGTTAATGGGCCGAAGTACGAATATATTATGTCCGCATTGCATGGCCACAGGGTTGAGGTTACACTTCCTGGAATAATAAAAACAATATATAGTCCGGTCACTATGAACACTATAGTTAGAACATGTCTAGGTTATGAAGGGTTGGCTGAAAAGGTATGGCAATCGTTCAAAATACAGGGCTTCATTGACAAGGTTATTGACTTTCCAAAGCACGTGTTTACCCAAGATGGCCGCCATTCACTGGCTAATGTGACCTACTTTACAGAGGTGGTGTTAAATACTGTTCAGAAGCATTCGTTAAATTCTACGCAAAGTAAGGTACAAAGGCAGGAGTTCTTGCTGCAAGCATACGAAGCTATTCAACCTGACACTATTAAAGGCATACAATTATTATTCAAGCAAGATTTTGAAATATTTGGATACAGCAAACAGCCACCCACAAGAACCCAGACAAATACGTAGTTCCCGTTATAGATATACAATCATGTATTTACCGTCCTTGTCCTAGCATGTTGGCCATTCTGAAAATCAGGGGTGGTATTCAATATTGATCTTATTAATTGTAGAATAAGGATAGCCAATTGTATCGCCTGTTACTAGCCAAGAGTTTAATATGGTATGATCTGATTGGTTGTCCTTATCCTTAAGTCAAGTACCATCACTATTGAATACCAGCCCTGATAATTCATACTTTCTCTTTTGTTCCTGTGATATGTAATAGTAGTGTCACAATATACAATTGTAACGTAAATTTATAATACATGTGTCCAATGAATTCACCTGAAACCCGTCAACAAACAACCTTTGACAACTAAGAAGGCGGAGATATCTCGACCCTGGCGTTATGTCAATTCAGAATTGAACATTTTGCAAGAGAATTCAAATGTGATGTTACCGCTATCATGAACTACATCAACTATGGAACATAAAACAGAAGTTTCTATTTCTTGAACCAGTGGTCCATGTAGGGTTCAATAATCATTTGTCAATATCAATACTGTGTCTAATTTTAAACCTACACGGACTAGAAAGATATTTTTCTACTTATTATATGTGATTGTGTAAGTTTTAGTTTCGTTTATTTCTAAGGTTAAATATTGAGCTGTTGCTCTGTAATAACAGCCATGTCTACTTTACCTCTAATAATCATAGATCATATTTCATTCCAAAATTTTAAGCTTGTAAAAATATTTATGTCAATTTTTCTTATAATATTTATTGGCAAATTATTGTTCTACTCATTACACACCGTACAACCCGCTGTGTGTAAGGCAGTTATGTATGTTGAAGGCAGAGACACACGCGCTTTACGCCACTAGAGTGGGGTAAGTATTTGTTATTTTATATGTGTTTTGCGTTGCTTTTGAAAGTGATCACTTACATATATCGTTCACGCGATGAATGAACAATAAGTATATACAATGTATGTGCCCACAAATGCATATTATTCGAGTAAACAGGGTTTAGGTATGCGATGTTTGCCAAAAGTTCGAAACTTTCGCCTTTGACATTGAATTCTCAACTGAATTCGTGGTTTGGAACAATTCTAAAACATTGAATACAAACTTCAATCCTTCCTCAATATTTCTGTCGTTTCCGTTTTGGAAAATATGCATTTTCTGTGAAGATACAGAGGTTTGAATTGAACGATGTACCAAAAAAATGCTAACGAAATAGGCAGTTCTGTTTTTCGAATGATAACGACAAAGGCAGAGCGTTAAATATTAATGCTAACGCAGAGGCAGAGATAAGAGACTTATGCTAACGACAAAGGCAGAGATTCTAATGACTTTACAGGGCCATAAAACCCCTTTGTACGATTTGTATATTATAAATATAACCTAGATGCATGTGAGGCTGTATTCCAAAGTCCATTTCACCAAGAATCACGAGTGTTTAGTGGTTATTTTCGTCCAGTTGATAAACGGAATGTATATTTTATTAATTCTATTTGATTCTAATAGGTTATACATATATTCCTAAGCATTGTTCTGTTATTTAGAATGTTTATGTCTATTTTACCACTAATTGTAGTAGGTTATACATATAGTCCTAGTCATTGTTCTGATTGTTAGAATGTTTATGTCTATTTTACCACTATTGTAATAGTTTATACATATAGTCCTAGTCATTGTTCTGATTGTTAGAATGTTTATGTCTATTTTACCACTAATTGTAATAGGTTATACATATAGTCCTAGTCATTGTTATTTGTGTTAGAATATTTACGTATATTTTACCACTATTGTAATAGGTTATACATATAGACCCAGTCATTGTTATTTGTGTTAGAATATTTACGTATATTTTACCACTATTGTAATAGGTTATACATATAGACCCTGTCATTGTTATGTTAGTTAGAATAATAATGCCTATTTTACCACTAATTCTAATAGGTTATGCATTTAGTCCTAGTCATTGCTTGGTCTGTTGGAATGTACTACTAATTCTACTAGATTATGCATATATATAGTCCTAGTCATTGTTCTGTTTGTCAAAATATTTATGTCTGTACTAATTCTAAACGGAGAAAACATTGACATTGGATCAACAAAATACGCTAAAGCTCACGTATAAATCCCTCTTTTCTCTTTTTATACATATAATTCATTTACATAATTTTATTACAAAAACAAACATTATGAATAAAAACAGTTTGAGACATAATCATATAATAATTCTGGTATCTTATACATGGTTCAAAAACTTGTCTAACAGTTAGTATTTTTTTATTTGGAGTTTGAGTATTTCATTAATATATTAAGTTCTGGTTTTAGTAATGATGTAGTGTCGATGTTAATAGTCCGGTTTTTGCTTAATATATAGGATTTGTAGATACAAAATCCTATAGTAAATATATGCAGTTTATTTTTTCATAATCTTCTTTGTAACGCATTACTATATCATATAATGCTTTGCGTTGTTCGATAGATTACATTATTTTAAAGGAATTAAAAATTCCATTCCAAAAAGACCTAATTGTTTACAATTGATAAAGAAATGTCCATAGCCATCAATTGCATCGCATATATGACACATTGGATGATCTGCTATTTTCCATTGAAAAAGGTTATATTGCGTTAGAAGTATATCGCTATATCGTATGTCGTTCATATGCATAGTTATTAATCACTCAGGCCTACGGCCTTCGTGATTAATTCCTACGCATATGAACTCTTAACCGTTATCTATTCACCGGTATATCACGCAAAACTGCGATCTATTTGCATTCTAACACGTGTAATTTGTACAAATTTAAACGGACTAGTTTGTTTGCGAAGTTGGTGAGTTATTTATCATGTTGCTATAGACAACTTCCGCTATTCAAAGAATCGTAACGTACGCCCCTGGATTTTTAAGCTTTACTATTATATTTATTTGTCGCCAAACTGATGCTTATTTAACGCCAACGTCCAATCACGTATTTCAAGTTTACGCATATGAACTGATACATGCAATAACATGTTGCTAGAATATAAATATAATCGAATGAATAAACAGAAACGCTACGAAAAGAAAATTATGCAAAACGTCGCGCTCTACGGCGACGTCACAATTCATGACGTCATGAAATAAACAAGACGTAAATTTCAATGATAAAAATCGCGAATTATACGCCGGAGATAAATTAACCAGCCGAAATTCTACCGTGATATACCGTTTATTAGATAACGCTACAGCTCTATACGTTTACATGGAGCAAAATACAGACAGTGTAGTTTGCATCTGTCATGGAACTTATGACATTCAGAAAACAGTTGGTTCCAATTTTTATTTCTGTAAAATATTTTTTATAAAAGGTTCCATAAAAAGTTATATATATTATTTACTCCACAGTTTGATAAGAGAGTTACATAGGTCTAGATTTGATTCCCAATTTTTAGTATCTTCTATGTTTCTATCGCAATGAAGTAAACACCAAGTGCTTTTACTTCTTTGGTCCATTTTAATCCAAAGATAATTTCTATTTTATTTTCATCTTTTCCAACCCATATTGCTTCTATTTTATTAACGTTTAAATATAAGCCTGAGTATTTTCCGAAGTTGTATATTAGATTAAGCGCGCATTCGATGTCATTTTTGTACTCAAGAATAGTGTTGTATCATCTGCCAGTTGGCTTATTTTTAAGTATTTTGTGTCATTGTTATAATTGATTGGTATACCTTATATTTCTTCGTTCTCTTATTGTTATTGTTATAAAGCCCACGCCCAAAAAACATCCTACACCAGCTGCCATGTCCATTTACTGGGAAAACGTTCAGAAAACACTGTAATTGAAAACTATTAACGTTTTTTTATTTGACATTCAGTTCTTTGCTAATTAATCATTTCGCTTATAAATACGGTCCGCCCGAATATGCGGAAATGTAGATAAGTTAAAAACTATAAAAATTAGACATTAAACGATAAAATCTCTGAACGCCCATCGGCTGCCCAAAAGGTAAAAACACATGTTACCAGTGTTTATAATGAACAATAAGTATGTGTAATATTATACCTGCTGTTAATTGCTTCATTTTGCATTATCAGTTAATTCAATGTTTATCAAATTCCAAGCTCCACTGTTTACCAGTAAAAGGAGACTCATTGATTTTGGTCTTACCTTTGTAATGTTCATTTATGGTTGCTATTTCTACAGGTCCGGTCCATTTAATACTTCATTGAAGTGTTCTGCTTATCTTTTCAGCTGTTCATATTCTAGGGGGATCTTATCTCCTGCTTTATTCTTCACTGGCCCAGTACCAGAGTCAAATTTCCCAGTCAATTTTTTCGTGATTCTATATTGGCTGCTGTTTCTGCCTCATCAGCTTTGTTGTCATAATATTCTCTCTTGTTTCTAAGCTTACGCTTAGTTTCCTTGTTCGTGTCGGAGTATTATTTGCTGTATCGCTCTACTAGTCTTTCAGATCTTGCACAGTGTTTTTTCTCTTTTAAGATTCTTCTTTTGTCGATAAGGTTCCAAGTGTCTGTTTTTATCCACTTCATTGTGCCAAGTACTGTTTTACAGGTTTGAGTGTACGTCTCTTTAATATTGTTCCAGGTGGTTTCTACATCTGGTTCTAATCCATCTCCAGTATCACCAAGTACTTGGAATCTGTTTCTTAACACAAGGGAGATTTTTCTGTTTATTATGGGGTCTTTATCTTATATGAAGTTTAATCTTGGCTAACAGTAGGTGATGGTCACTACCAACATCTGCACCCCGTCGAACCACTACATTTTCCAAGGAATGTCTCCATCGACCGTTGATGATAATGTGGTCTATTTGGTTGCGGTCTCTACCATTTGGTGACTCCCGTGTTTTCTTGTGGATTCCCTAGTGTGGGAAGATGGTACCGCATATCACAAGGTTGTTTATACCACAAAGGTCTGCAAGTCTCTCACCATTCTCATTCATCTCACCACATCCATGGTTTCCCATACATCTTTCTCTTCCTTCATTTGAATTGCCAACCTTAGCATTCATGTCTCCAATTACAAACAAGAGATCGTGTGTTGGTGTTGAATCGATGGCTTTTTGTAACTGTAGGTAAAATATATCTTTTTGGTCTTCCTCCGTGTCATTTGTTGGCGAATAACATTGTATAATTGTTGTTTTTGTATACCTTCCATTGAATCTAGCTGTTATGAGTCTTTGATTGATTGCTTTCCATTGTATGAGGCTTTTCATAGCTGTTGGTGTCATGATTATCGCTACACCTTCTCTATATTGGTTGTCTTCTCTGCCTGAATATACTATTGTATTGTTGGATGTTGTTGTTATAGATCCATTTCCTGTCCATCTACTTTCACTTACTCCTAAAATTTCGATCTTGTATTTAGCCATCTCTCTTTCTACTTGCGCCGTTTTGCCCATCGCGTACATCGTCCGCATATTCCATGCTCCGATGTAGCAAGAGTGCTTTGGATGCCATAGTGATGGTCTAGTCGTGCTTTCAGCAGTCATTTGCCCATTTTGAGTCTGGAGATCACCACTATTGTCCGGATGTTGAGTATTTTCTGATTTGCAGTTTCCATAACAAGATCCTTTTTTACAGGGTGGAGTTGTTAGCACCACGCCAAACCTCCACTGTGGTGGGCCGGGTTTTCTCTCTGGGGTTTCCTTCCCGTAGATAATTACAGTTACCACTGTTTACGAGTTACATCTACCCGGATTTTCTGTCTGGGTTTTCTCCCATAGCCTTTGACTCTCCCGAGCCATCCACAAGGCAGTTATTTAACCCATAACTGGGGACTAGGTTTGATGGTAACAGAGCTTATCCACACGCCGGTGGGTCATGTTTTGCCATGCATCTAGGGGCCTAGACTCCTCCGAGACCTTGTGCTTCTACCTGTAAAAATATAAAAGTGTCGCAGGAGTGCCATCTTGGTTTTTGGGAAGGTTTTACGTCATTAATAGACGTGAAAATGGCCAAAAATGACATTTTGGGCTAAACATGACATATACGTCATATTCTTGGCAGTTTTGTCAACAAATTACCAGTGATTTGAATTATAGGACAGATTTATAGGAACATGCATTTTTATATTTTGAAAAATCACAGGGGCAAATTAAGCCATTAGTGAACCTTGTACATTGACTCTGATAAACACACGCGTGCGATTTTTCGTGTTGTTGTAAAAACCTTCAGGGAAGTTGATAAATGTAATACCAAGTGGGCTCTGTTAAGGTTATTGTAACGTATTGGTTAATATTTGTTTTGTTTACTCTTTATTGGGGGTTAATGATTTAAAATAAATATTAATTAAGTGTATATTTGTCGAAGCATGCCTGCAGTTTCATTGCCATTTTTTCCCGTTCAATATATCCCCTTATATCTATTCTCGTCGGCAACCGGCGTATGAATTTATCAACAGACATTGTCTTAGAACTTGTATACACTATTGTATGAGAATTGAATATATCAGAACCATCTTTCTTAAATAAAAATTACATCATAACACCGTAAAATATTTGAATCATAGGCATGCAGCACGTAACCGTTTTGGTTTCAAACATTCCTCTATGACAAATCTTAAGTTTATGACTTATCTACTTATGTGTTATAAATTATACAAGGCTCGGAACGAGTCGTATGTGTCATTTTTACTAGGTGTCATATTTGAAAAGCCAATTTGTTCATTATTGGAATAGCGACATTAATGAATAACCTAAATGTCTTAATATGTTTGTGCGTGTGTAAGCGTTCGCTCGAGACAGTCATATGTGCGTGATCATTCGTTTTACCTTGCCACATTGGCCACTGACATCTACTCCGACTTTGACGGAAGCGATTAAGCTTAATTATAATATCTTGTTATGACATACAACACTGTACTAATGTGTCATGTTTTTGTTACAAAAGTCGCGTTGTATACACAATTAATGTTGACGAGGACTTTAAGGTCAAACGACCAAATGTAGAAGTATTGATATAAATCTTTGATTGAAATTGCCTTTATAGTATGATACGTGAACTGGTGTTTCACAGACATGAGGCCAAATCTTACCTTTTGAGGTCTCGCCACTTTTAGACAAGGCAAGATAATATTAGGGCAGCACTCAACCGAAGCAACATGGCACGAATGACACAACTAGAACAGAGAATGAATTGCTAGTCCTGCACGAAAATAAATTATAACTCATAATAACTATAATAACCGACTTCATAATACTGGTTGTAGTTAATGGTCGAAATAATGAACCAATCCATGTATAATTGACTTCAAGAGAGGTTAACGGTCAAGAGCGAATTCCAATAGAAGCATTACGCTTATCTTTGTTCGCAAATGACTTAGAAAAGTTCTGAGAATTGGCTACACATTAGAGCAATATACACGAAATTAATTTCCATTTAAAATGGAATTTGATTGAAGGTACAATGAAGTTTAGCTCAGTTAAAAGATCTATATCTCCATTTAAATCCGGTAGGAAGCAATTCAAAGATTTGAACAAAGTTGAGTACATAAATCATCAAAATTAAAACAACTGTTAAGCTAATTACAGACTACAGACTTCGTTTGTCATTTGTTATCTACCAGGATGCCAATGTTGTCAGTAGCGCAATGCTAATAAATTATGATATGCAAAATTATTACTGTTGAATACCCAATTTGTTAGAAACAGAAGTGAGTTAAAACTTAACAAGAGCGTCGAGATGGCCCTATATCGCTCACCTAACATTCATTGCTTTTGCTACGTACCAGATGCAACGAAAAGACCAAGACTGTTCCACATCGCTCAAATAAGTTCATCTGATAGATACTAGTAGTACTGTTTAAGCTTGGTCTAAATTTTATAGAGACTAAGTTTCATGAAGTTTGGGCCATAGTTGACGCCTCTAATGCGCCCACAAGCTTTTTTTAACATTTGACCCAGTGAACTAGTTGTTGACCCCACATGACCCAGTTTCAACCTTGACCAAGATTTTATAGAGACAGACATTCTGACCCACTTTCATGAAGATTGATCCTTAAGTGTGGCCTCTAATTAATGTGTTCACAAGAAATTGTGAACAGATAGACAACGGACGAAGAGCGATCACAAAAGAAGCTCACCTTCAAGTTGTCACTTTGTGACAGGTGAGCTAAAAAGACAAGGTATTCGAATATGGCAATATTTTATATATATTATTATAACCATTCCTATTGTATGCATGTGCTGATATGTTGTTCATAAACACAATTTGTTAAAATTAATATTATTTCTATGAAATACCCATTTCTAGTGTAAAGTACATGCTCTTATTTGTTGGTCATAAACACAATTTGTTAAAATTAATATTATTTCTATGAAATACCCATTTCTAGTGTAAAGTACATGCGCTTATTTGTTGGTCATAAACACAATTTGTTAAAAAATACTAGTATATTATTTCTATGAAATAACAATTTAAGTATATGCATTTATTTGTATTTGTTCAAGCCACAGACGATAGATAACTGTTATCTATAGTCTCTGGTCAAGCACATAATTTCTTCGAATCAATTTTATTTCTATGAAATAACCATTTCTATTGTATTCATGTGTTTCTTTATTGGTCATAAACGTACATTTTTCAAATGATATTATTTCTATGAAGTAACCATTTCCAGTGTATTATGTTTCCATATATGTCGGTCATAAAAATACTTTAATAAAACGTATGTACCTGTCTTGACTTGATGAGTTTGTGAACACGATTTCTGGACAATCAAAAGTTCAGAAACTGTAGACGGTATAGATATTGAGCACAACCTTGTGAAAAAGCCAACGCTTAAAAAGTGGTTCAAAAACATGATATGTAAAAGTGACAACTGATGATAGATCCTTTTATGTAATGCTAATGCTGATGATATATGGAGTTCTATCAGTGAAATAAAACCTATATCAGTCACTGGTTATCTCCTACAATGTGACTGATAACAGCTCCGCCCCTCACAGGGTCTACTTTAATTCTACCAAAACCCAACAATTAACTGCCCGTAACTTTTTTTATTACTGAACGAAAACATGTCATGTGGGTGTTTATATTCTTAGTTAGACAATTTCCTACAAGTTGGTGTATGATTTGATGCAAACTTCTCAAAAAAGTTGTTTTCACATATTCACCATAATGCAAGATGGCGGAATTTGAATTGAAAAATATGAATGCAATAACATATTCATACGCAGCCTAACCACAGTGGTAACTTGACATAAATTCGTATTAACATACGGCGTAAAGACATATACCATATTCGTAACCCCCTCAAACATCATTTATCACGTTTCGTGAATCCGCCCAATTAGATGAAGTTAATTAAAACCGGGTCATATTTAATTACTAATTAACAACTTGTTAAAATTAGAGAATGTTACTAACAAGAGGGCCCAAAGGGCCCTAGGTCGCTCACCTGTTATAGCAGTACATGCAAGACCTGCGATTTGACCTAGTGACCTAGTTCTTGGCCCCATATGACGAAATATCTCACTCGACCTAGATTTTGTTGTGATAATCATTGTGACCAAGTTTCATAAAGATTAGGTCAAAATTGTGACCTCTAGTGACTACACAAGGTTTTTCTATGATTTGACCTTGTGACCTAGTTTTTGACCCCGGATGACCCAATATCGTACTTGACCTAGATTTTGTTGTGATGATCGTTGTGACCAAGTTTCATAAAGATTAGGTCAAAATTGTGACCTCTAGTGACTACACAAGGTTTTTCTATGATTTGACCTTGTGACCTAGTTTTTGACCCCAGATGACCCAATATCGAACTTGACCTAGATTTTGTTGAGATGATTATTGTGACCAAGTTTTATAAAGATTAAGTAAAAATTGTGACCTCTAGTGTCAACACAAGGTTTTTCTATGATTTGACCTTGTGACCTAGTTTTTAACCCTGGATGACCCAATATCGAACTTGACCTAGATTTTGTTGTGATGATCATTGTGACCAAGTTTCATATAGATTAAGTCAAAATTGTGACCTCCAGTGTCTACACAAGGTTTTTCTATGATTTGACCTTGTGACCTAGTTTTTGACCCCGGATGACCCAATATCGAACTTGACCTAGATTTTGTTGAGATGATCATTGTGACCAAGTTTCATAAAGATTAAGTCAAAATTGTGACCTCTAGTGTCTACACAAGCAAATTGTTGACGGACGGACGGACGGACTGACGACGGACGACGGACGAAGAGTGATCACAAAAGCTCACTCTGTCACTTTGTGACAGGTGAGCTAACAAAAACATATAAGCATATAAGTCCGGTGAAAACAAACTTTAGATGCAGTGATTATAACGCAATAGCGAATCTAACGGATACCCTGTGTATAGAAAACAAAAACAAACCCCCACAATAAACAAATCGACACTGTATAGATGTACAACGACCTTCGAAATATGACCCTAGGACGAGTTCATTTGCTAAGGTTGAAACGATATTTACCGTTATTTTTCTCATATATTATGAATATATCTTATAAATTCACGTTATCTTTCAAATTGACAGCGTGGCTTAGTGGTTAAGATGATCTATACTCAGAACTAGTTTGTACTCAGAACATTCATTTCATATTGGCTGTCGGTTCGAGTCCGCTGCTAAACTCTTTTTCACAAATTTTATTATCATAATACTTGAGGGTTTTTTCATATATTTTATTACTTAATGAATAATAAAATTATGTTTTAGGTTTAATACAAATTTGCTTTGTTTCGTTGATTTTATTATTTTAGCCCGCCCTGGATATTGCATTTATTTCTCAGATGACAATCGCGTTGAATTACAAACTATTTTCATCATTGGTTTTGTTGGAATTTGAATTGGAATCACCAGTCTAAGAATATGCTGTAGAAACATTAATAAGCGTTTACTCTGGTAATACAAGGAGCACAGTTTGGGTGACCGTTGACCGATATTTCTGTTCAACAGTCTTGACGTGGGAATGTTTTCAATGATTAAAATACAAAGGAAATAGATATATTTTAGAAATATATATAAAATAGACATGCACGCGAATGTTTTATTTAGCAAAATTAAAAAATATTCAAAATGGATGGGATTCGAACCCAAGCAAAAAATCTATTTAGATTCATAAGCAGTAGCTTAGCCTACTGCGCCATGGAGGACGATGTAAGCTACAATTTCAAATAATAGATTTCTATTTCGAATACACCCCTTTTACCTGGATTATTTCATTATTATATGTACAGTTACGCCCGAACGATTGTGGTTTATCTATAGCCAATAATTGATTCTATTGTTAAAGGTGTTAAAAGATGTTGTCTCTCGTTATGGTACTCAGATACGATTTTTTACAAATGATCACGGATATACACATTCTTTGAAATGATATAACGGATATTCGAATACCAATTTGCTATCCGGATACTTGGAACAGAAAACGAATAACCGGTTATTCGGATATTCGTTGCCAACCTTAATAACAAAAGCTGTCCACGAACAGCGCGCTCCACTAATCGCGGCGCCATGCTAGGATAGTTCAATCATTATATATTCAAAACAAAATGCTTCATAACAGCAGCATTACCCTTAACTGTGTAGAGGTTGGGGCAAAGTATCAAAGCAATATATCAATGCACTTTGAAGATATTAGAGGTAAAAAAAACCTGTACCTAAACTTTAACATTTGCATTTCCAAGTCAAACAGGGGGCATAATTTCAAAATAATGCTTGATAGAGTTACCTACCCCTGTGTAGGCGTGCAGGGGTCATGATGGGAGAACAAGTTTGCATAGCAATGTATGAATGCACTTTGAAAATATTAGAGAAAAAACCTGTACCTAAACTTTAACATTTGCATTTCCAAGTCCAAAAGGGGGCAAAATTTCAACAAAATGCTCGATAGAGTTATCCACCCCTGTTAAGGGGTTGGGGTCATGATGGAGAACAAGTATGCAAAGCAACATGTGAATGCACTTTGAAAATATTTGAGGTAACAAAGCCTGTACCTAAACTTTAACATTGCACTAAGTAGAAAAAAGGGGCATAATTCCACCAAAATGCTTAATAGAGTTACCTACCCCTGTGTATGGGTTGGGATCATGATGGTGAACAAGTATGCAAAGTATTAAAGCAATATGTCAATGCACTATGAAGATATTAGAGGTTAAAAAACCTGTACCTAAACTTTAACATTTGCATTCCCAAGTCCAAAAGGGGGCATAATTTCAACAAAATGTTCGATAGAGTTATCCACCCCTGTTTAGGGGCTGGGGTCATGATGGAGAACAAGTATGCAAAGCAATATGTGAATGCACTTTGAAAATATTTGAGGTAAAAAAATCTGTACCTAAACTTAACATTTGCACTAAGTTGAAAAAAGGGGCATAATTCCACCAAAATGCTTAATAGAGTTATCTACCCCAGTGTATGGGTTGGGGTCATGATGGTGAACAAGTATGCAAAGTATTAAAGCAATATGTCAATGCACTATGAAGATATAAGAGGCTAAAAAACCTGTACCTAAACTTTAACATTTGCACTAAGTATAAAAAAGGCATAATTTCAACAAAATGCCTGATAGACTTACCTACTCCTGCATATGGGTTGGGGACATGATGGCAAACTAGTATGCAAAGAATGAAAGCAATACCTCAAAGGACTTAGAGAAAATAAGAGGTTTAAAAACCTGTACCTAAACTTTAACAAAAGTGTTACGCAGACGCCGACACCGCCGCTCGGGCGACTGCAATAGCTCCCCTTATTCTACGAATAGTGGAGCTAAAAAGTACCAGTTTTGACATCAGATAAGCATAAAATCAATATAATATGTGTTTGTTTTGATTGAAAATGGTTAATATCTCATCCTGTAGTGATAAAATTTTAATATGTTCACTCGCATGAAAAAACGGGTTTAAGTGCAAATAATATTTTATTATATTTATTTTTATTTGGAATTTCACAAAAACGTCAAATTTAAGTCGATTTATTTTCCGTATATGAACTAAATTTAATTTGTAAATTTAATCACAAACAATACTATATTATCTTTCCGTTTATTTAGAATTTCACAAAAACGTCCATATTTAAGTCGATTTATTTTCTGTATATCAACTAAATTTTATTTATATATATAATCACAAATAATACTAGTACAGGCATCCAACTAGATTCGCGTTTAGTTCACATGTAGATCTACATTTTTTTTTCACAAATTTAAAAATTAGAAGAATTTCATAATTGTTTTATTATCTCCCTTGAATACAAATATGAGTTAACTTTGTATATATCTTTTCCTTGCCGTTAAATATACTTTAAATACAAATTATACCGTTAAGTAGTTGCATAGTGAACTGGTGTATGTGAAACATCTTTAAATTCTACTTCATATTTGCTCATGAACATTAAAATAAAAAGCAGTACATATAGCTAACATAAAAACGTATGGTTATACTGTATCAATCATATACTATACAGAATTATTTTATTGCTTTCTGCTTTACTGCGCGAGCGGTTGGTTATCTTATTTGTACAATATGTGCAGAATAAATTTTATTTAAATAAAAAGATATTTAATCACCTAAAATGCAACTTAAATTTCAATGTTAAGTTAAACTTTAAACGCATTTAAGTTTGCGTTTATATTGCATAAACGTGCATTTAATCCCATTTATATTCTATATTTAATCACCTTTAAATGCAACTTAAATGTGACTTAAACTTGTAGGAATAATTCGACTTAAATGTAGTATTGAACTTCACTTAAATATGGAATTTAATAGCTACTTTTTTCTGATTAAATGTATTTAAATTACGAATATAATTACATTTAAGTTACGTTTAATAGTAAATTAAACGTAATTTTTCATGCTGTGCGCGCTCTTGAAAATATTGAATTTTATCACTACACAATGAGATATAAACCATATTCAATCAAAACAAACAAATATCCTCTATTTATTCTAAATTTCTCTACTAACAGGGTTCCCACTTGAAATTCCCAACTTTTCCAGGTTTTCCTTGCCGAATTCCAGTTTCTCAATTGGCCATAGTCTAGACCTTTACCAATACTATTTCAGAAAATAGATGTTAGTAAAGTATCTATGCCTGTTTGTAAACCATCTATGCCCCTATAACAGCTAAAAAGTCATTAATGTTACAGGTCACAGCAACCTTGAGCTTTGACCTACTAACCTCAAAATCAATAGGGGTCGTTTTTCTGGTGGAGTGTGAAGATCCTAGGGAAAAGCGTTATTGAGTTATTGAATGGCAACAATTTGGTACCTGTGTCGTACCTGTTATTCGTTGAACGTTATATTAAAAAGCATGTTTGTTATGTGAGCGAAGTTTGGCTTACCATATCCGGAAGTGGTGTACCTAAATTGGTAAATCGTAACAAAATGGCGGACAGAGGCAAACATAAAAGAAGGTGAATAGTAAAACCCGTGCATCCGTTCATATCTCGATCTGAGAATGGAAATGGCGGGGGTTATACAATTATCGATCAAATATTGATTGATTACTTATTCATGATGTCTAACAAGTTGTCTAGCAGTGTCAGCAGCAGTTGTGAACCTGGTCTTGTGATGGTTCACGCGGGTATACTGGTCCTGTCGGAGAGTTGTTACGCATGGATGACCTGAACTTGGGTGGTCTCAAATGGTGCAAGTGTGTTGGTAGCGTGTCTCCGGACGAGACATGTTCGATGCAAGACAATTTAACCATCATGCAAACTCCCGTTTGATAACTCTGACATAAGCATCCAAATGGCCTGATTTCGCTCATATTCGGACATTCATGGCATTTTTATTCCGGAAGTTATGCCATTCCTTCTGTGATTTTCTTTTTATTAGCAAACTTTACAAAAAGTTCGATGCAATTTATACCAAAATTGATCATGCGTAAACGGTACACGTTGAAGTCATGGTTTTTGTGATTCTATCGGTGCACGGGATTTACGTAACACGATCGATAAAAATTGGATGATGGCCAAGTTTCTACAAGATTATACAACACTACTACACAAAATTCAAATATACATGTACAATGCAAGTAAGAAAGAATTGGGGATAAAAACGTTGCGTTTCTAGATGTACTAAGTATATTCATTCCATAATTGTTTGTCTGCTGAAAATTCATGTTTTTCATCTCTGTTATTTGCATTTATTTGTTATAAGCATTGTATCATGCTTTATGTAAGATAAACTTTCGTATTCGTATTTGAATAAAAATGCAAATCGTACGTTAAAACTTTCATTTCAGCGCAATTACAATGTTTAATACTAATAATAAACAACATATGAATGCATTTTTGTGTCTACGCTTTCGCAGGATTTTTCAATATATCTACCAATTTTTATAGGAGAGCGGTGATTGGACGACAGGTTAGTCAAACTTAAAACCTGAGAATCCCATTAATTTTCGTTGATTTTGCCGATGAACTAGATTGCGAAAATAATTCACCTCAAATAATTGACACCAAAAATACTGAACAAGAGATTTTTCTTTCAATATCTAAAATCCATGAAATTAACAAACCACCAAAATACTATTTTACCAACATTTGCGAAATTTAATCCCTGCGAAAATTAATGATTTTACAGTATGTTAAACATAACCACAATGGATTCATGCAAAGTTTTCTTTTCAAAGCACAGAATTAAAATTATGATAGCCATATGATTGGTCAATGCTACTCATTAGATTGGATCAGAAGAAAACATACAAGTATACATTATCAGCACATCAATTTAATTCTAAGTTACAAATTTGAGTCTCAAAATTCCATTTTGTTCATAAGTAAGTATGTAATAACAGGATAACACAAGTAAAATATATCATCAAAAATTGCTGACCTGAACTCAGAAACAAGCCAGCTTCAATGTGTATGAATTAATATATACAAGTAAACAAGAAAATATCGAAATGTAATTTAAGTTCTATCGTGTCACTATTATTGAATCGATCAGTTCACACATTACAGTAGCATAGATCAGTGAATCAAACACAAGTGATCCTTTAAATCATGATAATTCAAACGCTTTACAATCATTTGTTAAAGCGTCTGATTGATACACATCGGGAGTAATAAGGGCCTGGGTAAACAACAAGGGGCCCATTTAATTGCACTCGCTTCTGTTATATGTAATATACAGAGCCTGTTATCACAAAATATTGATCCCTAGCCATATCGATTGGTAATATTTTAAGGATTTTAACATTTTTGTGATGTATAAAATGCTCACTGCGAGGCCAACTGGGGGGAAGGGCCCCCTGTGCCCCCCGGTGGAACCGGGCCTGCAATCTGTGTTCAAGGCTAGAATTATTGTCATTGAATCAAATTATAAATCTTTGCTTGTAACCAAGGCAATGGTATGAATTCCCGATACAACGCTTCTCAGTTCCATCAGAGAATTATACTGTTTTCGTATGGCTCGAACAGAACTGAAAACTGATGTAACACTCTGAAGGAACTCAGGATACGTGAAATCTGAGTACCGTCCGAGCATAACATTAGTTTACAGTTCCGTCAGAGCCATATCGTTCATTCTACAGATAGATGAACAAAACGGCGCCCTGATTTTCTTGTAAAATGAATAAATTAGTACTTGCTCTATGCTAGATATTACACATAAGCATAAGTACTGTTAGATTTAAAACAGATTTTAGTCTTTTGCAAACATTTTGAGCGTCATAAATGCTATATGGAGCCCGAATTCTGTCAAAAATGCTTGTCGGCGATACAATGTCATTGGCAACTACACTAAATTGTTATGTGTTATAATGTGCAGAATTCTTAAAGTTATGTTTCATATGGTGTAAAAGGGGTGTACCTAAATAAATAGCAGCAATTAATTGATAGAAACTCGGATTTTAGGTCCTGTTCATTGAGTGAGACTCTGTCGGCGATTTTGGCAACAGATACGTTACGCTGCTAATATGTCAAAATATTAGATGGATAAACATGTATTTTTATAGATGGATAAACATGTATTTTTCATCATTTCACGGACATTTTGGCTAATTGGATAAAGTAAGATGGCATTGCTGGTAAAGAATTGTACAGAGAAAGCAGTATATTTTTAAGAAACGAAGATTTAAACAGTGAACTGACACTTTTTCAAAATTTTAAAACAGATACGTTACGTGCGTTTTGTGAAATTATTCAATAAGCACATGTAGCTGTTGCACAAATAAATGGTTTTCACTTAGAATGCCATCGAAGGATTGCTATTATGTAATCATACAAATACCCTTTAATCTTAATTTTTCATGTGCTTAAACGTTTGTTTGACAGATACGTTACACTGAACAGATACGTCACGGCATATTTATATATCTGCTAAAATACGTACATTTTAAGCATCTTACTCCTGCCAGTGTTAATAAATTACATTGTTAAGTGACCCACTATGGGAAGATGACTTCCAGAGATCACCCATCGTCATATTAAATGCTCTTATGTGCATATTCGGATGGTGCTTTTTGGAGAATCAGAGGGTGACCTTAAAACGCGAGTTAATTCTCGTCAATCATGGCTAAATTTCAATATTATCATATTGAAAACACACTCTCTATAATTGTTTGTTAATATAAAGAAACTAATTTCGAAATTATTGCACTTAATTCAAATAAAAAGTTTATAACATCTCGTAACGTATCTGTTTAACTACGTAACATTTTTCGCTTTTATGTTCAAATTCTGACATCAATATTGACTAAATACAATGATTTATGCAATTTTAAGTGACTTAGGTCCTATTTGTTCAAGCTGCGTCTGCGTCGGTGTCATCTAGAATGTCCAAGATGTTCCCAGTTTACTTCCTCTAAGATAGTGGGGACTATTTAACACGCTGGCTTTTAATGTAATAACTTTTCATTACTACCAATTTTATTTTGCTCAATTTGGTCTTAATTCAAGCTTAATTGAGAAAAGGTGTTTGTAAGTGAAGTTCTTTCATTCATATTCTGTTGTGTGCTGAACACATACAGCTTATATTTAGAGATCCTTTCACGATTAAGATACAGACGAGGTGAATACCCCACGCCAATTTGACAAGTACCATTTGGTTTATAATATATGTGAACCGTGGTTTCCTTATTGTTATGTTGCAGTCTGCTTATTACATTATACATGTTTTGTAACATAAGTAATATTTAGCTTGAACGTTATGTTGAGTTACTTTTCTTCAACAGCTTTACGTTAGCAACAGATACGTTACGCCACTATAAATATGATGCAATTGGAGATTCATAACGATATGTTTTGTGCTCAAACTTGAATAAACGTGTCATTATAGCTGTGTATTATTGTTTTGTTCGAAATTAATGAACATATTATGTTGTTTTGATGAGGAAACAACAACATTTTTTCATAGACAGATACGTTACAAGATGACACACGTACGTCTCCATACCCGAAGAAACTATAATTTTTAACGTTCATCTGTGTAACCCTGACAACATTGTGTTTACAGTTTGAAGATTAGTATTTCTTTTTTAAAACTTGTTTGCGACGAAGAATCTATGTTGCAGAGAACATTATGATTATACGAATCAAAATATACTGATAAACCACTCGAAATGAATCAATAAGCTAAAATTGTATTCATTTTAACATGTTCTGCCATCATGTTTGTTATGGGATATAATACAAAATACCAATGACTTTACAGGTACAATATGTTTGATAACTATATCACTTAGTCAAATAATCTAGTCTTTAATGCAACGTAACGTATCTGTCGGCTAATAACTGGTCGCATACTTAAACTATGTGCAATATCAATATCCTTCAATACTTAACCCTGAAATTCTACACAGACACTCTGAATTCATAGAACAATATAGTGAACCATCGAAATTAGTATTTTGAGACTATGCATGTCAGTTCAAATTTTCACCTCAAGTTGTTCAGTTATCTGTAGAATGAACGATATGAACACAGAACAATTCTCTGACGGAACTGAGAAGCGGTGTATCAGTATTCATACCGTGAGGGCTAGTATAACAAGATATATGTAAAGTGAGAGAACATGATATATGAATAACCATCAATGTGTATAATTCTATATACATAATACAAAAGTGCTACAATATGTACAAATTGTGTATAATAAGTAAATGTACAATATATCCGAACATGATGCTAGAAGTCCATATTGGGGCCACAAAACAAAGGTAAACATGATAAAAAGTATAATCAATGGACTGAACATAAACTCTATTAAATAATAAGCATGACATTTCCATGAAAAAGGGGTTTTCTAACAAGGGTCGATCATTATCATTATCATAATGCAGATAAAATATTTTTGAAGCCAAAAAAACCAAACCAGCAGCCTATGTATATATTCTGATACAAATTGCAATAAGTGTGCAGGACTATAAGTTACTTATGGAGATATAAAAATAATTAAGAAACAATGTTGACACATTGCTGCCAAGAAGTATCATATGATTTCTTAATTGACCCTTTGGCGCCTAAATTTGGCAAATATTACCTTTTGACATTCAGTATTCGGATTTAAGGGTCTGATTTAAGGGCCAACAGTCCTTGAGATTACAGCAATTGCTGTTTTGCATTTAAACAGTAAATTCTGGAAGAAAATTGTCAAAAAGACCCTTAAAAATCAGCACCTGGTAAAACCTGGGCCTGCCTGCTTGACCAACATCAGAAAACCAGACTATAAAAACCAAAACAGTTCAAAAGTAGTGACAAAATATTCCAAAATGTCAAAATAACCCTTGATTACTCAAATCCATTTTACCTGCACAAAAAATACAGTTCAAGTCACACAAACAGGTTTAACTAGCACACAGTGCTTTGTTTTTACCTGTCAAGTGATTTGCAAGTTCTAGGTGCCAGGTTTTAGTCATGTGACCAATGATCTGTACCATTAGGTGTAACAGAAAATGTATAATGTTTGTTACCACGGCAACTATACACATTTTCTTAATTTTCCCCGTAACTAATGTTTGTTACATGTACCACGACGACTATTCACAATTCTTAACCTTCCTCGTACACAGGATTTAGTGAAACAAAAAATGCATAATGTTTGTAACCATAGCAACTATACACATTTCCTTAATTTTCCTCGTAACTAAGGGGTTCTTGTTTAATGATAATGTTACAAGGCTCTGACATTTCCTCATGTTGCTCCTGCTCGCTCTCATTCTTGATACTATCAGAGCTCTGTTCACCACTTTCCATAGTACCCTCCAAACCTGATCCATTCATTTCCTGTGCTGAATCTAGCGAGATCTCCATAGGGTTGTCAATATAAATGTCCGAGCTCTTACCGTCCAGGAATCTATTACGTGGAGATCCATGACGTCTCTTCGCTGGAGGAGTATTTGACGACATGGCTGTACAATATCGTTTTTTATGACGCGCCATGTTACTTGTACGGCAAACCTTTCCGCAGGTATCGCACCGGATCAACTTCTCGTATCTACCTAAACCCCTTGATACAAAGATGCCGTCAATCTGCGGAGTCTTCATGTAGGCTTTACCAACAGTACCTTGGGCTTTCTCTTCCGTCCACGTATACCCAACACTTGGTGACTCCTGGGAGTCCATGTTCGTGCCACCATGATTAGCGAAAGGCACTACATCGCCTTTGTTGCCTAGCAACCGGGGCTCAGGCCTACCTTCTGCATCATCGTACGAATATTCTAAATCTGACTGACTTTCCTTGTTAGGAGTATGGACATTCTCAGCCCCGCCCTCTAGAGAAGCAGTTTTGGCGATTCTTATGGGTTGTGCTTGTTTTCTCTTGGACTGGTTAGCAACTGATGTAGAATGCTCATCTTGTTTCCACGGTGACTCCATTAAGTCTGCATTCAACACATACTCTACAAATATAGAAAACAAAGGGAGATAATTATAAATGTGGGGTCTTGTAAACTGCACATTCTCTCAATATGATCTATAACTGTGTGACGGGTAAAATAACTCTATCCAATTAATTATGAATGTTGGGTCTTGTACACTGCACATCCTCTCAAAAGTCGGGCAATAAATAATTGTCCTGCAAAATATTCCTGACAACATGCATATAGACTTGGTACCAAGTATTCCAGTGAAGTTTTAATTGGAGAGAATTTGGACAGTTCTGTGGTTCATGAGAACAAGCTTGGACAAACTTTGTGATACACATCTATATCAGGGGTGTGAAAATTCCCAAAAATTCATTTGCCCGAAAACTGAATCTGCTTGCCCAGGAAACGCAAAAAGCAGCAAAATTTCAGTTTCATTCCATTATTTATCATGTGAAGGATTAGAGTATTAGATATAGTTTAAGTTTTTAGGTAAATCATGTTTGGTCAGTATTTTAGGGATTCATCAAATTAAAATCAATGTTCAGGTAAAATAAGGGACAAGCTGGATAAATAAATCTACTTGCCCGCAAGCCGTTACCCAGCACAAACAAGACTGCGTTCAATAAACGCTTATGCCCCCTGTGGAAGCCTTGTCCATAAATAAGTCTAAGTCCAAAATTAGGTCAAGGTGAAGGTCTAAATGGGTTTAGATGATACAGGCATGTGGAGAGTGTTCATACATAACATCCATGCAAGTATGAAAGCTTTATAGCAAGCCATAATAATGCTAGAAGAAACGGTCAATTTGGGTTAACCAGGACGGACGAACGGACGGACGAACGGACGGACAGGTGAATCACTATATGCCTCCCCATCTATCGATAGGGGGGCATAAAAACAATGTCTCCCCAAATTATGTGGGACACATAATAATACCAAATTTCATGTTATATGATTGTGTAACATTATATTAGGTTTCAAAGGGAAACAAAATCTATTTTTGTTCTTGGAATAAATGAATGTAACCATAACAACATGTTTAGCCAGTATCTCTATAGCAACTATCACAGCCACTACTTATAATACCAATATCGCACAATATCAATTATTCAATAATAAACAAACTTACGAAAGTTTTCACCTCCTTCTGGTGATTTTTCTGTTTCCATGGAAACGTTTGATGAAGGGTTATCTATCTGATCGTTCTCGTTGATCGAATCCTCCGGCTCAATTTTAACAACAGTAGCCTCTACATCAGTGTTGGTTTCAGGTTGTTTCGACGATTCTGCTACCAGGACTTCAGCAACCTTCGAATGACCTTGAACTTCAGGGTTGAACGCCAAATCTACTGGTTCACTGGATTTCGGTGCCATTGTGGACACATATGGCATATGCCGTTCCTTTAGATTTGTTCTATACGCTGCATTCAATCCTTGTTTCCCGCCGGATCGTAACCTAGAGTATCTTCTCTGCAGTCGGCTGTACGGCTTCTTTGTGTATGGGATGTTATTTAGTTCGGCCGGACTTACCGTGGTTGTACTTGGATTAACCGGCGCCACTGTTGTTCCGGTTGTTCCTAAAGAGGAAAGTTGTAAACAATAATGATATACAAGACGGCAAAGAAAGTCCTTAAGGAGCTGTGGCCGTGGTACAGTGGGTAGTGTGCTGGAATTGTAACCCTGCAATACAGGTTCAATTCCATGTCGCGGCAGGGCAAACCCATCCATGAAGGTTTGACAACAATATTGATTTTCCTCCACATGTGGAGAGGCTGAAGGTTCCTTAGGCAGCGGTGTCAACAAAGCCAAATTAAAAATCCTGAAAATCAAAGACGGCTGCCCATTTTTGCCAAACAAAAGGCCTTCAACCACATTGTTTCCATTTTAAATTTAGTCTGTATTGAATAAAATCCTCCAAAGCAGATTAAATTGACCTTAACTTTGCCATTTATTGAGATATTTGTATCAAATAACTTGTATTTTGGTCAGAAATCATAGCTCTTTCAGGATAGATAAATCCGGAATTCCGGATAAATCAGGAATATTGATACCCCTGCTTAGGACACAGTCCAGGAAATCTGGTAAGGTGACTCCGAAAAAATGTTGAGAAACAGCATCAAACCCCCCAAAAAATGCAGCCCTTAAGTAAGATAGCTCACCAGTGTTATCATCACATGTTTGACAAAAAATATGCAAGTTCTCATGACCATACAAGAAAGCCCCTAAGTAACCATTCCAGATTGTCTGACTTAGATCCATTTGAAAATCAAATGAAAATGCAGTCCTCATGGCATACACAAGGTTTTCTTTGATTTAGTGACCCAATTAGTAATACCTTGTTTTTAAGCCTGCTTAACTTACCGTAATGATCAAACTTGACCTAGATTTTTGGAGATTTTCATTGTGCCAAGTTTCACAGAATAAAAGACATTGACGAGCATCATCACAGTACCAGTGTACATATTCATTTTATTTTAGTTTCATGAATTCTACCAGTTGATCATTGCCAGGGGACAAAAATCAGCAAGTCAAGAGCAATAACTCCAAGGAAAATGACCATTAATGATGAATGTCTTTTCAAACAGGGTATTTTATTGGTTAATTTTACTGATTACCCATAAGGCAGGGGATATTAATTCATAAAATTTTCTTTGGTTGTAGCAAATGAAAAGCAACTAATTTTCTCTTTTTACAATACATACTCATTAATAACTTTATTAATTTATTATCTTTGGATGAATGAATCATCTTTTTAGGCAATGCCTTAGTTCATAGAAAGGTTACAATTAGGACCTCCAGTGACTTATAATACATGGTTTTTCTATGATTTGACCTGGGAACCTAGAAATCTTATTTACAATTCCTTTTATTCCCTTTGCTATATAATAATGTATGTGTCGCTGTTTACCTAGGCCATATTTTTTTCTGATATATGAAAATGGCTAAAGGTATATTTATATGCTGATTTGGTATATATGGTAAATTATTTAAAATTCTTGGAATCCAAAACAGTTAAATTGATGTTCCTGAAAACAATTGAGAAATAAGGCACGAGAATACTTACTTTTTGCACAAAAACTGAGAAATTTGACCTTCACATCAGAACACTCTTTTAGGAAGGCTTTTCCTGATTCAGAACCGAGGTGACTCAGGCTCTGGTTAGACACATTAGCTGATAGAAGAACTGATTCCTCACCAGTGTGCTCAAACAACTGCTGTACCTACAAATACATATTAATCAGTCAATTAAAACATGTTTTACATTTCATTGGGCCAATCAAAACACATTTTACATGTCACTTGTCCATTCAAAACACTATTTAATTTTCACTTGGCCAATCAGAACACATTTAACATGTCACTTATCCATTCAAAACACTGTATACATTTCACTTGGCCAATCAGAACACATTTTACATGTAACTCAGCCAATAAAATGAGTGATTTATTAACCCAGTCAATCAAAGACACGTTTTATATGTAACTCAGCCAATCAAAACATGTTTTACAGCAAATCAAAGAAAGCACTGGCATTTTTTTGTATGAACTCACTCAGGCAACAAATTAAAACCTGTTTCTCCACAACAAGTTCACACAGCCAAACAAGTGAGTGTATTACACTCCTGCAAGCATAATAAACCAGCCAATCAAAAGATGTCTTATAAATATGGACACATTCTATCAGATAATCTGATCATCTTTTTAGACAAACTTATTGTAAAGGGAAGTAATCAGTGATATTTCTTTGTAATCCCATCTACCTACCTTATTTTATTTTAGGAATAATTTTTATAACGTCTTCAACGAGAATCAACCAACATTTTGTAATAACCACATTGGAATCAACTTTTCATATTAATCAGGCATTTGCCTTTACTTTTTAATTAAGTTATTAACAACATGAAATATTACATTATAATGGCACTCATAAAATAAGTCATAATTATATGTAACATGAATAATTACTTCATTGATGGAAAGTTATTTACTGAGGAAAATATTATTTACTTTGAACAGGAAATTAAGATAAAACTTGAATCTGGTTAAGAATAAGATTTATAAGTCAATTCTATATAATACTTAGGAAATAGATCGCAGTTATGCGTGATATACCGGTGAATAGGTCACGGTTAAGAGTTCATATGCGTAGTGATTAATAACTATGCATATGAACGACAAACCGTGATCTATTCACCAGTATATCACGCAAAACTGCGATCTATTTGCATTCAAAAACGTGCAATTTGTGCAATTTTATACGGACTAATTTATTTGCGGAGTTGAGTTATTTTTCATGTTGCTATAGACATTTCCGCTGTTAAGTATTGTAACGCCCGCCCCTGGATTTTTAAGCTTTACTATTATCTTTATTTGTCGCCAAATTGATGCTTACTTCACGTCAACTTTCAATTGCGTATTTCACATTTATGTATAAGAATTGATACTTGCAATATGATATAACTAAAATATAAATATAATCGAATAAATAAACAGAAACGCTACGAAATAAAAGTTACACAATTCAGGACGTCATGAAATAAACAAAACATAAATTTCATTGATAAAAATCGCGAATTATACACGGGAGATAAATTAAACAGCCAAAATTCTTCCGTGATATAACGTTTATTAGATAATGCTACAGCTCTATGAGTTCATATGGAACAAAATACAGACAGTGTTAGAATTAATATTCCAGTTATAATATTAGGCAATAGGTAGATTTTTTATTAAACCAAATAAATGCACTTTACCAGGGTTTGGATCTGTGACTTCAGTACAACTTTCAGTATCTTGCGGTAGCTAGGGATGTCCCTAAGCACATCACAATCAAGTGCCATGTCTGATATTCAGCGCTTTTTATCTTCCACTGAAAATATTTATTATTTAATTTTATTGGATGCTTGTTAAATCAAAAAACAATTAACAAACATTTGCAATTATGGAATTTATGGCCAAGTCAATTGAAACCACGGCCCCCTCCGGGTCCCCAACTCCGGGGACTAGCGGGGCAACAGTCCCGTGATTTTACCTTTCTGCATGATGTTACTGCCATGAGGTATAAGGCGGGGCGATTTACAGGGGTTTTACCATCTGCATGGCCCCGGTGGTGCAGGGATTTTACCTGGGATTTGAAAAGCTTAAAGTAATTATCCCCAACTTTTCCCGGGGCTGGGGGCCATGGTTTCAATTGATTGGTGCAATAATATGCTATGTAACGACTAGCACGAGGATCATTAAAAAATAATTGTTAATTTAACTATAAGTATAAGCCTTAATTCTTTTGCCGTCACCCATTTGTAAACAAGCTGGGCAAGTGGCGAAGAAAATAAATGCAGCATTTTATTGTACAAATATTTAAATTTAACAGAATTTTGTTACTTCGGTGTATTGTCAAAATCAAAATTCTAATTGATTGACATCAGATGATCGAAGCTCATGGGCGAAATAAAAAATAGGCAGTGGCTATTCTTACGGGCCCATAAGAATAGCCTCGGAGGCTATTCTTACGGCTCTGTAAGAATAGTGAAACAGTCCCGGAGTAGCTATTCTTACGGCAGTTTTATACGCAGTTATTTAATGAATATATTTACATTCTAAATGTATTTATTGACATTTTTTTCAAAATGAATGAACTCGCGTATCAAAAAATTGCAGTTCAATGAGTCCTTTTGTAATTGGAATTCCTTTGTACTTATCATCAAAGTTATAACTTATATAATATTAACCGGCGAACAGGACAGAAATGACAGATGTCTTTGAAATATAATGTGATAATTAATCTTCTTCGATCGTAATGTAGTCATTATCATTGTATTGTAACTATGAGTAAAGAAACTACAGGTAATTTTCGACCTCACCTGTACTTAACAAAAGAATGTTAATTAACATTACTTAGGTGTTAAATTTCTAGTCTGTTTCACGGAGCTGAATAGCAAACACTATATAAATTTGTCGTACAACACGTGGAAGAGTAAATTAAATTCCTAGATTTTGAGCAACTGTGTAGTTGGTGCATATTTAGCTAAACGGAAAATATACGCTTTATCATTATAATATTAATAACCACAAAGGCTTCCTCCTTAATTTAGTGATTAAGAAAAATCCTCGTCTTCTGAAGACTTAGACAGTCTTACAATTGTATTCATGGAGGCAGAGATCGAGTTCCGGTATATTCAAAGTAAGTCACTGTTTTTATTATACATCGTAGGAGCGATAATATAACACCAACTGTTAATTAACATTCTATTGTTAAGGTACAGATCGAACATTACTTAAAGGAGATCGGTAAATTTAAATAAAACAGCCGTCTCAGGCTATTCTCAATATCGACATTACTCAATAAAACCCGTTTTTCCAAAACCGGTTTCACGGTCAGGGGGTTATCGAGCAATAAGCGGTATAGCGGGAGTGTATAATTATTCTTTTTTCAACGTTTAAACATGAAAACATATACAACAATTATTACACATTATCATTAAACATCTTTGTTCTTAAACTTTAGCAAGAATTATCAAAAAAAATTCTTTATATTTGAAATATTGCATTTTATTCTACACTGCCGCTTCCGTGGCTCGATACCGATGTTGAGAAAAAATACGGATTTTTCAAGTTAAAGATATTATTTAGGCGAAAATATTATCAGCGAGGTCGTAAAATTGTGTTGTCATTGTTTTCTAGTAAGACTTTTTACAAATTCTTATCATTTGGCTTAAATAATCGCGATTTTTGTACCTAGTTGCTCTATACGCTATATCCGTCCCCCCCCCCCCCTGACGTACATTTGGAATATCTCACACATTGTCGCTCAATTAATTCCGTAATCCCGGAAAACGGGTTTTAAGTTCTTATGTCGATATGGTGAATTCTTACGGGCCCGTAAGAATAGTCACTTCCAAAAAATAAAGTGTTTTTGGCTTTGAGACTGTCTGTATTGGTGGTAGTCCAAGGTTTTTGACGATGATCATTCCATTTCATCGTCAAAGCCGTTTGTTCTTTGAAACCCAACAGGTGAACGGCACAGTTTGAGTCGCGTTCGTTTTATGACAAAACGCACGTTATCAACAAAATAATCATTAACACCCTATCAATTGGACCATATTCTATCAATATACCCCAAAAAACAAAATGTTTCGCAAGAAATACCACCAATTCCGTCGATTGTTTCAAACCTGTCCAATTTCAATATTTTCGTTTACGATCGCCATTTATTTGAATGGGATAATAACAAAAGTGTTCCGAAACCAACCACGTGATCAATGTTTTGATTGTCGGCTGCCTAAATTGCAATATTTATTTGTGTAAATGGGAGTTACATGATTTATAGCAAAAATAACGTGTTTGTTTCTTATGTAAAGGTATATCTACAGGTTTTATTCAATTTTAAGACGTTTTCGACCATGTTTCATGAAAAAACGGATTTTTCGAAAACAGCTCTCGCACGCACCTGCAATCAATTAATTATTCAAAATGGCCGCCGAAGCTGATCAAACGCGGAAGTAAATAAACTTTAAGCAATATATGGTGATCACTAGGTGTTACATTGACTGTTTTATGACAAAACATTTGAAACATATTACATTTATACGTAAATGATAGTTTTTGGGCGATTTTTGAACAATGAACATGCATTTTAGGCGTTAAGCTTAAACAGTTGATTATTGAAGAGGACATTTCCATAACTAAAAGGCCGACACGTCAGTGTAAATAAAAGTCCATTTAGTTAGGCTACCTTTAGTTATGGTATCCAGAACTATATTGGTGGTTGTCCAGATTTGGTGGTCGCTGCCAGTATGTATTTGATAATAATTAAATTGTAGAATTGAAATATTCCACAAATGAGTAAACATGTTCGTAAAGACTCAATTTCAACCACAACAAAGTTTGGAGGGATGTCCCGTTTGGAGAGCATGCCTGACATAGAAATTATATACTGATAAACTAACAGACTAAGACACCAGTCCCCTTCTCTCACTATTCCACTATTTAACTTACATGACAGTCCTGTTCTTCAAACCAAACGCAAAAAACTACTCAACACATCATCAGAACACACTCACTATGCATAAAATGTACTTAAATACAAGGAAAAGTAAAAATATTTGTAATAAAAACCGAAATATTACCACAACTTCCGCATTTGACTATTTTTGCTCTTCAACTGAAGAGTACTACAAAGGGAAATAACTGTTGTTCGTCTTTCACTCAGTGGTCTCCCTTATATAAACTGTATTGGGGACCACGCACACTATTAGGCCTTTTCGACTGTGCTGTTTCATGGAGCAGGTTACAGTCTAATTTTACAGTTTTATTACTGTAGTAGTTCTATAATTGTGCGGACGGGAACAAGGCTAAAACTTGCTTCACGAAACAGCCCAGTCGAAAAAGCCTATTCTACTTCGTGATTTTAAACTTAGATAATCACGTGTACCTTTGTTATTTTTCTAATACTGGGATTAAAGCAATTATTTTGTTGTTATTTGTTTGCTGATAGTAAATTACGCTGAACATAATCCAGGTAATCTATAGTATGGCCCCATAGTCCTTTTGGGTATGGCACGTGTATTCCACGTCTTTTGGCACGTGCAAATTCTAGCATCAGTTAATAAAGGATATATGCATGTACACATCCATATTGCGTTATGAATTAACTGTTTTACATGTAGGAAAAACAGAAAAAAACCTGAGCACCAGTATGTAAAGTCATGTAGAACAATAAAAATAAAAAATACCAATAGATACATTGTATTAACCAAAATATAGATTCTTCTAATAGACATCACGCACGTTAACGTGCGTGTAGACATGTACTAAAATACCAATACTATAGATCTAGATATTTAACAAAATACCAATAGATATTTACCATCAGATATTTAAGAAAATACGAATATAACATATGGAACTTTTGGGCTAATTCTTAAGGAAAAGACAACTCTGTGGATAGTGATTTTTGTACCTGTGTGTGTTGATCGAGTTGTTTCCCTTTACACCACAAAAATCGATAAACATTCCCCATACACAACAATTTCGCTTATCTTAATCCAATCGATTCAGATCGATATCGGCTATTTCCGTTAGTGGTCGTAAATTTTCCGATAGTCACGAATGATAACGGTAAGCAACATAAATCGTAGCTTGGGGGGCTACTGATCAGATAAAAAGATAAGCAGTCGATTTTTCATATTTTCAGATTTATGATTGTGACTGTCTATTCGTCTCGTGGTCATTGAATTGCTGATGTTGACTTCGGGTAAATTCTGGTATGCGTGTGGTAGTATCTTAGTAACAACAAGATGACTTCGCTTATTATCAAATATTTTCTTAATCCCGATATAAATTATGCTTGTGTTTTTTGTAAATTATGTTATATTCGCACGTACAAAAAAACAAGTACAGTCCAGATTGAGTGATTGGCATCATGAATCAAATAATTAATTTGAGGTGTGTGAGACGTTTTTTAAAGTCCTCGTGTGTATATGCGTTCTTGTCTATTTAATTCGGTTTGATTACGTAACTTTCATCGTAAAGATTTTGCAATGTTTTACACAGAATGTTGTTTTAATAAATAAGTTCAAGTTCAATAAACTGCTGCAATCAATTATACAATTATTGCGATATAATGAAAATATGCATCTCATAACAGAATATTTGTATTCATAATAAGTCAAACAAATATATAAAAAGTTAAACCGCCTTAGTACAATACTAATACACTAAGAGGCACTTATAACTGTGCACTTACACAAATCTAACTTTCTCAGTATTTAGAGTGTATATTTTGTTGAAATTTGCAGCAAGTGTAGTTAAAAGATGTGTGATAATTTCTAAGAATATTTCATTTCATAACAAACAATATTTAGGAAACGCCAGCACATAATTTAGCGTTGCGTAAAATTGCGAAGTCACAAAATCTGCTCCGGCTTAAAACGCACAGTTTTCCAACAAATAAGAACGCGTATTCCTGAGAGTTTAGGCTATGCAATGTTGTCGCATTGACGTCACCTTTGATGGGCAATCTCAGTGACAGTTAATCGAAGCATAACATGTCTTTCTTTTCAACATACGTTGAAATCCAACCAGTCATTGCAGAAAAATGACGTTGAATTTTTTTTAACAATGAACGAACAGATAGACACGTAAAACGTGGCTCAAACACCTGTATGGGGGTTAATTATTGTAAACGCGTACTTTTGCTTATTGGAACACCAATAATAATTAAATTCAAACAGTTACTTTGTGCAACATTGAAAATCCAGTGTTGATAAACCCGACGTCACGGCGTCAATTTAGACAAACATTGACGTTTGTGTTTTTTTAGGATAACACGTCATGAATTTAATGGAAATAACCACGTTTTATTGTATTTCCCGCTGTTTCACCATTTTTTCGTGCAATTCGTTAAATTGCTATTTTCACAATCCAATGGACAATATTCATTGAACCGTAAGATAAAAATATCGGATTACCTTGCGCGTCGACTAACAACCAAATACACTAAATTTCGTTCAAAAATATTAACAAACAGAAAAGTTATTAGGAATTGAAAACTGCACAGTTATAAGTGCCTCTTAGTGTATACAACATTTTATACAATCTCCTATCTGCCTTCATGGAAGGTATTTTTACAGGTTTTTACTAATTTTATCCAAATATCGATGGTGTTTTTCACGCATGAGTGGATAATAGCCCATAATTATACATACATATATATAAAGCGATAGAATGTATGACCCTATTGAAGAGGTGGACTAGTGGTCTAGTGGTAAGGGCTACCGACTGCTGATCTGAAGGGTGTGGGTTCGATCCCTACTCCAGACGGTCAAAAAGTGAAATGCTTTTCAGTGTTTCCCACCTAACATAACTAAACTTACTAACAGTCTTTCGGACGAGACGTTAAGCGAGGTCCCGTGCATGATGCTTTACATCGGCACGTAAAAGAACCAGGGATGCTTCATGCACTATCCCCCAAACACTAAAGTGACAAGCCTCTTATGGAGTATCCAGTGGCGAGGATAAATAAAAGCAAAATAAACAAATGACCCTATTGTTTAACTAGATCGATAGACAGTGGTCAGACAGGATTAGACTGATAAGGGGCAATAAAACAATTAAATTTAAATAAAAATGCTATACATAGGGAAAAGTTATATTTATGAAAAACTTAAGTCTCGCACATATGGGAAAATATATGAATTTTGAAAACAGCCATGGTAACGTGATACCTTTGAATAAAACCATTTTTTAAACATAACAATGCATGTAGGACATTTTAATAAAAGTTTGTATGTGTTTTTGTTTATTTTCAAACAGATATAATATACTCTTATTAATATACTCATAATTAGTCATGAAATGGGAAAGTACAGGTATATTGTGATGTAGTTTTGTCTAGAACCAAATGTAGCTAGTATTATGACTGAAATAGCCTTATTGATAGGTTTAAATAATGCATAATGTAGTTTTATTTTTCTGTAATATCGTTTTTAAAACATTAGACAGACAGACAGACAGACAGACAGACAGACAGACAGACAGACAGACAGACAGACAGACAGACAGACAGACAGACAGACAGACAGACAGACAGACAGACAGACAGACAGACAGACAGACAGACAGACAGACAGACAGACAGACAGACAGACAGACAGACAGACAGACAGACAGACAGACAGACAGACAGACAGACAGACAGACAGACAGACAGACAGACAGACAGACAGACAGACAGACAGACAGACAGACAGACAGACAGACAGACAGACAGACAGACAGACAGACAGACAGACAGACAGACAGACAGACAGACAGACAGACAGACAGACAGACAGACAGACAGACAGACAGACAGACAGACAGACAGACAGACAGACAGACAGACAGACAGACAGACAGACAGACAGACAGACAGACAGACAGACAGACAGACAGACAGACAGACAGACAGACAGACAGACAGACAGACAGACAGACAGACAGACAGACAGACAGACAGACAGACAGACAGACAGACAGACAGACAGACAGACAGACAGACAGACAGACAGACAGACAGACAGACAGACAGACAGACAGACAGAAAACTTTATTCACCCTATATACAGGTTACAGAGTAACAACATGGGGATATGTATACACTTTGCATTTAACAAATTTTTCCAGTCAGTGAACAGAATATATAATATATATATAAAGACAGTGTATGCTTCTAAATTTGGTAGTTTTCCTTAGATGGGGGAAGAACGACTTGGTTTTACATAAACATTTTTTTTTAAATGAGTACAATAAAAATTATTGCTAATGGTAGATTATGGCTTAATCTAACAGTACGAGTAGAAATCTATATTGTAAACTTATACAAAGGTAAGTATGACGAGTTATAGTAAGACATATAGGTATATTTGGCGAAGGTAAATCTGACGAGTTATAATTAGACAAAGGTAAAACCCGTTATTGAACTAATTAACATTGCAAAACATGAAGAGCAATAAGACATAATTAAGGGTTATGAACGAGCAAATATGCAATAATATAGTTACATGTACATTTTATATACAGGTCTGGAGGCATTGGTATTATCGGTATAATGATTGAAAGGTAACGAATACATAGTTCAAAAAGTTACATAAATCTGCTAGAAGGTACACAGATTTTGATGTCAACATTTGTATAATATTTATTTCATGTAGGTTGATGTTTGAGAGGTATTTATTTCGAGCGTCACTGAAATATGGACACGAAAAAATGTAGTGTCTTTCAGAACCAATTTCATTATAGTCACATAAAGTACATTGTCTATCGGATATGTTAATTCCTTCCCAACGTCCACGTTCAATGGGTAGATTATGATTTGCAGTGCGGATTCGGAATAAGGTAACTTAAAACATTAAAGGTGATACATTATTATGTTGTACGTCCGTGGTGGTCCCTCTCTTGAAATTATCAGTTTTTTACATGGTAAAAGATATGCCGACTTCAATTAAACACCATCAAAACCAACGAATCAATTAGCCACGTGTTAAATGTATGGAACGTGATAATTACACTAGTTTCCCCCTTATCACTTTTTAATTTAAATAAAAAGTAAAGTCAATAATTACGTCTTATTCATTTGATTTAATTACTTCCCACCTCCACGATCAAACGAATAATTAAAAACCTATATATCAATGCACACAAAACGTATTGAAAACTTGCGTTAAATAAGAAGAAAATGAGTAAATAAAGATTTGAGTTGAAAATTGAACTCCTAACTTTGTTCTTAGGGGCTGTAAAATCTAAAAGGCTTTATTTTTCTTTTTTCTCAAAAATACTACACAATACGAAACCCCAAAACAACCCACGTATAATAAACGACTAATTTGACAGTGGCTACCCATTGTGATCTCTTCGGCCTTTATAGATCGGAGAAAAACGGAAAAAGCCGATGTTTCACGGTATATATTATACTTAATGATTATGGAAACGCGTAATTGAACGCGCATTTCTTCATTTTCAAACTAAATTGGAAGCAATTTGTACACTTGCAAATTTCTTAAAAAATATATTGTGATAATGCTTAGACATCATAGAATACTTCACGAGGTTATAAAAAAATGTCACTTAAGTAAAAAGCAACTTTATAGCCTGTCAAAAACGCGGTTTTGAGTATTTTGACATTTTTCATATAGAGTTATATAGGAATGGTAGTCACTTACTTCAAACGAAAATGGAAGCAAAAAGTTAACGTACCATATTAATAAAAATTATATTGAAATAAAGGGCAGAGAATAGTAAGTAAGTAAGTAAGTAACGACTTTATTTATAGTGGATTACATATTTGGCAGAGCCAATTTACAATATGGTCCACTTGATACATATGTACAATAAACAATAATAAAACAAGATTTTACAAAACATACAACAAAGTAAGGTTATGATAGGACAAAAACAATTTGAAATGAAAACAAAATAGAATAAATGTGATACATAAATAAATGAACTAATAAAAGTGTACTTTGTAGTGCCATACACTTAAGTCTGTATATGTAGGAACTTCAAATACTATGGTCAGCATTTTGAGACAGAAATTGTGGTTGGGAAAAGTGCCATTGAAGATATGATTGTTTGAACTTTGCAAGCGTTTCAGCTGAACGTATATGAATTGGTATGTTATTCCAGATTGTGGGCCCAGAGTAGCTCAAAGATTTACGAAAAAATTCTATTCTCGATTTTGGTACCTTTAGCTCATTGTTTTGATTTGATCGAAGTTCACGATCAGATGCTTGGTTGTTGATGAATTTTGAAGTAAGATAGTCAGGTGATTGCATATTTATTGATTTATATATTAGGATAGCTTTTTTGTATTTTACTCTTTCTGAAAATATCATCCATTTCAATTCAGTAAACAATTCTGTTGAAGGAGCATTGAAATCCTTATCGAGGATAATTCTTGCAGCACGCTTTTGAAATTTTAGAACAGTGTTTAGTAGTTCGTCATTGCAGTTACCCCATATGGTACAGCAATAATCAAGGTGTGGTAGAATATAGGCATTGTAGAATAACTTTCGTGAATGTAAGCTTAGGTATTGTTTTATACGTAACAGAAGATATAAATTGGTATTACATTTTTTAATGGTCTGTTCAACTTGACATTTCCAGTTTAGGTGTTCGTCAACATGTATTCCTAATAATTTCTCACTTGATGAGTATGATAGTGGTAAACCTTGCATTTGTATATTGTAAGAATTTGTATGCTCTTTTATTTTGTTGTTGTTATAGGAAGCAGTGATGTACATTGCTTTAGTTTTTGATACGTTTGGAAGCATTGAGTTGTCTTTGCACCATTCATCAACAATATCTACGTTAGTCCGCAGTATATTATGTACCTCACTTACTGTTTTACCAAACACAGACATTGTTGTATCATCTGCAAACATGTCAACGGTCGATTTGTTAGTGTGTAGAGGTAGGTCATTAATATATAGTATAAACAGTATTGGACCGAGGACAGAGCCCTGTGGAACACCTGCTGATATTTGTTGAGCAGAAGAAAGCTGTCCAGATACACATACTTGTTGAGAACGGTTTTGTAGGTATGATGATAGCCAAATTACAGCAGATTCACTAAACTTGTACAGTTTTAGTTTTTCTATTAATAGTGCATGATTCACTAGATCAAATGCTTTGGTTAGATCTAAGAATATATTTCCAACATAGGATTTGTCATTTATAGCTTGAATCCACTCATCAATTATATTTGTAAGAGCAGTTTCACATGAATGGTTTGAACGAAATCCTGATTGAGTGGAATATAGAAGTTTATTTGTTTCTAAGATTTGTTTTATATGATTTGAGACATGTCTTTCTATGACTTTAGATAATATTGGTAGGATTGATATTGGCCTGTAGTTGCTTTTGTCTGTTTTGGAATTTTTCTTAAAGATTGGAATTACTTTTGCTGTCTTAAATGTTTCTGGAAATTTACACTTATTTATGCTTAGGTTTATTATCTTTGTGAGTGGTCTGCAGATAGTTTTATGACATAACTTTAAAATTCTTGAGCTTATATCATCAAGACCTGTTGCCTTTGATTCATCTAATAGCCTAAGTTCTTTTTGAATAAATTCTTCAGATACTGGTGGTATGTAAAATGTACCATTTTCTAATTTACTGTCAACAAAGTGTTGGATGAGCACCTCACTTTCAGTTTTAAGGTGCTGAGGTGGATTAGAAATGGATTTAAAAACATTTGTAAAAAAGTGGTTAAACGTTTCCGCTGTAGTGCATGGATCCAAAATCGGATTACCATTATCATCATTTATGTAATTAGTTTGGTATGTTTTTGATTTACCGGATAATCCATTTAAATGTTTCCACAGTTGTTTCGGGTTTTTCTTGTTACTATCAATATTCTCGGAATAAAATCTCTTTTCGGCTTTCTTTGATAAACTTTTTACTTTTTGTCTCCAAAATTTGAATTCTTGTGGGTTTCTTGATTTTTTTGCCTTATGTTTTGAATTTATAGCATTTTTTATTTCTAAATTAAACCAGTCTGGTTGATGTTTATATTTAACTCGACGTTCCTTTTTAGGTAAGTGATTATTGATGACATCATGAAGAATTTTAAGAAAGAAATCTAGGGCATCATCTGGATCATCATATATATCCAGTACAGACCATGGTTGCTTCTCTAGATCATTTAAGAAAACTTCTTCATTGAATTGTTTATAAGACCGGTATTTAATTGTAGAATGTAAAGGACCATTTTTAGTCTGATTGGCAAGTTTTCGGGTGAAGCAAACAGGATAGTGGTCACTAAATGCAAGATGGGGTATTTGCACATTAATGATATTTGAAGGATAATTTGTATATAAATGATCAATAATAGTTGACGATAAGGGCGTTACTCTGGTGGGCTTGTCCACTAATTGTGTAATATTATGTGCATTTATAATATTGTTCCATGCATTATTTACTGTTTTATCTTCAAATGGAATGTAGTTATAGTTAAAGTCACCAAGTAAAATGAGTTCTTTGTTTTCACAAAATACTTTATCTAGTGTCATTTCAAATTCTTCATTCCATGATTGTTTTGAGGAAGGGGGTCTGTATGTGTAACACAATAAAAAAGATTTCTGCATTTTTGGCCTAATTTCTATCCATAGTGTCTCTAGATTGTTAGTTTCCAGGTCGTGCCTTTGCCAACATGGATATTTTGATTTTATATAGACTATTATTCCACCACCTAAGGCTTTTCGGTCTTTCCGAAACATTTGATAATTGGATAAATATAGTTCATTGTCTGAAAAATAATCACTAAGAAAAGTTTCACCTAGACATAGCACATCCAATTCACTATATTCATCTAAAAAGTGCTTAATTTCATCTAACTTGGGATGTAGATAGTGAATATTTAGATGCATAAAATTTAGTCCTTTGTTTGAGAATAAAGATGAATTAGTATCATCTGAAGATCTATTGATGGTTCCAGAGTCATTTATTACATTGTTGATTTGGTCGGTTGAGTCACTGTTTACAGAATTATTTACATAGCACAAGGTTTTATTCACAGTTTTATCATGTATGTCTACCACTGTGCTCGTTTTACTGGCATCCAGGGATTTCCTGGCCCGTGTCTCCGCCAATCTGGGTATCCTTGGTTCATTGGTCTGTACCTCTGATGTGGGTCCCGATGGAGATTTTGGTAAACCCTTCGAAAATTTATCGGTTTTTGTAGATCTTGATGTTTCTGTCCAAGGATGTTGCGGATGGCTGCATTCAGTTGTTTTCCTAATGCAACTGACCCTTGTTTGTTAAGATGTACTTCATCATAGTAGAGTGTCTGATCTACCTTGCCATCCTTCATTATTATATTTGTATTGTTGAGAAATGTAAGTCCTGTGTCTCTGCACATATTCTCTAGTAGCGTGTTGGTTTTATTGATATTTTCAGTTGAAAGAAGATCTCGCTTTTTGGGTAGTATTGAGGATATGATTATTTGTGCTTTGGAGTTTATCCCTTTAATTGAGGTGATAAGGTGATGAAATTCATCGCAAATGACCGTTGGTTGGTCAGCATTTGAAATATTGTTGATGCCTGCATGAATGATGATAACATCTGCATCTTCGGTTGTTCTTTGTGTTGTACTAGGTTCAACAATAGCAGTCTTAATACCTTTGACGGTTGCACCACGATGTGATTTGATAGTGACAGTTGTATGTGTGTTGGACATTTTGTCTTTAAGCAGTCCTTTAGTAACAGAGTCACCTAGAATTAACACCTGTTTAGTGTTTTGTTCTCGGTTTGTATCTATTGATTCAGCCTGTGGTTTCTGTTCTTGGGTTGTTGTTGGAGGTTGACTTGCTTCCAAGGAAGTAGGTTTTGGATTGGAGTCTTCAATCTGTGTTTGTTGTTTAGTTGAGTTGTCTAGTTTATTTTTATTCTGTGACAGTTCTTTCCTGAGTTGGGTAACCTCATTCTGAAGCAGGTATATGTCTGTATTTGAAGGTAGATTCTCTGTACGCTTCTTCAACAGATCAAATGTCAGTGAGTAGTCTGACATTTGTCTTTTAATGTCGGATACATCATCCCGGATGGCTTCATTATTTTCCTCTTTGGTTTGTTTTGATGTCAGCTGTTCCCTTAGTTGTTTATTTTCTTTCTTTAATGAATGAATAGTTTGTTTTAGTTTGATGACTTCCTCTTCCTGAACCAGTAGCTGTGCATTCAAGTCACTGTTTGAAACTTTGGCATTTCTACCACAAGATGTCTTCGCTAATTCGATGTTTGATGCTTTAAGTGATGCATTTTCTGATGTAAGTTCATTGATGGTTTGGAGGCTCACAGAATACCTTGATTTAAGGTCTTCATCAGTGTCACACTGTGTAGCAACATCACACTGTATACATGTATCATCATGTTGCAAGTTGGACACCGGCATCAATAAATGCTTTGGTTCGGTGCAAGATCTGACATGTTATCATCCACAGTTTTCATTGATTGTGTGTCAGATCTCTGAGTGAGATATGTTTCTCTATTTTCAGTTGATGAGTAGTTTAATGGTGTTGAAGTCAGTAACTGCCTAAATGACTTTAGGCTGAAACGCTTCTTCTGTTTCGTTTGAGGCTTTGGTTCGGTGTTGTATACACATTTCGGTGCTGTTTCGGAAATACTATCCTCTACAATTACTGGTTGAGACTGACCAGTGAAGTAGGAGTCCCTATTCAATGGTGAGGAGTAATTCACTGGGGTTGACGTTATACGTTTTCTAAAAGAGTTAAGGCTGAAGAGCTTCTTTGATTTTTGTTTCGGTTTGGGTTCGAAATGGAATGCTGAAATCTTTGGTGTGGTAATGGTTGCTGTCTCGATGTTATCACATGATGTACTGTCCTGAGTCGTGTTATTTTGTGAAATTTTACTGTTGTACACACTTTGCGCCGTAATGTCCTGAGGAAGGCTAGTTTCTACGGATTCAGTTGTCAGGTGTTCAACAAGGGACTTGAATTCTGAATCAAGCCATTCTCTGCATCCTGCCCCCTGTATAAGTAGGGTTTTTGTGTAAAACACTGTGATCACAACTTTCTGATGTTGAATAAACAGTGTTGTAGTAATCCCTTTATGGTTCCTAGTTTCTATAAAATCATGTTGATTTTTCAATAAGTCTAGGAATGCGTCATAATCTCTGTCCTGGTTGAATAGTATAGTTATGTTATGACTTGTTGTGCTTTCTCGAATTTTGCAAATTCCTTCTGCATTATAGTCAACAAAACTGTCCAATCTGTTTACATTGTTTGTAGCCATTGTCCACTTAATGTGATTTTAGCACCTTCTGTGTTCTTTAAAAGATCCTTTGTCCAGGAATAGTGAGAAGGTCCAGGTATGTTAAATAATTAATACAACAATATGTAGGTGTGAAAAACAATAAATCCATATATGTTTTGAATCACTTAATTTGTAAGTTTTTCACTAAGTAATTAGCTTTTATCATGAATATTGTTAAATTAATTTCTGTTTCACTTCCAAAAATCAAAAGTTCAAATAATATCCTTCGATCTGATATAAAAATCCAATTTTTAATCCAACAAATCACTGGTATATTTTAATTATAACAGAGAGCAAATAAAGTGTGTCCAGTCAGTTTGAGGGTTCAAGATTATCAATGAAGATTACTTCACGAGGTTATAAAATTTTGTCATCTAATGTTATAAACAAGTTATTAGTGTTAAACCATACGGCTCCTATATAAATCTATAGTAAATCAGTGTATCGTAAAACGTTATCGATGTGATCGATTAGACGTTTTCAAGGGAGGCTACTTTGCTGATAACACCCGATAAGTTACAGATATGTTCCGTATGTTATATTTACCATCAGATATTTAACAAAATACCAATAGATATTTACCATCAGATATTTAACAAAATACCAAAAGATATTTTATGTATCCCAAAATTGCCAATAGATATTTACCAAAATACAAATACATGTAGATATTTACTATTAGATATTTACCAAAATACAAATAGATATTTACCATCAGATATTTACCAAAATACCAATATATATTTTATGCATCCCAAAATTGCCAATAGATATTTACCAAAAATACAAATACATGTAGATATTTACTATTTGATATTTACCAAAATACTAATAGATATTTACCATCAGATATTTACCAAAATACCAATAGATAGTTTATGTATACCAAAATTGCCAATAGATATTTACCAAAATACAAATACAATCATGTAGATATTTACCATTAGATATTTACCAAAATACCAATAGATATTTACCAAAATACCAATAGATATTTACCAAAATATCAAGAGGACTGTACCAAAATACCAATAGTTATTTACCAAAATACCAATAGATATTTACAAAATACCAATAGATATTTACCAAAATACCAATAGATACATTTGTATTTACAAAATACCAATATATATTTACAAAATACCAATAGATATTTACAAAATACGAATAGATATTTACCAAAATACCAATAGATATTTACCAAAATACCAATAGATATTTACAAATACCAATAGATATTTACAAAATACCAATAGATATTTACCAAAATACCAATAGATATTTACAAAATACCAGTAGATATTTACCAAAGTACCAGAAATAGCCGATGTTTCACGATTCCATTTCTTCAGTCTGTGCATGGTATTCTTAGAGTTCTGTTCTGACAGAAAACGCTCATTGCCGAACGGTAATCATGTTTATCTTGCTTTGCCCATAACCACAAACTCTATGACAGACCAGCTGGGAATACCATTTATCAAGCATTACCTCGCAACAAGCCATTCCAGGTATAGGCAGTCAGCACGTACCCTATTTGGACCTGAAACACTCCCCAGCCAAATCGGGTTTTACCACTGTTTACTTATTTATTTAAGGCGAAGAAGTAAATACCGATTTTAAAAGTGCCCCCGGAGAGAAAGTTTTTTAAAGATATTAAGAGCCAATCTGGAGACGATGTTGCTAAAAAGGATCACTCTGCAGGGGTTGGAAATTTAATGTATGTCTGGGGAAGTTATTGTCCAAGAAAGGGCAACTCCGGGAAAGTTAATGTTCAGAGAAGGGTTTAGTCGGTTTGCGATATAAACATTAAATATCTTAAAAATACAATTCTGATTAGTACAACAAATTGTATAAATTAACCTTACTGACTTTCATAAAGTAAAATGGACTTTTTGATCCACAGAAAAATAATCAACGAGACAGTAAAGCATTCTGAAATTTAAACACAGATATGGTAAAGGTAATTCGATGAACTATGCCAAATTTCAATAAAATTGCATTATTGATTTTAAAGATATTTATGGTTTCTGTGGTCCAACCTCATCGCCAACTGACTAAAACCGCCGGGGAGGTTGATGTACAAGAACGGGCCACTCCCAGAGAGGTTGTTTTTTAAGAAAGGGCCAGTCCCCGAGAGGTTGGTTTCCAAGAAAGGGCCACTTTCTGAGAGGTTGTTGTTCACGAAAGGGCAACTCGATCCCTGAGAGGTTGTTTTTCAAGAATGAGAGGTTGTTGTTCAAGCAAGGGCCACGCCCTGAGAGGTTGTTGTTCAAGAAAGGGCCACTCCCTGAGAGGTTGATTTCCAAGAAAAAGGGCCACTCCCCGACAAGTTTATGTTAAAAAAAAGCCACACCCTGAGAAGTTCATTTTCAAGAAAGGACCACTCCCTGAAGGTAAGTCGTTCAAGAAAGGGTCACTCCCTTAGAGGCTGTTGTTAAAGAATGAGAAGTCGTTGTTCAAGAAAGGGCCACTCCCTGAGAGGTTGATGTTCAAGAAATAACCAATCCCTGAGAGGTTGTTGTTTAAGTAAGGGACACTCCCTGAGAGGTTGATTTCCAAGTAAGGGCCACTTCATGAGAGGTTGTTGTGTAAGAAAGGGCTACTCGATCCCTAAGAGGTTGCTGTTCAAGAAAGGGCCAATCCCTGAGAGGCTGTTGTTCAAGACAGGGCCACTTGATCCCTGAGGAGAGGTTGTTGCTCAAGAATGATAGGTTGATGTTCAAGAAAAGGCAACTCCCTGAGAGGGAGTTGTTCAAGAAAGGACCTTTCATTGAGAGGTTGTTGTTCAAGAAAGGGCCGCTCCCTGAGAGGATGTTGTTCGAGAAAGGGCCACTCCCTGAAAGTATTTGTTCAAGAAAGGGCCGCTCCCTGAGAGTTTGTTGTTCAAGAAAGGGCCTCTCCCTGAGAGTATTTGTTTAAGAAAGGGCCGCTCCCTGAGAGGAAGTTGTTTAAGAAAGGGCCGCTCCCTGAGAGGCGGTTTTTCAAGAATGGGCCTAGGATTTCTTAGAGGTTGTTGTTCAAGAAAGGGCCACTCCCTGAGAGGTAGCTGTTCAAGAAAGGGCCACACCTTGAAAGGTTATTGTTCAAGAAAGGGCCACTTCCTAAGAGGTTGTTGTTCAAGAAAGGGCCGCTCCCTGAGAGGTAGTTGTTCAAGAAAGGGCAACGGATCTCTGAAAGGTTGTTGTTCAAGAAAGGGCCACTCCCTGAGAGGTTGTTTAAGAAAGGACCTTTCCTTGAGAGCTTGTTGTTCAAGAAAGGGCCGCTCCCTGATAGGTTGTTGTTCAAGAAAGGGCCGCTCCCTGAGAGTTTGTTGTTTAAGAAAGGACCGCTCCCTGAGAGGCGGTTTTTCAAGAATGGGCCTAGGTTTCCTGAGAGGTTGTTGTTCAAGAAAGGGCCACTCCCTGAGAGGTTTTTGTTAAAGAAAGGGCCACTCCCTGAGGGGTATAATTCAAAAAAGCCCGTTAGGTAGTTGTTCTAGAATGGGCCACTTCCTGAGAGGTAGGTGTTCAAAAAAGACCCACTCCCTGAGAGGTTGTTGTTCAAGACAGGACCACTTCCTGAGAGGTTGTTGTTCAAGAAAGGGCCACTCCCTGAGATGTTGTTGTTAAAAAAAGACCCACTCTCTGAGAGGTTGTTGTTCAAGACAGGTCCGCTCACTGAGAGGTTGTTGTTCTAGAAAGGGCCCCTCCCTGAGAGTTTGTTGTTCAAAAAAGACCCACTCCCTGAGAGGTTGTTGTTCAAGACAGGACCGCCCACTGAGAAATTGTTGTTCTAGAATGAGAGGTTGTTGTTCAAGAATGGGCAACTTCCTGTGAGGTAGTTGTTCAAGGAAGGGCCACTCCCTGATAGGTAAAAGTTCAAGAAAGGGCCACTCCCTGTGAGCTTTTTATTAAAGAAAGGGCCACTCCCTGAGGGTTCGTAAATGAAGAAAGGGCAACTCCCTGAGAAGTTGTTGATGTTCAAGAAATGGCCAATCCCTGAGAGGTTGTTGTTCAAGAAAGGACCGCTCCCTGAGAGGTTGTTGTTTAAGAAAGGGCCGCTCCCGGAGAGGCTGTTGTTCAAGAAAGGGCCACGGATCCCTGAAAGGTTGATGTTCAAGAAAGGGCCACTAACTGAGAGTTGTTGTTCAAGAAAGAGCCACACCCTGAGAGGTTGTTGTTCAAGAAAGGGCCACTCCCTGAAAGGTTGTTGTTTAAGAAACAGTTGTTAGTCAAAACAAGACTATACATATCTCATCACACAGACAATCATGCATAAACATCTAACCAAGAAACTCTGTTCAAGGTCCTTGATTACAGGTTCATGTTCATGTGTATATTTGCCTTATCAATACAATAAAAAATCATAAAATAAATTTATATCACTAGGTCGTGTAAGGTCGCGACGTTTTTTTCTGTCATTTGTGGCCTTTTTTAAATTTAGAGCCAATGCTGTAAACTCACCTATTTTTTTTCTTTTTTGAACCATTTATGGTGGTCCGTTTATTTCATGAAAATCAACAATATGTACAATACAGAGAAAGTATGTCAATAAATATATATACAAATTCTTTATAATTTCTAACAAACATTGATATTGTATAAGTATAAATTGATCGATATGTTGACACATCTAGAGTGAAATTGCATAAAAGTAAGCGAAGAATAAGTACTAAGCCGAACGTGGTACACAATCAATTAGCGAGTCGGGGTAGGTTGATTGATGCTATGACATTGTGTACTACAGTAAAACCTCGGTAATACGAGCAGCGATTATTCGAGCAACCGGCCTAATTCGAGCAAATTTCAAAGTCCCGACGAATTTGCTCTATATTGTACATTAATTTATCCCTCTAACTCGAGTAAAGTTATTACGAGCATCCGGTCTAATTCGAGCGCAGGTGTCGGTCCAATCAACAATTTTCAACGATAATTAATTACCTTATCTCGAGGCAATCATCCGAGCGAAATTTCACACCTCCGAAAATATTATGTAAATCACATCTATCTATGGAATACGCTTATCTATTTCGAAACGAAAAAAAATAGATTAGCATGATGTGTTTATAAAAGAGTCAATATGAAATATTCAAGGATGGCTAAAGTGATTAATATGATGAGTTAGAAAGAATAGATTATGTAAGTCACATCTATGGAATACGCTAATCTATTTCCAAAACGGTAAATAGAATAGCACGATGTGTTTATAAAATAGTCAACATGGAATGTTGCTGGTTATAAAGTTTTTAATAAAAGAATTGAAGAATTCGGGATTAGTTATGTATTTGCGCTTCTTTCAGGTATTTGATGAATTTATCAAGGGTAACGTGATTCTCGTTTCTAATCTTGTAATAAGATTGTAACGTCAAAAAATCGTTGAAGATAAGTTTTAACACATTTATAAATTTGTTTTTTCTATCGCTGATCATGTAACATTTATATATGCTGTAACCGGTTTGGTTTAGTATTATATTGATATCTTCATAACGTTTCATTTCTATTTTGTATCTGGCAATCATATACTCTAGAGAATTTATATATTTACAGTATCCGAGTTTTCGAAATATTTGGTTTAAAACATTCCACACTGGGGTTATGTAAGGACACCTAAATAGAAAGTGATCGATTGTTTCAACGTTTTTACAGAAATGACAAAGAGGAGAATCATATATTTTCCATTTGAAAAGGTTGTCGTTTGTTGCTATGATTCTATGAATCAACTTTAATTTGAATTCTTTGACCCTATTGTCTTTTATTACATGATGCAGCACACCGTATATTGGTTTCCAGTTTACTGTCCTGTTAAAAGTATCTTCCCAATATTTGTGAATATACGGTTTTTCATTTATTGTTGACGTAAAGAGGTTCCTTATATGTTTATTTTTAAGTTTACTTAAATCTTGAGACAATGTCAATGATGTTTTGACAGAGGATTGTTTTGATCTCGGCGTTTTTAGTATGTCTTTCCAAGCAGATAGTATTGCTTTTACTAATTTAGAATATTCTGACATCCAGTTAGTCTTAGTTCTTAGTTTGTTTAAAATAGTGTCTTGGCTGATTAATCCATTTTTGAGGATGTCTTCGATAAATATTATTTCCGAGTGTATCCATTGTTTGTAAACTAAACATTTTCCTATTTTATCAAGTTGTTTCCCCATAATATTTGTTGTCTCATGTCATAAAATTCATTAGGGACTTTTTGTTTTTTTATGTTACAAAATTCTATATAGTTTTCGAAAATTTCACGGTAGAAATCAGGTATGCTATGTTTTATGTCTGTTAGCGATTTATAAGAGTCAATGTTCATTTTAAAAACCATTAGACCATTGCCAAATTGGTTAATAAAATATTTTGGTATAATTTTCCAGTTCGCTTCTTCGTCAGTGTTTAATGATTTTACCCATTTCATTTTTAATGTTTTAATGTATGTTATTAAATCTGGCTTTTCTAAACCTCCATCAGTCTTTTCAGATATTAAGATTGCTTTTTTTATTTTTTCTCTTTTATTACTCCATAGGAATTGATATATCATTGAGTTGATGTTGTTTATAACATATTTTGGGGTTGGTTTTGATTGTATCAAATGCGCAAGTTTTGGAAGGATAAGTGATTTTATTATAGTTAGTTTGCCAAAGAACGTATATCTATTATTCCATGTATTGATTAGAGTCTTGCAGGTTTCTATTTTAGAGTTCCAGTTCATTTGTTCACAGTCTTTAGGGTCAGTGCCAAAGTATGTTCCAAGGGCTTGAACGATCTTGTTAAAAGTGATGTTATAAAGTGAAGGCTGATACTTATTTTTAGATTTGCCAATAAGAAGTCCTACGGTTTTGTTTTTGTTGAGTTTTAATCAGGAAAATGTTCCAAAGTTTTCAATCAAATCTATTGCTTTTGGTATTTCAAGTTCATTTTTAGGAATAATGTAGTATCGTCAGCCAGTTGTGTGATCTTTAATTCTTTCTGGTTATTTGTATCAATGGGTATATAAATTACGTTTAAATCTTTGGATTGTCATATTTTTGTAGATAATATTTCAGCGATTATTAGAAAAAGTAAAGCAGATAGAGAACATCCTTGTCTGAGACCACGGGATAGAGTAAAGAAGTTAGATTTCCAACCATTGTTAATCACTGAAGAGCATATATTGTTGTAGAGAGTTTTTACCCAGTTAATAAAGTCGCTTTTAAATCCATATTTGGTAAGTACATTGAACATAAAATTCCATTCAATCGTATCAAAAGCTTTTTTAAAGTCCAAAAACAGGATAGTATCATCGATGTTAAATACTTCTGCATAGTCAATCACGTCTTGTATTTGTCTTATATTATTTCCGATAAATCGTTTGTTATTGAAACCTTGTTGGTCGGTGTTGATGATTTTTGGTAATATTTTTTGCAGTCTATCCGCTAAAACGTTTGCGATTATTTTGTAATCTATATTTAGGAGAGATATCGGTCGCCAATTTTCGAGATACTCGGGGTTACCTTTTTGTAGAGTAAAGAGATTACACATTGTTTTTGACTTCTTGATAGCTCATGTTTCTCAAAAGATTGTTCAAAAGATTTAACAACGATATTCGATATTTTATTCCAAAACCTTTTTGTAGAATTCTACTGTGAGTCCGTCTAGACCAGGGCTTTTATTTTGTTTCATGTTATTAATAGCGTGTGTGCATTCTTTTAGTGTTAGGTGTCCCTTACAGCTATCTGCCTCATCAGAGGTCAGTGTGTGGACTAATCTGACGGTGTTAAGATAAATATCATTATCTATTTTATTTTCGGAGGATGTGTATAGTTTTTTGTAGAAGTCAACTTCTGCCGATAAAATATCGTTTATATTTGTAATGTTTTCATTATCAACTGATAATGACGTAATTTTTTTTCTGTTTTGTCTAGATTTTTCTAGGTTTAAACAGTATTTTGAGTTTTTCTCTCCCTCATCTAAAAATTGTATACGAGATCTTATTCGGGCCCCATTTATTTTTAAGTCGTAAAGAGTTTTTATTTCGTTTTCTAATTTGACAATTCTAGGGTTTTCGTTTTGTTCCGAATATAGTTTACCTAGTTCTTTTTCAAGTTTATCTAGTTTTTTGTTTCATTCTTTTGATTTATTTTGACAGTATTTAATTGAAACATCCTTTATTTCGTATTTGCATATTTCCCATTTTATTACGGCGTCTAACGGTAGTATTGAACAACGGTCAATGATGTTAGAAATTAAGTTACAATATTCGTTGTCTTCTAAGTATTCATTGTTTAGTTTCCAATAACCTGGTCCACGTTTACATGGGGTTTTTAATTTTCTAGAAATGGCAAGATGGTCTGTGCTTTGAATGATCGCCGGTCTAATATCAGTTGAAAGGACAAGGGGTATAATGTTTTTATCAATAAGCCAATAATCGAAGCGGCTTTTTTCAATACTACTTTTCCTTCGCCATGTATACTGCATTGGTTTGGTATTGTTTATTTGTTTCCAGATGTCTATAAGGTTATTGTTTTTAATGATATTTTCGGGGTTTTTACAGACGGTATTATTTTTGCGCTTTTGGGAATATGTCTGTTTTGTTATTCTATCACTATTGCTAAGTGTTTCGTTGAAGTCTCCTCCAATTAATTTTATGCCATTAGAATAATCATTTAGAGTATTTAATATATTTCCGAAAAAAACATTTCTTGATTTTTTATCATTATGAGCATAGAGGTTTAACAGTGAATATTTGTTATTGTTGGTGTCTATATTAATAAGAACATATCGCCTGTTTGGATCAGTGATAAAGTTACATATTTCGTGGTTAAGTGCCCTATTGATAAAAATCGAACATCCTTTACTATTAGTTTCTCCAAAGGAGTGGTACATTTTCCCATCATTGAATTCTTTAGTTAGAGATTGAGAAAGATCATCAGTAAAATGAGTTTCTTGTAGAAATATAATGTCTACTTTTTGCTGTACTAACCATTGTTGGAGTCTAGCACGTTTCATTTTGTCCCTTATTCCGTGTACATTAAGAGATATTATATGTAGTTTTTCATTATTATTTGTCTTATGATATGTAGAAATAATGATTGGAATCAACAAAACAATTTGAAGAAAAGAGGACTGAGATAAATATCTTATGGTTGGATATAACATGATTTCATAAAGACACATTTTGGAAAGAAGTATTAAAGGAGATGTCTATGTAACTGCATTGGCAAGACACATAGGATGGAACATTTACATGTGACATGTACATAGTATTACTGTTAAAGGCGTCTATTGTATTATTTAACATTATTATATAGTTTGTTACAAAGAAGTATAGGTATATACTCAATAGGGCGCAATTCATATTGAATATACAGTGTACATATACAGTAGCATTATCAAACAATATTTACAATGTGGATTGTGCCGTAAAAATGTAAATAAACACAAAGCAAGCTGGGGAATACTCTACAAAGATACATTCTGGAAAGAAGTTCTAGAAAAAATGCACAATACTGCATTGAAGAACATACATGTGTAGAATGGAATATTTACATGTGGCATGCACATATTATTTATATTAAAGATCACTATTATATTATTAAACATTATGCTGCAGATTTGTAACTACATGTAATAACAAATAGCACAAGTATCTGCCAGATATATACTCAAGGGGGACAATTCGTACCGAATATACACAATGTACATGTATAGTGGCATTGTCAAACAATGTTTACATAGATTGTGCCATAAAACGTGGATGAACCATCGCACACAAAGTATGATATTACACATAAACTGAAAGCATACACAAAGGCGTTCGAACTTATCATTAATGAATGCATTATTATAATTATGTAAGTATTTTCGTAGGTATCACATTTCGTAGATTTTGATAAAAATGCATTTTCGTTAGGTCGTAAATTCGTGAATTACAGAAAACATTAGGGTAAACCCAAGTCTGTATTTGAGAAGTCTTCTAATCGTAGGGATTAGATTTCGTGGTCGAGTTCAACAACGAAATAAACGAAAACTCAACTCCCTCGAAATATTATGATTTTACAGTATATCAATTTATTATGTACATACACACACTATTTTACATATAAATTAACAAACAGTACAAGTGCACATGACCATTTAATAATACAGTAAAACCTCTGTAATACGAACAGCGATTATTCGATCAACCGGCCTAATTCGAGCAAATTTCAAACAGTGCAAGCGTACATGACCATTCAATAATTACACAATGTAATTCTTACAGCTTTTTGACACTTGTAATAATCATTATACATGTAACAGCATCGCATTATCCACATATCATAATCAATTATTATGCCCCCATTTTTGATGAGGGGGTATATTGCTATGTTCATGTACATGTAGGACGGTCGGTCGGTCGGTCGGTCTGTAGACCAAATGGTTTCCGTTCAATAACCCAAGAACACTTTGCCCTAGGACATTCAAACTTTACACGGAGGTTGGCCATGAACAGTAGATGACCCCTATTGATCTAAGGTCAGTAGGTCAAAGGTCACATTTCTGACTATTGCGCTGCCATGGAGGGCATTCGTGGTTTACAAACATCTCTTGCTATATGTTATTTACGAGTTTACACACATAAGACCAAGAGACTAATAAGACATTTGCGAACATGTTCTTTTAAAAAATTTTCTTGTAAAAATATACATCGTAGTTCGTAATAATAGGCTGGCATTTCCGTCACAGAAAACACTGTGTTAATTTTCTTTGACTTCGATAATTTTTAACAGAAACATTGTTTTACACCGACGTCATCGAGTAAAAAAGGACGTTTTAAACTTTCGGCGGAGTAAAAAAAAATGCAACAAAATTACCCCACACGAAAATAAAACTTATAAACAGGCGACAAAAGCGTTCCATAGTTGTATAGTAAACCTAGAAGTTATTTCGCGTGATTTAGTTTCGCGGAGTTCGCGAATGGTAGAATTTCGTGAATTTAGTCGCCGCAAATGTGCTAAGAACATTGATATGGACACCGAAGGAAACTTAAAAACGCGAACATTTGTAGCCGCGAATATATCAGCAAAACGCGAAAGTTAGTATATGCGAAAGTAAACTGGTTTACAGTATTCAACTATAATGTGCTCATACATTACCTGTACTGTCTACGGTCACGTTACCATGTGTGATACATGTTTGTGTTTCTTAATTATGTACGTATAATTAATTATGTACATTTTAATATATATTGCTACAACCGAACTCAAGCATGTACAGATGTATTTCGTGACGTCAGAGGTATACAGCCAAACAATGGGTGTAGATTAAAACGAGTATTTACCTACCATAAATTGTTTATTTTTATTTATGTTAGTTTTACGAGTTGTCAACCACTTAAGTGAACTTAATGACAATGCACACTATTTATTTACAAGGGAGATTTGCTACAGGTGGGGACAGAACGCTCATTACTAAAGTGTTGTGCTCACAAAGTAGCTCTCATGAAAGCCCGTCGAACGAATTTCAGTTTGGCAGTGACTGTTATTCTGACGATTTTTAAAACAGGATATTATTTTTTTTGAATTACATGTGTTTCCGAGCATCAGTAATTACGAATTGCTGTTCTTTATTTCTTTAATTGGACTAAAAGTTTTAATACCTATCTCAAGAAATGGCGGACGAAGAAATCAGGAGTTTTGAAGTGTGGGATTGGGTATTGTTTGCAGCCATGCTGTCAGTTTCCGCCGGGATAGGTGTATTCTACGCGATCAAAGACTGGCTGAACAAGGACAGCAATAAAACTGGAGAGTTTCTAATGGGAGGTAGAAATATGCAACTACTTCCGGTTGCAATCAGCATCTTGGTATCTTTCATGTCCGCCATTTTGATTCTAGGAACGCCGGCGGAAATGTACACCGCGGGAACGCTATACTTTGTTTATATTCTAGGTATGATTATTGCAATCATACTGTCCGCTGTTCTGTTCGTACCATTACTTTATCCACTCACTCTGACTAGCAGCTTTGAGGTAATTAACTACTTGTATTACAGAATATAACCTACATTATGATTCAATGAAAAAGCTTCGCTTGCTCCGCCCTATTTAATCATTTAAAAATTTACTTAATATGTTATAACTTACTTAGAATGTAACATTTATCATTTTGATTGGCCGATGGAATATAGCGCCAAGACTGACGTCACGTCTGTTAATAGTAAAATTGTAATGATTAAATTTTCATTTTATCAGTTTACAGTTTAATTGGTATAATCGGCATTTGAAATGCCTTTGAAATGCCTTTATCAGCACAGATCGGTTTTCATTGGTTCAGATTGTAGGTTATATTCTAAATCACCATATATATAATTATAGTGTATAACAACACTCGACTAAAACAACAACCCTCAAAATGGTGTAGCGCAAATAGCCGGCATCAGTGTTGGCCACAGCACACCGCACCCTACACCGCGGAACACCGCACCGCACCGCACAACAACACAACACAACACAACACACCACACCGGTGATCGGTTCTATGTTTCCAAATAAACCTGATAGTGTATTATTTTATAGATAACAACACTGACTGTTAAGTACTTATTTACGACCGCTACGTACTAACAAAGCTGTTTAAACAAAGTATGTTAACGACTGATTTGTTTTACCCTATTCTCTCTAAAAATATAACACACAACAAGTAGAACATGTGAAAATTAAAAGTTAGCAAACTATCTCGGATGAACACCAACCCAAGAAGGTGAATCCCATGTACCATTTTATTGACGAAGTGCTTGATGGCTTACACTATGTCTAGTTAAACCCTTGCATGTCAAATAGCGGGTATGAACTTGCTACAGTATAACCTCTCCAGAGCGGCTCTCTGTAGTGTAACAACCTCTCTATAACAACACCTTCAGAATTTCCCTAAACTGATATTTACCCCAAACTGAACCTCTGTAGAGCAACGACCTCTCTATAACAACACCTTCAGAATTTCCCTAAACTGATATTTACCCCAAACTGAACCTCTGTAGAGCAACGACCTCTATACAACTGCCAGTGTGCAGCTCCCAATGGGTGTTGCTGCACAGAGGTTGTACTGTACTTGTAATATTGGGTCTATTGGTCTAAAAGTCATTGCACACAGAAATGTACATGTAGATAGGTACAGTTCGTCATTTACTTCCCGATTATTAAATCACAAGTCGGCTGTTACACTTGGCGCCGTTGTCAGCCACAACCGCCATGGACTTTTTGACTCTCTCATGTACACTTTCATATACACCTGGGTAACGTGAAGCTTTTGGTATATTCTTACTCAGAGAAATTAAGCAGTAGCGCAGACGGAGATCGAACCCGGGAACTCTCGATCCAAAAGCGCGCGCCTTAAACCTCTAGGACACCTTTTCCCACAAAAGTGCATTTATAGATGCATCATGTTATGTATGCATATGACTGACATAAATAAATGACTTATGACTGTCTAGCAAGGACAGTGTTTAAGAGTACATTGTGATTTAATGGCTTATATGATCCAAGTTATATGTAATAAATTATGTTCTCCTGTGTTTCAGTATCTTGAACTCCGCTTCCAGTCAAAATATGCAAAACTGACGGGAACTATTCTCATGATTGTACAACAGGTGCGTGCGCACAATTCTATTTTTAGCATTTTTATTTCTAAATACATGTATATACTATTATGCTATTGCTTTTGACATGGTGAAAGTTCAGGTGGATGTGTTTATATCTAGCTGTTCAGGCCCTGATCTCTCGGAACATCTCAATCTGAGCATAATCTCAACTCAAATTTTGACACCTATCGTTTGACATATAAGTTTCCATGCGAAATTGTACTCTAAATTTGTATAACAAAATAGAAACATTATTCTGAGTTTTATTGCAGTAAAATTTCTAGGTCTCGAGCCTCATATTTATCTTAAATTCAGACTCTGATTTGAGCAAAATCTCAATTTGAGTTGAGATTTCTACTTGAGATGCTTCTGGAGATCGGGGCCAGGTCCGTCAAAGAATGGTTAATTTGGCTCTGACGGAACTGAACACCGATATAACGCTTGGACGGCCATCATGACTTGTATTATGAGTTCCGGGGAGTTCCGTCAGTGCATTACATCGGTTTTCAGTTCCGTCAAAGCCATATAAATGCAGTTTAAATCTCTGACGTAACTGAGAAACTCTTACAACAGTGGTTTCCAGACAACTTGAATGCTTCAGTTTGAAGAATATATAACATCGGTGAACAAGGATTTTAGTTTAAAGGTGCTGCCTCATAACTCGGGCTAAACTTTTTGTATGATGTAATTGTTACACCTAACCAAGTATTTACGTAATAGAAAGCCTCTGACGGTTACTTTATGAAAGATTTATGGCAAATAATTTAAATAGATTTAAAAATAGCGCAGAGTTTCCTTCCAACATGCTTAGTGAATTATGAAATTCACACGTGATCGAACTAAAACATCAACAAACTACAGCCTAAACATCAGTCAGGTATTCGGTTCGTTCTGCAATACCTTTTCATCAAATGCAAACATATGTCAGGCAATTTAAGTGATAGTAGTGTTAATTATATTAAGGTATTAATACCCTATCGCATTTTTATTGTAAAAATGCTGAATAACTACAAAATGTCGATGTTTTGCAAGTTATTTATAATTTCAGTGTTATTATGGCATATACAGGCAACGCTACCAAAATTACACGAATATTTGACAATTGTTTTTATTTTTGCAATACACAACATTTGTGAGGCAGCACCTTTAAGCAATGACCTTTACAAAGATAAGAAACACCCATAAGAGCATGTAGAAAGTGTAATTTTGGCACGCAGCAGATCATTGAATTTTGCAAACTACCAAAAATGCCTGAAACTCCTTGATGTATTTTCAGCTATTTGGTAGAATGTTTTTAGTCCCCTACCGGTTTTTGACAGGAGGGGACTATAGGTTTGCCCTCCGTCCGTCCGTCCGTCCGTCCGTCAAACAATCTGGATCCTGACATAACTCAAACAGTTTTCAAAAATTGTTGTTGCAATGGCAACAGAAAGAGTGAAAATATGCCCAAATCTGGATCCTGCCATAACTCAAACAGTTTCCAAGCTAGGTTTATGAAACTTGATACGTAGATAGGGGGGCAATAAGGGGATTATGCACGTCGAAACTATTATGATTATGACCGGTAGGGGACTTCTGTATTGCTTGCAATTCTCAATTACTTGTTTTTTCTCTGTTGCAGGAAAATATTTTCAATATAAATCTTGCATGAGTTCTCAATACATAGGAGTTATATTAAACGAGTGGACAAAATGATATGACATGAGGCTTTGCCGAGTGTCATCATTGTTTTTGTCGACGAGTTTAATAAAACTCGTATGTAATGAGCACGAATGTTAAATTCTATTTATCACATAACCTTAAAAATGCACGTGATTATTCAAAAGGATGATGTACGCTGCATATGTTTCAGTCAAAAGTCAGCGGTACAATGAGCGCGACGTCATGGCGACGTTGATATTATCCTGACGTCATTGACTGATCAATGCATGGATTGGCTAACGTCACGTCAAGCTAATTTAAATATTTATTGCACAGTCTGGGAGTGCCGAACGATATTTACGGCACGGCCTTACGGCACTCATGGACCAATGGTTATGTAAAGTTATTAAGACAATTCTTTGAACTTTTTACCTGAATTCAACTGAAATGGAACAAAAATGTCTAAACTATTTTATAATTATGAAATGTTTCTAAATTTGGTTGAATATTGTCTTCGTCTTCACCTATTGTATCATTTGCATCTTATTACAAAGATGTGTAAATAGATAAACTCATTATATTGTAGAGCCTTTTATTTGAGTTATCAGTAAATCCACGGAAATATGAGACAAACCTCGTATAATTTAACTGGAAGGTTGACAAACGAATGTCGTAACTAGTACAGTCTAACACTATCAAACTTAAGTACACAGTAATACTTATCGTACAGTAATTTATTGATTCTTACAATTCATTTTGTGGACATTAAGTATTGTTTATGACCTAACACTCTATCAAGGAATTATTGCGTTGACTGTCAAGTTTGTTGGTTATAAATATGCCATAAGTGAGGCAATACTTATAGACAATGAAATGTCAACGGGTATGTTCCAATGTTTTTTGAAAATGTCTGTACGAAAAAAAATCGGTCAGTGTAGTCGGAAATCGAATACGTAGCTATAACTGAATTGCTGGTCCAGTTTTCAAAACTCAACGCCGCAATGACTTGGTCTACATCCACACTTTACTTTGGACATAACACTATAATTGTACGAGGCCCTTGTACTAACATATAGAACCTCCCCACACAGACAATACTTTTGTTTTGTTTTTACTTTGTACTGCCGACAATCGATTGCATGTGTCTGACAGGGGCAGACATAAAATCAATTAAGAGACAGAGGTAGGATACAAGGAATCCGGTGCGTTACTCTAGCTCGTTCCGAATAGCTTCCTTGGTTCTTTAACGTGCCCGGTGTACAACACCGATACACGCTAGACTACCTCTGGGTTTCCAACCAGTTCACCTCAAGTTGGGTGGAAAACACTGAAAAGCGTTTCAGAAATGACCAAGTTCATGGCCGAGATTCGAACCAGGAACCACTCGATCAGTAGTAAAGTGCGTTACGACTCGACCACCGTGCCACCCTTTAGTAAAAGCAATACTTGTATAGAACTTTCTCTTTGACAAACCAATTGACGACTTCTACACGTGTGCTTCTACACATAAAATTTATGGATAATATGAATTCTAACATAGCACGTGAAAATTGCCTTCTTTGTGTATATTGAGTTTATCATTTTTTAAGTTACCGCGATAAAACAAAGCTGACGGTAACGTTCCTAGGAAAGAAAGTAGTTTGACGTCAACCTTTCTTGTTGTGCTATAAATGCAGAGCATTGGCGATGTTAGAATCGAAATAATAAATAGATCTAGGAAGCTGTGCTTTGTTGTGTTATAAAATATAGGCACTTGTTTGAATGCTTCACACTCGTGATTTAATTTCTACGCATCCAAACACGTGTCTATACTTTATTACGCAACAAAGTACAGCTGCGTATCTATTATTTCTTAAATCTTATATATCTATATTGGTTTGTTTTCAAATAAAATTTCAAACCACTGGCGAATTCTGTTCTCTATATATACGTAGAGCGTATGTAAAATAAGAAATGCATTATTTACACTTGGTTTTATATAGAATTTCGAACCTTGCGATTTCGAATTATTGTGTCTTGGTTGTTTGTTCATTTATTTGCAGATTTTGTACATGGGTATAGCGTCCTACGCTCCATCAACGGCTTTAGAAGCGGGTGACTATATTTATATTGATTTTTATTTCCTCTTAAACGTGAAAAGTTTAACGTACATGTAATTATATATACGAGGGGTGATCAACAAATACGCGGAAAAGTGCTGTAGTTTCTTTATTTGTCATTTTAAGTCGATGAAACTTTCGAAACATGAAGATAAATTTATTTCAAATTGATTCACTGCTAATCAATATTATTGAACAAAGACGGCACGAATGCGGTTTCCCATGGCAACGTCACTCGACGTCATGCGGCCCAAATTTTCATATTTTCCAACGTTGCACATAGCAAACGATGACGTATCATTCGTGCGTTTTTAATTTTATAATTTTCTAAAGGGTGGATTATAAATGTACAATGATATAACATTACATTCATCATTTCCAAAAATTGTTTTAACGTCAAAACTTCGTTTTAGAGTTATTTGCTTTGAAGTTGTTGTCTGAAAATGAGTTCGGGACCGAAAACCGCGAGGAAAAGTCGTGTTGCGAATGAAATGTCATAAAATATATCAATGTCAATATTGCAAAATGCAACTAATATGTAATAGCACACAAAACAGGTGTCGGTTTTGCATATTCTATCATACATAGCCATGTGAAATCAATGCCAACATGCGCATGGGCTATACAACGTCAATAACATCAACTTACGTCATCACTATTAATGTTCTCCAGCAGCTACTTATTATAATTTACATACAAGTTGCAAAGGAAACATATTGATTTTCGGTTGACATGTCTATGAAGTGTATCTGGTTGTACAGCTATTTTTTAAAGAATCGTTCAATGCGTTATACAGTATGAATTGTGCCACGAATGAGTATGTATACTGTAATATGTAACGACGTCGCGGTGACGTTGGGCCGGTGTAGCCATAGTGGCGTTGCGGTTTCTATAATTTTTCGACCAAATATTACCTTGAGTTTAATGTTTCTTATAGTTATGTATGTGTAATACGCCAATCTATTATCTGACTGATTTTCTTTAGTATTAGTCAAGTTACAAAGATTTTAGAGCATTTTTTCGCGTATTTGTTGATCACCCCTCGTATAAGGCAAAAACAAATTAATGTTTTGATTCTGGTAACATGCTGAAAAAGAAAAGGGTAGGTAGGTAGGAAATCATTTTTTTTAATTATTATTCATTTTATGTACTCAAATATTGTACGATTCACGCTACATGAAATATGTATAATATGGTTTTCTTATATTCCAGTAACTGGCTTTCCTACTTATGCTACTATAATAACAGTCGGCGGTGTCTCAACATTGTATACTTTTCTGGTAAGATTGCAATCGGTTTACTTTCCTTAAACAAATATTTAGTTTTTAGCATGTAATGGTTGCCTATGCAACGTACAAGCTCATGTATATTATAGGATTAAACGACCATTTGTTGACGTTCATTGGTGTGTAAACACCCGATCTGAAGCAACACATTTAGTATGTTAAATGTGTGCCTTCAGATCGGGTGTTTACACATCAGTGAACGTCAACCAACGGTCGTTTAATCCTTAATCATATTAATATCAAGGAAAACATTGAATTAACTCCCCCTTTGAAAAAAATGGCTTGATTTAAATCATCGTAAACGTGACGTCACCATAACGTGACGTTTGGTGAATGACGTAAGCTAAACAAAATGAGTTTAGGTGCTCCGTTCCTTATATTATTTATATTACGTAAACACAAAATCAGGGGATGAACATACAAGTAGATAACATTTACGTCAGTAATGTCCGAGGGTCCCGATTGGCCAACACGGAGGTTTACTGATGTGTAAACGTCACGTCTTAGCCAATCAGAATGCAGGGATTTGCTGACTTTGGAATTATTGTGTAATGACCAATTAAACTTTCGTCAACATATTTTTAATCTGGTATAGGGAGATCAATGGGTATCATTATAGTCACTGGTACATGCTGTTTTAAGATGTTACGTCTTTTTTACAGGGTGGTATGAAAGCTGTTGTATGGACGGACGTATTCCAGTCTGTCATAATGGTTGCTGGTGTATTGGCTATAGTGATACAGGTAAAGTATAATCTGAGAAAAACGAAACATCTCAGTCTGAGCTAAATCTCATCTCAAATATCGCCTTGTGTCGTTTCGATAATTTCCATGTGAGGCTGGAAAATTCAAAATTCCCAACTCAAATCAGAAAACATTATTCTTAGTTTATTACTGTAAAATTTTAAGAGCTCAATCTTCAAATTTGTCTCAAATTCAGATTTTAATCTAAGCAAAATCGCAATTTGAGATGAGATTTCTACTTGAGATGCTTCGGGAGATCGGGGCCTGCTCTGAGAAAACTGGACTTCTGTCTAAACATAACAATTTGTTTTGGTTTTGAAATTCGTCCTTTTTTAATTCACTGTAGACATAAAGTTTAATTCAATTATGGCATAACATGTATGTACATTTGTACTTGGTGGTATCGTCTTGACAACCATTCTGAGTCTGGTTATGTCAAGTTGTCAACCATGCTCAACATCGCTATGACAATCATGCTGAACCATTCCACTGCAACTTTGCTTAATCATGCTGAACCTTGCCACCATGGCAACCGCGTTGATCCACGCCTTGGCAACCATTTTGTGACTCGCCATGTCTACCGTGTTGAGGGTCGCCTTTGCAACCATATTTGACAATACTCAGCAGTCGACTTCAACCAACAGTGAATGAAACAACAATGCTAGATAACACCATTTGAATATTTATGTGTATCACGGGTGCATACCGCTTTGTTTGTACCAAAAAAGACTTAGACCCAAATATTCAAAACATACGAGGCCCTCGTATATTAGTGACAACTCATAAATTATTGTATAGGCATATTTGTTTACCCAGCCTCGTGCGTATTTAAGTATTGAGAAAAAACTATTAATCACGATCTTCCTGCAATAAATTATTCTTACATGTATTTATTGATTTAAATCCTAAGGTAAAATACATGTATGTGCTAAATTAACCTACTACATGTATGTGTGTTTTATCTATAATAAAGCACGGTCACTTTTTCGGATGTTCGTGAATGAATTACTACTCATCCGACCGTGCTTTATTCTACGATAAAGCACGGGTACATGACTGTTCATTATTTCTTAAATAACATGCTATTTCAGGGTGCGATCAAAGTCGGTGGCATGAATGAAGTGTGGAGACTGAACGAAGATTGGGGTCGCATTGAATTCTGGGAGTATGTTTCTATCAATGTATACTGTCATCAGATTGGCTAATCTGGATACCAATGACCAATCAAATGAACGGTTACATACATACATACACTACATTTTTGTACAGTCATGTTGTTTGGTCGCATTGAATTCTGGGAGTATGTTTTTATAGTTGTTCAACGTACCATCAATGTATACTGTCATCTGATTGGCTAATCTGGTTACCAATGACCAATCAAATGAACGGTTACATACACTACATTTTTGTACAGCCATGTTGTTTGGTCGCATTGAATTCTTGGAGTATGTTTTTATAGTAGTTCAACGTACCATCAATGTATACTGTCGTCTGATTGGCTAATCTGGTTACCAATGACCAATCAAATGAACGGTTACATTCATTTGTATATTTTTTAACTACATGTTGTTTTGCCGCATTGAAATTCTGGGAGTATGTTGGTAAATTTGTTTCAACGTAGTTCCAAGGCATACTGTCATCTGATTGGTTAATCTGGATACCAATGACCAATCAAATGAACGGTTACGTACATTTGTATAATTTCTAACTTTATGTTGTTTGGCCGCATTGAACTTCTGGGAGTATGTTTGTAAATTTGTTTCAACGTAGTACCAATGTATACATGTATTGTCGTCTGATTGGCTAATCTCGTTTACAATGACCAATCAAATGAACGGTTACATTCATTTGTATAATGCACAAAAATAGATTTCGTTTAGAAACGATGTTAACGTGGTCATACTCTTTTGAATACGAACACGTCATTGCAATTGTTTTAAACAGCAGAGAGACGGATAAAAGGTTTTCACCGCATTTTTTGAAACCAAATCACTGTACTAATTATTGTGATACTATACAATTCAACGTGTACTTATTATTGTGATTGAAACATCCGGTGATTTTCCATCACTGTACTCATTATTGCATTATTATACCTGAAGTTGACTCGTTTATACACTGTGGTTATGTACGAAATGAATACGGAATGTCGTATAGAAACACTATCACAGTTCTGTCCAATATGCACTTTGTCTTTTTTATAACGATGTTATGACATTACTTTCCCTAATTTGGACGTTTATTCTGAGAATATCATAGGAGATGTACTATTTTGAATGTGGACACACCATGAAAGATGTTTTAACAAAAAGGGAACCGTCACATAAATATTAAGATTAAACGCATGATGTCATTAAATTTCAGAGCGGACCCTGACCCGACAGTCCGTCATTCTGTATGGTCATTGGTTGTAGGTGGCGCTGTTGGTTGGCTTGGTACGTACGGGGTTAACCAAGCCAGTGTACAGCGATACTGTGCTGTAGGATCCTTGAAAGATTCCCGACGGTAAATATAACAATACATTACATTGTATATACAGATTTAATGGTGGCCATACAGTATTTGTGTTTTACATTTAAGTTTTACTGTTAATCTATGAAAAGAGATACATGTAATGTAAAATCGGACAGGGAAGGCAGCATTCTTGCAATCGGTCATTACACAACATAGCATACATGCACTCTAGTCGAATGTAACATGCACTCATATTGACCATTGTATGGAAATGAAAGTATGTATTGGGAATTCTTTGATTTGATTTTTTTCCAAATTAAAAATGTTTGAAAGATGAATAATTAAACTAAATCACCTCGTTCGCACACGGTCGATAGTTATTACGGTTATTAATGTATTAGCGTTTTTCTGAATCTCCCCTTGATAACTCTATGTAGATATGCGCGTCTTATTGGTCGCTCTTCATGGGACCCAAAGTTGGACATGATTGTGAAAAGATATGAAAAATAGCATGTGAGATGTAACTGAAAACAAACGCAAACGTTATAGTAGTGTTTCTGACATAATATGTGTAGAAGAGGAAAAGTTAGAAAGCTACATGTATATGGGCATATACACAGACTACTACAAATTGCAACACTAATTCGTAACTGGGTTCGTTAACAAAAAAGAAACATACGAACATTGTATCCTTACGAACAAAAGTTTACAGTTGTAAATACGGAAACCACAAAATAAATAAATAAATATACCAGATTTATATAGCGCCTTTTTCATGCGAACGCACGTTCAAAGGTACTTTACATTATTGTGTTGCAGCCACAAGGGCGCAGGTGCATCCTCTACCAGTGCAGATACAGCATGATCTGACCAGATGGACAGACTGAGAGAAAGCCCCTGAAGGGAGAGAGAGACATTAGATACAGACATGGCCGGTGCTGCAGATGTGCGCCTAGCTCTTATTACGAATAGACAGCCTGGTTCTTTAGTGTGCCCGGTGTATAGCACCGATACACAGCTTCCTGGCACTTCCAGATACTTTGCAGACCACACGGCCAGATATTGCGGGAACTATTATAAACATTTCAGAAATGTCAAGTTCCGATGCCAGGGATTGAAAAAAACCACGACCTCTGGATTGACAGCCCGGTGCGTTACCACTGAGCTTAATCCGCTGATAAATAATAGATATGTTACCTATACAAGCATGTATTTTCTATTTCATTTCAGTGCCGTGTTGCTCAACATTGCCGGCGTCATAATATTGATGGTCGTGACGTCACTGGCTGGAATCGTCATGTTTGCGTATTATGCTCAAAAGGGTTGCGACCCATTGACAAACGGTGACGTGGATAATTCTAACCAGCTGATCCCATATTTTGTCATGGAGGTATTAGGGTATCCCGGGCTCCCTGGACTGTTCGTTTCCTGTTTATTTAGCGGCGCTTTAAGGTATGTGCATTGAATGGATTGAATACATACCAGTCTCAAAATAAACGTTTCATACCTTCCAGCTAGTTAAATACAATATCTTTCCAGCATAATTTGGCAGCAAGCCTTGGTGTTGTTCCATGAAATGCATGCATATCAGATTGTTTTAAGTCAAAGCACAATGCATTAATAACATTTTACGATAATGCTTTACAGTATTGGATACAAAACGTACTTTGAATTATATGATTGCAATAAACAAGTTTGCCTTCATCACTTCTCTTAAATTACAAATGTACTTCAGAATTGGTTTTGAAATCAAAATTGGCTAATTGGCAAAAAAGTAATTAAACCACGAAATTTTTCACTGATTTAAATTCGCGAATATCGATGATCGCCACTAAAGTCCCGTTATTCATGTAGACCGTTCTGGTTTCCGTTTCAGCACCATGTCATCATGTTTGAATGCATTATCTGCCGTCACGTGGGAGGATATTTGCAAGCCGCTGATTGGTCACAAAGTTTCAGAAACCGACAAAATGTGGATCATCAAACTTCTTGGTAAATAGCTGTAGTTAAGCTGTTTTACTTGTACGGGGGTAATTGTTCGAAACATGCGAGAGCCTCGTATATGCAATATCGCTGTTGACGTTTTGTTACTTTACAAAACATGTTCTCGAATGGTATGAATATAATTATCAGTTCTGTAGTAGTCCTATGAACGTAAGACAAATAAAACTCGTGGTAAAAAAAGTACGTGGACTGTTTGGGGGTGCCACTGACGGTGTATCAGTTATCGATGAGACTGTCTGGTCCATAGGCTGTCAGCACGTAGTCTAAGCACAATACTATATTATTATAAAGGAGTTAAATTTGAACGTTTAAGTTTAAGATTTCGTTTTTGCTTTGATAAGTCAGTACCCATGTCTCTACTTTATGACGTGTTTCTATTACAGTTGTGTTTTATGGTGCAGCTGGTGTTGGCTTTGCTTTCATGGCTCAAAATCTTGGTGGAACGGTTTTACAGGTACATATATACTTAACTAATGTATCAATGTAAAGCCTAGGTCCCACTCAGGAATTTCACACCGACGATGCTCTCCCGATTTCTTCCGATACCATCCGATTCATTACAATTCCTTTCGATATCACAAACTGTCTCATGACTTCTCCGAAGCTTCCCCTTGACCACGGTGAACTTGTCCCGACGTCCTGATAGCTCATTTATTTCAATCGGGAGTACATCGCCGAGGCAAACAATGCTCATTGGGACCTAGGCCTGAAGTAACGACATTTCACGTATTTACGTTACCCTAAATAATGAGTTGCACTTAATTAGTGTTAAGGCGACGAACAGTAAAATTTAATGTTCTTGTGCCATTGATCTAAACTAAAACCAATTAAATTTTCTAGTGATATTAACTTGTTGTTCCGCAATTGGCAGCTACTCCAATGGCAGAAAACTTGATTATGACGCGTAATTAATTATTCGGAATGGTGTACAAAAACACTATACATGTATAAAAGATAACAATTGAATTTGACTGGGAAAGCGACGTTCACGCGGCAGAAAAAGCAGAGCATAAAAAGCGCATCATCTTTCATGTACTGAGCTGGGCGCTTGCAGGTTAGACGTAATAATGATTAGGGAGGCGACCGTTCCAAGTACAGGCAGTGTTGGACATGTGTTCTGGTATCACTCTCGTGGAAAGTTGACATAAGCGCAGGCAATTCAAAAACCAACTCCATAAGCCGGGTTTCCATGGAGCGTATTATTTCGGCACTGATTTTTCGGCACGTAATAACCCCCCAAATACGCCCCGAAAAACTGTTTCCATGCAGCTGAAAAACAGACGCGTTTTTCTGGATAAAAACGCGTACCTTTCATCGATATTTTAAAGAAAATGGGACTTTCAGGTCATAACAAAAGATGCAGTTGCATATGTTCTAGCCCATTTGAAAGATAATGAGGTGGTGAAGATGGTGGTTGCGTTTTTGGTCCGACAAAAATGTTGATGTTTTTCAAAGAGACAGGGATACTTCTATGAGCTTCTTGTCAATCTGTAAAACTAAATTCATGCAATTAAAGATGAGTGGCGTCAATAAAGCATTACTAAAATCGAGGAAAATACGTCAATTTAAACCCCAAAAGCAATTTTTCGGCGCGTAAAATATTAATCGCCGAAAAACGCGTCAAAGGAAACGCCACCTGCAATAAAGACTGAAGCGAAATATTTATTCGGTGCGTGTTACTTTGTCTCATATTTGAGTTATTTAAGTCAGTTAGCACATAATTTTTTTTTTATCTATTTCAGGCATCATTGAGTTTTACAGGGGCTGCTTCCGGTCCCTTACTTGGAATTTTCTTATTGGGAGCTTTATTTCCGTGGGCAAATTCTTGGGTAAGCATGTAAGAGTAAAATTCATTTTTAAACTAGCCATTTTTATTTTAAAGGTCAGATTATTCGGCTAGTAAAGTGAAACTGTTACTTTCCGGGCACATATAGGCAATTCCTTGCTTTTCTAGAATATATTTTAATGCCAACAATAACATAAATTCCAAATCTGCATGACTAAAGCACTTGATATTAATTCCTGCTAGCTGTATCTGATAACAACGAATTCTCCACTGTTGCGCTTTATTTAACACCAGCAGCGAGAGTGTGGGCTTTAAAAACAATGTCCGGCTTGATTAAGATTTGTTTGCTAGAATATGACGTTTAACGGGTCGCAGTCAGATCCGCATGCGAAGGTATTATTTTATATTAATCAACCTCGGCACCTCAGTCCTGATGTTATCCGTCGTCATCAGGGTACAATAGACTGAAGAGAACCAGATTCCCTTGTATGCTGAACGTGTAACAAGGGAATAACTAGTAGGCCTATTTTTATTTTGTCTTCGGGTCGCACACAGGACACTCCACAGGCTCTTGGTGCGATTTTAGGGTGCGGTAAAAAATTATATGATACACTATTGTTAGACAGACCCTAAAATCGCACCAAGAGCCTGTGGGGACCTCCCGCATTCGAAACGGATTCTCTACCGCTTGGCTATCGGGATTGTTTTAATCAGAACGGACCAATCAATTCCGGGGTCCAAAATGGTTAGCATAATATTGTATCAACGTACTTCATTTCTTAAGAAATAATGTTTTAATTCTATTCACAAGCAATCTTTGCGATTTTAAAATCCTGGAAAAAGTATACTCTAAACACTATAGTGCAGTATAATTTTTTTGTCGGGCCCTATATCGATGGGTTGGCGGAAAACTATTGTAACTCCAATATAAAACATCGATATTCGCACAGAGGGTCTGTGATTACAGAATGTCGACTTCTTTCTGTCGTCAGAACGTAAACGCGCTTTTGGCATTTCGCTTAGCTTTGTGTTAACGTTACTTCAAGCGGACTTTCGTGTCCTTTTTGTGTATTATAATTATCAGTGAACCTGCTGGTTATGTTAGAATTATTATTAAATATACAAAAACAAATGTAATTGCACCATAATATCACTCTTTGTACATAGGGATGCGTAGTAGGTGGCTTTTGTGGCCTCGCCCTGCCTTTATGGATCAGTATCGGCGCGTACAACCTTCCAGGAAGTGGTTATACACTCGACTTTCCACAAGACAACTGTACGGTTAACACTATGGACGGGAACATGACCACAACTGTAGCACCAATAACTGAGGAACTGTAAGTGTTGATAGGTCTTCAATAAACTTAAAGGTCCGGTATTTTCACCACGAACAGATACACTGTTCTTAAATCTATCATATCGGAAATCGAGGATGAATGTACATGTATATACTTATGTATTTATAAAGTTTTGATCTGATCTGATCTGATCCGATCCGATCCGATCCGATCCTACCCGACCCGACCCGACCCGACCCGACCCGATCCGATCCGATCCGATCCGATCCGTTTAATTCCGTCTGTTCCGTTCCGTTCTTCGTTCCGTTGTTCTGTTCTGTTCTGCTCTGCTGCTCTGCTGCTCTGATGCTCTGCTGCTCTGCTCTGCTCTGCTCTGTGCTCTGCTCTGTGCTGTGCTCTGCTCTGTGATCTGCTCTGTGCTCTGCTCTGTGCTCTTCGCTCTGCTCTGTGCTCTGCTCTGTGCTCTGCTCTGTGCTCTGCTCTGTGCTCTGCTCTGTGCTCTGCTCTGTGCTCTGCTCTGTGCTCTGCTCTGTGCTCTGCTCTGTGCTCTGTGCTCTGCTCTGTGCTCTGCTCTGTGCTCTGCTCTGTGCTCTGCTCTGTGCTCTGCTCTGTGCTCTGCTCTGTGCTCTGCTCTGTGCTCTGCTCTGTGCTCTGCTCTGTGCTCTGCTCTGTGCTCTGCTCTGTGCTCTGCTCTGTGCTCTGCTCTGTGCTCTGCTCTGTGCTCTGCTCTGTGCTCTGCTCTGTGCTCTGCTCTGTGCTCTGTATTAAGCATTGTGTCAGACATGCGTTTGCTCAATACTTCACTAATCAAAGCACTTGCGAAAATCTTAAAGTTACGCTAATATTTTAGTTCTTTATAAATTATTAATCTTTAACAAGAGTACTGCAAATTAGTGACTGCATGATATGGTTTGTTGGAGTTCATTAAATGAATCATAATTTGTATTGAATCGCCATATACCACGCTTAAACGAGTTATAACTAAATTTGATGGTAATTTTCCACCTAACAACACGCTTCAATTTTTCGATAAAACTGTTACTTTCATTTTCTGAACTAACGTATTGTACATGTGATAATTCCTTTACTGCTTATCTGCATTGAGTATTTGGGTACCAAAATGACGGCATTAAGTTGGCCTTTAAGACCATGGGTCCGTTGCCTAAGCAAAGCGCTACCAAGCGTCTTCATTTTAGTAACCTCCCGTTCAATTAAATATAAATGGCATGGATTACCTCCCGTGGAAAGCGATACTTAGCGCTCGCCCATGTTAACGGTCTCCAAGTATCGAATATATTATCTTGTAGTCAACTAACCCCCCAGTGTCGCGTTTTAAATCAGTTAACAATATATGAACTATTTGTGTATTTTGTATTATTACAGGTCCGGGGTGGAACTATTATACACTGTTTCGTATCTATGGTATCCGTCGATAGGTGTGGCCACCGTTATCATAGTTGGTATGACAGTCAGTTTGGTGACAGGTGAGTTGTTGTTGCTGTTGCTGTACTAAATGTATCAACATTTCTAGTTTTCGAGCATGCTGAACAAAGCCTTTTATTCAGAACATGTATTATTGTTGCTGCTGCTGTTGTTTTGCTGGTGTTGTTTCTCTGGTGATTGTGTTGCTGCTGATATTGTTGCTACTGATTTTATTGTTGCTGCTGATGTTGCTGTTGTTGCTGCTGATGTTGCTGTTGTTGCTGCTGATGTTGCTGTTGTTGCTGCTGATGTTGTTGTTGTTGTATTGTTTCTGCTGTTGATTCTGATGTTGCTGCTGTTGCTTCTGATGTTGTTGTTGTTGTATTGTTTCTGCTGTTGATACTGATGTTGCTGTTGTTGCTGCTGATGTTGTTGTATTGTTTCTGCTGTTGATTCTGATGTTGCTGTTGTTGCTGCTGATGTTGTTGTTGTTGTATTGTTTCTGCTGTTGATACTGATGTTGCTGCTGTTGCTTCTGATGTTGCTGGTGTTGCTGCTGATGGTGTTGTTACTACTGATGCTATTTCCTGTTATTCTGCTGCCTGTGCTGTAGCTTTGTAGCTTAGTAGCTTATGATGCTGCTACTCGGCATAAATACCGCTGTTGTGAAGTAAATAGTTTGCACTTACGATCGGATTCAAACCCGTAATGTACGGCGTTGTCATCGAGCAATGCAAAGTACGAAAATGTTACACTACTCCGCTATTGCAACAGTCAAAAAAAAAGCAAAGGCAAAATATTCAGTTTTAATGTAACTACATCAGACTACACCCATTTATACCGAAAACGTCCCCAAATGTATATTGTAGTTTGCTAGTTTGGTCACGAAATAATACGACATAGAAATGGGCATTGTATCTTTCTGTACAGGGTCATGCCAGAATAACAGCAGATGGTTCGCGTCGTCAATTCCGTCTATTCATACAAGCATGTTTTGTTTCCACACAGGTCTATTTCTGCCACCACAAGAGGAGATCGACCCGAAATATCTGATACCATTCTTTGACAGAATATTCTGTTGTCTACCTGAAAGCTGGCGAAGATCGTGTCGATGTGGATACATTTTTCAGGATCCCGAGGTAAGCCCCCCTCCCCCCTTAAACAATGTTTGTATCCGGTATCCTTACCTACCTTAAAAAGATTTCCTCCTTGACAGGTAAAAAATCTCTGAAATATCAATCAATGACATTGTCCGTATTAATATTTCGCTGACTTAGAATCTACATCTCAAGACATAATTGAAATTTGCATCTCATGGCGCTTCTCATGAGCCTATTTTCATGAAAATCGGAAGTGGTCATGTTGACCAAACTGAAATTCAAAAAGCATGTTTTTCAATAGGTAAAGAGTAGTGTTCAGACAGTTTTTTTTTGTTTTCTCAAAATATTGATTTTGTACTTACGACCTTCTTATTCTTAGCCAGCAGCGGCGTAGCCAGAAATAATGTTACGAACACAAGCTTTGGAGTTGGTTGATTGCGGAAATTAGGGACTTCAATGCCATTTTAACTTTGTTTGTATTTCTACGTTTCAAATTAATGTTACGCATGTGCCCCTGGCCCGGTATGACTAAAATACGAAAGGAGGATTTTTGGCGAAAGGAGGCGAAAGGAGGCGAAAGGAGGATTAAAATTTAATATTTGGTAATAATAAGTGTTTTAAAATGCAATTTACAGATACTTAAGTATATTTGCCATATATCACCGTATATTGATGGCATTTATGGGAAAACGCATTTAATAAACAAACAAACTTTGTCGTATTCTAGCTTCGTTTCGCCGACAATTGACTATGAAATAACGGCGAAAGGAGCTTTATAATACCAACTTAGTTGTATTATAGCCTCGTTTCGCCGACCATGGACTATGAAATATCGGCGAAAGGAGCTTTATAATACCAACTTAGTTGTATAATAGCCTCGTTTCGCCGACCATAACGGCGAAAGGAGCTTTATAATACCATCTTAGTTGTACAGTATCATAGCCTCGTTTCGCCGACCATTGACTGTGAAATAACGGCGAAAGGAGCTTCATCATATCATCTTAGTTGTATTATAGCCTCGTTTCGCCGACCATGGACTATGAAATATCGGCGAAAGGAGCTTTATAATACCAACTTAGTTGTATTATAGCCTCGTTTCGCCGACTAAACGGCGAAAGGAGCTTCATAATACCATCTTAGTTGTATTATAGCCTCGTTTCGCCGACCATGGACTATGAAATATCGGCGAAAGGAGCTTTATAATACCATCTTAGTTGTATTATAGCCTCGTTTCGCCGACCATTGACTGTGAAATAACGGCGAAAGGAGCTTTATAATACCATCTTAGTTGTATTATAGCCTCGTTTCGCCCACCAAATAAGATTTTTACATGAAGGGTGTTAAACAAGGTGTTTATTGAATTAAATGATTATTTTCATATATTCGCATTTTTATCGTTTTAAGTATGTTTGGCGAAGATGTAGTCATAAATAGAATCAAAGTTATTAATTAATATTAAGAATGGCTATATGCATTTTTTATCTGGGATATACATGTACTATTTTACATGTATTGTCGTGTATATTTGGATGAGACTGAAATAAATTATTAAACTTCTTCGAGTTCATTTTGTACAATACAATATAACACAATTCAGTTCATGTTGAAAGTATGCGCGTTCTAGCAATCAATTATAGAAAGACAAGTGTCAACATTCCTTATGCAAATTTTAGGTTACTATAGTATTTTGATTGCATTATCGACTGTAATTGGATTATCACCTGTAGTCACGTGTCAAGTCACCGACTGTTTAATGAAACTTCAGCGAGATAGCTCTTGCAAGTTACGTACAATAAAGATTATCTATAATGTCACGTATACGTAGTGTTGACTGAAAATGTTACTAGTCGCACCGTTGTACATCAAGTTGGAAGTATTTATTTGATACATAATATGTATTTTTGTGGTCAAATTTTGCCATAATAATAATTAAGCTAAAACATACAACGCGCAACAAATGTGCATTTAGTCAAACAAACAAAGTTAACTTGTATACGACATTTATTTAGGACAAGATTACACTATATAGCACAATTAAGTCCACTGTAAAATACTCAATTAATTTTTATCGTTTGATAGTATGTTGTTAATATTCTAATTAAAGCATTTTTTATTTCATTATATTTAGCCCGTATTTACAACAGAAACAACTTTCATTTAATCATTATGATTTGCCTGATTATTTAAATAAATGTCACAACTACAATTGCAAATCCCGCGAAAATGATCACTTACAATACAATTAAACAAACAGCCAGGGGTGACACGTGGCTAGGTGTGATAATCCAATTATCGTCGATAATCCAATTAAAATTGTAACACGCAATTTTCACAATGTAACATTAACACGTTGTATTCAAAAAACAGCATTTATCCAGACTGCTCAATTTTATAAAGCAAATTAGCGATTTTTCGCTGGTTAAAATGCAATATAAAACAGATAATGAACACGATATTTTTATAGCTAAATTTATTTTCAATATATTTTGCAAAATATAACGTGAAATGACATGAAAAATAATATAACATGCATGACTCTTAGAACGTTCTAAGAGAAATTGACAATATCATATCAAAAACTCTGATGAATAATGACCAGTCCTCTTAGAACGTTCTAAGAGAAAATTGTATAAAATTGATCTTAACTATACAGTGTTTTAGACAAAATAAACAAATATCTTAGAACGTTCTAAGAGAAATTGACCAATACATTTATTACATTCTTAAAGAATATGACTGAATCTCTTAGAACGTTCTAAGAGAAAAAAGAACACAATTGGTCTTAATTCTAAAACGTTAAAAAACAAAATCAACGAATCTCTTAGAACATTCTAAGAGAAAAGTGAGCAAATAAGTGTTTACATTCTCCGCATAAATGACCAAATCTCTTAGAACGTTCTAAGAGAAAATTAAACAAAATTTGTCTTGAGTATAGACAGTTTTAACAGAAATTTAGCAAATCTCTTAGAACGTTCTAAGAGAAAATTTACCAATACATTATTCTCAAAGAAAATGGGTGAATCCCCTAGAACGTTCTAAGAGAATACTGAAGAGAAGTCTACTTAATTACAAAACGTTTGAGCAGAAATTTAACAAATATCTTAGAACGTTCTAAGAGAAATTGACCAATTCAATATGAATACATGTATTACATTCTTCAAGAATATGACTGAAAAAATGACCAAATAGTATTTACATTCTCCGCATAAATGACCAAATCTCTTAGAACGTTCTAAGAGAAAATTGAACAAAATATGTCTCGAGCATAGACCGTTTTAACAGAAATTTAGCAAATCTCTTAGAACGTTCTAAGAGAAAATTTGGTTGACAGTCATAATATAAACATGTACACATCTCTTAGAACGTTCTAAGAGAAAATTATATATTAATAGCTTGAAACATTTTAACAGAATTGATCGAATCTCTTTGAATAATCTCAGAGAACTTGACAAAATATGCAAAAATCTCTTAGAACGTTCTAAGAGAAAATGACCAAATCTGGTAGAATATTATAACAATAAAATGCACAAATCTCTTAGAACGTTCTAAGAGATTATGACACAATTTGATTGAACATATTTCTGATGAAAGTATCCAACATCTATTCTAATGTTATCATATAAATTAACCTATCTCTCTGAACGTTTTAAGGGAAAATGACAAACATTTCTTATCATGTCTTGAGAGAAAAAGATGAGATGTCGTAGAACGTTCTATTAGAAATTTAAAAAAGTAAGACAGAACTTTTTTTATCTGTAACACAGAGGTAGTATGGTGAGTATCGTCGCTATACAACAAGAACATTTAAGACCCAATGGGTCTATTCGGATAGTGTTACTGTATCGTATGCGGTTCTCACGTATCAAACATTCTCAAGTTTTCTTCCATTGAAGCCGGAGGTCATTCGTAATTAAGAATGACCACGCACTTGCGACTGTCTGAGTCGGACGCAACAACGTTGTAATAGAAATTGACCAAATCTCTTAAAACGTTCTAAGTAAAAATGCCAATAAGTTCATATTAAAGTGTTTTAAGACAAAATGGCGAAATGTCTTAGAGAATATTCTTAGAGAAGACGAATAAAAACGACCGGATCTCTTAGAATGTACTAGGAGAAGTCGAAAAAAATGACAAAATCTCTATGTTTTTGAGAAATGAAGAGTCGAGCTAATAATTTTTTTCTCAACAAAGTCATAGTATGTTTGATTACAATGTCCTTTCAAGTGATTATATTCCATTCCAGTCTTTTGTGATGGTTATCTCCCTGATTCGTCATAGTCTGCAATATAAAAAGTGACGTGGTAATACATAATAATAATAACATGTAATTTTCACTTTATCAAAGTCAAACGTTTATTTAGAAGACATTGGTCGTAAGACATTTATATGCGATCCATGCACATTCTTTACTTTCTTATAATAAAATACTTAATGTAATGTAAAAATGTAATACTTGTACCAGTAATACAATTATTTATATCCTTTCCGCTACCATAGCGTTCTAATGCAGACTGGCCGGGATATGGCCATTTCGGCTTTCCATAGTTCACGGCCTAAATGCCCAAATTCGGGAATTGTGCTGTCATGGATACACACGCATCCTAGACTTAAGTTATAATAAATATACAATATTGATATAGCGCTTTTTTCATGCACACGTTCAAAGGCACTTTACGTTGTGATGCAGCCACAAGGGCGCATGTGCATTCTCTACCAGTGCAGATACAGCATGATCTGACCAGAGGGACAAACTGAGAGCAAGTCCCTGAAGGAAGAGAGAGACATTAGATACATGCATGTCGGGCGATGCAAAAATGCGCCTAGCTCTTATTTCGAATAGACAGCCAGGTTCTTTAATGTGTCCCGTTTACAGCACCGATACACAGCTTCGTAGTACCTTTACCAAGATACTTTGCATTACACCCGGTACTGCGGGAAATATTATAAATATTTCAGAAATTCTCCGATGCCGAGAATTGAACCCTCGACATCTGAATTGACAGCCCAGTGCATTACCACATAGCTAAATCCGCTTATATTATCCTATAATGTTGATATCGAGGATTTATACTGGAATATACTGGAGTATATATAGTCCAGAGAATTTAACACGACTCTCGAACTTCTATTAGCATAATTTCACAGCTGATTTAGTGTCTATATTATAATCCCGGTTGTGTGTTTTCATAAGCGGGGAGTATCACGATGACGCTCGATTAATATCAACACTAATCTAAAGGACCGATTTTGCACGATTTGCTCGCGGAAATTTATATATTCAACGCAAAGAGTCTGTAATATATACATGCATATAGGTCAGGATCATGTCAAATTCTCCGTGCTATATACTACTAGTATTTTCTATAAACATACTTTATTTATTTTACGTAGCCGTCATCAATTTAAGCGGCGTTTTACGAATTTACTTAAATTATTAAAATTGCGATTTATTTCTTATTCATAACCCACCGTGCGTGCCTTTAGCAAGACTTAGTATTGAATCGTATGTAACATATATCAGCGACTATACTCTTTATGCCCATGATGAAAGCTCTTACCTTTCCTCAATAATTTAATTAATTGACAGGGTCAAGAATACAATTAGGTTTACACATATCATCAGTAAATTAACAAAGATCATCCACTGTATTCTTCAACTTTAACTTTTCAATATGCAATACTTCGATCCTGATTTATCAACGAGATCAGTAGGCGGTCTCTGTGGTTATCGCTAGTCAACGTAGTTAGTTTGGTATTTTCAAGAGAACACAATGACAGAGGGGGTATACAAGTATTTTAATTGCTTGTACTTCCAAAAGTAACCGACTTAAGCGTTGATCACTTTGATAGGTATCTATTTAATAGGTACGATATTTGAATAACTACTATTCAGCTACATATTAATAGAATTGGAAGAATATCACATTTTGACAGCAAAATTATGCCTACGGTTGCTAGGGGTTTTAACAACCTTATAACATTATACATAGCAACAAAACTGACGGTAAATTGTGTTATGTCGTATTATAATTATAATGCAATGTAGCTGTTACCCCTGTAATATATAAGAATCTTCCTACTCCAAGAACATTCAACTACTAATAAACTATCCATGTAGCGTAAAGTATTTAGGTATTCGACGTTACACGCAAAGTCTATGAAATAATATAGAACTTACCATGCGACCGCTGTAGATGATAACATGTCTTGCAACTCTCAACAGCACTCCTGTCACAATTAGTTATTATATTTTCTTTATAAAAATGTGTCCAGCCCGCTATTTTCCATTGAACTACATACCCGCCAAAATGTAATAAACTAAAGGTTTCCGAGTGTGCAGATATGTGTCACGTGACCAACAGCGGACAATGCAGCGAGATAACGAGACCACCGACAGTGATGAGAACACGTTTACAGTGGCTAACATATTTGTAAGTATATTTAAGGCCATTACAATTCACTACTAGATTATCATCTTTCTTAAATGGGGGTTTGTTTCAAATATTGATATAAGCCTGTATGCGTGTTATTTAAATTTGAATTGATACTTTTAAACCATGTTTAACTCTCTATGTACATTTCTGGTTTCAAATAAAACAAAATGTATGATTAGACGCAGCAGGCCTGAGACGCAGGAAAGTATGACGCGGACAATGATGGTGCTATTTTTTTAAGTGTGGCCTTAAAAAATAATGTCTGCAGATTTTAACAAATGATAAGCACGCGTCATTTGCATACCAGGTTCCATTGAATTCACGAGAAGTATATACATGTATTTATCAAGGTAATGAATTCATTGGAAATAGGATATAGATCTTACGCTGGTTTAATAATACACGTTTACACGTAAGTTATCTTCTTAACCAGATTTGTAAAATACATATGTATATATTTTATGTAATTATTTGGTGTAATTATTTTGTAGTAGATTATATTTATTGAGATGATTTAAATTATCAATGCAAGAATTATTTTGAAATCTTAGGTGACACTCAAGCCTGATTATTACGACTCGTCACTGATAACGCCATAGTTGTAGCGTAATTTACGCAGCGGGTGTCTGTCTAGTCTTGTTAAATGATGTAAATGATACATTTTGTAAATATGAAAACAACGACCCCACATTTTGATGAAATGCAATCTTACATAATTTGATTGTTCGCTTTGTCGGCATTATACATCATAACATGTACTAGGATAAAACCCGTTAGTTTTTCGGAATTTCCGGATTAATTGTTCGAGATATTCTGAATTGAAACAGATATTGTCATAGTGCAGAATGGTACAATATTCTCGATACTTTTGGCCAAAAATGGATGAAAATTCTTACTTGCACCTCTTACCCTAACTGTTTATAACAGACACGGGATGTTAACTTTAGAAATGCGGGCACATCGGCTTAAAGCCCGTTCACTGCATATTTCGGATATTTGAACTTGGTTTAATCGGGGTTAACTCAGTTTCTAAACAATTTCAAAACTAATAGCTTCAGCAACACAATAAATGTAGTAATTAATTACGAAGAGATCTTCTGGCATTGCACCGATGGGTTTGGACGTGGAGTACATGTTACACGTACTGCTTCGCGAACTTCCTAATACCTAATACGTACTACTAGTATTTATGTTATCTATGATTAACTACTTGGCGACATTCTCACATATCGTATCACATATCAGCCGGTGTCCGAAAAAACAAATGACATACTTAATAATATATCCCCGTGTTATATCTGGTTCAGACGTTTGATGGAAGGAGCATTGTGCCAGTGTGCCATTAGATGGATATATCTATTAGCTAGAGCTGATTTATTCATTTGTGACTACCCGATGTCACAATATGCTCCATATACGCGATGACTTTGTGACTGTACGTCAATACATATATATCTATGTTTTCAATATAACCTATACAAACGCGTTATCAATTTTGATCCATTATTGTATTGGATTATTCAACAAATGCATGACAAGTGGAATAGACGAAACATATACAATGCTTATTTATCACGTGTTCATATGCTAGTATCAACAACAAAGTGCGCACGTGTTAGTTATCATGTACACACGTGGTTAGGTACACTGTCACGTTCGAACGTATCACGTGTACCTGATAAATAAAGTATTTCCCATGTCCCCACCATACGCTATACTAAGCATTGGTACATGTAATAACATATCACGTGAACGATATTGTGTACACTTGTATGTTGATTGAGGTCGACATACATCGTCGTAACATTATTAAATGTATTAAAACTTAATTTTTTCCGCGTACTAGTGCTTTACTGTAATTTTAGTACATGTAGTTGACATTATAATTTTCAGTTGCAGAACGTGATGTTAAAACACGCCTCATCATGAAGTGGAATGAGTCGGCGAAATCCTGATCAACGGAGCAAACTATCATGTGGCTAATGGTATATTTACATGAAACAATGTGCGGATCGTATATTATTGTGATGAGCCTTACTTTATGAATTGTGAACTAAGTTAAAATGTAATTGATGTATTGGTAAATTTTCTCTTAGAACGTTCTAAGAGATGTGTTTAATTTCGCTTAAAACGTTTTATAATTAGGACCAGTTTCGTTTAATTTTGGTCAATTTTTCTATGAGGTAATCAATGTATTAGTCATTTTTTTACAAGTTTTGTAATGAAGTAGAATTTTGATCAATATTCTCTTAGAACGTTCTAAGAGATTCGACCATTTCCTTTGAGAATGTAAAAAATGCATAGGTCAATTTCTCTTAGAACGTCAAATTTATGTTACATGTTTTGTAATGAAGTAGAATTGTGTTCAATATTCTCTTAGAACGTTCTAAGAGATTCACCCATTTACTTGGAGAATGTAAAAAAATTATTCATCAATTTCTCTTAGAACGTTCTAAGAGATTTGCTAAATTTCTGTTAAAACGTTTCGTAATGAAGTAGAATTTTGTTAAATATTCTCTTAGAACGTTCTAAGAGATTCGGCCATTTTCTTTAAGAATGTAAAATTGCATAGGTCAATTTCTCTTAGAACGTTCTAAGAGATTCACCCATTCACTTTGAGAATATAAAAAATTGATTCATCAATTTCTCTTAGAACGTTCTAAGAGATTTGCTAAATTTCTGTTAAAACGTTTCGTAATGAAGTAGAATTTTGTTAAATATTCTCTTAGAACGTTCTAAGAGATTCGGCCATTTTCTTTAAGAATGTAAAATTGCATAGGTCAATTTCTCTTAGAACGTTCTAAGAGAATTGTCAAATTTCTGTTACATGTTTTGTGATGAAGTAGATTTTTGTTCAATATTCTCTTAGAACGTTCTAAGAGATTCACCCATTTACTTTGAGAATGTAAAAGATAGATTCATCAATTTCTCTTAGAACGTTCTAAGAGATTTGCTAAATTTCTGTTAAAACGTTTCGTAATGAAGTAGAATTTTGTTTAATATTCTCTTAGAACGTTCTAAGAGATTCGGCCATTTTCTTTAAGAATGCAAAATTGCGTAGGTCAATTTCTCTTAGAACGTTCTAAGAGAATTGTCAAATTTCTGTTACATGTTTTGTAATGAAGTAGAATTTTGTTCAATATTCTCTTAGAACGTTCTAAGAGATTCACCCATTTACTGTGAGAATATAACACATTGATTCATCAATTTCTCTTAGAACGTTCTAAGAGATTTGCTAGATTTCTGTTAAAACGTTTCGTAATGAAGGCGAATTTTGTTCAATATTCTCTTAGAACGTTCTAAGAGATTCGGCCATTTTCTATAATAATGTAAAATTGCATACGTCAATTTCTCTTAGAACGTTCTAAGAGATTTGTTTAATTTCGCTTAAAACGTTTTATAAATAAGACCACTTTCGTTTCATTTTCTCTTAGAATGTTCTAACAGATTTGCTGAATTCGTTTTAAAACGTTTCATAATAAAAAAAATTGTATAGGTTTCTCTTAGAACGTTCTAAGAGACTCAGCAATTTTCTTTTAGGATAAAAAATGCATTGGTCAATTCTTTGAGAATGTTATAAAATATAAATGTATGGGTGAATTTTCTCTTAGAACGTTCTAAGAGATTCGTTGAATTTCTCTTAAAACGGTCTATACTCGAGACAATTTGTTTTAATTTTCTGTTAGAACGTTCTAAGAGATTTGGCGGAGAATGTATAAATGCATTGGTCAATTTCTCTTAGAATGTTCTAAGAGATTTGTTAAATTTCTGTTAAAAGTTTGGTAATGTAGTAGAATCTTGTTCAATATTTTCTTAGAACGTTCTAAGAGATTCGCCCATTTTCTATGAGAATGTTAACAATGTATTGGTCACTTTTCTCTTAGAACGTTCTAAGAGATTTGTTGAATTTCTCTTAATACGGTTTATACTCAAGACAAATTTTGTTAAATTATCTTAGAACGTTCTAAGATTCATGCATGTTATACTATTTTTGCTTGTCATTTCATGTTATATTTTACAAAATATATTGAAAATAAATTTAGTTATAAAAATATCGTGTTCAATTTCTCTTTTATATTGCATTTTAAACTGCGAATTTCGCTAATTTGCTTTATAAAATTGAGCACTCTGGATAAATGCTGTTTTTTGAATACAACGTGTTAATTACATATCTTTATTACACTCAATACATGCAATAAACCAAAGAATACATAAGATTTTTGTGTATGATCTTTGAATATACATAGCACAAAATATGGAAATATGAGAAATAACGTTAATTGATGTTAATACGAGGCCTAAAATACAACATATATATAAACATACATGTTCACTAAAAGATGTATTTAATGTTATAACAATCAAACTTCAGTAAATGTCACACATTCTAATTAGTCCAATACAAGAAAACAATGTTTTAAAATACAAATTTTCCTTATGTTGTTTGATTATTGTTTTTATTTTTCCGGAGAGTCGCTTAAATCTTGATACATTAGTATTTTAAAGAATATAACATATTTAAATGAATACCAGCTAGGTGTAGATAAGTAGTAGAGGACACAGACTGAAACAGACAGAAATGAATGTTGCATTTTCTTTCTGCATTTGGTCGCAGTTAACTGTACCATTGATAACAAGTAAAAATAAAATAAGAAAACTTTATATTTTAATATAATGCTTTATAAATGTTACAAAACATTTTACTCTAAATCAATGATAGAGTTATCTGTGCATTTGGATGTTCAATCGTATTCAGAAAAATCTTACCTTTAAAATAATTTCTGTAACATTAATAGTAAGACTGACGCAAGACATCATGTACTAAAATATCATTATGAATAGTGCAATTAGTATGATAAAGCTCCTTTCGTCGAATTTTCATTGTCGATGGTCGGCGAAACGAGACATTTATACAACTAAGATGGTATGATAAAGCTCCTTTCCCCGTTATTTCACAGTCAATGGTCGGCGAAACGAGGCTATAATACAACTAAGATGTTAGTATAAAGCTTCTTTCGCCGATATTTCATAGTCTATGGTCGGGGAAACGAGGCTATAATACAACTAATATGGTATGATAAAGCTCCTTTCGCCGTTATTTCATAGTCCATGGTCGGCGAAACGAGGTATTTATACAACTTATTTGGTATGATAAAGTTCTTTCCTCGTTATTTCACAGTCAATGGTCGGCGAAACGAGGCTATAATACAACTAATATGGTATGATAAAGCTCCTTTCGCCGATATTTCATAGTCCATGGTCGGCGAAATGAGGCATTTATACAACTAAGATGGTATGATAAAGCTCCTTTCCCCGTTATTTCACAGTCAATGGTCGGCGAAACGAGGCTATAATACAACTAAGATGGTATTATAAAGCTCCTTTCGCCGATATTCCATAGTCCATGGTCGGCGAAACGAGGCTATAATACAACTAATATGGTATGATAAAGCTCCTTTCGCCGATATTTCATAGTCCATGGTCGGCGAAACGAAGTATTTATACAACTTAGATGGTATGATGAAGCTCCTTTCGCCGTTATTTCATAGTCCATGGTCAGCGAAACGAGGTATTTATACAACTTAGATGGTATGATAAAGCTCCTTTCGCCGTTATTTCACAGCCAACGGTCGGCGAAACGAGGCTATAATACAACTAAGATGGTATTATAAAGCTCCTTTCGCCGATATTTCACAGTCAATGGTCGGCGAAAAGAGGCTATAATACAACTAAGATGGTATTATAAAGCTCCTTTCGCCGATATTTCATAGTCCATGGTCGGCGAAACGAGGCTATAATACAACTAAGTTGGTATTATAAAGCTCCTTTCGCCGATATTTCATAGTCCATGGTCGGCGAAACGAAGTATTTATACAACTTAGATGGTATGATAAAGCTCCTTTCCCCGCTATTTCATAGTCCATGGTCGGCGAAACGAGGTATTTATACAACTTATATGGTATGATAAAGCTCCTTTCGCCGTTATTTCACAGCCAATGGTCGGCGAAACGAGGCTATAATACAACTAAGATGGTATTTTAAAGCTCCTTTCGCCGATATTTCATAGTCCATGGTCGGCGAAACGAGGCTATAATACAACTAATATGTTATGATAAAGCTCCTTTCGCCGAGATTTCATAGTCCATGGTCGGCGAAACGAGGTATTTATACAACTAATATGGTGTGATAAAGCTCCTTTCGCCGATATTTCATAGTCAATGGTCGGCGAAACGAGGCTATCGCTTTTCCCTATTTTGTCAGTGTAGTTGTGCTAGGAGTTTTTCCCCATGTTTAATGTATGCATTTATTTGCAAATATATTAAAACATATGTACAAATCATTTATAATAACTAATTAATAGCCATTAATAATTTTCAATCCTCCTTTCGCCTTCTTTCGCCTCCTTTCGCCAAAAATCCTCCTTTCGTATTTTAGTCAAACCCCCCCTGGCCAGCGTATTGTATTATACAAAAGTTGATTGATACGAACTTATAAACAATTAAATTTAACGACTATGAAACCTGTTTTATGCCAACATACCCTTGGCAGGTTGAAATAACCGACTAATACATGTACTGGGGACCATCGAATAAACTTGCAAACTTGTTTATTTGAATTTCAGGACATCAAAAGTCGCGAAGAAGACATGGAGATCGTTTACCAAAACAATGAAATAATGGAATCGTCCTTTGGGGAGAAGAATGCTCCGTCACAATTCATGTCCACCTTACCGACCAAAGACGGAATCGTCCAGCTGTCGTTCAAGCGACGCGGTGACAACACTCCTATTTTTGCGTACGAAAATGGTTCCTTCCAAAATAGCATAGGGATGCAACCTGAGCAGGATGCTGATTCCCCCGGGGAAATAGTGCAACCACCGCCACCATATGCTCACTAAAGACTTTATAAAAATTAAATTATATAATAATGCGCCTCATTTTTATAATGATGTTTTAAGAAAGGGAAACGGTATATTATTTTCCCTTTTGGTTGTTTCCCTTGTTTGACAGTTCCTACTTCTTGTTCACCAGTCTTAAGTCCTTAGTATATGACTGATTGTTTAAAAAAATGGCCAATGTGAAGGGTGCATTCTTAGACTGGTCTACTTAGAACTAAATCTTTAAAAGATCTTTTTTTTCTTTTGTGGCAGCCACTGATGTTCATTTTTCTTGTATACCAGTATAAAGACCTAATTATCTGATTTGTGGTTAATACATACTGTTTTAAAATTGACCAATGGGAAGGGTGTATTCATAGACAAAACTTGTAACATAGTTTGACGTTAGGGAAGTTTTTCTCCATTGGGGCGGGGCTTATTTTCCGAATATTCTCCTCAGAAGTTGCTGGTCCGATTTAATAATTTCACAGATACGTTCCTATAGTGACGCTCTACCTAATTCCTAATTTTCATATTGATACCCCCAGGGGCGGGGCTAATTTCCACTATATGACTATTCACAAACTTAAAAAATCTTCTTCTCAGAAACAGCTTGCCCGATTTGAAGAAAATCTGACAGTAATGTACCTTTCGTGACCCTCTTCCAAAGTCCTAATTTTAATGTTGGTGGTTTAAACACGCCCGACAGAGGCGGCGCTAGTTTCCACAGTATGGCTATAAAGAAAACATCGAGCATGACTTTTTTCTCATTTGAGAGCATTTTATTAACCTTGTTTTATAATTGCTTCATATTGATTTTGTTACTAAGTCCGGTTTTCCTGGTGAACGGCTCAATTGTTTGTATTTTAACCACTTTTCACTTATTATGTTAATTTTCTTTGTTTTATTATACTAGATGTATTATATTGTATTTTAAGCCAATAAACTATATTTCATGTTATGATTGTCGTCACATTTCGTCATAATTATACAATTTATTGTTGTAGGGCTAGGCAGCTGTGAGTGGTTCGTAGCCTTACACATATATGTGCAATCGCCTGAAGCTTTTCAAGCCACCTTCATTTCAATATAACTATGCATCAACAATTTCAACTGCTTAAAAATAGTTCGTAAAGTGTAACACATTGCCCCGACCTTTTGGGGCTAAGGGCGGACAAGTATTATAAATTAACTAGGTACCAAACAATCAAAATTCATCCGCCCCCAAGCTTTCCGACCTCGCCTCTTCACCTCCGCCCGGGTTTATTGCAGGTAAGCTTCATGGTAGTCGGTATTTACTACATGTAACATTTTGCCCCAGGGTCTGTAACACTTGTCCCCAACACACGAGGTAATGTGTTACATTAACTTACACTTTTCCACAAGCTGTAAATTGTTATTGCATTGTTAAATTGATTAATTAAAGAGCGTGTTTTGTCAAAATTAAGTGTCGTTTTAATTATACACCATTACTACGGCTGTATATATGTTCATGTTTTATAAAAGGGTAAAAAACAGAAACGTGTATCACATAGCCCCGGTCTCCCCTACAGGTATGTTTCAGCTAACTGGTTAAAATATTCTTATACAAACTATCAGAAGATTGTGTTGTATTATACAAACTAAATTATCAGAAGATTGTATTGTATTATACATTACACAAACTACTATTAGTAGCATACTTTTCATCTTGTTGCGATAACCTGTACCATTTAGGAGGGTGAAACCCCCTTTTTCGGTACGCGGGATTCATGGTCTTTTTAGGTGGTATTCGGGACGCAAGAGCGTCGTATGCGGTACGCAATAAAAATGCCTATTGGTATTCAGTACGCAATATTTCCAAAATAAACTGTTTTCTTGAACAAGCATTTAAGCTTTTTAAGCAATTTAGAGAAAACAAAGCAATGAATTACGCTTCAAATGCGATTTCATGTGTGTTGAACTAAAAATGTTGATGTACATATTGTTTACGGACCTAAGATAGTGTTCAATAACGCTAAGTACTAAGTTACTTCAAGTATTTTTAACTTTACTAGTGAATATTATCAAGTAGAGAGCTAGTATGTGTGTGATACATTTTTCTAGATCGACTCCCTCGCACACTAACACACCGTACAACCCGCTGTGTGTAAGGCAGTTCTGTATGTTGAAGGCAAAGACACAAGCGTTTTGCGCCACGAGAGTGGGGTAAGTATTTGTGATTTTTATATGTGCTTTGTGTGGCTTTTGAGAGTGATCACTTACATATATCGATGACGCGATGAATGAACAATAAGTATATACAATTTATGTGCCCACAAATGCCATATCAATCGAGTAAACAGGTTTTATGTATGCGATGTTTGCCAAAATTTCGAAACGTTTGCCTTTGACATTACATTCTCAACTTAATTCGTAATTTGGAACAATTCTAAAACATTGAATACAAACTTCAATCCTTCCTCAATATATCTGTCGTTTCCATTTTGGAAAATGTACATTTTCTGTGAAGATACCGAGGTTTAAATTGAACGAGGTACAAAAAATGCTAACGAAACAGTTCTGTTTTTCGAATGATAAAGACAAAGACAGTGCGTTAAATATTAATGCTAACGCAGAGACAGAGATAAGAGTCTTATGCTAACGACTAAGGCAGAAATTATAATGACTTGACAGGGCCATAAAACCCTTTTGTACGCTTTGTATGTTATAAATATAACCCAGGTTCATGTTAGGCTGTATTCCAAAGTCCATTTCACCAAGAATCACGAGCACGACGAGTGTTTAGTGGTTATTTTCGTCCAGTTGATTAACGGAATATATTACATACCTGGTGATCGTTGACGCTGGCAATTGTCGGTTGTGAGTGGCCTTTTATGCCTGTTAATGACGAGTGCATGGCTTTTGGGGGCCTACGCTTTCCGGGCACTGTCTTAGAGTTTAGAAATGAGTGGTTTTCGTAGTATTCTATCGAAAATATAAGTACAATGTTAACAAAATGACGGTGAAATTTGCAGTTTTTGGGAGGCGCAATAAGTCATACAAGTTGCGACAATGCCCCAGAGTGGGCCCTGCAAATTATTCGGAAGCAGAAGAAGAGTTGAATTTTATAGTCTCCTAATCATTGAATCCATACAATGGCCGGAAATCAAAGGTTGTTGCTCTGTCGAGGAGGTTGTACTTTACACCTTATTCGTGCTGGAGCTTTAATTCTCTTTAACTTAGTGCATTTCCATGCACGATTACATATTTAATAAATGTAGATCTATGACAGTAAGGTATAAATACAGCACTTGTTTGTCAGCAGTTTACATAAACTGTAAGTCATCGACACTGTTTTTTTACGTGTCACTCTAACTGCTTTATGTAATATAGATACTTTTTGGTTGTTCGAGAATCGACCAACTATAGTTATATACACACGTTTCTACAATCGACTATACTTTAGTTGATGAAACTACTTTTCTTCTTACACCGCAGCTAGGTAGCGCCACCTTTGCAATAGTAAAACGGTCAACAGGTATTGCATAACTACCGACACGGATGTAGACCGTCATGCAAAATATTGGGTATTATTATACCATTTACAATGGGACTTTTTTACAGTAGTATGAATGTTAAGTTAGTACTGGTTGGGAAACAGTCCAGGAAAACTGGTTACAATCGTATATAACTGAAAACCCACACAAACAGACTTAAGGCAAGGGAAGTGATAAGAACTTCTTAAAAGGAAATACCATACAGAGTTACCTGATCAATTAAAGGGAACGTGACTCAAATATTAGCCAGTAAAGCGACACACTCACTCAGTTCAGTCATCCTAATTTCAGGGCCCGAAATCACAACCAATACTTACACTCAGCACTCAACACTCAAATATTGAAAATGTAATATAATGAGCTATGATTTGTTCTAGATTGCAAATTTAGATGAGGAAAATGTATAAGATAGTTATGGAGTGTTGAAAATAACATTTGATAAATTTTCTTTGCCATTTTGTACTATTTTTGAAGTGCAATTGTAATACATGTAATTGAATATGAGTGCCACACACAGTACGCAGACTGATGAATTGCAATTATAGCTTACAAATACACTAACTTAAAATAGGAAGTAAGCAAAAAACAATATGTAGGACCAATTTAACATCATTACAACGACTTGCTCTAAAACAATGCCACAAATGAATCTCAAAAGAGTGAATTTCAATATTTGAGTGTTGAGTACTGAGTGCTGAGTGTCAGTATTCGTTGTAATCCTGGCCCCAGAACTATCCAAAAGTTCATTTTGAGAAAATCGACTTTAACGATTTTGACCACTCTATCTGAGTTACCAGAGAAAGAGCAAAATTGCACAGAATACGTGGGGTGTCCCAGAATAGCGTATAATTCTTGATTTATTTACTCCAGCATGATGACACAGCTTTGGAATTTTGCATGTGCATTTCTACAACTATTCCACATATATTTGAGGAATTTATTGTATATCAGCATACGTTGCATATGATAAATAGAAGAATTTGTAACCCATGGTAACGGTATGTGCGTCAGCAGAAAAAGTTACTAGTTACTGTGTGTCTTTTCGTGGTAATGACGTCGTGTATGGCGGGTTTATAACGTAATATAACAACGTTGTTATGATCTGAGTATCAAAAATTACGACTTCATACGACGTTATCGAGCGCTAGTCGATTACTATGCATTGCGCTATACCGTGAGTAGCGTAGAATAACACCAGGACAGCTGATTAATGAGCTGCAAACAACTGCACAATACAGCAGCGTAATTATGCAGCTGTTTTTATTTGCCACAGTCGTTCTGTTTGGCACAGGAGGACAGGGTAACGAAGTAGAACAGAGCGACCGAGCTGAGAAAACACTTACGTCAGATTGTTTCCGACACTACCTAAACAAATCGTCAACTCAAGTTGACAATTTTAAAAAGCGATTAATGACATTTTGATAGAATGTAAAGAAATAAATTCTCAAATGGTTTATTACAACATCGGCATATAATATTAAAAATGTGTTGCTCACGAAGGGAAGTACTTTGGAGAAACTGTAATAGCATGACGTCGTAGGCGAGTGTTGACTTTGACGTTCTGTGACGCGACTGAATTCACCTGGCGTTCGTAAAATGTACATAATTTGTAGGTTTTAAGACAATATGTAATGAAATTTTGCTAGTTTGTCAAGAAATAAATTCTCTAAAGGTGTATTATAATTTCGTCATACAATACTTGATAGTTCTCATGCTATAACGTGATTATACGCTATTCTGGGACACCCCACGTATTTATTGTTTATCATTAATGCCGCAGTGTTGGAAGTATTTTCAATATATAGATCTTGAAAAGTGCTTTTCAACGATACAAAATAAAATCAGTTAAATCAGTATTAGAACATTCTGGGATTGAGGTTGCTTGATTGACCATACTACTGGGCACACTCTCAAGTGGAAGTCGGACTTGTCTTGTCAAACCAAGAGTCCCTGACCCGGTGTAAGTCGACATCATGTACACACTCTTCAGCGTTAGGAGTGTTAGTCGACCAATGTCAGACTGGCTTTCATACAAGTACTCGTACCATTCGTAAGCTCGACATCAGAGGCGGATTTAAACAAGAACAGGTCCACTTCCGAGGTGAATAAAATACATTTAATCTGATACCCATTCGACATTCAAATGGATGAAGTGGAGAATTGCCGATAATTATTGTTTGGATACATCAAATGGATACACAAACGACATTCGGGCCTGGACAATCTATAAATTCAGTAACTACCGAGAGATGGGTATGTTTTGTTTTTGTTTGTGCGGGGTAGTTTAATTCTATAACATCGATATACTAGTATTTCGAATTACTAGTATAATACTATATACTAATATATATACACAATCCTGTAGCTTGGAAATTGCTTTGTGTAAAACATCCATTGTTTTAACAGAAATGTACTGCATAATGTGCAACTATTTAAAATATTGACACAAACAACTGAAATAGTAACATGCGCATACCACAGGTAGCTGTATCATTAATAAAGAGTAAAATATATCAATGACACAGTTACCTGTGGTGCATACATATACGTATATCAGTTTGACCGATAACTTGGAACGAACTTACAAGTTTAATCATTGCATATGAACGTACTTTTAATCCAAAGTTCTTCAGTTATAGATAAGAAAAATGTTCTCGAGATGTCATATGGGCGACAAGTCTAAATATGTTCCAAAATACTGATAATAGACCGCACAGCGCCATTCATCCGGGCACTTTGATTCAAGATGGCCGCCGTTTCAGACAAAGAACAACTCGTCGAACGTGACGGCAACAATGGAGCTTGTCTCCGAATACTAACGTGCTTGTCGGTAGTCTTTGTCACGTTGTTTTTATCTGTCACGTTCCTTGTGGTAAGCCAGTGATATATTTTCTTTATTTTCAATGAAGTTTGGTCGAAAATTCTCAAAATGCCGCCGAGAAATGTTAACATATTGTTGTCGACGTGCGTCCAACAATGAAATCCGTCCATGAATTCAACGCTTCCATAGCTATGTTTTTCAGATCGGTGACGAACGAGTATATTTTAATAACAAACGGTCGACTAAAATAAAACCCAGAAATTATTAAATTTGTATTTGATGATAAATTCAGTTACAATATGTTCGAGTGACAAAGGGTTTCTTAATTTGCCATTATATCCAAAATTGACAGTGTGTATTAATGATGCAACATTTTCATTCTCAACAAAACCCTTATCTCTGTTGTATACGACATTAAACCGAGGTTAACAAGTTTTTCTCGCATTAAAAAATATAATTTTTTCGTAATTATAACTATTTTTCTACAGCTTTTAAAGCTACAAGATATTGGTGACCAAGATGAGGACATACACCTCCAGATTGAAGAGTTTAAGCGGATGTTGGAATTGACACAAAATGGCGGCGATGACTCAGCAAGTCGTGACGTCATTACGTCGATGGTTGACAGATATGTAGACGAAATAAACGAAGGTACAAATTTATCCTCGTTCTTTACCGGCTAAACCTTAGGGTGTTACGTCAAGGTTATAACAGCATAGATGTACCTCGGAACAACGAACGTGTACGCAATAGTACGATTGAGAATGCACAAAACAACGATAGAACGGTGGTAAAGACACGATAGTACGATGGTGAAAACAATTTCGGTTTCACCATCATACTATCGTGTTTTCGCCATCGTGCAGTCGTATTTTCGTTGTTTCGTGTTTTCACCATAATACTATCGTTTTTCGCCATCGTACTTAGGTGTCTTCACTATCGTTGGTTGTTTCGGTTATTCACCATAATCGTACTTTCGCATTTCGTTGTTTAGAGTTACATCTTTACAGCGCTGGCCTTAACGAGACACCGTATCTATCACTGACCGCTGGAGGTCCCGTGTTTGATCCTAGACCATGTCATACCAAAGATGAAATAAAAATTGTACCAGTAGTTCCCTTGCTAAACACTCAGAATTAAAGGGAATCTGGCTTTCATACCCTCGAGGCGATGGATAACATCAGGACTGACGAGTCTAGATTGATTAAAAAAAGTTGGAAACACTTTAAAAATCGACCTAGAATAAATAAGTATACATTGTATAAACACTTACCGTAAATATACACTGATAAGGTGACCTCGTCTGTACAGGATAGAATAAAAAATACTGAACGGTTGCTTTCCTGAAAAGTCTTGATTACGAGATACAAACATACACAATTTAATGTTGATAGTGTCTATATGTCTTTCTATTGTAGGTAATACGCAACCACACAAGAGACAAACCAGTAATATATTTGAGTTGATTCTCAAAGCACAGGTAATGATAATTGCATTGATTTGTCATTTAATGCTAGCTGTTGTTTTGGTGCGCTTTTTGTGCTGTCGCTTGCTGCTACTGTGTGGTGCGGTTGTTCCCATCGCTGCCGCCAGTGTTGTCGCTTGCTGCTACTGTGTGGTGCGGTTGTTCCCATCGCTGCCGCCAATGCTGTCGCTTGCTGCTACTGAGTGGTGAGGTTGTTCCCATCGCTGCCGCCAGTGTTGTCGCTTGCTGCTACTGTGTGGTGAGGTTGTTCCCATCGCTGCCACCAATGTTGTCGCTGGCTGCAACTGAGTGGTGAGGTTGTTCCAATCGCTGCCACCAATGTTGTCGTTTGCTGCTACTGTGTGGTAAGGTTGTTCCCATCGCTGCCGCCAATGATGTCGCTTGCTGTTACTGAGTGGTGAGGTTGTTCCCATCGCTGCCGCCAATGATGTCGCTTGCTGTTACTGAGTGGTGAGGTTGTTCCCATAGCTTGTACCAATGTTGTTGCTTGCTGTTACTGTGTGTTGAGGTTGCTCCCATCCTGTCAACAATGTTGTCGATTGCTGCTACTGTGTGGTGAGGTTGTTGCCATCGCTGTCGCCAGTGTTGTCGCTTGTTGCTACTGTGTGGTGAGGTTGTTACCATCGCTGGTACCAATGGTGTCGCTTGCTGCTACTGTGTGGTGAGGCTGTTCCCATCGCTGCCACCAATGTTGTCGCTTGTTGCTACTGTGTGGTGAGGTTGTTCCCATCGCTGCCACCAATGCTTCGCTTGCTGCTACTGTGTGGTGAGGTTGTTTCCATCGCTGCCATCAATGTTGTCGCTTGCTGTTACTGTGTGGTGAGATTGTTCCCATCGCTGTCATCAATTTTGTCGCTTGCTGCTACTGTGTGGTGTGGTTGTGCCCACCGCTGCCACTAACGATGTCGCTTGCTGTTACTGTATGGTGAGCTTGTTCCCATCGCTGCCACTAAGGGTGTCGCTTGATTCTACGGTGTGGCGATGTTTTTCCAATCGCTGCCACCAATGCTGTCGCTTGCTGCTACTGCTGTTTCTGTAGTTGACATTTTTTACTATTATACATGACGATAACCAATAAATTGTTAGCGATATAAGACATAAATGATTAATTTTTTAAAATCCATTAAATTGACAACATTTTCTGAATGTAAAACATGACATTATAATTATTATAACATACAAAAAATGCCTTACTGTAAAATCTTTAACTTGTGCGGGTATTAAAATGGTAATTTGGTGGTTTCTAACTGATTTTGTGGATTTACAATATTGAACGAAAAATATCATGTTTCGTATTTTGTGGTCATTTATTCGAGGGGATTTCATTTCGCGATCTAGATCATTCTAATTATTTTGATTTGCCAATGTTATTATTTTTTGTTATTTTGTTTGTTTGTATCTTCTTACTCCAGGAAGCAACATTTGAGAAGTTTTGTATGCCACATAACGCTACATGTCCACAAGGTATGAGCTGTTTCTGGATCCAGTCTGTTTAGGGGCGCTAGTATGTCACTCAGAGACCGTATGACGCTCTTGGTTGCATTTGAAAGGGTGGTGTTTAAACATAGATTTGACTGTAAATATTGAGTGTAGTACATATCTTTATAGTTCTTGAGAAGACCTAAATAAGTAGAATAACTTCCTGTGTAATACTCCTACAACAATGAATATATTTACATTGTACGTGTAAACATGTGGGCTGTGGATATACAAATACATGCATTTGAAACTTGTAAATTCCAGACGATGGTATAAAAATCTGCAATAGTTCCTTTCTACGAGTCAGTAACATGTACGCAAATGATTATATTGTCCATAAATACTGCAAAAGTATATGATGTCTTAAATATTGTTTACTGTATGTCAGGGATAAAACAATTTTAAAAAAATGTACCTAGAATACTATATTTCGTTGAAGTTTCACAAGTGTATTCAATCAGAATTTAGTATCTAAACATTCCAAAACCATGTCTAGTGGTTACAAATGCAGTTGTTTTTAAACTGTTGTGGTCATTGTGTGCCGTGTGTCATTTGGTGGCTGCATTTTGTGTGTGTGTTGGTCTGTGGGTTTTTTAGTATCTTATTAGATCTACCATCATTTGTATTACAGGTCACCGCGGTGATAATGGAACGGTTGGCTCACCGGGTAAATATTTTGTTCCTGAAGTTTCAGTTAATGTAAATGTTAATGTAATAATCAAATAAATTTCAAAACCTATAGGTAATGTGACAGGTATGATCTATGTGTGTCTTGAAATGAGAGTAATGATTGGAAATGTTTCAATGTTATAAATTTTGATTTTTCTACATGTGGTTATTGATACATCCTTTTTAAGGTTCGAATCCTGGTGTTGGCAGTTCTGATTTGGCCAATTTGTGAGTCACCGTACTGCTAAATAACGGTTTCCGTATGCCTATCTGATGCCTGACATTAAAAAATAAAAGTCAGGAAGTAATTGTGTTGAGAAAGCGCATTATAAGATAAATTAGAGCTGCATCGATGGCTCACTGGTGGTCCGCAGGTTCGATTCCAGGCCGGGTCGAGCCGGTAAGACCAGCAGCGAATCCCGATACCAGAACTTAAAGCAGCAGTTTTACCACTTGGCTATCGAGGCGGTACCATGTAATGTTGTGAGTACTGCATGTTGTACGATGGAAGTCAATGTTAAGTTTTGTTGTAATTACATGTACATGTAATATTTACTGTTACCAGAATTAAATTCCATTGTTTTAGGATCATTGGGCACCATAGGGGTTGCCGGACTGCAAGGTGATAAAGGGGTCACTGGGGACCCTGGAGTTAGTGGGTTCAAAGGTGACGACGGTTCTAAAGGTATCCATGGTGACATTGGCCCCGTTGGTAACACTGGGTTGGATGGGGACAATGGTACAGTAGGAGAGCCGGGCATAAAGGGATCACAGGGGCTGAACGGATCTGCAGGGTCCCAGGTAATATTTTGAAATCTAGCGATATTTTAGTAAATTTGCACTTATTTTAAAGTTACCTGAAAGAATTATCATTTCCAAGGACGCTGTCTCCATCTTTGTTGTTGTTAATGATGTTGTTTGTTATTTGTTGTTGTTGTTTTTTGTTTTTGTTATTTTTTTAGTTGTTTGCCTTCATAGAAGTCCGACGGTGTAACTTTGATATGAGTTTGGAGAGATTCGAAATATACTTCCTTTGCAGTTCACTGTATTTTATGTTGAATAGCGACACAGTTTAAACTGCTTCGTTGAAATTAATATTTTACACACATAGTGCTTAGTTTTTGTCGACCAACCCAACTGCTTGACTTCATTTTACCTATGAACGGTGTTTTCAATCAAATAAGCACGATAGCCTTCACATCGAGTGCATTCAACACTGTACTACTGACGAGAACTCGCATTATCAACACTGTACTACTGACGAGAACTCGCATTATCAACACTGTACTACTGACGAGAGCTCGCATTACTAGTATCACATTCTAATCGGTAATTTTAAATACAGTAAAACCTCGGTAATACGAGCAGCGATTATTCGAGCAACCGGCCTAATTCGAACAAATTTCAAAGTCCCGACGTATTTGCTCTATATTGTACATTAATTTATCCCTCTAATTCGAGTAATGTTATTACGAGCATCCGGTCTAATAACGATGTTTTACTGTAGATTTAACTCGGTAAGAGTGACTCCGTATTTTTGTAGGGCAAGCCGGGCATGAAAGGGGATACTGGGGATACTGGAAAAAATGGGACGAATGGAACAGACGGGGTTCAAGGGAGTCCGGGATTTAAGGGTCATCGAGGTGATAAGGGAGCAAATGGAACGCAGGGACCAATTGGACCCGCAGGAACAAGTACACAATTATCAAATGATTGCCAATGTTACAGTGAGTATTAGTATATTAACACCACTTGGCTGCGAGGGTGATAGTTAATATTATTATACCTCACGTGACCTCTCTACTATGTATTTTCCCCATAGACCTTCCGTGTGATATTTTGTTCGATCACTATGTGATATTTTGTTCGATCACTACTAGTAAAAACGAGGCTGGGCTATTTATTGAAATTTGTTCTATTTGAGTCCGCAAAACACCCTGCTAGAGAGTATCCGTATGCTATTTATATGTTTGTGTATATTTTACATGCTATTTTTAGTAATGCTTGTCGATTTCAACCGTTGAAACTGACAAGATTTACTAAATATAGCACCAAATCATTAGAAACTTATACGGACTGAGATTGTACATTGTACATGTAAAATTATCATAACGGCAATCTAAGTTCTGCTTACATTTGTTGATATTTTATTTTGTAAAATTGCTGTAATTTTGTTCGGTATAATAAAATAAATAACACATGGCTGCTCGGGTGACAGTAAATAATACCAGCCCTTGAATAGTCATATCACCCGAGGCGAACTATTCTCGGGTTGGTATTATTTACCATCACCCTCGCAGCCATGTGTTATTTATATATTATTACCCCTCACTCTTTTCGTAATGTTAATTTCCTATAGACAAACAGGTAGTATTCTTACTATTACGATCAAGCGGATCAATATACCACGTGATTGAACATTTTATATTATTACCTAGCACTCTACACTAGTCGAATGTTCTAAGTACACACTTTGTGATTTTAATTTTACAGGAAAAGTATTAGACCTATCAGTGAATCGAATATACCATTGGAATCAGGAAACTATTGTCTAGCAAGTTGAGTTAGTCACCATTCTGAAATATAATAACAACATACTAGAATATGACCATTTAGTTCACTGCTTAAAAAAATAAAGTCGCACATCAATATTATGTATGACCACCGACTGCCTTGATGATAGCCTGACATCCTCTCAGGCATTAAATTGATAATGATGTGTACCAATTGCTGCTGGAGTGCATTCCGTTCTAGTAAAGGGTTCGTTGTTAGTTCCTGTACGTTCTGGTGTTGCCGTCGTGCTCGGATGCGTCGCCCCAACACATCCCAGACGTATTATTTCGGATTTTGGTCCGGGCTTCAAGGCGGGCATTCAATAGTGCAACATAAATAGGAAATTGTATCAAAATCAAATTCCATGTGATAAGAATGTGCTCATATCTTACAAAATACATGATTGATCGAAAATAGTGAGTTTTTGTTAAATTGTAGTAGTAATTCGGATGACAAATGCCTATTGAAAGTTACTTCCATGCTCAACTGCTAATTGCTCCATACAAATATTCTTATTCTGTTGAAATCAACGATTCCATATTATTTCACAATCTTTAGGAGATACAACCATCAGTCATATGTTGTCATAAACGTGTTTTGAAGAGTTTAAGGACTAAATGTAAATGACGCCATGTGACGTCTCAATTTTAAATCGAGTCAATAGAAACATGCAGCTTTTTCGAGAATTCAATGCAACAACCATAATAAAAAGTTTGTGCATGTGTTAAGAACCCCAAAACCGCCAATTAATGAATTAAATCTTGCCCGTCTTATTGGCATGCCAATTTCAAGCATTAATACCGCACTTGCGCACTCCACAAGCGTCATTTGCTTGAAATAATACGAACTATTTTTATGGCTTTATGTTTGGGGGTCGAATGTTAATCGTGTAAGAAATGATTTAAACACATTTACACATATTTGAGGCGTGAGCACGAGAAAAATGTCATTTTGTCATTTTCGTCACGCATCAATGATTGTCACGTAGATCTTGGTTTTTCTTCTTCTGTATTAAAGACAATCACCAACATATGCTATCTTAACAGTTTTATTGAGTTGAGATGAGTATGTTCCTGATTTATTCTAGTTCTAAAAGTGTGTACTTAGAACATTCGTCAAGTGTATATAACGAGTAATTCGTTATTTTTGACTGTTTCATGTCTTAATGTTTATTTTTAGATTCAGGTATGAAACAGTTCATTGCCAGGAGGGCAACAGTTTTGACTGTAACACCCCTGGATGAACTGTTACCTGCGCACTACGATGCGCAATATAAATTCCTTCAAAAACACCCTGCTAGATCTATAGCGTATTTTTAATATAACTCTTAAACAATGTTTTGTTCCTTTTTGCTTTATTACATGCCGATTTTATTTGTTTGATAATAAAATCATGGGGATAATGACAGTCTTGAATTTATAACAAAAAATATCCGCTATTAGTATGACAAAATGTTTTTGAGGATCTCATGGAAGATTGCCATTTAATTTAATTGTCAAATGAGTTTCCTCGTAAAATAAAGTCTTTATTATTATTATTATAAATGTCTTAGAAATATCCTTTTTGTTTGTTGTATAAGTAGAACTTTACTGTAGTTATATAGAGTATTAGGTAATAAAACAGTTATTTCATGTCTGTTTTGGGTTAGCAGTCAAAACTATTGTCCCTCGGTATCGGGGAAGACATTTTGAACTGTTGCCCTCGGCCTATCGGCCTCGTGCAACAGTGCAAAAGTCTTCCCCGATACCTCGGGACAATAGTTTTGACTGTTAACCAAACAGACATGAAATAAGTGTATACTCTCAGCAGGGAGATAGTACTTTTTTGACAGTACTTTTTTGGCACGTAACATTTTCTTTCTAAAACCAATACGGCGGTTCTTCAAATTCTTCCACATGTGAGCTCTGCTAAATTAAATTGCATAAAATAATTTCTTGGTTTACAGTTGATAATCGCTGAAAAAAGTTTGGGGTAATAAAATAAATAACACATAGCTTCGAGGGTGACAGTAAAAATATCAGCCCTCGGAAAGTACTGTTACCCGCGGCCTTCGGCCGTTGGTAACAGAACTTTCCTCAGGCTGACATTTTAACTGTCACCCTCGAAGCTATGTGTTATTTATATAATACCAACCGGAGAATATTTACTGTTACCCGAGCAGCCATGTGTTATTTATTTTATTGTCCCGAACAAAATAACAAGCATTTTACAAAAAAAATTCAACTAATGTAAACAGCACTAAGATTGTTGTTTTACTTTTTTTTACTAATTTTACTTGTTCAATCTCTCTCTGTATAAGCTTGTGATAATTTGATTAATGCAATTGACAAGATGTACTAAAAGTAGAAAATACTGTTAAAAATGTGCTATCACCATGTGACAGTAAAATGTATCATACCTCACGTGACCTCTCAATGTTTTACCCCACAGACCTTCCGTGCGATATTTTGTTCGATCACTATGTGATATTTTGTTCGATCACTACTAGTAAAAACGAGGCTTTGCTATTTTTAGAAATTTGTACTATTTGAGTCCGGAAAACACCCTGCTAGAGAGTTTCCGCATGCTATTTATATAATTGTGTATATTTCACATACTATTTTTAGTAAATCTTGTCAATTACACCACCTTATACGGACTGAGATTGAACATGTATGTAAAATTATCATAACGGCAATCTAAGTGCTGCTTACATTTGTTAATATTTCATTTTGTAAAATGGTTGTGATTGATTTCAGGATAATTAACTAAATAACACATGGCTGATCGGGTGACAGTAAATAATACCCACCCTTTAATAGTAGGGTTGGTATTATTTACTGTCACCCGAGCAGCCATGTTTTATTTATATAATGTTCAGTCACGTGGTACCATGGACGTTACAGTAAAAATGTTCCCTTTTAGTCTATGAGAAAATAACATAACGAAAAAAGTGAGAGGTAATAATAAGATTTATTTTTCTAAATGATGCGTGTACAGTACAATGACTGAGCGTTTTATTCAGATACTTGTATTCTGTATATGTGGTAATAATTATGAGTTCTCGGGTCCGATCCTTCGTTTGTTAGTTAGTTCCGATAACTGCTGGTTCGTCCGGGGTCAGGATAATATCATTATGTAGTTTCCAATATTTTTAAATTTAAAAATCTGGCTTTTTATTTGATCTTGGTCTGTATTTTCTCCACAGAAAAGCCGACCTTTTTGAACCCGCTAGATGAGACTATATTGGTTAGCAGTAATACAGACTCAGTGTTCCCATGTGATAGCACTGGTAATCCACAGCCGGTATTATCCTTGTTCAAACCGCCCAGGAAATCACAACGTAAACGATCTGTTCAGCAGACAGGTATGGTTGATATTCTAACAAATTACCGTTACCGCCACCCTGAGTGGTTGAGTGTCCGCATAGAGTGCGGGAGGTCCTTGGTTCGATACCAGGCCGCGTCATACAAAATACGAAATAAAAATGGTACCAGCAATTCCATTCCTAGACGCTCAGCAAAATAGGGAAACTGGCTTCTCTTCTCTCATACCTTCGTGATGCTGGATAACATCAGGAATGAGGTGTGGAAAAACCGACTTAAAATAAATTAGTATAACTTACTGTGTACTTAATTATTTTCGTTGGCATTAAATTTCGAGGATATTCGTAAAATGCCAATTTCGTGGGGTTGTATTTTCGCGGGTTACAAAATATCGAAGGATTACTTAACATTACAGAAGAAACAGTGTGTATCATATTTGTGGAGCTGACAATTCGTATAGATTAGAGTTGATAGTTGAACTCAACCACGAAATTTACGAAATTTTAACTAATCCGAAAAAACATGAGCTTACAGTAAACGAGGGTCCTCTAAAAAGTTCAAGCCAAAAGTTGCAAGCATCATTCTCATTTCTGACTGGTAAATATCTTTCTCATGCGGATCACTCTGTCTTCATCGCATTGCAATAGTTTATTTGTGCTGTATGTTACAATTATTCTGCCTTTTTGAAGGTAACAGATACACTCTCGTGAAGGCAGAACCTTTTGACTATGGAAAGTATGTGTGTACTGCTACAAACATGTATGGATCAGTTAGTAAAACTGTGACAGTCGTGAAACCACCGATAGCTAACTGATGTCTACTTTCCGTGAAATGACATGTTCATGTAATGTACCAGTAACATGATGAAGTTTCTTTGTTTTTCTTTTCTTTTTTTTGTTGACATAATTTGCCCCTTAACGGTTTAATTCATATCTGCAAACATGACAGTCTCCAACGTTCAGCGATAATGAATAATTTAATTGCTAGTATGTTATCCATATTAAAGTGAAGCAAACATACAAGTATTGATTTTGTGCTGGATCTTGTCTGGAAGATTGGATGGATGGATATCACAAAGATTGTCCGCGCTTGTTCTTCTTATCCATTAGTTGGGTTTCAATGAAACTTCACAAGAATACTTGGTAACAAGCCTAGTTGTGCATATTGTCAGGAATTTTAGGTCGGATACTTTTTGCAGTTGCGTGTCCAACATGTCAAGTAAGCACAGGGGATAGGACAGTGGCTTGTCATCTAAGTGTCTGTGTCTCTGGTTATGTATGTTCTTTCATGGCATTGACTATGGCGCAATGTAGAGAAAGAAGTAAATATTAATTACCTGCGGACGGGATTTAATTCCAGAAAAACTCATAAAGTAAATTGGCCACACTAGCTGTATATGACCAGATCATTTGTGAACATTGGGGAAAGCGTCGTCTCTAATATATATAGTAACTTTTCCACAAACTTCTAATGCAAGGTTAGTCGAGAGCGATGTGTTACTTACTATAACAAGTCACTGAGAATTGCTAGCAATACAGAAGTCCCCTACCGGTATGAAGTCATGACCTTTACATTATTTTCAATGCTTCTATTGCCATGGCAACCACAATTCCTGTCAAAGTGAAGCATTAGTTAATAGGTGTCATCCCAACAATGATCCCTATGCATATACCATAAACTGTCAACATAGCATTGATAAGTTTATGGTTATACAAAGATCCAGTTAAAGGGAAGTAATTTAATAATTTCTGTATCCATAGCAACCATTTTTTTTGTCAGATTGAAAAAAATATTAAAGTGTACACAATCTCCTTACAGACTCCTTTCCCTACACCAAGTTGCATACCCCTAGCTTGTAAACTGTTTGAGTTATGGCATGATCCCACATTTTGAAGTATTTCCGTATCCATAGCAACCACAATTGTTGTCAAAATAAAAAGATATTTTTGGACGTGCATAATTTCCTTATTGCCCACTATCCACATACCAAGTTTCATAAACCTAGCTTGGAAACTGTTTGAGTTATGACAGGATCTGGATTTGGGCATATTTTCACTCTTTCTGTCGCCATAGCAACCACAATTTTTGTCAGAATCAGAATATTTCTAGACATGCATAATCCCCGAATTGCCCCCTAACCACATAGTTACCAAGTTTCATTAACCTAGCTTGGAAACTTTTTGAGTTATGTCAAGATCAAGATTTCAGCGGACGGACAGACAAACAGACGGACTGACGGACGGGGGGCAAACCTATAGTCCCCTCCGATGCAAACACTGGTAGGAGACTAAATAGTGTCCAATGTAGTTTTCGCAGCCGATCGTTGTGATACTAAAAATAGAACGAAATATTGCCGAAATGTTACTAAAAATAGCATATAATAACTCGGTCGATTGTGTGTTCTTGTTAATATTTGATGCCATGCACAGTTTATTAACGTATGTGTTTATTCTTGTAACTATTAACATGTAGTTATGTTTTTTGTCAAACTTGTAGAAAGAAACAAACAAGCTCATCTGTCTACAATTTATTTATAGAATAAAAAATCGAACAACATTTTATTAAATAGTGAATAATCACAAGCCTCTATCGATTGGAACGATGAAAATTCGGGATGAAAGTGGATAAGATAAACCTTAACGAAATATTTGTATATTTATTCAAACATTTTGAGAATGTTTCGTTATCGAAATAAATATTTTGAATGTTTATGGTTTCTTCAAAAATGGTAATATCGTTATGTAAACTTATACGATTACCCTGATCTCGAAGATCAGAATTTCATTTTGTTACTACCAGTTTGAATAAAAACCGGAAGTATTTCTCGAACGTGATCTTCCTCTTTTTTCTGGAACTACGTCATCGGATGGTATGACGTCATCTTTATCGCTTATGTCTAAATCTTGAAGAATAGAGCCATATCTGAATAAAGAAAAATTAAGATTCATTGCACCATTACAACGTAACGGAGCCAACAACACATGTTTATAATTACATGTACAATTATTATCCCCACACCCTCCCATTATAGCTTAGATATGCGAATATAACTCACGAGCGCATCTATGCTCAGAATTCGTGGATTTTCGTCGAACTATAGAGCTACATTATATAGCGCATGTGTGTGTCTTTTCAGTCGTCGACAATATTCGACCGGTGTCAAGAAAAACATTTCATGCGGTAGTATTATTAAATGTTTAAACATTGTTTAAATGCGCCCGTATGACGGAATGTATTCTATCGTATACATGATAAAATGTTTACCGAATTACAACTATTCGATAAATTCCGTCAAACATACTGTGAAACTTGAGATAGTTGATCGAAAAATCCCGAACATTACCGATTATGGAAGACGAAGGTTCGTTAAACTCCGGGAAATATCACGTGACACTTACCGGTCTTTATCTCGTACTTGATCAACGATTTTTTCTAAAAACTTCTGTATTGAAAGTGACGATATATCTGCAAATAAAATAGAACAGTTTTAAAATACCAAATTCTAGTAGAGTGAATGTACACGGAAATTACCGAGATGGTTCGATTGATTGGTTGAACTAGACTGGTTCCCAAACCTTACATTACATTATACTGTAAAGACCGAGAACCAGACTAGACTGGTACCTCGGTTCAACTTGTCTATCGCGAATCTTATATTTTCAATATGCGAACGAACACCAGGCTATAAATGAAAACTAAAGAATGCTTTAAGACCGTATATCGATAATAGCATTTACAAACATCATTTACAGCCTTGGACCTTACCCATATCGATAATAGCATTTACAAACATCATTTACAGCCTTGGACCTTACCCGTGATTGGTTGAACTAGACTCGTACCTGGTCTGGTTCCCGTTCCCGAATCTTGCATTACATTAGACTGCCATACAAATTATCAGAAATCATTCACAAATCAAACAGATATAATATTTTATTGTTTTATTACATGTTGATATATGCATAAAAGCTCCCCCAAAACACTGGTCTAATACCTTACTGAACCTGAAAGCAAGTATGGCAGCCACTGTCTTTTATACTGGTAATATTATTCATTGGTGATTTAATTTCGTGTTTAAGGTATTCCACGAAATTAAATCCGCCACCGGAATATTAATGATTTTACGGTACATTTGTATAGTGTGTTGATCGCTTTATAATCCATTAACACACAAACACAAAACCACATTGGACCTTGTTATCAGATGGTATAATTGTGAACCCAATCCGGTTTGTGCAGCACCAATGGGTGCCAAATCTGTTAAGACAGGTTTGACTCATTATATGTATATTATGTACTTGAATTATGTTTTATGGCTTTGTAAGTCCACACGTGTAGTCATAAGAAATGCCTATTATTGACTTATTTTGCTGGAAGAAGGTAATTTTCAGTTTGATAAAATGCTAACACAATGTATACTTCATTTCATATCTGAATGATTTATTTCCTTCATAACCGTCAAATACCCGTCAATAAACCACGCATGCGCGACGCGCGCGCGGATCAATACATCGGACTTATCACACACTACATTATTTGTCCTCATTTCCGTTTAAACTTTATCGCCCGGTTTCCACTTTTATAATTAACTGCATCAAATATTTCAACCACAAAAATGTGTAATTTAAGCTTTACTTCACCCGAGTAGTGGAAAACAGCGTTTATTGGATAATTACACAACTAACGAACTAACAAGGAGTTCCTTCATTTATTCCTATGCTTTGTTATGTTCGATATTATATCTGAGGAAAACCAATCATATTCACCCTCAGGCTTTCATGCAAACAATCAGCGCAGCAGCTCCTCTCGGCGTCATAGAAAAAAACTGAATGAACTTATTGAAAATCAGGCAACATCAAAGGGAAGATATTTGACTATTATCGCGGAAGAATTGAAAACTGAAAAGTAGTACATGACGATCCCACGCGCGTCCGTTAACAACAGATCATTTCAGGTATATTTTGATTAATGTTTGGGTCAATGAGCATTCATAAAGAAACAATAGGTAGGATGCACTTGGGAACTTCTTCGGTCTAAATAATTATGTACATAATTATAGTGTCTGAAATTAAGAGCAAGTACAAAATGTACAAGGCTGTGACGTGGACAACACAATGACAACCGTCGTTCATGGCGTTAAGTATAGGTTTGAGTTCAAAAAGGAGAAAACTAATCGCATGGACTCTAAGTGATCCGATTTGTTATAACTTCTCTATGACTACATGAAATTAGTTTGCACAACCTAGAAGGGGTTTTAAATCTATATTGCGCGACGCCATCGCCCAGCCATGACAATGTGAGGTACGATCGCCCTGTTATCGCAACGTTATCCTTTGCGGCTAAACATGGCCGCTGCACAACATTCTCTATAAATATACTTAGATAATTTATGTAGCTTATAGTATACACTCAGATAAATTGAAAACATGCGTATGGTATAACATCCGTAATTATGTGCTATATACATACTACACCATGTACATTTATATTAATTTTATAACATTATGTGGTTGGATGGGGATTGGGCTCCAGATGCTATAAGGCTATATTTGTTCTTAATGTAAATACTATTTGAAACTTAAATCATTGTTTCCCTTTTAGGCGCCATCAAACCGGAACTGTGTTGGTAGACATTAAAGTACAACCAAACAAACCCGTACAAAACGTTCTAGTAATAACCACCACAATACATGTATATAGATTACCGCGCATGCGCACTGAACTACAAATATTGAGACAGGGAATATCCTCCAATATAACTTGTTAATTAAATTGACTTTTGAAGTGCTTGGAAGTGTTCGTTTTCGTTTAGATCAATTTTGTAAATACTCACCTTGCTGAAGTGGAACTTAATTAAATAGATAAGGAGTGCGAATTGAGATTGTATAAATAAAACGATCCCGTTTGTACGGACGACGTAACTTTATCCACCACTTCCGCGGATTCGAAATGTCACGGTTTTACTAACTTTTATCATTGATTAAAAACTTTGTTTCAAAATAACTTTGATACAAAATATCGGGAATTCTATTGAAAATAAAGAAAGTACAGGTATTCATTGTCATAGAATGTAATAGTTTAGACTGATGTAACAATTAGTGGCCGGTTCGTTTGGTATCCGTCGAGCAGAAACGAGTATTGTTTAGAAGCGAACATAAAACGTTGCTAAAACTAGGTATTGCAACCGTTTTACAGTTGGGACTTGTGTATTCAGCCTTTTGGTTGCTGAAACGAATGAATTCTACTTTTCGACAGCTTGGACTTGGGCAGATCTTTTACTTGTTTAGTTGGGCATTGTGCCTTGAATGTCTCTTATGTTTCCTGTGCTCGGTTGGTTCAATTGGGCAATGTGCCTTGTATGTTTGTTATGGTTTTTGTGCTCGGTTGGTTCAATTGGGCAATGTGCCTTGTATGTTTTTTTATGTTTTCTGTGCTCGGTTGGTTCAATTGGGAAATGTATATTGTATGTTTTTCATGTTTTCTGTGCTTAGTTGGTTCAATGGGGCATTGTGCCTTGTATGTTTTTAATGTTTTCGGTGCTCGGTTGGTTCAATTGGGCATTTTGCCTTGTATGTTTTATGTTTTCTGTGCTCGGTTGGTTCGATTGGGCATTGTGCCTTGTTTAAGAAATTGTCGGTGAATAAAACATGGGCAGGAGTTCGGATGCGGAAAAATTAAATAACGAGTGCGTAGCGAACAGATTTTTAATTCGATTTTAAATACGATAATATCCCGCACTATTTAACTGCGTGCATTCCATTTTCACCCATTTGACATTGATCATAATTCCACGCTGAAATTGAGTTGCTTATTAGCTGGTACAATTACCTACCTCGTTAATGAAAACTACCTTCGTGATTTTCTGAAGGAAATAACACATTTTAAACATTGAAACAATTTTTACTAAAACGAGAATAGTGTATCTATTTCATGAAATTTATTAATTATCAGAAGTTTTTATGAATCTTAATTTCGAGAGTATATTGGAGTTTCTAAAAATAGATGCGTCATAGCTGTAACTAACACTGGATACTCGTGCAACACGCGACCCGTTTAAGATTTTACTATAAAGTTTACGTTCATTCATTCATAAATATGTCACGTGGTACGGGGCGTAAATAGTAACAGCCAATTTGATACCATGTTTTATTGCGGTAATAATACATGCCCTGGTTTGCTCTATGTGTATATGGATTAATCCGCGGATCGTTTTAGAATTGTTTTTTTTTATGATTTCTGTGCTCGATCGGTCAAGTTGAGTGCTGTCTTCCCTGACCGGCTTAATATTATATTTCTGTCTTCATTAAATGTCGCTTGTGACCAATTAGAGTTTGGTATCTACCAAGCAGATAATCTAGTATTTCAGAAGCGATCGGACTTTGTAAACAATCTACTGCATCCTTGATAGCCATGTGATATCAGTAAATACAGCACACTTCATACCCAACATAATAATAATAATAAAGACTTTATTTTATGAGGAAACTCATTTGACAATTAAATTAAATGGCAATCTTCCATGAGATCCTCAACAATTAACAGTTGAACAAGAACACTAGTACATAAAATGAAAAAAAGCATAATGGCAATTTGGCCCATATGACGATCACAATATCATGATTTTATATACATGTATAATAGGGGAATTTCATAAAAGAGTTTCAGTGAAAGGATGTGCGAAACCGATATGTATGGAATCTACAATAAAAGGAAGGTATAAATCAAAATGCTAATCAATTAAATTTATAATTAATCACTATACAGCTTAATTATATATAGGGACATCATAAGAGCCAGCATATCATATAACAACATGTAAATTAAAACACTGACATAAAACAAGCAATATCCCTTTACCTTTTGACTTAAGTAGAGGTATGTTCATTTGAATATATCTACCAGTATTACTGTTTTAAAGGCCCCGTCACAAATAACGAATCTATTTAACGAAATCAGTAATTTTGTATTGTCCAACGAATTCTGACCGAACAAAGTTAATCGCAACGGACACAAACACACAGACGCAATGCTAACATGCAGCAGATGATGCTTATAGGAACACCGCCAACGATAGACAGTGTACACATACAAACAAGTCAAATAGTTTTCCTCGGCCAGACCAGTATTTACAACAGTAACTTTACTTAAGAAATAATGAATATGTACATGTGCTTTATCGTAGAATAAAGGACAGTCACTAGTTTGGATGCGCACCTGAACAAGCTTTATTTTAAATAAAGCACATGTACATGTTTATTAATTCGATTCTAATATAGCCAATATTCCGCATTGGATATTATACATAGACGTAGTAACAATAGCACTACGTTCTTCATCGAACGGCTTATTTGCAGTTGTCAGTCGTAGCTGTATTTTATCGATAATTCGTGCACACCATGATTTCCTCTATGTGTATATGGCTGAAACTGCTTGTTGGTTAGAGTACCGGTTAATCCTACCTAATCAACGTGGAAACACTCCATAAATTCTTTTGGCCTAACCATTTTCAAACATTCTACATCAATAGTAACAAAGCAGACCCCCTGTCGTGTTTCAACATTGAGACCATTTACAGCAGATGTGTCTAGACGGTACATCTCCAGAAACTGTGTGGTAGAAGTATACTACATGTAACTACACAGTACATTTTTAAACCAAAATGTACCGTCTAGACTCACCTTAAGTCAGACTGACACATTAGCCAATCAGGCATTGACATGTGGTCACGTGCTCCTCCATAGTCAATTTTCTTTTGGCATTCCAATATACCCTCGGCCTCTAGGCCGAGGATAATGAAACAGCATTTAGCTGAAGTCCTATTCGCCAGTATTCATAAGTTGATGCCTAATGGTATTTGTTGTCTGTGATTATCCAGTTTGTGTGAAGATCGCTATGCTGGATTTGGGCAATTATTTTTTTTTCGATTAAATAAGACAGGCATATTCTTATTATTCTCGAAAGTTGTAAAATATTGAAAGACAAATATTCTTGGAATATCAAACGTCACCTATGGCAGTTAAACACATTTTTGTTAATGCGCATGCGTAGTATGATAATTACATTGTGATCTTCACAGAATTGAAGTAAAGCCGCAAAAATAAGATTATCTCACTAATATGGCCAACTCAAACTTAAGAACACATTTTTGAAGTCCAAGTTCTCTTTTTTGCTCTATGTTCAATAAAAGACAAGTTTTCAAGGGTCACAATAACATGTACAATAAAGTCACACATTTCAATATGTGTACAAAGTTTAAGTCCAATTTTACAGCTGTTTTCAATTTTCAAATATTTTCGATATGAAGACCATCTAAAAACAAATTAATGTTTTTAAAGATCCAGAGCGCAGACTTATCAAAAAGTACCAAAAGTAAGACTACCTCAAAAAAGAAAACATATTTTCACAGGTCCACAACGTAGCATTATTTTATTATTTATACAACCCTGAAAATCAAGACCGGGTAGCTGATCCTTATAATGAGGTTTTATCATTTTATTGGGAGGCGTAAGCCTCTCTTTACTACCATAGCCCATTTCTTAATACAACATTAACCGCCTTTAGGCTGCTATGTGAATCCACATTCAAGTAGTTCCATAAACTGTCAACATTTTCAATATTATTAAATATGTTTCTGCATATATTTTAACTTTTTTACTTAAATCAGCATGTTTTTTATTATATTATACAGTGAAGTTCCGCTAATAGGACCACTTAAATTATTTCGAAATCATGCAGATTTTTGCAATGTTGTGGTCCCAAAGTAATAAATTTAGAACAAAAAAGTTCCGCTATTAAGACCGATTCAGTCAAAAAGTGGTCTTATTAGCGGAACTTCACTGTATATCAGACCTATAACAACCGGAAAATTGAGGCCGTGTAGTTTAAGGCCATAAAACAGGTCTATTTTCAAAGATCCTATATGAGGTCTTATCGTTAAGGTGTTATTACATGTAAGCACGTTACCTTCTAAGCATGCCTTCCGTAACTGTCCATCTTGAATACATAAGGCTGACAGTAACAAACCATGACCTGTATCCTGATCTCGCAGGTCTGTGATCTCGCGCAAATCACGTAAATCTCGTCCGTACGTGATTTCAACTGAAAAAATAATAAAAGAGAACAATGTTTAGGCCTAATGCACGGTGGAACAACATTGGCAGTGATTTATCTTCGCCACCGGAAATACACTATATGGGCGAGCACCCCCTCCCCCCTGAAGAGGTTAGTCACTTTAGTTTTCGGGGGATAGTGCATGATACAGAAGTTCCAGGGTACTGTTTTATCAAAGCACTTACGGAAATCGTAAACTTACGAACAAATTTAAAATGTTTTTAATTTGTTAACAAATATCAAGTGTGGAAAATGGATCTGCAATACTAATAATGATTCAGTTAATGAGCTCCAACAAACCATAGCTGTAACCAATTTGCAGTTGTTAAAGAATAATAAAGAATTTAAATTTGAGCGTAACTTTAAGATTTTCGTAAGTGCTTTGATAAAACAGTACCCATAAGAATCCCTGGTTCTTTTACGTGCCTGATGTAAAGCATCATACACGGAACATCGGTTAGTCTCGTCCGAAAGTATGTTCGTTGTTTAGTTATGTTAGGTGGGAAACACTGAAAAGTATTTCTGTTTTAATCCAGCTGGAGGCGGGCTCGAAACCACAACTTCCGGATCAGCAGTCAGTAGGTCTTACCACTAGACCACTTGTTCGTCCTAAAAATTGCAGTGAAATTGAATTAATTGCGTGTTTCTGTCAATTGACTCGGAAATTAAAGACTAATCCTTTCGATTACTGATTACTCGTTTGTTACTTTCGAAAATCACTTTCGATTAGTGTATCAGGTGTTCATTTGTACCTCCTAGCGTGCGAGTTATTGGTAGAACGTGTCAATATACAATCATAATCTGCATCTCTCATCTTATTTTAAGGTAATGCCGTTTCTTGTATGTTATCAACATTGTATAAACGAGTCAACTTCCGGTTATCGCAATAAGGAGTTCACGTTGAATTGTATAGTCTAGCAATAAGTCGTACAGTGATCGGAAATCACAGATATTTTTAATCACAATACGTCATACAAGTTGAATTGTATAGTATCACAATAATTCATGCAGTGCTTTTGTTTATACGCGGTGTTACTGCCCTGCATGTTGATCGGAAATCACTTTGGGGGGAAATTTGATGCTTTGCATCAATTTTTTCTTGTCATTCCACTGTATTAATATAATGGAAATTTCGAAGAAATCCTATTTAACAATAAATTTTGTACTTAAGAAATAGTTCACATCACTGAGGGCCCTATGGCATTATATGGACTGGCTAGTCAGCCCAAGTTGTGTATATGGACCGAAGCGAAGCTAGACCTAGATACTAGTTAATAGGAACTAGATCTAGATACTAGTTAATAGGAAAACATTACATACATTTGGGTTTAAGTTGTTTATGTGCTACAGAACTACATATCATTATAGGGAGACCTTACATCTATTTTGGTCTGTTTGCATATCCACCGAAATAACGCAGAAATGTGAAAACCCGTGTTGCTATAATAAATCTATAGACAACTTTTAAGTTGTTTCAAGTATAATCTCCATCACTGGAATTTCGACTTTTTTTCATTTTTATGCAAACTAATGCGCCTTTAGAGCTTATATTGAACTTTGTATCATAAACGCACATGAGTTGATCCATGCAATTACTGTCGGCAGGACATAAATCTAATTTAAACAAAAAAACGTTACAAAAAGAAAAGTTCGCGCAACGTCACGCTCTATGGTAGCGTCACAGTATCCATGACGTCATGCAATAAACAAGACGTTTATTTCAGCTGCCGGTCAATATTATTTTGCCGGTCCATATTTTTATAATATTGACCGGCTGTTGTATTTGGAACATGCAAATCAGTCAGTCTATCTCTGGATATATGGACCGATTAGAATAACAAAGAAACAGTTGAATGAAATTTGGGTGAGGTATAATATAACCAATTAAATCACCAACGGACAATATCAAGATTTTCATTGAAAGTAAAACAATTTTAACTTAATTGTTATTTATCTGATGAAACGTAATTAGTTTCAAATTTTAGATACTGGGGTTACAGAAATCGTGTCATTTCATTTCAGATTCTTACTGTAACTTGATAATAAAGAAATAAACGCACACGTGTGTTTATTATACAAACAATGATGTAACTTATTGCGCAAGCATCGTACTGATTGTTTTATGATGTATACATTTCAGTTTAAATTACTCATAATTTCACAACATCGGTTTAATATAATTCATTGCAGCTAATTGGTTCCCGTCTTGTGGTTATTTGCTACACTTTGCAGACGATAAGACAGGAGACCAGACGTCCCCAGTCAATAATTCCTGATATGAAATAATTTTATAAATATATACTGCGTCGTTCGTTATATTGACATTGACATAAACTATACTTTTATTGCACACTATTGTGATAAGAATGTATTTCATTCTTACAACACAGCGCCCGGACTCCCCCACAAACAACGAGACGCGTCTAGTTCAGTGTAGCAATACCACGTGACTTTTGGCTACAGTTACAAGAAGAAAATTGTAAACATTGGAAAATACAATAGCCATTAGTATTTCATCATCGATTTCTATAAAATATACGCCACGCTAAGGGGAATATTATTGCTTTCCATGAAATATATAATCTTTTTCAGCGAGTGAGTTGTTTTGTCCATAATTACCATGTGAAACGATGGAACGCGCAGGTTTCATAGGGTAATGGAAAAAAATGATGAAATAAAATACTTATGGCTATTTTATTTTCCAATGTTTACAAATTTCTTCTTGTAACTGTAGCCAAAAGTCACGTGGTATTGCTACACGTCTAGCTAGTTTATAATTTCGTGTTGAACAGATACCAAAGTAATAATACCATATCGGTAAGGGAAGGAAGCACTCAACAGAAACGCCAAAGCAAGAATGTTACAAAAATAACACACGGATAAAAAAAACACTGATAACAAGGACAGTATCAAAAATTAACAATAAAGAACTACAACACATGATAACTTTCTCCGACAGTATGCCGCAAACTGGTGAAATATGCAACCATTTTGGAATTGCGTTCCTGTCCGGCCAAAAAGGGAAATATTATCACAATGCGCATGCGCAAAAAGTGAAAGACCGGAAGTAGATTTCACGTGCCACCAAGCATCGATGTAAATAGCTTGATATCACCATACGCGAAATTTAAAGATAGATGCCGTGCAACAAGACGGTTCTTATATTTCTTAACTGAGACAAATTAATTTTCTCTTGTCTTGAAATATCACGTGATCAATATGATGTCAATAATTTCCCGGAAAGCACGATGTTAAATAAACCAATCTCATGATTGAAAGGCGGACGGGTGACGTGGGCATCGATGCTTGACTATCAGGTATGTTGCAGTTTTGTGCTATACTCAGCGCGACATATCAATAGTATCCTGTCATAATGATGGGCTGATGACTCGATGTGTCTTAACTTTTCATTCATTCAATGTTTCACTGTTAAGGGTAGGATATAAATTATTTGTGTCATTGAGATTTTTTTATATGATTAATGTATATTTTTAATAATTCCTGCGGTTCTGACTTTCGATTTATTTTTACACGGTTTTCTTTTCTAACGTGGTGTTGGTTTAAAGGCCATAACCACAGAAACTGTTGATGATTAACAATTAAGTGCAATTAGGTACCTCCGCTTAATGATAAGCGCACGTAATTATGGAGTTTTAATTACTCGATCATTTTGTCATTTTGTATTTTTGATATATACGTTCTGGGGACGGATGTCATTCCTTTCTTGTATATGTACTTGCCGAATAATCTGGCGACCCGGGCTCAAATACGGATGGAGGCACTCATTTGTCTGCCATACTTGTTCAGCATAAAGCTGACTGGCAAATAAAGGCTATGCTCGGCATTTTTGGTACAACGCATCATACAGGATTTATAATATGTGTTACCATAACAACCGAGTACCATGAGAAAATGCTTGATCTCATATGAAATTGTCATATATACCAATGGAAAGTTAACATTTCAAAGTTGTATTCAATATAAACATAACAAAAGTGGCTCCGCAAGATCAAAGGCATAAAACGTTCAAAAACGCACACGAAACGTACAGGGTGACATTTTTCAAGCATCGAAATATTTTAAAAAGATAATATTAAGTCAGACAGGAAAGGCGGCACTCAACTTAACAAGCCGAACACAGAAAACATAATTACACGTACATGGCACAATGCCCAGCTGAAACAATAAGTTGCCGAAAAGCTGAATGCCCAAGCTGAATGACTTAAACGGCTGAAAATCTAACGTCCTAGTTTCAGCCTTAGAATGTGCTCAACTTTAACGCGTAATTAAGAACTGAAAACGGTGAAGACAAAGCAGTAAATACATGTATACAGAAACAAACAAAGCAACTATCTTAGAGGTGCTTCGGTATGAAATGATTTATACAGAAATTATAATATCTAAGACATATTTAACACAGACTACCGACGTAGTTAAGGTAATAAAAGGTTGTCGTATAGAGTGTATTCGTCACAATCACGTGGTGTATTCTGTAGTAAATCATCGGTCGCTGTAGGTAAGAGGTGCTTTGAGTTTGGTAGAATCTGTATATTTACAATGTTTACAATATTTTAATGTAGATATTGTACATATATATACTCTACGACAAAATGAACATGTCATGTTAAAGTACAACTCAGAAATTATTATATGAGTGTGAAAGACTGCCCAACCGATCGACCGACAAAAAAATGTGTTTTTTCTACTTTTTACAATAGGCCTACTGCATGGATTCTTCATATTAAATATACATTTGTCCAACGTTCAACGACGATTATATTTCGTCAGGTTTCGTACCTGTTTCGTACATGTTATTCGTTGAACGATATGTTACAAAAAACAGGTTTGTCACGTGAGAGAAGTTTAGCTAACAATAAACCGAGGTGGTGCGCCTAAATTTGTCAATTGTTCGAAATTGGCTGACAGAGGAAACAGTAAAACCCATGCATCCGTAAAAATTTCGAATTGAGAACGGAAAAATCGGGGTCATACACGTTCAAATTGTTTGCCGCAAATAAAGCGTTCAACGAAGGATTATAGCGACAAAACGTGATTTCTTAATTAACGTGATTGTAGGTAACTTTCGTCAAATGCAGGGCACGTAAATTAGCAACACCAAGCATTCAGTAACTTTGGTTCGCTTTCTTTCTTAACTTAGTACACATCGCAGTGTATTGGGTACAAAAGATGGTTTGACGTTGCGCATTACTGATTCAGTATACATGTTTAGCCGTGTATTTATTGGAGGGAAATGTCTAGGTACGAAATCATATCTATAACACGCAGTAACGTGAGTTAAATACTCCGTATGAATGTAATAATAAGCATTTAGGCCAAAAATAAAATTTACTATTTGTTTACCCTTTCCCACCAACCCAAGCAAAAAGTCCCCTACTCTAAAATACTGGGTCCTTTTCAATATGGGTGACACTATTATAACCAGAAAGATAATATTAAGTCGGACAGGGAAGGCAGTACTCAACTTGACCAGCCGAGCACAGAAAACATAAAAACATACAATCCCCAACACATAACCGATGGAGTTAATGATACGCCAACGTCCCAAATGTCAAAAAGCTGAATGAACAAGTTTCGACAATCACAAACCTAAATAACCCAGTTTCAATAGTGAAACGGCTTTAACAATACATGTTTACTAATAACGGACGTGCTTCTTAAGCCATCTCTAGAGATAATCTTTATTTAAGTCTCATCAATGTCATCAATATTTACATTACATATTTCAACAATTATAAAAGGACTTTGCCGCTCCACACTGGAGCTATAAGAGACTAGATAATGTATGTATACATATTAATAAAAAACAGAACTATATTCTTGCAAGGGAACTTAGTCGTGCATAGTCGTAGTCTGCACAACCATAAAACAGAATTAAACAAATAAAAATATATATAGATATATAAAAATCAACTGCATCATCAATTAAGGTAACATGTTATTTACAAGTTAAAAAATGCCTTCTTTGCAGTATTAAAAAGCAGATTTTGGCACAAATTCTTACTAAATCACAATTTGAAAATAAACATGAAAATTTCTCGGCATCTGACATAACGTTGAAAAGTGGTACAGATGTTTGACTGCTAAATCTTGGGGGGGTCAAATAACATAGATTGTTTCAAGTAAGGTACGAGGGCCGACCGGCCATATAATATATAATGCGAACTAACATTTATCTCTAAAACCCGTCTAGATAATTTAATGAAATTTCGCATGATAAATATGACTGTAAGACAATTGCTTTTTACACGATATTTCACGGTTAATGTGACTCAACGAAAGGTCGAGGCGTTCCGACTGAACCACTGAAAGTAGATGCTAAGGAAAGAAAAGCTCCCACACAGAAACGCCTGAACAAGCCATGAAATAAGCCATGAAAGATTGATTAATGGCGTGTTATAATTAACAATTAAACCAATTATACATGCTCTGATTGTTAAGCAACATGCAAGCAGCGGCCACGTTTACGACCATTATTATACACTGAGTACATAAAGAAACGCACATGTTACATTTTCTCCATAGGGTCACACATTAACCTATAGCATTATTCGTATGTCACACAGAACAATGAGTTTGGTGTATTTAGATAGTTAACACATTAAACTTGTTTAGGTGTATGTTTCAAAACGTTACCTTTTCAGTCAAGTATTCTAGGACGAAAATGCTGAATGCGTTAATTCCTGGAAAATCCTCTTTTAACAACTTGCATTTAAAAACCTTCAAATCAGAGTCAAGTGTTAATACAGTTTCAGAATGAAGGCAGAGATGCCTGGGAAAAGTGGACACAAAACCAAAATGACCGGTTTAACATGTAGTCCTACGGACAACATGTAGCATGTGCGTTTCTTTATGTACTCCGTGTATATATGATATTATGCAATTTGTCAGACACGATGCTTTCGCTTTTAAAAATATACATTCTGCCCATCTTGTATTTTTTTAAATAATCTAAAGCATCCGTAATTCAGTGTAGCAATACCATTTGTAAACATTGGAAAATAAATTAGCCATAAGTACTTTATTTCTTCATCGATTTCTATGAAATATACGCCATGCTAAGGGAACAATTATTTGCTTTCAACGAAATATAAACTCTTTTTCAGCGGCTGTGCCATTTTGTCCACTACCTTGTGAAACCGTGGAGCGTGTAGGTTTCACAGGGTAATGGAAAAATCGGAAACACTGCTGAAAAAGATATTATATTTCACGGAAAGCAAATAATTTTCCCCTTAGCGTGGCGTATATTTGATAGAAATCGATGGAGAAATAAAATACTTATGGCTATATTTGTGTTGCAATGTTTACAAATTTCTACTTGTAATTGTAGCCAAAAGCCACGTGGTATTGCTACCCTGTAATTAGGACGATTGTGATCAAATTGCAGCTGACATTATCTCTCTATATCGCATAATATCCGAGACTAGTGAAATCACAATGGATAAACGAGTAAACTTCCGGATATCGCAATAAGTCATACACGTTCAATTTTATAGTATCCCAATAAATCATATAGTGATCGGAAATCACAGTTGATTTTGATTGCAATAAGTCATAAACGTTGAATTTTACAGTATCCCATAAGTCATAAAGTAATCGGAAATCACAGATGATTTTGCTCACAATAAGTCATACACGTTGAATTATATAGTATCACAATAAGTCATACAGTGATCGGAAATCACAGATGATTTTGCTCGCAATAAGTCATACAAGTTTAAGTGTATAGTATCCCAATTAGTCATACAGTGATCATGTTTATACGAATGATGATTTGTTTTAATAACGCGACATGGACTAATGTTTTCAGTTGCATTTTCATTAAAATGCCTATAAGTCAAAGTTTTTGCCCACGTTGTCACAAAAAAGGGATTCAATAAATCAAAATTAACCAAAAGTTGTTCAGATGAGCAAAGTATATCTTTAATTAATAACGTAAACATCAGCAATCCCAGTGTAGCAATACCACGTGACTTTTGGCTACAGTTCCAAGACGAAATTTGTCAACATTGGATAACAAAAACATCCATCAGTATTTTATTTCTTCTTCGATTTCTATGAAATATACACCATGCTAAGGGGAAAATTATTTGCTTTCCATGAAATATAAGATATTTTCCAGCAGCTGTGTCGTTTTGTCTAGCACCCTGTGAAACAGTGGAAGATGTAGATTTCACAGGGTGCTGGAAAAAACGGTAAAGCTGCAGAAAAAAGATCTTATATTTCATTTATTTGGCTATTTTTGTTTTCCGATGTTGACATATTTAGTCTTTGACCTGTAGCCAAAAGTTACGTAGTATTGCTACACTGAATCCGGAACTCCACTGCCACACCGCCACACGAGTGTCGTAAAACACATCTGCATTTCACCTCAATCACCCTTAACAACAGAAGCATCAACAGTTACTTAGTTTGTTTTTCTTACGAAAATATATCAAAGGAGATCATTTTTCAACGAACGCATCAGCTGGAACTTCTCACAGGAAGTCCCATGATGCTTATAATGTCACGTGATGCCGGAAAGCAATCTGTGCATATTGTCGCAAATTACCGCACTTAATTGTCGTAAAATTCTGGATATAAACCACTAGTTGATAATCACGCTTAGTGAAAGTAATTAAATACACGACGCGAAGAGCTTGCGAGCGAAAAATCGAAGTAATCGAGATCATATTTAGCACGCTATTTATTGACGCGGGTCTAGTATGCGTTAATTAATTATCAACCACCCGAACTATCCCGTTGTCATTGATAGAGCGATGGCGTGCGTAACAACAGGCCTCTAATCGCTTTTGGCTAGCAACGGAAAGGCGCCTTTAATATTTTTACTATTTATTGTTTTCTTGAAGCAATTTAATATAGCGCCCCTTGGTCTTTATATAGATCTAATTTGCGGTCATTATTTGCAAACATTTTCTGTAAAACGTCATACCAGGGAAAGTAAATATACCATGGTTATTCACACAACGTATGTGGGAGATCAAAGAAATATCATTCTTAACATTTAATAGGTGTTGTACTTTTTCTTCTTTTCTCTAGAATGTTAAGGAAAATGTACCATAATAATTCACTCTACGTACGTCAAAAGAAATAAAAAAAATATCATTCTTCACGTTTAATAGGTGTTACACTTAGTACTCTTTTCTTCTGTAATCGAAAATGCTAATATATTACACGTTGTTCAAACCTCTCAATGAGATACGAGGGTTCTTCGCAAAGTATTTTCGTAGAAAACTTGAAAACTTAAGATTTTAGAATTTGGCCCAAGACAGCTTCCATTCCTAAGCATCAGACCTACCCCCGACAAGCGTAGCGCCTAATGGGAATTCACCAAGCCGGTGTTTACTCACGGTTTGCGAAGAATATCAGCTGCTTAGAACTTCATCTTGGTCAGCTCCTACTGGAAACTGTGACAAGTTCCAAGTTATTTTTCAAGCCAAGGTCCTTTAAGGACATAAGACATTTGTAATTACAACAGTAAAAAATATTATAAACAAGCTAAATTAGACCATGAGCGCCCACGAGGGCCCCACACCCAGCGACACCCGTGTCCCCCTATACAACATGTTATAATTCATATTCTAACATAGCACGTGAGATTTGCCTTCTTTGCGTATATTGAGCTTACCATATTTTATTACCGCGATAAAATATAGCTGATTGGTGACGTCACGTTTGACGTCATATACTATGACAAATGACGTAACAGTGACGGTAACGTTCCTAGGAAAGAAAGTAGTTTGACGCCAACCTGTCTTGTTGTGCTATAAATGGCAGAGCATTGGCGATGTTGGAATCGAAATAATAAATAAGAGCTGTGCTTTGTTGTGTTATAAAATATAGGTACTCGTTTGAATGCGTATATTAAATCACTCGTGCTACGCACTCGTGATTTAATTACTACGCATCCAAACACGTGCAACCTATATTTTATTACGCAACAAAACATAGCTACGTATTCATTATTACTTAAATAATAATAAGATACCTAGGTACATCCACCCAAGGGTACCACAGAACATGGCACTTAGTCAAGTCACGAGCATCGGCAATGATTGCTTATATGCTGTTCCGATGCGGATGGAACGAAGGAAACATCTGTTCTTGTAACAGACCTTTCTCGGTGGAATTAAGTTGCAAAACGTTGATCAAATCACAGAAATTTGACTTGAATGTTCTTAAATATTGCGGAGGTGGTCTTATTATTGATAGGATATGGTGTTTAAATAAGATTTTACCCTTCGCTTATAAATTGTGCAAGCAAAAAAAACATACAGCGACGCACATAAATTGTATAATTACATAATGAGGATGCATTAAAAAATATAGACGCATTTCACTACGGAAACTGAGATAGTTCATCATTCGTTAATTTGGATAAAACATATTTATAAATTCTACATTTTTATACAATTTTAGCAACCTTGTAACATGTATTATTGATAATAATGACGATTGAAACAAGTCATTAATATTTGTGTAATTATAAGATTATTGAATATGACATGAGGCTGACTGCTAACGATTGTCGAAATTAGTCGAAAAGGTGCTGCCTCACAGATTGAGCTAAAAAGGTTGTTTGACGCTAACATTTCCTAGGACGGTTGTATGATGGTTTAAGGGCTGTCGTGACGTTACGCTCGTTGTTGGCGTACATCGACAATTTATGACATTTTGATACTTCAATATTGCATAAAAACCGTTTTAGAAATACGGTTGTTTATAGTTTGATATCATAAGATAGAGGGAAGAATCGCCATGCTAGTATTGTGATCCGCATTTACGTTTAATTATTATAATACATTAAATTAAACATAGAATGACGGAGAACGTCACAAAAACATTATGTAAGATGTAACAGAATTGACAAATGCGCAGTGTTTAGAAGCATGGCAAATTCATATAATTATCTTTATCCGCCAAAAAAGTAAGAATCACCAGCGATTTCTACAAAAAAGGTGTCTCAAAAAATTATCGTAGACATGTGTACGTCTGTCGCGAGGCTGATTTGATAATTATTTACTGGATACAAATCCGTTATCTATCAAAATACAACAAATCAAACGTCTTATGACTTTGACATTTATATGTACTCTTCGGAAAATATACTACTAGCAATAAGCGTCTAGAAGATCTGGATTGGTGCACTCTCTAACAAATTATATATTCTCCAATTTTCCAAGGAACAATTAACATGTTGTGTTTGTCTTTTTCAAACTGTTCTTATAGATTAAGGGCGATTTTTCTGATGTAAGTAAGTAAGTTAATAAGTAAAGTCTTTATTTCACGAGGCTAACATATTTACAATAATGCAACCTTCCATATGGGCTTCGAAGATGTTGCTAAAACCAGATATATTATGTCATAGTACTATAGCGTTCTTCAGAATGTTAGATTAAACATTTCGTTACCTCAACTCCAGAATGTTCTAACTTCTTTTTCGAAAACAAAGAGTTTTTTGTATCGTTGGAAAATGGAAAGCGCTTACGATCTATATATTGAACAGACTTAGAACATAGTTGACATTGTGGCATTAAAGGGACTGCCTCACATATTGGTGAATTGCAAAAATGAAATAAAATTGTCAAATATTCGCGTAATTTTGGTATAGTTGCCTGTATATCCCATAAACAACCACACTGACATCTAAAATAACTTGAGAAACTTCGGTATTTTTACATCAAAAATTCTATAGGGCATTAATACCCTATCTAATTAACACTACTATTACTTAGATTGCCCGAAATTTGTTCGCATTTGATGAAAACGTATCGAAAAACGAACCAAATACCTCACTGATGTGTTCGCTGTAGTTTGTTGATGTTACAGTTCGATCATGTGTGAATTACATAATTCACAAAGCATGTTGGAAGGAAATTTTTTTTTCAAGAAAAAAATACTCAGTGGGCGATATCGGGAGTGGTTAAAATTGCTTATTTGCACCAAATCTTTCATAAAGCAACCGTCAGTGGCTTCCTATTACATCAACACTTGGATAGGTTGGAAAATCACAATAAACAAAAAATTTACCCCGATCTGTGAGGCAGCACCTTTAAAGATAAACAATAAATTTACTGTGCAATTTTGTTCTATCTTCAGTTACTGATAAAGAGAGGTCATAATCTTAAACTGAGTCGATTTTCTCAAAATGAACTTTTATAGACTTAGTACATTCTGGAATTGATAATTAGATAGACTATTAGATAGAGTAAAATAAAATCTCAGTAATAAAACCATGATTGGGGCACTTTAAAACTTGCCCTATTCTCTCGAAGCATCTCAAGTTAAAATCTTAGCTAAAATTAAGGTTTTGTACACATATAAGGTGGTGAGATAATTAAAGTTACGCAATTGTTACTGTACTGCCGAGTGGCGAGATGACGACTTTGTACACCCACCTTAATTAACCTCCAATATGATAAATTGTTACGCATGCTACTTCTTCACAGTTCATGCCCCATAAACTACCAATTCTTGGTTGATATTAGATACTGAGCAAAAAATTGTATCTCTAGCCACATGCAATTGATGAGTCCCCCGATAAGTTCCGCCTTGTTGCATGGAAACACAGGTCCTGGGATTGGACCACTGAGAGAACGTTGGCATGAGAAATTGGCCCTAACAAATTGTTTCACAACAATTATGCACCATGCATTGAATTTTTTCAATATTTTTTTGTGATTTCTGTTTAATTCAACAATATTGATATTGCAGTCTCGGATATTCGCGCAAACAGCGAGACTGCTGCAGCGAGATTTATACTTACGTGAGAGGTGAAGTTATGATCTTGCGTTACAATCAGTAAACTTGAAGACCTGAGGTTTAGGTCATTTTAAATTACGTATCGAGAATGTATCATATAATTTATAAATATGAGCACACTGCACATTCGTATATATAAAGCCCCATGTTCTCTCCCAATATATTTTTTCCGATCATCCAGTAAATAAAAGCACTTATAAAATTAGGATATTTTTCACAAATGACCAATAATTGACGAGAAAATATTCACTATATTTGTAGAAATAGTATGCCACAATTCACATTTAAGTAAAATGTATGGAAGACAAAATACTTATTCTGCAAGAGTTGCTTCCCTTAGTATATACATGTACAAGGTAAAGCATTCATTTATTGTTTACAATTCGTTATTTTATCAACAAACCAACTGGAGGCTGTATTTCATTTTCGTCTATGGTGTTTTCCACCTTTTGGACTCAACTAAAGTGCGCATACAGCACCATTCTACAGATAGGTTACCATGTTACTGCTTTTTGAAAACAGCGGTTTAAAGGTGCTGCCTCACAGATCGGGGTAATTTTTTTGTTTATCGTGATTTTCCAACCTAACCAAGTATTGATGTAATAGAAAGCCACTGACGGTTGCTTTATTAAATATTTGGTGCAAATTAGCAATTTTAACGACTCTCGATATCGCCCACTGAGTAGTTTTTTCTTGAAAAAAGCGCTATGTTTCCTTCCAACATGCTTTGTGAATTATGTAATTCACTTGTGATCTAACTGTAACATCAACAAACTACAGCGTAAACATCAGTGATGTATTTGGTTCGGTTAACGATTCGTTTTCATCACATGCGAACAAATTTTAGGCAATTTAAGTAATAGTAGTGTTAATTCTATAGGGTATTAATACCCTATAGATTAATACCCTATAGAATTTTTGATGTAAAAATACTAAATAACTACAAAATGCCAAGTTTCTCAAGATATTTTAGATGTCAGTGTGGTTGTTTATGGGATATACAGGCAGCTATACCAAAATTACGCGAATATTTGACAATTTTATTTTATTTTTGAAACGTGAGGCAGTCCCTTTAAAGCTTAATGGGGCTTTAAAATGTGACTTGTGATATTCAACATTCGTTAAACCTAAGGTCAAGGTCAGGCCCCGATCTCCCCAAGCGTCTCAAGTAGAAATCTCATCTCAAATTGAGATTTTGCTAAAATCAGAGTCAGAATTTCAGATAAATGTTAAGTTCGAGCTCTCTAAATTTTACTGTAATAAGCTAAGAATAATGTTTCCTGTTTTTTTATGCGAATTTTAAGTCCAATCTCTCATGGAAATTATCTAAAAGACACATGGCAATATTTGAGTTGAGATTTATCTCAGAGTGAAATGTTTCGGGAGATCGGGCCCAGGATTCATTAAACCCCATGTCAAGGTCAAATAATGTATATAAATAGTATGATCGAACCCTCAACGTCCCCATCAGGCACGTAGCCAGTAGCCACACAAAGGCACAGCGAGGCACTAGTCTCGGTGAATATTTGAGACTTTACAAAAATAAGCAGGTCTTTTGAAGTAAAATGTCTCATATAAACCCTAGAAATATTTTAAAGTGCCTCTGTGCTTTTTTGTCTCTGTCTATTTCTCTTTAAAACAAGATTTCTGAAAATACTTTGCACCGAAGTTCAGTTTGAATATGTTCAATATGCCTGCGAGAAAAAACAACACTGGCAATTAATTGACAAATTTAGCAAAGATTCGATGATTTTTGGAGCTAGTATAGCACGGAGATAGATCTATTATGAACAAATGCACTGCATCCAGCGGGGATTTCCCATCAGGTTTTTGGATAATCTGATCCAGGAAACAATGACTAAGACATGTGTGTGCTACACATACATTATATGCCAGGCAGCACCACATTGGAGATCAGGCGAACATTTATATTTCAATTCCACATATTCACAAGTTTGCGCGCTTTGCCCTGCGACGACGTCACGTTTACGTGCGACGACGTCGCGTTAATGATGTTTAGGACCTTTCTCCGACGTCATCGGTAAAAAAATAGAATAAGTATTTGTTCAATAAGTTTCATGGTTTGAATCAGGCTTATATGCCGAAACGTTATTAAAAGAGTGGAACTGTATTTATATGTCATATTGGAAACAATAAATTAAACAAGATTGGTTCTCAAATCTTGAGCAACAACTTGCCTCTACCGAAAGTGCGACGTTAAATTTAGTCTACCGAATCATTATTCTACATCCGGTCTGTCAAAAAAAATTATGCCATAGCCAATGCAACCACAACAACAACAAGCACGTGTGTTTCGCATGTAATCGTTAATGGGGATTTTCCCTGCGGGTCCGGGAATAAATTCCCTATCAACCTGATCTGACGTTCGTGCATGTATATTATAACAACATTCTTGTGTTGAATATTTCCGCGAGCAAATTGCACAATATTGGTTCTTCAGATTTGTGTCTGTATTACACATAGAGCGTCTTCCTGATACTCCCAGCTTAATAAAACATACAACGACGATTACGGACAAAGACAATATATCGACTGTTAAGATATGGCCCTAAAATGTCGAGGATCACGTCGAATTCTCCGTACTTCACAATGGCGTTTACAGATTATTTGTTTACGGTGATAAACAATAACAAACTCACGGACGACTACAACGACAACTTCATCGTTGTCGTCTTAGAGTTAATCTTTCTTTACTATTGGAAGCTAACGACGTCCAACAATAAACGCGACAAAGCGAAACTTTAGACAATGTCTCATGTGACTGTGGAATTCAATGTTTTTAATGCATGTGCTTTCTTTCTGGATTACTGCCAGCATGCAAGTATAATTCGAAGAGGATGCTCTTGTAGAAGTACTTGAGTATTTTCTCTTGAAAATATAGTTGGATATTGTTCAATTCAATCTGAGAGCCTTCTGTTCTAGGCATTTGGGGTCATAATGGTAAATAAGTATGCTAAGTAAAGTATGAAAGTAATATGCTTGATAAAGTTACCTACCCCTGTGTAGGGGCTGTGGTCATGATGGTGAACAAGTGTGCAAAGTATCAAAGCATTATGCCAGTGCACTTTGAAAACATTTGAAGTGGTGTCTAAACTTTAAAATGTGCTTCTAAGGCAAAAGGGACATACATAGTAATTTGATAAAATGTTTTGTAAGAGTTACCTACCCCTGTGTAGAAGTTGTGGTCATGATGGTGAACAAGCATGCAAAGTATCAAAGCAATATGCCAATGGACTTGGAAGATATTAGAGATTGTACCTAAACTTTAACATTAACATGACATCGATGCAAACGCCGTCACCGACGCCGTGACTGCAATAGCTACCCGTTTTCTCCGAATAGTATAGCTAAAAATATCATATTTTTAAACTAATGCACAAAAAGTCCGCCTCAAAAGTTGTTCTAGGTCCAATGTTATTGTGATATGGTACAATCCCTGTGGGAATTAAATTGTGTGCATAACGTAACAACAGTATTTTGTTCTTTCGTTAATTCGTGGATAACTAAAAATGGACGGGGAATTCTTTTCTTCGGGATTAGATTTCGTGGTCGGAAAAATTTCAACTCGAAAAGTTAGATTTTTGTCAATGTAATTTTAAAATTATCTATCATTGTTTACAAAGTGCCACAAATAAATGAAATCGGTCCTGGAGGGGGTCAGTAAACCGTCTAGGAAAACAAACAGTAATTTAAGCATTTTTAAACAAACAACAATGACACTCAGCTGTACGGTGTAATAGTGACATTTTACCGTAAAGTACAGAACGCCACCTACAAGCACAGCACGATGTCTAGAATATAATTATGTTAAAATATCATCCGCCCGGATGGTATTTAAAATCCATTACATGAACATGTGGGGTTCTACTTACATACTTTTTTATACGTAAATAGCTTATAAATCAGCGTAGCAATACCACGTGGCTTTTAACTACAGTTACAAGAAGAAATTTGTAAACATTGGAAAATAAAATAGCGATAAGTATTTTATTTCTTCATCGATTTCTATGAAATATACGCCACGCTATGGGGGACATCATTTGCTTTCCATGAAAGATAAGATATTTTTCAGCAGCTTTACCGATTCTTCCATTACCCTGTGAAACCAACACGTTCCACGGTTTCACAGGGTAATGTACAAAACGGCACAGCCGCTGAAAAAGACTTTATATTTCATTGAAAGCAAATAATGTTCCCCTTAGCGTGGCGTACATTTCATAGAAATTGATGAAGAAGTAAAATACTTATGGCTACATTTGCGCTCCAATGTTTACACATTTCTACTTGGACCTGTAGCCAAAAACCACGTGGTATTGCTACACTGTTAATACTAGCAGTGTGTGAAATCGTTGAGTCATAACGTAGACGATCACAGTTTGGTCGCAATCGGGACACCTCGGACAATCTCTACGAATCATCTCTCGGGTGTGAATAGAACGTCGCCATTTTTCAACGTCTTTCGCCATGGCGTCATCATGACAGATTTAAACAGTGCTTCAATGGAATACACGCCCATCAAGCAAGCGCTGCGTAGCTGCGTGTTATGCTCAAGGAGTGTAGCGAAATTGTATTGTTTAATCAATAAAACATATTTTAAAATTTCCACTGCTGATAAGTTACGGTCTATTTTCTTCGGCCCATTTTCATCTGCGTAGGATTTAAGAAAGATCGCTGCTGGATTCATACGCTTGATACATCCGAGGTATTTTATCCCGTAAAAATGCCGTACGGACCGTTCCGATTGAGTTTGATCGTTGTCAGAAAAAAACAACAATAACAACACAGAATGTGGAAAGTCCTTGGAACCAACCCAAACAACAACAATAACAACAGAATGTTGTTTTAACACAACTGAAAAAAGGCGTTTCAATGCGTCAATGAATGTTCAATCTTGTTGACAAGTCCAGACAAGTTTCAAAACATTAAACGTTATGAACATTTTAGACTGCATGCGATGTGTTCCCTAAATGGACGCTGGCTTGCTTGCAGTCCTAGTTTTATTGTAGGGTTAACGCATGCTTTTTCGTGCTATAACATCTGCAGAGTCCCGAGGGACGGCTGGTGCCAAAGCCCGTTAGGGAAATTTTGTGGCGACGTCGCGTAAACAAACGTAAGGTCGCGAAAATAAACGTTACGTTATAACAGTTTTTGTTATGAGTGTCGACTTCCGGGATCGGCAAATACCAAGAAAACGTGGATAATGCGGGTTAGTTTGAATTTATTAATTAGATCTTATAGAATATTAATTAGTAGTTACAAATAAAATGGGAATTGGAGTTCATAAGACGCTGTAAAATCGTTTATTTTCGTCGGTGAGGCCCTGAAATGAGCATACGTAAAACTGGACGTTAACAGCGCGTGAATCTTTATGTTTACGCATGGTTTTTGTCCCGTTAACGTATGGGCAAAATCACCGTTTTTATGCTATGATATACTGTAAAATCATTATTTTTCGAGGGAGTTCAACTTTCGTTGATTTCGTTGTTGCACTCGATCGACCACGAACTATAATCCCTACGACTAATTGACCCCTAAAATATAGAACATGGGTTTACCATTGCATTTTTGTAACCAACGAATTTACAACACAACGTAAATGATTTTTATCAACATCCATGAAATTCAATACTGACGAAAATATGTGATTTAACAGTATTGAAAGCAAGGAATTCCAGTTGTTCGGCTTAAGTTGTTTTGTGTTATATATACAGGACAAATAAAGGTGACGTCCGCCGACGATAAACACTAGACTTTGTTTACAAATAAAATTTTGATTTTTAGTTAGAATTGCATTTTCGATGGCTCCTTTTGTCCGAAATCGTATATGAACCGTCATCCGAATCTTAAATTTATCTGATGGATAGCTACTGTTCCAAGTGGTGACTGTGTCTGTCGGCGAGTCAAATAAGTAGGTAAACTTATCAGAGATGTTTCTGTTCAATCTCGAGCATGGTCTAAATCACTTTAATGCATAAATTATACTATTTGTATCTACATCACGGTATGAATCCCGATACACCGCTTCTCAGTTCCGTCAGAGAATTGCACTGTGTTCATAATAGTATGGCTCTGACGGAACTGAAAACCGATGTAACGCTCGGACAGAACTCATATGTCATATGAAATCCGTCAGAGCGTTACGGTGATTACAATGATGGCGGCGTTAATGTAATGTCAAGTTCGGCTCCAAAATTAATAGCGCGTTATCTAATATATATCTTAAAGTACATGTACTTATAAACAAGACAATTGCAAACATTTCTTACACAAGAATACAGTTACCTCCATTGAGATATATAAGTATAAGGAATTAATATAATCAGATTAAATAATGAGTCGTGCTGATTGTGTTTGATGATTGACACACCTAAGTAATACTTAGTAACAGATATCCTTTATATAATAAAGGCATCCACTTATAATAGTAGTAAAAGGTTACGTTCGATTTACATGCTTTTATTTATCCTCGCCACCGGAAACTCATATGTGCGAAGCCACCCCCCCCCCCTACCCATTACTGAGAGGTTAGTCACTTTAGTTTTTGGAATACAATGCAAGATACAGAAGATGTCCCAGTTTCAGAAGAATCCCTGGTCCTTGCACGTGCCTGATGTCAAACATAATGAACGGGACCTCGGTTAAAGTCTCGTACGAAAGACAGTGTTAGTAATGTCAGTTAAGTTAGGAGGGAAACACTGAAAACAAATTCTGTTTTAATCCGGCTGGAGGCGGGATCGAACACACAACTTTCGGATCAGCAGTCAGTAGCTCTTTCAACTGGACCATTAGTCCTACCATGACATAAGTGTTTAGAGTAAGCCATTTAGGTTGGATTTAAAATTTCATTTTGTTAGCGTCATTCAAACAAATTTTACACAAAGTTACTATCGATGGTGCAGTTGGTATGGTAGCCATTCTCTAAAGTGATATGGTGTTGTCGTTTTTGGGGTGATGGGGCCACCATGATTCTTGCCAACCGATACTGTAAAATCACATATTTTCGTGGGTTTAAAATTTCGTGAGTTTTGATCAATTTCATTTTCGTGCCGGGGGCGTAATTAAAAATTCGTGGATTACAAATCATGGAAGGGTAAAACTATGTTTTGTAGTTGGAAGTTCGATAGGTCGTGGGCATTAGATTTAAGTTTCTTGTCCGAGTTTAACAACGAAATCAACGAAAATTTAACTCCCTCGGAAAATAATGATTTTGCAGTACCTATTGTCATAGACATTCAAATTAGCCAGGTGGCGTGTCTGTCTGCGAGACGATTTAGTAACCACCACATGCAGATAAGTATATATACATGCAGTAGGATTGTTTAAAAACTATACATGTAGTTTAAAACGCCCCCACAATAAATTATTGTATTAATCACACGCGGCATCTCGTGGAATCCTTCACCACCATGGCATGAGAGACAGGCGGGGGTGGAGAGGGGGGGGCTGAAAAGAAGCCGTTCTCTTTGTAATATACAGCGCCCAAACAATGCTGAACTACACTGGTACTCTTGTTAGAGCATAATATAAGTGGTTCTATTAACAAAGTGTAGCAGCGGTATATACTGTAAAATCGTATAATTTCGAGGGCATTTAATTTCGTGGATTTAGACAAAAATGCATTTTCATAGGGTTGTAAATTCAGGGATTACACAACATGGAAGGGTTAACCCATGTTCTGTATTTGTGGGGTCGGTTAATCGTTGGGATAAGATTACGTGGTCGAAATTCAGCGAAATTTCAACTCACTTGACAAATAATTATTTTACAGTAATTAATATGTGAACATTGCCTGTACATGTGACCTTGACCCACCCTTAGACGCGATGATTCACCGTCTATAGTCCACCAACACATATACAGACTCCGTTAATGATTTATTACACGATCAGTATGCTAGTAAATAATTGAATTTCAATAATTATATTAAATAATGTACTGTAATAAAGTTTACAATTGTATTTGTAATTACCAATTTACACAACGAGCTATTTTAATCGTAATTTCAACCACAATTAAATGATCGAACATGCATTAAGAAAGTTTGGTAATTTAATTAGGATGAAGATAATTATGTTAAATAAATTTCGTATACGTATTAGGGAGACGGTCAGCGCAATTTGCATGAATAAACAATAGAAATTCAATTCGCGAATATCAGTTTAGTGTATCTGGTATTTGGTGTAATACAACTCAATTGATGTTAAAATTAATTGTATTTTTTTCCAGTTTGTTACAGGCGAATAATTGTTGTAGCGATTTTAAAACTGCATGTATTTTTTGCAGACGCTTGTCGCCATTTCCGGTATCTGAAAGCGTCTGTTGAAATGAAGATCTGGATTTTATCACCTAGACGATTTAAATTGAAATATCGGATTTGTCCGGTTCCCTCTACGGCGAGTCAAGAAGAGTAATTTCAGAAGCGAACGGAATATGTCGACAATCGCACCCTGTCTTCAGTGGGCGTCGCCATTTTGTCTAGCAAAATCTGCTTGGTTCTTTCAAACCCTTTTAAATATCGAGCGGATGAGACGATAGAGCTATTACTTCTAAAATCAGACGAGACCCGATCGAACGAACCGGAAAGCGCCTCTTGGTCAAGAAAGCACTTCCGTTCCATGTTATTGCCAAACAAGCCTATCATAAGAGGTGCGTGGTATTACCAATATATCGATAACCGTGGTACCATTTTCCTACGATACAATACCGCGCTGCCATCCAAAATACCGGTATTTTATCAAAACTTTAAATACTAGCCGTACCAACAAACATAGCAAATATGTATAAGTTTTCCCTATTGATATGCTACTATAATGACTTTCTCGTAATTGCTTGTTGTACAGTCCAGCACCAAGCCTTAATTCTCAACTCAATGAATTATTTCACACAGCCTTATTTTTATGCCCCCCTATCGATAGATGGGGAGGCATATAGTGATTCACCTGTCCGTCCGTCCGTCCGTCCGTTCTGGTTAACCCAAATTGACAGTTTCTTCTAGCATTATTATGGCTTGCTACAAAGCTTCCATACTTGCATGGATGTTGTATATGAACACTCTCCACACACCTGTATCATTTGACACCATTTCGACCTTCACCTTGACCTAATTTGGACTTAAACTTATTGGAAGGCCAAATTCTTGGTTAACCCAAATTGACCGTTTCTTCTAGCATTAATATGGCTTGCTACAAAGCTTTCATACTTGCATGGTGTTGTATTTGAACATTCTCTACACACCTATATCACATAACCTCATTTTGACCGTCACATTGACCTAATTTTGGACTTATTAAGCGTCTAATTCTTGGTTAAACCAAATTGACAGTTTCGTTTTACATCATGTCCATCATGGTGTTGCCTTAAAACTTTGCATACTTGTTTACCACCATAAGCCTTTTACATTATCAAAGCCATGTCACTCTATCCAACATTATTACAGAATTATGGCCCCTGATTGACTTAGCTTTTTATGGGCAAGGCTTCCATGGGGGCATACGCGTTTATTGAACGCAGTCTTGTTTCTCTAAGTCTTTGTCGTCGTCCTTAGAAATAGCCTGGCTGAAAGTTTTCATTATATTCTGACAATTATACCAATATAGCGCTCAGTCTTAAAACAAAGTTGGTGTTATACTATTTTTCTTAGAAAACCCGTGGTATACACCGGTAACTTTGTCTAGGCGGTACCCAGCCCTACTCAAAGGGATTCGACCCGATAAAAATATCTTTCACATCTATACTATGAATACATAAGACAGGGGTCTTTCTTTATGACTGGCCCTCATATACCCAACTCAACATTATGTCCAATATTTTAAACAAGCCGAATACAATCATTTAATTTGTACTGCACACTTCAAGACAATATAATATTATACATAAAAAATACAACTTTTATCAATACACGTACACAATGTCGCCTGTGTCGAGCATAGAATGTTCACAAAGTGCGTAAAACCCGGTTTGACGACATAACCCTGCACAGACAGAAACTAGAAAACGGCCTTCGATAAAGAAGAGAAATCATTATTTACACACAATCTCAGGATATTAGTACGACGATTTGATCGTGGGACATATTTTTTGCAACTTACCGCCACCTATATGTTTCTGTTCCGCTTAAATAGACGATAATCCGAGTTCAGGGAGAACTGATATTCAATTTCTAATATTTACATTCATTTCGACCATTGTAGTATCACGTGACGAATCATGTGACAATATAGAAAATGATTGGTGTTCGGGTAATACCATGCAACTCTTCGGCCAATCAAATTACTCGTAACAAAAGCCGTGCTGTCACTGTCAAAATGGCAAAAGTCGGCGAATTGTTTTCAGTCAATGTTGTTGAGTTGCTGCTTTCGTCTAGCTAAGCTGTACAGAAACGGACGAGTGTCGGTGAGTTAATCCAAATATGTTCCTCTACCAAATCGTCATACTAATTCCCTGCGATCGTGTGTAAATAATGATTTCTCTTCTTTATCGAAGGCCGTTTTCTAGTTTCTATCTGTGCAGGGTTATGTCGTCAAACCGGGTTTTGCGCACTTTGTGAACATTCTATGCTCGACACAGGCGACATTGTGTACGTGTATTGATAAAAGTTGTATTTTTTATGTATAATATTATATTGTCTTGAAGTGTGCAGTACAAATTAAATGATTGTATTCGGCTTGTTTAAAATATTGGACATAATGTTGAGTTGGGTATATGAGGGCCAGTCATAAAGAAAGACCCCTGTCTTATGTATTCATAGTATAGATGTGAAAGATATTTTATCGGGTCGAATCCCTTTGGCCCTACTAACCATTGAACTTTTCAACAAAGCCTTCTCGGGTCATATAATGGATTAAATACATGTATATATAGCGGACATTGTTTCCACTTACATGTAAGGGGTTGGGATTTATTCAACCTATCGTGACTAGTAATTAATCGTTGAAAACCGATGTGGTTGCCAAAAAAAAAAAATTAATTTATCTTTTCTTAACCCATTAGAGCAACAACAATGTCCCATCACACAGGTAAAGAACCACCAAATGCCTACGCGGAACAAATGGTGATTTAAAAAAAAAGTTGACTTGCATGTAAATGGGAAATTTCTTGACAAGTGTGCACTAGAGTGATGAAAATGAGTTTAAATGCATTGTGTAAATATGTATGTTATGTTGTGAGACTGGAAATCTGGAATATTTTGGTAGTCTTACATTGATACCAAAGTGAAAGTAGAATAGGGTAAAACCCGGATTGAATCAGTCCGGACATGTGTAAAAATAGGTAGACCATGTTTGATGGACAAAAGTTTCCTTAGAAGATAGACGAACCCCCTTTTTTATTGTATAATTTTGAAGCTCAAAAGTATTTCTTTAAAATGATATGTGTCTTCCTGTAGGCCATAGACTAAAAGATGTAAAAATTAGGGGCCTATAACTGTAACTTTACATTGAACTATAGAGCAAATTTATTTGGTGATTTCTAACCTACACCGACGACATGACATTCTGTAAATATAATGGTTGTTATAATAGGACTTGGAAAATAGGCAATCGGGACACCTGGGACAATCTCTACGAATCGTCTCTCGGATGTAAATAGAACGTCGCCATTTTTAACGTCTTTCGCCATGGCGTCATCGTGACAGATTTAAACTGTGCTTCAATGGAATTTACGACCATCAAGCAAGCGCTGCGTAGCTGCGTGTTATGCTCAAGGAGTGTAGCGAAAATTTATTGTTTAATCAATAAAACATCTTTTTATATTTCCGCTGCTGATAAGTTACGGTCTATTTTCTTCGGCCCATTTTCTTCTGCGTAGGATTCAAGAAAGAAAGCTGCTGGATTTATACGCTTGATACATCCGAGGTATTTTACCCCGTAAAAATGCCGTACGGACCGTTCCGATTGGTAAATTAGGGTCTGTTTAGTTTCAGTTTTTCTTGTCCAATTTTTATTGCATAGCTGAGCAATCGGAGATCGAATACAAGGGTCGTGCAGGTCATGCTTTTCTTGGCTACAGTAATTTCTTCCACATGTGGAGAAGCTATCAGATGCTTATAGAAGAACCATTGTACTTATGAAAAAGATATCCAACAAATATGATAAGGTCAGTGAATGACAACGTTACGAACAAACAACACTGAACTCGGTGCAAAATTATGCTTCGCGTCGGGTGAAACTGTTTAATTGGAAAGTTGCACGGAATTTGGAAAAGTCATGGGGTCAAAATTACTCATGTCATGAGCTTTAGCCCAGGGATCGTTGGTCACGACACGTTTAATTCATTTAAACATGAACCAAATGTAAAAAATGAAAATATTAAAAGGATAAATCATGGTTTGTTGTTTTAAAATATCAATTTAGCCGATTCTTTTGATAAATGTGAGCTCTTTTCGGAGAACGTATGCCGTAAATCCTAATTAACAATAAACTATTTGTTTTAAATAGTGAGATTTATTGTTGATATATTTTGGAGTTTTTTTTATTTTTCTTGCTCGAGATTAGAAGCCATTTTACTCTCAACGAACCTATTATCACGACCCAACATTGCTGGGTGTTATCCTCTACGAGGAGCGATCCAAAAGGTTTTAACTTTTAAGAAATGCGCTTTAAAATGAGAACTTATGGTTAAATAAATAAGAAAATTTCGTGCATTCGTCGCACAATTTGTATTCTCGCTCCGTGTGCAAAACAGTTCAAAAATGTATTTCAAATATTTGTAGAATTTTTAACAGTTTCACGACCATGTATACACGGTGTATCTCAAAACCTTTTTATCTTCCCTTGTGAAGGTTTTCTCAGCTTATTTGCAATCGTGAACGTTCGGTCATTTCCGTTTGTCTCCTGTAAATACAATATTGCAATGCATAAAGGCCGAGGTGATCAGAATGAGTTTATTTGATGGATCATAAGCACATTCTAAAGTGAGTTTTCATATAATATATACGCTCAATAATGTTATGTTCCACTTTTAAGTAAATATATTGCCCGTGGCAAGTGTTTTTTTTTATATTCTGAAAAACGATTTAACTTAAAGTTTACAGCTTAAAAGAACTACTTTGTCATGAAAACAGCCTATGACGTCACAAGAAATAGTATCACTCCGCGCAATACGTTACATAACTTAAACGCAGATTTCACAAATAAAAAACTTGAATGAAAGTATCATCGAAAATAACGAAGACAGCTAAACAATGTTCAGCGCGAACTTCTTCACACTTTTTGATTTGATTTTCAAAGCGATGTAAAAGATCATAGCCGAACAGTCATAGGAACCTAAGATCATATAAATCAGAGCATTCTTTGTAAGAGCTGGACATATTCAATAATAAATATTCAATAATAAAAATAATATTTTTCGTTTAAAACGTTCATATCGTTGGTCGGCGTCGAAACCCTCGTATAATGATTTTGGCGATTTTTTATTTTGTTTTCATTCAGCTTATATACGGCGTGCTTCATCGGCAGCGAAAATGCTGGACATTCTGTCCAATCAGAAAGTGGAGTAAGATGCACGTGACAAAATGCTGTATGTCCATTTGTCAATTTTTCTGTACTACGAAAACATGCCAGCGATGAAAACGACAATAATTATGAAGAATAAAACTTGAAAGGCTAAACGAACGATTTAAAAGGAACACACGCTTTTAAGTTTAAATATAGTGATTATGACACGGTGTATTGTTTTATAACAGCGTTTGTAATATATATTTACATGTATACATGATTTTAGAATTATACGTTCATTGACTATTTGCAATAACATACGAGATTTTCGAATTAAGTCTATTGTTAAGACGTATGCCTTCCAATGAGATCTGTCCTACTTTTAACGTTGTTTGCCATGTGATTGGTATATGATAAACCGCTAAACAGTGTCTAATCCTCCTATTGTGTTAAACATACGTCACAAACGTAACGTATATAATGAAAGAATTGACAATTGGCAATTCCAAAATATCGTATGTGCAATAATAAGATAATTCACAAAATAATAAAAATACAGCACTTATCTACCATATTCATTCCATAAAGGTATAGAAAAGGCAACATTGTGCAAAAATTTGATTAGATTCGTCGATTGCATTTTCATGAAAACAGTTTTTTTGTCTCTCCTGAAAACCTGCAAATAAATTATTCGAGGGTTTCCACGCCGGCCGACGATATGTCATGTTCTATTTTCTGATAGCGCATTATAATTCCAAATATTTTACGACTAGTGAGCTCTCGATCTCAAAAACATACTTTAAAATTTTAGAACGAATTATTGCTCTAACAAAATTCATGATGAAGATATAGCCATTATGCATACAAATCATCATAATATTTTATTTATTTCATGCTAATCGGCCAATACTTATGCTACGGATGATATCCGTACGGATTTGCCAACTCGTACGAGTTCATAATGTTTAGCATATTCGAATCTTTGAAACACTTTTTCTCTAAAGGCGACAATGTGTTAAAATGTTATTAAGCGAAGGGAAATATCATGATGTTTAGTGACGTCATACTTATATTGGTGTCTAATGCAACACAGGAGAATGTATCTTATGACATAAAATAATCTCAAGGAAATAAATTTACGTAATCTTATAACGTATTTTTAGATATATAAGACTACAAACTCTTGAAAAATTACAAATAATGTCAATAATAGTAAGGCTATAACGATACTCACGAATCCAGTGTAGCAATACCATGTGACGTTTACATCGCCTAGGCTACAAATCCAAGACGAAATTTAAATGTGCTTAAATTCGAAAACAAAAATAGCCGTAAGCATTTTATTTCTTCATCGATTTCTACGAAATTTAACGACACGCTAAGAGAAAAGTATTTGCTTTCCACGAAATATAAGCATTTTAAGCAGCTGGGATGTCGTCAAGATAAAGAATCCAATATCTTTAAAGGGGCTGCCTCACAAATCGGGCTGAAAATTTTGTAAGGCGTAATTTTCCTACCTAACCAAATATTTATGTAATAGATAGCCACTGGCGGTTGCTTTATGAAAGATTTATGGCATATAAGCAATTTAAATCACTCTTGAAATTCGGCACTCTGTATTTTTCCTTTTAAAAATATCGCAGAGTTTCCTTCCAAAATGCTTTGTGAATTATGTAATTCACATATGATCAAATTGTAAGTTCAAAGCGTAAACATCTGTGAGGTATTCGGTTCGTTTCGCAATTCGTTTTCGACGAATGCAAACAAATTCCAAGCAATTTAAATGATAGTAGTGCCTATTCTATAGGGTATTAATACCCTATAGAATTTTGGGTGTAAAAATGCTAAATTATTACAAAACGCCGATGTTTCCCAAGTTTTTTTGCATGTCAATGTGGTTGTTTATGGCATATACCGGCAACTATCCCAAAATTACATGAATATTTAACAATTTAATTTTATTTTTGCAATACACCAATACGTGAGGCAGTACCTTTAAGAAACCTCGTTATGCTACTTATACCATGAAAATCCATTTTTCAATGCGGCAAACTATGTGGGTTTTTTTCCTGGAGCTTAGGATGTACCTAAAATAATACGGAAGATTTATAGATGGGTTCTCAGAGCATTCGGTGTGGTTTTTTGAAAAAAGTACGTCAAATGAATATGGATGAGCTTATACTGAACCCAACATAATACGGAAGATTTATAGAAGGGTTCTCAGAGCATTTGGTGTGCCTTTTTTGAAAAAGTACGTTAAATGAATATGGATAAGATAAAAGCCAGGGTGCCTCCGTAGCTCAATGGTTAGCACGCTTACCGTCTAACCTGGCGACCCAGGTTCCAATACAGATGGAGACACTCACATGCTTGCCATATTTCAGCAGAAAGCTGACTGGCAAATTAAGGCTATGCTTGGCTAATAAAGGTAGAGTGTAGAAACGATAAACGAGGAGCCGCTTTAACATGAAAATCACAAAATACAAACTGTCGAAATCTTCTCGGATGAATCAGTACAATTATACTGGTAAGGTAGACGACAATTGATCGTCAGATATAATTTAAAGTCTACCTGCATAAACAGTTGCATTTCCTAGATTTTATAACGCATTCTAATATACTGGTATCATTTATTTTCTCAAAATGACATTGTTATACAAGTTTACGACCTTTCTATTCTTAAGCAGCGATATGTATATTCGACCGAAATAAAAAAAAAATTTCGTCAGGGAATAAGTTGTCACATACGAATTCTGTATTTTGAGCGTACAAAAATATCATATACCTAGAAATGCATTTTTGTAGTGGTTCATTTGAGTTGTCACTGCTATATGGTTCAGCCAATTAGCAAAGCATTCATTTCGCTGGCTTAGAATGAGAAGGCCGCAAGTACCAACACGCTATTTTGATAAAACAAGAAAAAACTGTCTGAAAACACTCTTTACTTATGGAAAAAACAAGCTTTTTCAACTTCAGTTTGGTCAACATGACCTGTTCCGATTTTCATGGAGATAGGTTCAAACTTGAGGAGCGCCTTGTGATACAATATGAATGAGTCTTATAGTAAGTAGCGCTTTCGACCTTCTAGTTCTAAGCCAGCGATTTATAGAACAAAATAATGCAGAGGATTGAGAAACACGTTTGCTTGGAATCCTACTGTTTCAGTATAACAAGTTAAATGGTAGTATTCACTATGTTACTAGTGACCGTTTAAACATTTTTTTCTAAAGAAAATCATCAACCAAGTTTAGTTTATTTTATGCTAGGGTCACAAAGCTCGTACGATATCCGTACGAATTTATCAACTCGTACGAGTTAATAATTTTGAAATCCTAACGGTATTTGTATGTTCGTAGCGTCTGGTCACAGCTCCTACAGACCACGAACGATCTATAGAGATACACTAGTACGATATCCGTACGATGCTCTTACGAGTTAAGAAAATCCCTACGATGCTCGTACGAGTCTTCTGAGTCCTCTTGTGCTCCGTACGGACACCGTGCGAGTTTGCCAAAATCAACCCGTATGGAGCTCGTAGGGCAAATGTGACCTAAGCATAAACAGATGTTATTTCACAAAAGTCAACCATACATCAACCATGTTTAAGAACCTTTAACGGCTAATCAAACTAACTAGATCTATGTGTATTAATGTCCAACACAACGAAATAGAAAAATAAGAAAAATAATACTCAAGAAAATACACGAAAGACTTACCTGTCAGAAAAATGACCATTTGGACGAGTCCTACACTTTTGATAACTTTCATTATTATGTTTCCGTAGTTTGTTTATCTACCTCAGCTTCTGAATATAAAGACGAATTATTTTTTTATTTTTTTTTATAAAAAATAGTTTACTTCTAATTTCGCTGAAGATTCGAGGCAGAGTTCAACGAAACGTTTGGTATTAAGTTTTGTTTAGTTGTAAATATTCTAACACGTTTGACTTTCGTTTAAATAAAATATTGGTAAACTGTTTTAAATTCGCGACTAGAAATTATGTACTAAACAAGATTTATTCATATAGTCACAAACATTTTAGTTAAACTGTTTCACAGCACAGAAATTATTCGATGTTAATTTGAAAAATATGATCGCGAGCTACACCAAAGAAAATTTGCGTTGTTATCAGTAAGCCTACCTTGCTGTTCGGATTATATAGCGGTTCTCCGCCTAAACAATGCGATATATTGTGTCAAAAACTTTGCGTCAGAAATTGCCAATACTTCATCAATCAATTAACGGTACAGTGTTCATAATATTGGTAATATTGAGTGATAATTAGATAAAATCATATATCAAGCGCCGTGATTGGTCCATTAATATGCGCGCGCATGTCCTGCTGTTACGTTTCACTCCCACGTGAAATTAATGGCGGAAATGTTGGAATTAAGGCGACAAATACTGCGGTCATGTCGTCAGGAAGTATTGTGAAATTATGTTATGCAACAATTTAATATCGTCGAACAGTTTTCCCGTTGTATATGAATAGACTCGTTGCGTGCGGAACGAATCCGTACAGACGGATTGGAATTTTACCACTCCCATTCCCGTCCTGACGTACATGTCGGCGCAAACAAAAGTATTACCTTAATTAATAGTTGTACCATTCCACTGAGAGTACTGGTCGTGTATTTTAAAAAAGAAAATGGCATCAATATTATAAATAAATTAATAACTCCATTTAATAGTTAATGATGCCCGGGGTCCGCGGTGCAAGTCGACGCTTTCACCAGTGGAGGTATAGTTCATATTTGAACGGCAATGCACTTTTCAATATTTTCCCCCAGAGGGCGAGGGGCGGCGAGATTATATAGGGGAATAAGACATTTTTGAAAATTGGTTGTCGTATTTCCCACCAATGTGCTGGTAGTCCTTGGGGTGGTTGTTTTTCTAATTCCCGTCCCAGGTCCATAAAATACGGGTCAAGTCTAAATTCCCGCTACATGTGACGACAGGGTTTATCAAATTCCCGTACATCAGGAAAGTCCCCGTGCACCAAAGCCACCCCCTACCCCCCCCCCCCCCCCCCTTCTGGTGGGACATGGATAAGTGCATAACTGATTTCATAATACCAGAATGACAATGTAAAAAGTCGATTCGTGTTATGTCAAACGCGATTAAGTCGAACTTCTCGTTAATTCGAAGTTTGTTTTAAGTTCTTAATCGATTCTTTCTCTAATACGAATTACCGACAGGCTCGTCTCGGTTACTCGACGTTAAGTCAAATATTTGTTAAGTTGAACTAGTATCAATAGTTCCAAATATAACTATATATAAATATAACACCGAGTCAACTTTATTTTATTTGCACATGTATTTGGATATGCCAAAAACTTTGTACAACAAAGTTCAGCTAATGTGACCAAAACAATGGTGATCTCAGTTTGAGCGAACATATTTTAATAGTCGACCAATTCTGTTTCACATTTCGAGACTTTGGTTCCATATAATTGCAAGTACACGCATGCATGACTTCGAAATAATTGGTCTTGTGATTTCGAAATAATGTGCATACTGGATAATTCTCCTAAAGCGGGTATCGATGGAGAAATCAATAATCAAGGAATGCTAATGCTACAGTATGGCTTGTGTCACGCTTTACTTCCCTTGTCGATATCGAATGAATATATTGAGGTTTGATGCTCACAGGTTTAAGTCTAACGATTTCGAAATAATTGTATTACAATAGAATGGCTTTCAACGTTTTAGCATACCTTAAATGGGGGTACGGTTGGGGTCACGTAACACTTTTTTCCTATTCATTACACTCGTATATAAAATTTTAAAAATTGCGTAATTCCAACGTTAAGAAGTATGAATCTAAAAAAATGAAAGTACTATCTGGAGGGAAACGTTTGAATGGGTTCAATATTCCTGTATCGTTTTAGTATTAAGAGAGATCGATTATTGCTCTGCAATGTTGTTGATGGTTTGGGTGTTTGTTCTTTAGAAAAGAGGACTCCCGAGAGGCACCGGGATTGAGTAAATTTCAAATATAGTACAACCTCCATTATAGTAGGACTACCCTCCAGCTGCTACTGTAAAACCAGTAATGTTCGCGGATGATTTAATTTCGTGGATGGCCTCAACCACGAAATTAAATCCCCAATGAATAATTATGCCAGCACATATATCAAGTTTACAGTGGCTGTCATACTTGCTTCCAAGTTCAGTCAGGTATAAGACTGTGTTTTGGTGGCGAAGTTTACTTGCATATATATCAACATGTAATAAAATAAGTATTGTACGTGTATCTGTTTGATTTTTGAATGATTTACGATGATTTATGCGAATTTTGACCTTACCATTTTTCATGGAATCCAAAATGCTTAAAATTACGTCCTAACGAAAGGGTCTTTTTCACCAAAACCACGAAATTTTGTCCCATTAAAATTAAATGATTGTACAGTATTTCCATACAAGCATTCTTGATAAGATGGTGTTAAGGTTGAGGTTGGATTTACACAAAAGTCATAGATATTTATCATTGATAAATTTTATGTACTAGTGTTCTTGTTCAACTGTTTATTGTTGAGGATCTCATGGAAGATCGTCATTTAATTTAATTGTCAAATGAGTTTCCTCGTAAAATAAAGTCTTTATTATTATTATTGTTATTATAAATGAATTTCTTTTTTACAAAATCGATATACAAATGTACATGGGTACCAAAAGATGTACATGTATATATTTAAAAAAAATCAATGAATAGCATGTGAAAAAGCTGCAGTTAAGCCAACGTGGAAAACATCACTTATTGATTTAATGTAACAAACTAACAATTGTGAAAAATATCAGCTTTCTAAGACATTAACAAAACGTTTCTTAATTTTGAGAAAATCTTTAATTTACTTATAACTCCTACTATACTTTTGGTACAAATAAGAATTTCATCCCACGATTGTGCCCGAAGTAACCCGAATATTACCTGAAAGTTACGATGTGCTAAAGGTGGGTTATATTTTACCCACAGGAACGATATCGGATAGTTTATTGTAGCAATTTTCGGACGTGTAGTAGAATCCGGAGAATTCACTTGGTGACGAAGTAGGAGGCAGTGTGACTTGTGTATACTGAATGACTTTCTCACCATGACATACGCTTCCGTAGAAGTGATAAACATCATAAAAACTGACAGCTGGGAGGTTTTTTCTGTCTAGTGTTTTCCCAAATGAGAGTTGATCTTTATATGCTACACCTTGGCCAAGTGTGTACTACTAGTATATACTTCGGTGACAAAATCAAGTTTTAGTATAACCTCAGACTCAATTGCAAGTCAATATGTATCCAAATCCCAAGTTTAAGATTTCTCTTATACTCAAATCAAACTGAATCCAACCCAAAAGTTTAGTATTGCGTCATACACAAGTCAAACTGAATCAAATCCAAAGTTTAAGAATTCCCTCAAACTCAAGCTAAACAGAACCAATTTCAAGTTTTAGAAATCCCTCAAACTCAAGCCAACTGAATACATTCCCAAGATTAAGAAATCCCTCAAACTCAAGCCGACATACGAAGCCGTAGTACTTTGAAGTTTGAAAAATGGCATTCTGGTTTGAAATAAGGGAGAGACATACAAGGAATCCGGGTGTGTTGTCCTAGCTCTTTCCAAAAATACGCATAGGTTCTTTAATGTGCCCGGTGTATAGCACCAATACATACGAGACTACCTCTGCGTCAAGATTCGAACCAGGGACCCGGACTGGTAGTCGAGAGCGCTAACCATTAGGCCACCATTCCAATCAAACGCAAGCCAAATTCAATAATATTAAAAATTGTAGTCAACCTAACGCAAACCAAACTTAAGCAATCTTAAATGTACATGTATATACATGTACGACATCAAGCTCAACCAAACCCACGCCAATGATTTTTGCATTCCCACAAACTCAAGTTAAACACAAGCAATTGACATTCCTGCAGACGCTTCGTAGCCACGCCCCCCCCCCCCCCCCATAGTTACAGGTATTTGCTGTAACTATAGGCGTGACAAGCTTTCGTTCAAAATGGCGCCTAACACGAATCTTTAGCAAGCGGATATTGTTACAATTTCGTTAAAATTTTCGCTTTTAGTCACTGTTTTGAAACTATTGGAGAACATAAAATATGTTAAAACTTACAAATCTATGGTTATTTATCGCGTATCATAGGCAATAGTTATAATGGACACAAGCTTTGAGCCATAATTACATACCAGAGCTTCAGATCAGCGTGAAAGAAACATCCAAAGAAATTTTGTTAAAAATCAAACTGATTTTGAAACGAATGTGTAACTAAAAGCAACGCAAATCCGAAATACAGACGTACACAACGAACATGATCTTATAATAAAAACCAGAATATTTATTAACTAGAGCTGTCCGCGAACAGCGCGCTCCACTATTCGCAGTGCCATGCTAGGATAGTATAATCACTATATATTTTTAAAAAACAAAATGGTCCATAGCAGCAGAAATACACCCACTGTGTAGACGTTGGGGCTTCTAAGTAGAAAAGGGCAGATAATTTAGACAAAATACTTAATAAAGTTACCTACCCCTGTGTATGGGTTGGGGTCATGATGGTGAACAAGTATGCAAAGTATCAAAGCAATATGATTATGTACTATGAAGATATTAGAGGTTAAATGTACCTAAACTTTAATAGAGGATAAGTAAGTAAGTAAGTAAAGTCTTTATTTTACGAGGCTAACATATTTACAATAATGCAATCTTCCATATGGGCCTCAGCATAAATACATAAATATATAAATAGGTACATTAAATCAAAGACAAGTTCACAAATATAAATAACAACATATTAATTACAAAGAAAATAATAGGACAGCACTATATTGAACACAGTATATGTTCATGAAAATAAACATTTTATCACTTACATTTGCAAATAGTAAATTGGTATAATTACAAATGTATATTGAACTGAAAATATATTCACATGATGGGTCTGTTTGTTGCAATGCTTAACTATGGGTATTTCCATTTGATGTATGCATTTTGGAATTTATGTATTGAGTCTGATGCTCGTACTGATTTTGGTATATCATTCCAGATTTTTGGTCCCGAGTAGGCAAGTGATTTTCTAGAAAGTTCAAATTTTGGTGATGGTACAAATAGTTCTTCATTTGTTACTGATCTAAGATTACATGAATGAATTTGGTAAATTTTTGTTGCATGTATTTTGGAAACTGATTATCATTGAGTGATTTGTACACAAGAATTGATTTTTTATATTCAACTCTTTTATCAAATTTCATCCATTGAAGTTTATTGAAAAGAACTTCAGAGGGAGTGTCAAAGTCTTTTACATCAAGAATGATGCGTGCTGCCCGTTTTTGAAATTTAATGATTTCGTCAATGGATTTTTTGTCTGTGTTAGCCCAAATTGAACATCAATAATCTAGGTGTGGGAGAATGTAAGCATTAAAAAATAATTTTCTTGTTGGTACATCTAAGTATTGTTTGATTCGCATGAGTAGATAAAGTTGTGTGTTGCATTTTTTTTAAAAACATGTACCTAACTTTTAACATTTTTAAAAGCATTAGGTCGACGTCGACGCTCTGGTGGCTGCAATAGCTCCCCTTTTTCTACGAATAGTTGAGCTAAAAACCAGATTATAGAATCCAAGTTCTCTTATAGATCTATGTCGAAACACAAACCAAATTTATAGGACTAAGGTTAGAATTTCAAAAACTTGTGTCCGAATTGGTCTTTTGGGATCAACAGTTACTGACAATTCATATTTATCTTACCATAAATGAAAACGTAACTTACGAATGGTAGAAAATGCATACTAAAAATGATTCACTTCATGAACTCCAACAAACCATTCCTGTCTCCAATTTGCTATTGTTAAAGAATTACATTTTAAAAGAAATTAAAATTGAACGCGTAATTTAAGTTTAAGATTTCTTTAAGTGCTATGATAAAACAGTACACAGGATTCTAAGACAATCAAACTATTGACCGAGCGGCAAATTGACACTTATGCAGACCATGGTATAAGCTAGGCCGCCTTTTATCGTGAAAGCTCGACCATTTCAGTTTGTTTCCGGTCATTATACTATTGCAACGCATAAAGGCCGAGCATTCTGATCACCTCGGCGGAGACAAACGGAAATGGCCGAGCTTTCACGATTGAAAGGCCGAGGTGATCCGAATGTAGCGTCATGTGAAGGTTCCAAACCACGAAATAAATATGTTATTCAACTCAATGTAAAGTGACAAATTGCCGACCCAAAAATGTCAACGTTTTGTCCATGGGGACCCCTCAAATGTGAACATTTTCTAAATAAAAATCCCAATTACTAATATATGATTATAATTCAAATTTGCCAAGACATACCACCATTTAGGCCAAATCAAACATTTTACATGACTGATTTTGGTCCGCGTTAGTTACCTGAAGGAAGGGGCATTTTAATATCGAATTTATTGACCTATTTTAACATTTTAATGGAGGTGGGGCAACAACGATCAATTCTAAATGTTTACCGGATTAACGTAAAGCCGGGTATATAAATATCAAAATAACAATTTGCTGTCAGATATTTGATAAATGTTCGAAATAGGAAATACTGTGAATTTCGCAATACCACCCTTGCTACCCAGATAAACCAACATGATTGGATAACCCAACATGATTGGATAACCCAACATGATTGGATAACCCAACATGATTGGATTAACCAACATGATCGCAACATGGCGAGTGTATGTTAAGGTATACGAGTACATCCCATTTTCGGCCAATTTGTCTAAACTCTACTGGCTTAAATAACCTTCTGATGCTGCATGAAGACAGAATAGTAAGTTGCGTTCATGAGACTGAAATTATCTTACTGTATTCTTGTTAATGTGTACGCTCCCTACAGCGCTTTGATTTCCACTTAACCGTTACAATTCACACGCTGCTTAAAATACTAAAATATTTTGATATTTGACCTTTACAAAACTGCTGTGAACCCTGATACACATTTTCATTGGCTGATGAAAGTTTACTTGTTTGTATAGACAGTAGAGAGTTATAGCAGAGAGTTTATAGTGAATATGAAGGCTACGTGTTGAAAGGTTTAATTAAACGAGTACACACTGTATGAGGTTTAAATATTTCATGGTTCTATTGACTGGTCATTATTTATTTGTTTCAATCAATATGATAAATTGATAGTGCGAGAGTTTTAATTTATAATACAAGTCATTCTTTTAACAAACGATCGTTTTGTATACAATGCATTTAAAAACCCGTTTACATTATCACATTTGCCTCGCTGTACGCGCTGGTTTTGGATTCTCCTGTCTAAAAATAGCAATAGCGCTAATACACTAGCAATAATGCAGAGCCTAGAAACGATGTAGTTTTGGGCGAGGCCATTGGAGAGTAGTTAATGTGATACACAATACATTGAACATTTTGAAAAATCAATGTTGGGTTGGTTTGACAGTTGTCAGGGTAACAAGGGTGTTTACGACAAGTCAAGAAAGTGGGGCGTTCGGCTTGTTGAGGCTGTGGCATTCAGCTAGGGCATTCAACTTGTTGATACTACTAGGTTATATGTGCAAATATAGTCTGTGAGTTGTATATCTAGCTATTCTCACACTGGAGAAGTCCCGAATGCCGATATCGCTGGCTTAGAATTAGAAGGTTGTAAGTACAAAATCAATATTTTGAGAAAATAGGAAAACACTTTCTGAAAACTAGTCTTTCGTTACTAATGGAAAAACGAGCTTTTTAAACTCCAGTTTGGCCAACATAACCACTTCCGATTTTCATAAAAAAAGGCTCGTAAGAAGCGCATTGAAATGCAGATTGCCAATATACATGAGTCTTATAAGGTCGTTAGTACATGTAGTACTTACAACCTTCTAATTCTAAGCCAGCGATACATGCAAATTGTCAGAATCACATCACTAATATCCTTTCCGCTACCATAGCGTACTATATAATGCAGACTGGCCGGGATGGCCATTTCGGCCTTCCGTAGTTTACGACCTGAAAGCCCAAATTCGGGAATTTTGCTGTCATGGGTACACATGCATCCCAGACTAAAAGATATTACGGGCCCAGGGTCGTGCATAGGCTTTTGGGCTCGCTCAAAACTGAAATTACTGGTCATACCCACCATTGTGGTACGAATCCCTGTGGAAATGCATTAACATTAAATTTAGCGCCAAAACGTTTTCATTTTTCTATAGAAGGAATATAAGGCTAGACACAGGGGTCGGGATCAGTGCCCAAAAGGGGACCAAAATTTGGCCTACCAAGCCAAAAAAGAAGTTTTTCACACAAGGATCACTGTCACATCGTCATTTCCGGCGACCTTTAGTCGAAATGTTGACGATTTTGCCTACTTCCACTTTCGGTAAGGTGTGTTGCGTCCGGGCGTTTCGAGTTTTTATCAGTACTACAAGTCAATATTCTCTCTGGGACGGATTATAGGGACCATATGAATTTCTCCTAGTCCCCCCCCCCCCAAATAAATCACGGTAGGGGGAAGGATATTTAAGCAGTTCAACAGATGATTGCAATATAAGTTGCATAGGAATTTTTTATATATAAATTTATGGTTGACAGGTGTATGCAGTGTATATTGTTTCGTGAACAGTTTTTTGGGGAATATGTATAGATACTTGTACATTAGGCAGTGCCGTAGCCAGAGTATGATTTAAATACATTTGTAAATGAATATACAGTACCATATTTATATAGCGCCTTTTTCATGCGAACACTTAACATATAGCATTGCAGCCACACGGGCGCAGGTGCATCCTCTACCAGCGCAGATACAGCATGATCTGACCAGAGGGACAGACTGAGAGAAAGCCATTTATGTGTACACAAAATATTACAACCATTGTCTGAGCAGGTAGTGCGAATATAGTACATAAGTCTAGCATTGAAATTATAGCTGTCTGTATAAGCCTTTATACCATAATAGTAGACTAGACCGCTGCGTCACTCTATTCTTACCCTGACTGGACTACAGTATGGCAGGGGTCCTACTGAGGCATAATGCCAAATCCTGAAAGCTAGTTGCAAGTATATTTCGGACGCCATTAGCCCACATCCCTACATCAAACATTGTTTTATTGTTCAAATTCAGATGATGTAACTTCAAATGACCATAACTTTGTCAATTCATTGAATTTTTTCATCAAATAACTTCCATTTTGTGCAGAAAAGATCATTCTTTCTAATACAGCAAATCCGGATTTCAGGATTCTTCCGGAATTGTAGGACCCCTGAGTATGTATGTGTTATTTAGGCCTTTGGGTCAAGGAAAACCCATGAAAGTGCAAGCACTCATTTCCAATGGGGTCCTGTGTTTTTGCTGAAGGGACAGCAAGGAGAAGGGAAAGAGTTGTGATACAAGGAATCTGGGTGTGTTACCCTAGCTCGTTCCAAAAAATATTCCATGGTGCTTTAACGTGCCCGGTGTATAGCACCAATACATGCGAGAATACCTCTGGGTTTCAAACCAGTTCACCTCTAGTTGGGTGGGAAACACTGATAAGCGTTTCAGAAATGACCAAGTGTCCAAGCCGAGATTCGAACCAGGGACATCTCGATCAGTAATCAAGAGGGTTATCCACTCGACCACCGTGCTACCCTGACTGGGCTATACAGACCAACATGAGCAAAACATGATGAACGCCCATCTTTGAAATTGATAAAAAAACTATGGATTCAATACCTATAAATAATAAACGATAACAAAAAGTGTATAAATTTATTAATAAGTTATGACACATCTCAAATCACACCCTCACTCATTGGTCAATATTGACACACCTCCACTCACACTCCTCACTCATTGACAATATTGACACACCTTCACTCACACTCCTCATTCATTGGTCAATAATGACACACCTCCAAAGTTCCAAACACATTTACACAACACAAAAAATTAACAACATATAAATATATTATCTATATATAATGGGATGTATCAAAAGTTAATTACACAGGAAATAGCATCAAAATTATTACAAGCAAATTAATGCTTTTATGTAATTCTTTGTCATCAGCCCTTCTTAACAATTGAAACATCCCGCGACAATTTAGATAATATCGTTGCTATTGCAACAGCCCTGGAATTGATCACAAATAATCAAAATACTGGTTTTAAGGTCACTTAGATGCTAAACATGTGTTTCCCCTACATTCTTAATACCCCTCATCATGAGAATGCTAACATCAAGAAATGATCCAAATTACTTCTTAAGACTTAATAGTGACATAATGCATGTGCTTATTTACTTTAACTCTTATATACATGTAACAATGTGAACAACAAATTAAATTGTGTCTAGGGACCTTAATGATTTTCAGTAATTTACTGGTATAAATACAAATTTGGAAAACATTGGTTATGCAGCAAACTGAATTAAGACCTAAAACAAAAGTTTATTTCCAGTAACATGTTCCTCCCCACTCCAAAATTAGTCTTAAGGTAGATGGATGAAAAAATACTTCGGATAAAAAAAATTAACAATGAAAAAGAGCAATCTCCTTTTGTTTTTTTATCAACATTAAAGCATTAGGGTCGCAGCAAATTCCATTTGAAAAGTATAAAAACACCATAAAAACGTATTTATAGGGTAACAGCATATTTGAAGGGTAGGGTCAAAATACTAGAAATAAAATATTTTAGCCTTACTTAAAATCACTTAAATTCTGCATAAGTTTTCAAGATTTTTTTGTTCGCGCACATGTTGAATGTGCGTTAAAAAAAGATTTACAGCATCAAAAATGACGCTACGAATGTATGTTAGTTTGTACAGTAACAGGAAGTTTTGAATTTTGATGGAATATCACAATGAGGTCCTTTATTGTTTATAAAATGATGCATCGTGGGCTTTCTGAATCTACGATTTCCTGACATTTACCGCCATTTTGGGCTCGCTCTATTTCTTTGATAACCTGAAATTAAAGAGGAACAAGTTACACTATGTAAATCAATCTGGTAAAATCTTAGTTTGTGATACTAATGGCAAAGGGAGAGAATTGTGTAGAGGACTATTCATAACACACATCATTTACCTCCCTTTGCAAAAAAAATGTTCAAGAAATAATGAATATGTACCCGTGTTTTATTGTAGAATATTGCACAGTCACGAGTTTGGATGCGTAATTATTCAATCAAAAGTGCATTCGAACAAGTGACTGTGCTTTAATATAGATAAAACACAGGTACATATTCAATATTTTAAATCTCACATAGCAAATATTCTGCATCTGACAACACATCAAGACATAGTAACCTCAGCACTATTTTCTTCCGAGAAAGGCTTATTTGCACTTTGAAGTTATTCAACAGTATTTCATGCACACCATGGTTTCTTTTCATGTGTACATGTATATAGCTGAAACACCTGATTGTGTGAGAATCGTAATAATGTCAAATGATATTTTTCAACAAACTGATAGTGTTTAGTAGTTTGTTTTAAAACTGTTAACCTGTACATGGCACCTGCAGCAATAATGGGACCTTCATCTCACATAACTTTGTTAGAATGCAGTAGTATACATTAGTGGCAATAGCTCAGTGGTAACACACTGGACTGCTAATCCAGAGGTTGTGGGTTTAATCCCCACCATGGGAACTAAACATAAAATTTTCTTAAATTCTACTTGTAGTAATTTCCCGCTGTATCTGATCATGTGGACTGCAAAGTATCGTGCTAAAGGTGCCAGGAAGCTGTGTATCGGTGCTACACAATGGGCACATTGAACAAATAACAAGACTGTCTATTCGAAATAAGAGTTAGGTGCACTCCTGCATTGCCGGACATGCATGTATCTAATGTTTCTCTCTCTGACAGAGGTGTGATACAAGTCTGAGTGCGCCACCCTAGTTGTTTCCTAATAGATGACTTGGCTTTTAACATGCCTGGTGTACAATACCAATATGCAAGAGACAACCTTTGGTTTTCCAACCAACCCATCTCAAATAGTTTGGGTAACACTGAAAAGCTGTACAGAAATGAAGAAGTACACTGGGCCAGATACAATTAAACACTCTTGAGTCTTGATCAGAAGTCAAGAGCATTACCAACCATACCTTCAGACCATTCACATTTAGTTGTCTAATGGGCATATACAGGGTGTTAAAAAAGTTTGTTCTCAGAATTTAAATGCATATAAAGTTTTTTTAGCTATGTACACTGTAGACAAAGTTAATTACTATACTCTAATAGCTTAATTTAATGCCAGATATTAGAACAATGGTAGAGATCTGGATTTCAACCTGGAGGTCATAAAAATAAAATATTGAAACTCAAACATTGCGAATGGCCTTTTTTATTCATTAATCTTTAATTATTCATTTTTAAATTAGTTACCCCTGAATTAAGTAGACCTAGAACTAAACAAATTGAAAAACGTGTATTATCCACAGACAGATATATTTTCATTTTGATCGGGCTGACAAATGTTCATTCGGACTGACAAACGATAGCAGGTTTGTATCGTCTTTTGTTACTTTGTACCCAATATTTCGTACCAAACCGCTATCGAGCGCTTTCTTGTGCAACGAACCGCTTCGATAGGTTGCATAGACGTAGGAAAGCGCTCAGTAGCGCCTTTTGGAAACGGCTTGCTCCAGATTCGTAACTTCTTAACCAAACAATTTTTTGTGAAGTTATGCATCACCAAAAAATCCAGTACTAGATGAGCATTGAAACTCAAACATTGCGAATGGCCTTTTTTAACACACTGTACACTGTAACAAAGGTTAATAAAAGGAAACTCTTACATCTTGTGACTTGGGAAATCCATGCATTTTCAGTTTTGAAAACACTAACTGTCCATTGATGCTTACTTCAAATGATGCTAAAAATAGAATACACAAAAATGTTATAATGTACACTACATCTAGTTATTTCATACTTGTTCAGTAGTTTACCATGCAGGCTCTTTCCTAGGGGCAGAAGGGGCTGTGGTACCCCAGCGCCTTTAAGCCAGAATCAGCTTTCCCCCAGCGCCTTAAATCTTAGAATGGTGTCTTTAAATCAGTAAGGGTGTTACTATTTTGGTCTTTATTGTGTTATTTGAGTGATTATGGCTTGTATTGTGTGAAAAAGTTTTTAAATTAGCCTATAAATTAAGGATAATCATTCATTTATCACTTTTAAACATTTCAGCCATTCTCATGGATCTGTGTAAGCTCAAATTCTATAGCAATGCCCCAGTGCCTTTAAAATATTCTGGGGAAGGGCCTGCTATGATATATTTTTGATGTAATTTTAAATCTAAATAAACTAAGAGCTGTTACCATTTAGCTGACTAATGGAGTAACAAACCTTCCATCAGTCCTGCAAAGGGCCATAACTCTGGCAAAAATCAGAGCAATGCAAATTCCTTTCTTTATGTACATCTGAGTGAGTTTGAAGAATATGTTGCTTAATCAATATGTAGGAGGGATTTCAACCATAAGGATGCATACTGTTATGATACAGGCTGATAAGCTGAGTCTAGTAGCCCCGTTACAAGTTCTAGTGTACGGATATAGCACACAGAATTCAACCTGATCCTGAGCTTTACATGCAAGCATGAATATGTTACAACGTTCTTGCGTTAAATAAACAGTACAACCAGCCCTTTGTGGAGCAACAACCTCTCTATAAAAACACCTTCAAATGTTGTACAAGAGCAACAACCTCTAAACAGCGACCAATAGTGCAGTTCCGAAAGGGTGCTGCTCTACAGAGGTTACATGTATGAATACGGTATAAATTTCCGCGAGCAAATCATGCAGGGGTTCCACAAGCTTTTGAATCTGAAGAAATTTTGATATTTTGGACAAAATTTAGCATTTTAAATGGCAAAATACCCATGATTTAAGAGAAAATGGCCCTTTAAACCAAAATCTTGCGGGTCAAAACTTTTTGGAAATTTCAAGGGTCAAAACCCCTACTTCCGCATCAAATGGAACACCTGAAACAGTATTTCATATTCAACGTAATAATATCATAGTAACTTACAGCTTCGACCAACGTCTCCTTTCACATCGGTATCGGGCAGCGCTCCAAGAATATCCTCCATGAGGGCCCGGAACCGAGGAAAGTACCCTCACCCACCACTGAAATGGATGAAATATTTAATACATTACTTCATGTTTTTTCATGCCAACTGATGTGATATGGAGCCTTATCAGTGAAATAAAACCTATACCAGTCACTGCCATGGTTATCACTTACTGCAGTGACCAATATAAGCCCCCCCCACAGGTACTACTTTAATTTTACTTGAAAACTCAACATTCAACTGTCCATAACTTTTTTATTACAGAATATGAACAAGTCATTTGTGGTTCATTTTCTTACTCTTAGTTAGTGTATAATTGTGTTTATATACAGTCCAAAAGTCAATAAGCACACATACTGGTAGGCGTCCTACATCCGGACACTTTTGACATATTTTTCACGATAACTCAAGAAATGTGTAAATCAAGTCATTGAAATTTCACCTGAACGAAGCTAGGTTCCTCTCTAAACTGAAGAGCTAATTTATTTACTTCTAAAACTTGCTCAAGTGCATTTTGGAGGGCCGTTGTAGGGGTCACTACATCGCCTCATTTTTAAGACCAACAGGACCATCAATCCGGACACCGTGTTGTTGCGTTTTTATTACGAAAAAGGGAGAGCACAAGTAAACGGTTTGTACAACATTTGTACGCTTTATCTCCCGTGAATATTGGAAAAATATCGATCGAAACTTAGCAGTAAAATTTTAAACGTTCACTTTTCAAAGCGGGCATTTTGATACAAAATGACGTTGTACAATGTTTTTGAAACTCTGCATGTACATTACTAAAGCTATCTTTCCTGGTTTATCTGTTGGAAAACATTTCATCGGCTTACCTCATAATTAGCATAAAGGACCATAGTTTACATTTCGGGGCTGCGCAGAAGTATTGCATATGCGCAGTTATACGATTTTCGACTTCCCCGTAATGTAAACAAGCTTCACGAGTGCAGACGAAAATAAATGCAACATTTCTTGTAAAATATTTAACTTTAATCGTTGCTACTTTGTTGTGTTGACAAAAATCAAGCGTCTAATTGATTGACAACCGATGATCAAAATTAATGGCCGCTATAAAGCATTTTTGAGTCTGTCAGGATTGGTGGTCTTCGGGATTTGGTGGTCGCCAGCCAGTATGTGTGTACTAGTTAGTGTCTGTGACCTTTAGTAGCAACATTGAATATATTCTGGTCCATTATTATCCGAGTCCATAGCAAACTGTACATGTTTGAACATATCCTAGTGCCTATGATTGACAAGTCCACTACCACAACTATACTTATGAATAATACATTCGTAAACACAATTAAACAGTAACAATCTTAACTTATCACTAATCTAGCATTCTTGGGGGCATAGGCAGCCTGCACGTACCCTACTACTTCACAAGTCATATCAACCTTCTCATTGTTTACCTATATAAGAAAGGTTACTTTCAATATTTCCGATTATAAAAGTGCCTGTCACATTTGTAGCCGTGTAGGTTTATTATTCATTGAAATGGTATATTACGGGTATCAACGTGTAGCTACTATATTTTACTTTCAGGATATATCAACACTTTAGTCCTTAGATACACACCCGTTTACACACCGAACGTCAGAATCAAGAATACAATTCCTTAATTAGGTCGCTAACTAAGACGTTCAGCAAAACCCAGATTTTCACGCTTGTAAACGTGAATTTTGCCTTGAAACAGAATGTATGCTTCACAAACGGGCCTAGCTAGTCATCCTTTCAGTTAGTGTAACTAAATAATTTACCTCACATGCCAATTAAACATCGCAATATTTCACTAGATCGATAATTAAAAAAAAATGTACGAACTTCGCCACCGTCAATTTCCAATTTTATTTAGTATTCCGATAACCTTTCGACCTCAACAGATTTCGAAGCGATCGTTTAATTGGCTAGAGTGTGTGTCACGTCATTCATAGTTGTTCAATCGTGTAAGCTCGGCCATTTCCGTTTGTGTCCGGTGTATATACTGAACTTCTTAATTGATGACCAAAAAAAATTCGCGATTTGACTTATATTGTGTTAAGGGTGTGTATTTAAGGACTAAACTGTTTATATATCTGGAAAGTAAAATATCTTGGCTACACGATGATACCTGTAAGATAGCATTTGAGTGAATAAATAAAAGAATACGACAAGTTATGTGACAGGCACTCCATTCTTCGTGATTCACCTTGTCATAACATAGTAAACAGTGGTAAAATCCGATTTGGCCGGGGTAGTATTTGGGTACGTGCTGACTGCCTATGCTTGGGGGAGTGGTGCCTGGGCGGCACTAAACAGTAAGCTAGCTTTGCATGTTTTTGGCCGGGTAGAAATTGAGCATTTTAGTAGATACAAGATGTTTTAAGAGCTTTTTGGACTGTAAATAATTTATGGAGAATGGTTTTGAGGCTTGATTTTAATAATTTAATGATTTTGTAAAATTTTGACAAGCGCTCAAGTGATCCTGATTGAAGCTTTTGGAAATATTGAGTAAAAATGCGAAACTAGGGCTATTCTGACTTTTCATGGAGATTTGATGCAGAAATCAAGGTGGGTTTTAATTTTGCCATTTTACTCCAAAAAAGTGCTGGCTGACAGCTATATAGCTCATTGGATTTTGATTGCCTAATGGATGAGCTTCAAGAATCTGTGCAGTGTATAGCCCTAGTATTGGCGAGTAATTTTCTGTGGTAGTCTGAACAGTTCCCGAATTGGCGATTTTCAGCATCATTTTCCGACCAATAATGACCCTTAGTTCCATAAGGCCTGTTTTCAAACAGTGATGTATCTATTGGAAGATACTGTTTTTTTGTAATGCCTAGTTAATACAAATCAGAAAATGATATTAATTTGCTTCAGGCTGCTGTGAGGAATTTTTGGGACATCAAATTGTATTTGTAGACAGCAGACAGTTCACCGAGACTCTAATCTACTGTATAGTGCCGCCTTAAGGGGAAATGACATATTATGAAGGTTCTTGGATCAGGCAATTTTGCATCTTTTTAGACAGTTGCATGTCTCAGAAAACCAGATCTTGTCATTTGAAGCATTTTTTTTGCAATTCCTGCTGTCACTCTCCATTCAAAAAGGGGAGGTAATTCAAAATTTAGGAAAATTCAAAATTTGAGATTTGTCCTGGCACCAGTATGCAGTCAGTACTAAAAGCAGTTTATTTGTATCCTTTTCAGCTGGATTTTGTGGAATTAGCATCCCAATGCTGCAAAATATGTCATACAAGTGAATTTGACTCCTATATTGTCTAAATAATGCTATATTTTGTGGCGGCCGGGGCATTTTCTTATTTCTGGGCGGCCGGGCATTTTCTTGATGGCCGCCTTGTCGCTTGGGGTTTAATCACAATTTGAGTGCAAAATCTTGTCTGATTCTTGACAGAAAGTGTATTTCAGTGTTGAATGGGACATACAGGCTTGATTCTGGTCAATTATTTCAGTTCAAATCTTGAAAAAACAGATACATGACATGTATGATGCTTGCATATGTGATGGGTTGAATAGAGTTACTTCCCTTGCTGCATATAAATTACTGTAAAAGTGCACTCTGGGTCATATTTGGTCATTTTGTTCATAAATTATAATAGAATTGTACTTGTTGAGTAAATTTATTCTGCAAATATACATGCAAAACTACATTTAGGCTTGTACATTGTGGAATAACAGTCTTTTTGTTGATTCATCCATTATGGGACATATACAGCGCGGTAGGTCATCTTTTCCGCAGCGAAGTATCCCGCACGCTTCATTTTGTGAAAAACAAGTGCACGCAAGACACCAAAGAAGCATTTTATGCATCAAAATGCTATATTCATCTTGAAATAAGAATTTGAGACAAGCTATTGTTCTGACTAGCATATGATGAAGAATGAAATAAAATACCGCAAAACTGAAGGGTAGGGGGTGCCTAGTGGAATGCTTCTTGAGTACCAAATACATGATCATGGCTATATTCTTGGGTTCTGTTTTACTCAAAATACATACCAGAACAAGATAAGCATACAAAATTTAATTTCAAAATGTAGATCTGCACTCTTAAGGCGGCACTAAACAGTAAGCTAGCTTTGCATGTTTTTGGCCGGGTAGAAATTGAGCATTTTAGTAGATACAAGATGTTTTAAGAGCTTTTTGGACTGTAAATAATTTATGGAGAATGGTTTTGAGGCTTGATTTTAATAATTTAATGATTTTGTAAAATTTTGACAAGCGCTCAAGTGATCCTGATTGAAGCTTTTGGAAATATTGAGTAAAAATGCGAAACTAGGGCTATTCTGACTTTTCATGGAGATTTGATGCAGAAATCAAGGTGGGTTTTAATTTTGCCATTTTACTCCAAAAAAGTGCTGGCTGACAGCTATATAGCTCATTGGATTTTGATTGCCTAATGGATGAGCTTCAAGAATCTGTGCAGTGTATAGCCCTAGTATTGGCGAGTAATTTTCTGTGGTAGTCTGAACAGTTCCCGAATTGGCGATTTTCAGCATCATTTTCCGACCAATAATGACCCTTAGTTCCATAAGGCCTGTTTTCAAACAGTGATGTATCTATTGGAAGATACTGTTTTTTTGTAATGCCTAGTTAATACAAATCAGAAAATGATATTAATTTGCTTCAGGCTGCTGTGAGGAATTTTTGGGACATCAAATTGTATTTGTAGACAGCAGACAGTTCACCGAGACTCTAATCTACTGTATAGTGCCGCCCTGGTAAATTTACTATCGCGAAAACTGGTTACTTTCGATATGTTAGGTTAATTTCCTTACTTTTCTTGATGCTATTACTTCAAGTGGAAAAAGCAAAGAGAAGATACTGTTAAAAATATGCATATTAGATAAAAGTACCGAGAACCTCACCAATATTCAACGTGAACTTCTATTTTCGTCATTATTTACCAATTACCAGCTTCCGGTGTTACGTAAAAATCACATGAGCGTGCAATTAACAATCGGTATGTCTAAACACCGGATATGAATCATATTCGCGGATATGAACGGCAAATACCGAATATGAATTTAAGCAAAATATTTATTTTTTTATGTTGTAATCTATTATTAATATATAAATACTTATACACACAAAAAATAAATGATCTATAAGCATGTTTAAGCCTGTGAAGAAATATATATTACCAGCGCGCTATCGGATTCATATTCGTGAACATTCGGCAAACCCCGTACATGAACTGTAAATACCAAATATGAGCGTTAATTGTTTTAATTAGGCAAATATTTATTTTTTTATGTTGGAATCTATTATTAATATATAAATACTTATACACACAAAAAATAAATGATCTATAAGCATGTTTAAGCCTGTGAAGAAATATATATTACCAACGCGCTATCATATTCATATTCCTGAACATCAGGCAAACCCCGTACATGAACGGTAAATACCAAATATGAGCGTTAATTGTTTTAATTAGGCAAACTATTTATTTTTTTATGTTGGAATCTATTATAAACATAATCATACTTATACACACAAAAATTAAATGATCTAGAAGCATGTTTCAGCCTCTGAAGAAATATATATTACCAACGCGCTATCATATTCATATTCGTGAACATCAGGTACATGAACGGTAAATACCAAATATGAGCGTTAATTGTTTTAATAAGGCAAAATATCTATTTTTTATGTTGCAATCTATTATAAACATAAAAATACTTATACTTACCAAAAATAAATTATCTATAAGCATGATTAAGCCTTAGAAGAAATATATATTATTATATATAGTGCGCTATCGGATTCATATTCGTGAACCTGAGGCGAAACTCGTACATGAACGATAAATACCGAATATGAGCGATCATAATAAGACATCTAGCAAAATCTTAATTATACTTTGATAACTATAATTAACAGGAGCGGATCCAGGATTTGGCCTTAGGGGGGGCGTACATTCATGTATTGATACCCCCCAAGAAAATGCGCGAGCGAAGCGAGCAAGAAAAAACTGTATCTCTGAGAAGCATTCCACACAATTTCGTTCTTTATCTTAAAATATTCATTGATAAAGTTAATGTGAGAGCAAGGCGAGTAAGAATATATGAATTAATTATTTGAGCAGCATATCCCTTATACTCATTCCCTACTTGACAAAATTAACTGATAGTGGTTGTGCGAGCGCAGCGAGCAAGAAAAAATGCAGTTATCTATTTCAGCAGCAAACACCACATCCTTATTACTTATTTATATTCACTGATGTAGTAATTGTAAGAATTAGAAAAAAAATCAGTGTTTATCTGAGTGCTCAGCATACCCAACCAACTCATTGGTAAATCAAAACTTGGCGGCTTTCATTGAACAGCGAGCGAAGCGAGCAAGAAAATTCGTTGTTTATATGAGCAGCATAGCCAGGACTAACGATTATCGACTGGATAATATTCACTGATATATATATATAGCTTCTGTAAATTCGTCACGAAGAAAAAATGCAATGTCTATCTGAGCAGCATACTCTGCGAACTCCAGGGCTTCAGTTTTGTTTAAGAGGAAATGTAAAATACTTGGGATCCAGCGACTAGGGAGACCAGTGGCTTTCTGCCTCGTGACTTTTTAAATATAACCACGGAATTCGTCAGCTGCATTTTGAGATATCTTATTTTTTAATGAAAATGACAGGTTTATAAGAAAATCAAGCCAACTGTATTACTGACTTGTCGGACATTTTTAATGTGCAAGAATCTCGGCAATTCTGTAGGCGATGTTTGGCATTATGCTACCAATCAGTCCCATATTTTGTTTTTTGCATAGTTCACTTAAAAATCCATTAATTTATTATTGTGTTATTGACGCGAGCGAAGCGAGCGAAAAAAAATGGCATATCAATATTGTTCTTACATCCAATCTATGATTAAATTACCTAGGCTCCGGCGATTTTAGGGGGGGGCGTACGCCGGGTCCGCCCCCCCTTGGATCCGCCTATGATTAACATATATGTAAATACTAGAACGATTAATAAAAGGCCTATACCATATTGGATTCATGTTCGTGAACAAGGACGAAATACCGAATATGAACGATTTTTATTGGACGGAGGAAAACTTGAACTGTTTAAACTATATATTGATATATAGATATATACTGTAAATACTAAAATTCTACGGCGAGTAACGAACATGAAACTATTCTAATATGATTGAATGTGCCAAAAAAAACATGATGATATATTAATAATATATGAAATTATCAAAACCGATTTAGTAGATTTATGCATTATATATATTTTATAATTTAAAATGATCATTATTACACGTGCTGTATTTTTTTTTACATCACACTCATTTTGTATTGTGTTTGCGTAAAGAATGTCGCTGTTTTTGTCGGAACAACAAAAGAGTGTGTGTTCCCTTTATCGGGGTTTAATCCAATTATATATGGATTAATCTTCTTTTGATTGGATTATAATTATAGCCGTTCCTGATTGATCAGCACACTTAAGTAAGTATAAGTATGTGATAATGTGGGCCATGTGTGACCCTAACATAACACCACATTTGTTTTATTAAAATGTTTGAGAAAACGCTATAAATGCATTTTAACTGATTAAGTTGTTCAATTCTTGTCGGGTCAATATATGCAACATTGGGTGTTAGTATATAATTAAGATATAAAAATATGTTCGCGTATTTTGTCGGTGAAATAAACACGGGCAGTTCGGATGTGGAAAAATTAAATCACGATTTTAGTACATTTACTTCCTATTGATACATAAAATATACTGCAAATTTCTATCGGCCAATTAAAATTCAATGAATATTAAGGACACGCTTCGCTCCGCCCTTTTTTACCAAAATAATTATTTGACTTAAAATATCCTGAATTTTGATTGGCCGATAAATGTTTTTCGCTTCTCTGGCTCCGCCCTGTTAATCATTTACGATGTTAGATCACGGATTTACACTGTCCTGTATTCTTTGAATTTACGTAATATCGATGAAATCAAGACATTATTAAGATAAATTGCAATGCAATACTCAAAATGACTTTACCTGGTAGTCATAGTACAAGTCAATTAAATTACCCCCAGTGAGCTACTAAATATGTACATAAGAAAATATGTGTCATTCTTGTAATACCGCTGAAAATATGCAAAAAACACACCTTATCAACTAAGCACGGACAGCGATAATCCCATTAAGTTGTATATTCGGTCGTTAATCAAGGTGTTAAACTATTTTAAACGGTTAATGGCAGCACGAACGTTTAATTAACGTGCGTGATGGCAGATATGTCACATGTATACATGTACTTGAATTTGTTCACGAACATGAATCAGCACATAACGATATACATTACAAGCGTTCATATCCTAAGTATTATTTTATTCATTTTCTGATTTATTTTGTGTTATGTGAATACATTTAGTTTAATAAGAGCAACATGCCGAAATTCCATATAATTTTAAAATAAAGGCATTTGTCCACGAACATGAATATCGACTTAGCGCTCTACATATTATACATGTATCATTTTAGGCTGCAACGAACATGAATTGGTTTATAACATGAAAATGGATTAAATAACACTTTTTTCAATCTCAAATGGATTTCTTTTCGCTATACACATGCATTTTAGTACAAATAATCAATTTTAACACAGAAACATAAGATTTAACCTTCAATTAAATTATAATCATTCATATTCGGTATTTACCGTTCATATTCATATGCCTCAGTTCACGAATATGAAATCCGATAGCGCATTATGATAAACATTTCTTCTAAGGCTTAATAATGCTACCAGAACTTTTATTTTTGGTATGTGTATGTATTTTTATGGTTATAACCAATTCCAACATAAAAAATAAACATTTTGCTTAATTAAAACAATAATCATTCATATTCGGTATTTACCGTTCATGTACGGAGTCCGCTTCATGTTCACGAATATGAAATCCGATAGCGCATTAATGATAAACATTTCTTTTAAGGCTTAATCATGCTACTACAACATTTATTTTTGGTATGTGTATGTATTTTTATTGTTATAACCAATTCCAACATAAAAAAATAAATAGTTTACTTAATTATAACAATTATCGCTCATATTCGGTATTTACCGTTCATGTACGGAGTCCGCTTCATGTTCACGAATATGAAATCCGATAGCGCATTAATGATAAACATATTTTAAGGCTTAATCATGCTACTACAACATTTATTTTTGGTATGTATTTTTATGGTTATAACCAATTCCAACATAAAAAAATAAACATTTTGCTTAATTAAAACAATAATCATTCATATTCGGTATTTACCGTTCATGTACGGAGTCCGCTTCATGTTCACGAATATGAAATCCGATAGCGCATTAATGATAAACATTTCTTCTAAGGCTTAATCATGCTACTACAACATTTGTTTTTGGTATGTGTATGTATTTTTATGGTTATAACCAATTCCAACATAAAAAAATAAACATTTTGCTTAATTAAAACATTAATCATTCATATTCGGTATTTACCGTTCATATCCGTTCATATCCGCGAAAATGATTCATATTCGGTATTTAGACACACCCATTAACAATGGCATACAAATGACCGAAAACAACCAAATTACCGAAATAAAGTTTACCGGAGTTAAAGGACCCATATATTACAAGTAATTGAGAATTGCAAGCAATACAGAAGTCCCCTACCGGTATAAAGCCATTTCCAATGTTTCTGTTGTTATAACATCACGCACGTTTAATTAACATGCGTGCATAACAACCACATTGCCTCATTGCCCTCTATCACGGAAATACATTAGTGTGTATATCCGTGCCTCTATCCACATATCAAGTTTCATAAACCTAGCTTGAAGACTGTTAGAGTTATGGCAGGACCCAGATTTGGGCATATTTTCACTCTTTCTGTCGCCATAGCTACCACAATTTTTGTCAGAATCAAAATACTTTTAGACGTGCATAATTCCCTTATTGCCCCCTATCCACATACCAAGTTTCATAAACCTAGCTTGGCAACTGTTCGAGTTAGGACACTTTAGGACAAATGCACCGCCGTTCTAAGGTTACAAAAAATTATTTAAAAAAGTCAATTTTTAATCTGTAAAACACAGTGATGAATTAAACTGTTCTATTATGTCATGGTCTCGGTGTTTGGCAGAGACTACATCATATAGACAATTTTGTCTATATCTGATGACATTTGTTCCACAAACATATGAGCCAGTCTCCAGGAAAACCGGCTTTTTTGACAAAACATTTGATTTTGAGAGTTTTTATTATCTAAAAGAATAATCTTAATGAAGCAAAATTTTGTTAATATCATGATTTTTAAGGAAGTTACAGCTGTTTAGCTGAGGCCCTATTCAGACCCTTTTTGCGTGACGTCGCAAGCGTCATTCAAACGTTATTCGACGTTGTTGTAACAAGTACTTTATAGATACTGCATTTGATCAATTCTTGACGTAAACTGGACAAGTTTTAGAATGATGTTTTAAGTTTTAAAATATACATCCAAATTGTAACTGTTCACATTTAGAGAAAGACTGCTACTGTTTTAAACAACTAACTCCCGGTTTTCTCAATCAGAGTACTTTTCTGAAATTGGTCACCATAGCAACAAAGTAAATGATTTCGACAATATTCATAAGAAATTTTAAAGCTAAGATATAGTTATATATGGATAAATTACTTAAAATTGAATCTATTGATGTGTCATTTTTTCTTATTTGAAAGCTTTTTTAAAAGCTTGTTACATGCAGTAATTACATACTGTCAATATAGCAGGTTTTCCTGGAGACTGGCTCATATATTTTATTTAGACTTACACATTTTCTGTAATCCATAAGTTACATAAAAAATGTCATTACTAAATTACACATAAAGTTCATGAATAATACCCGCACGTCATTAGAAACGGTTTGAATAGGACAAAGACACTGGTCAGTGTTGCCTGACTTATAATGTATATTTTGTATTTGACTGTGCTATACAATTTGACTGTACTTGTATAGCACAGTCTTTTCTTGTAATAAGTTTGGCGTAATGAGAATAAAGGTGCTGCCTCACAGATTGGGTTAAAATTTTTGTATGACGTAATGTTCCTACCTAGCCAAGTATTAATGTAATAGAAAGCCACTGGTGGTTGCTTTATGAAAGATTTATGGCATATAAGCAATTTAAATCACTCTTGATACTCGGCACTTTGTATTTTTCCTTTTGAAAATATCGCAGAGTTTCCTTCCAAAATGCTTTATGAATTATGTAATTCACACACGATCAAACTGTAACTTCAACAAACTTAAGCCGAAACATCTGTGAGGTATTCGGTTTGTTTCGCAATTCATTTTCATCGAATGGAAACAAATTTCATGCAATTTAAGCGATAGTAGTGCTAATTCTATAGGGTATTAATACCCCATAGAATTTTGGGTGTAAAATGCTAAATAACTACAAAATGCCGATGTTTCCCAAATTATTTTTGTTGTCAATGTGGTTGTATATTGCATATACCGGCAACTATATCAAAATTACATGATTATTTGACAATTTAATTTTATTTTTGCAATGCATCAATACGTGAGGCAGTCCATTTAATATACATGTATATAAATATTGATTATAAGTACAGTAACTGTTAATGCATACATATGGCTTTACTTTCTTTATGTATCGATGCAATCTCTTTGTACAAATATATGTTTAAATTGAATTAAAAAAAAGTTTGTATAAGTGCCTTTAATTAATTGCCACCCATAGCCAAATCCATTGTCGTTAACTTAGCTCCGCCCATTGTTACAAGAAGATAGCTGTGCCCAGCTTCAGTATCAACAGAAGGACGACTAAAGGGTAATTTTTTTGTCGATTTCAATTACAGTGAGTGAGACTAGGTCGCCACTTTTGTTGTATGTGTGCGCGCGTGTGTCCGATTTTGTCCGGATCATAGACATGCAGTGACCAACCTAGCCTATGTTTGGTATTAATGTTAACCTCCATTAGAAAGACTTGAGTGTCATGCGTTAACCCCATGTTCCTTTCTTAAAGGTCAAGGTCACTGATGGAATTCAATGGTCACATTTCCCTTGGGTCAATGGTCAAATTTAAGATTGTCCGGAGTATTTCTTCTTCGTGCAGCGTAGGAGTTTGATGTAACTTGACATGAATGTCAAACATTATGAGACGGTTTGTCATGCTCATGTTTCAGGCCCAAAAGGTCAAGGTCACACTTTAAATTCAATGGTAAAAATGGCCACAATTAACATTTACAAAAAACTTGACAATGTATACTCACAAAACACAGGCTAGAAACAGTATTGTAACAGAGGATATCTTGTCAACTCAATGAGGATATATTTACGCTAAAATAACTGACATGGTGAGTAAAACTTGTTAGTCCACAATTATCTTGGTGGTTATTCTGTGGTTTAACAACCCTCTTACGTATGTATGCCTTTTTATCTATGCCACTGTGGACCCGTGGAGTAATGTAGGTAATTCCACAGGTACAAGACACAAACTTAAATTTGGCTAAATATCCGGTCTCCGGTCCCAAGTCCGGATGTGCAAAGAGGAGGGTTGCGCAGGGCTCCGGCGTCCCTGCCACGTAAACAAGAGCTACCTGGGTAGCTACAGAAACTTTAACCAAAGAACCTACACATGGAAAAAGGGTCAACGTAGACGATTGGTAGCCCGCGAGATGTCATAGAAAGGATGGACGTGGGACCAGGTGGAACGTTTAGCCACAGACAGAAAAACTGGCGTTCTTTGGTGATGGCCTGAGGGGCAAACCAGCCCGAAGAGGATGAGGTGGTTAGGTAGATATAGCCCTATTATGTCATATAAAATATCACATGAGAGGCAAAATTATAACCACAGGAATTTGAAAAAATGGAGGGGGAAATGTGTTGCGTTCCTTCAGTATAATAAATGTATAGGGCGATTTTGAATGTCTTGTGTCTGTGGGTTATTCGGGATATGGTAAATAAAGGGAGGTAACTCTCTAGACTGCGTCGTGATATGCAAAATGACTTGTCTCCCTTTGATATAAAAATGGAATTTTGCTGCTTTTTCCTATTCGTTAATTTTGTGTTGTTGCCTTTAATAACGGAGCCTTTATTTGTAAATTCGCGCTTGTGTATCTTTTTATGCCTTTCGTATCCTGCTGATTTATTCAATATGAATTACTTGAAAATAGTGCTTATCTTATTTTTAGCTCGATTACTCACAACAATAACAGTTTTCAAATTTAAATTATCAATCAAAAGTCTTATTATATACGTTATTTACCCCGGGTCGATTTTTAAGATTCGTTTAGTTTTAAGAGTTTCCACTAGTATTTTAAGATACAAATTTTTCGACAATGTATGTAGCGGTATTCTGCCCAGTTCTCCATATAATAATAGATACGTTTGTGGACTGTCTTACGCCTTGAAAGCGTCGTAAAAATGTTGTATGGATAATTTCAATGTTATTTTCGATATGAAATCCATCCCCAAATTTCAGAACACAAATTGAGAACAGAATCAACTAGTATATACAAAAGCTGGACGGTAATTCAATCTGTTGAAGTACTGAATACAATTTGTGCAATGCAAAAGAGATGTATTGAGTTATATATTTTTGTGTACGTGGCCGGTTTCCTTTGTTAGATAAGTTGATACCCAAATATTTAAATGAGTTCACGTTCTCCAATTGTGTATTATACACTGTATATGAAAATGTGAACTGAAGTAGGTCGTCCATTTTCAAATATCATTACCTTAGTTTTATTAACATTGATTGTTAATCCCAACGTGTTACAGTAATGTTCAATATCATGAAGCATAGATTGAAGCGATTCTGGTGAGTTTGCGAATAATGCCATATCGTCTGCATACAGTATAAAAAACAGTTTGAGGCCGTCAATAGATATAGTATCATCTAAATCAGAGTTAATGGTTTCAAGAATATCATTTAATAAATACAAATCATTAATAGAAATTGGGAGCTCCGCGGATCTCCTTGCTTTGAACACTATTTCTAAATTAAAAAAAATCTGAGGCAATATATATTTAACAGTATCTTAACTAGAAAAAATGCATGATACTGCCACCAACTGTCATTTCTTACCTCTTAAAAAAGTGGTAATTTGTCAACGTGTTAGGTATCTAGTTAAGATGATAACCATCATGCTAACTAGATACGTAACGCGTTAATAATTATGTTCCTGATACTTATCAGGTCAACACGTTATTTATCTAGTTAACATTATAATTATATCTAGATATTTATCTTGTTAACTAGATAACTAACGCATTAATAAGATAATCATTTATTTTTCTAGATAATTATTATGCTAACTAGATACATAACACGTTAATAACTTTGTCAATGTACATTTTGTATGTTGAAATGGTATAAGTAGTGATATTTTTTTGGTCAACCTCTCTTTAAAATGACAGTCGACGTAACGTTAAACTAAGATTACTGGTGCGTTCTATAAAACCTTGGCAACGGTGCCCGTCAGAATGGAATACAAAACAAAAATTACCTACAGTTCCTAAATTAGTATGGTACCTTCGATCTAAATTTCATGTTAAATCGCATGGTAAAAATAAAAATACGGCATACTTTCTGACCGGAACGAACTTTCTTTACATCCTTTATAATTCACGGTACAAGTATTGGTAATGTATTATTATAGATGGTTTAAAATCTTCATGGGTCATAGAGACAGCGAAATCATTCATCGTTTAATGTAGGTGTAGAATGATTAATTTTAAAGGATAACTATGTTTCTGGGTCAATAATATCTTCGTACCAGTATTATCATGTTTCTCACAATTTGACCTTTCAATCAATCTTATGCTGCAGCTCTTGGTACATTAAACATAAAGTGTTTAAATAGTCTCTGATGATTGCAACCACTTATTTGCCTCACAGACAGACAAACCACTAGGCTTTTATATGAATGCCTTGGACGGTAGCGATCCATTAAATATTTAAATATCGAATGTGAAAAGATTATATACTTAACAACTTTTCTAAGTCCTCATTTTCATTGATTAATAAATTTTTTATTATAAATAGTGACGCAACCAAATTTCTCTAGTGATGTTTGTATGCGGCAGACAAACTAATCCATGTCACAAACTGGCCGTATGATACGTGGTTTTGCCGTTGTTAGACGCACGTGCGTTTTGCGTTTTTCACCCTCCACACAGTTACACATCTCCGGAATTTGTTCCAAATACTCGCGAATTATGCCCAAAGACTTGTCACGTACGAAAAACATTTAAAAATCGATTTTAATATCACAGTTATGCGTCCGACAATGCCAGAAAAAAAGATGACGTGACGTCGGTACGGTGCAGTGAGGCATTTTCTGTCGACAAGTCAGAATAATTACCTAAAACATCACTGTCTGATTGATTTACAACATATACATGTCTTCGAGTGTTTAGTTAAAGGTAATTGTATTGGTTGTCTGTCATAAAATGCAGGTTGCCAGAGCGTTTGTCAATTTGAAGTGACGTTATGACGTTACATCGGGCTACTCCGGAGACGTGATACCACTTTGAGTTCAGATAGTAAATTTCAACGAGTCTATTCGTTCAGCAATGCTTCCGAGTCTCGCCTGTGACTGATAGCAGAAAAATCAGACTACATGGTGGTCACCCCAGTTATCAAAATCTGTATTTGTGACTTTTACATTCTTTAATTGTTATGTTAAGATTGTTTTCATTCAATAAATATATATCGAAATCGACGAGTTGATGTACAATTCTGCACAACGATAACACACGCATATTATAGCCAAATTTCATTGAGATACATACTAGGTTGACAAAGTTATCAACAAAAATATAAGTGAGGACTTAGAAAAGTTGCTAAGTATATTAAGTCAGACAGGGAAGGGGTAGCACTCAACTGAACCAGCCGAGCACAGAAAACATAAACCAACATACAAAGCACAATGCCCAACTGAACCAGTCGAGCAGAGATAACATAAACAAACATACAAAGCACAATGCCCAACTGAACCAGCCGAGCACAGAAAACATAAACAATAATTACATAAGGCACAATGCTCAACTGAACAAGTTCAAGCTATCTAAAAAAAAAAAAAGCTGAATGCCAAAGATTAATGACCCAGTTCCAACAGTAAAACGACTGAAATACTTAGTTTTAGCTGTCAGAAGTCCTAAAAAGTAAAGAGAAAAAACAGTATTAGAAAGCTGAATGTCAAGGTTTCAGCTTAATGACCTAGTTCCAGCAATAAAAAAGACTGAACGCAAGACGGATCCTCATGACCAAGTCGTGGGTTCGAATACGACTCGCCGGACGAAGGTTCACATACAAATTTTAGATAAAGTATTTTGTTTTTATTTCGTGTCGAAATTAATAAGGGTATATTCACAATTTACAGACCAATTACACCTCAACTCGTACACGTACGACACTACATGTTTTGTATTTTGTCTCACACAAATGTAATTGCCAGAATTTTTGTTGGCAATAAAAGTGTAACAGATGGCATCTTAAGGTACTGCCTCACATATTGGTGTATTGCAAAAATAAAATAACATTGTCAAATATGTGAATGTAATTTTGTATAGTTTCCTGTATATGCCATAAACAACCACATTGACATAAAAATAACTTGGGAAACATCAGCATTTTGTAGTAATTTAGCATTTTTACACCCAAAATTCTATAGGGTATTAATACCCTATAGAATTAGCACTACTGTCACTTAAATTGGCTGGAATTTGTTATTATTCGATGAAAACGAATTGCGAAACAAACCGAATACCTCACATATGTTTCGGCTTTAGTTTGTTGAAGTTACAGTTTGATCATGTGTGAATTACATAATTCACAGAACATTTTGGAAGGAATCTCTGCAATATGTTCAAACAGAAATATGCTGAATGCCAAATATCTAGAGTGATTTAAATTGCTTATATGCCATAAATCATTCATAAAGCAACCACCAGTGACTTTCCATTATATAAATACTTGGTTAGGTAGGAAAATTACGTCATACAACATATTAGCCCGATCTGTGAGGCAGCACCTTTAAAATTTACAAAACTGGAAATCGAAAATGCATTTATTTTTCAATTTTATTTATAAACACATGTTAGTGTTATTATCGGCGGACTATATATTACGTAGTAATATCATTGATTGTAGAGTAGTGTTTGAATAAAAACTATTAGAGAGGTTGCGAAAGTCAACCTGTAACGTGTACGTGAATACTGTTTTGGGGTATTTCGTCATCCATATTTGTGTAGTTTCTACATGTAACGGACGTGTTATAGACGAACATATCATGTGTACTATGCCACGCAGGTATGCATACACGTAGTCGTACACGTTCGCATCGCAACCTCTCTAATGTCAACAACCATAGACACAACAACTGACAGTTTGGTATTTTAGTGTATCCTTAACTTGAACATATGGTGTATCTCCTCTAGGTAATGTCAGGCGTGAGACATAATATGTCAATGTTCGTGTTAGTTACGACAAAATCCTCATTTACCGACTTTTTGCCATGTTCGATGAATATGAACGTAGAAATGATGTAGCGCGTAGTGTATTTCTGCTAGGTTATAGTATCAGGGGTAATATACGCCATGCGAGGGTTCTCGAGTGGAAGACTTTTATACTCGAAATATTTGTAATTCTAAGTAACTGCAACAAGGCTATCGCTTCTATAAACTTCGTAATTTTTTGGCCAAATTGTATAGGCTTGATACGGATCTCATTTCTAAATATGGTATTAATTTAAAGACACTTAACTCTACGACTAGGTTTGTCTCAACCTGAATGTTTTGGTGATGTGCTTTACAAATGTCGAACGATTTTGGGCCATAGCCACTTTCATGATGTGTTTATCAAGATTGTAAAACGTTTCCCGAGTAGAGGATATGATCTTTTAATTTTGCAAAGGATTGCATGCTTAGTAGTGGGTCCGTTTACAGCTCGCCATTATGCTTCAATGTTATTGTGCGAAAACCGGACAAGATGCAGACTCTATGATATGCCTAACCCCAAGCCTTTTTGGAGGGCTCATATAGATGGTAGTCTGTTACATTGTCTTGTCGTACCCTTAAATGTTTTGCTCTCTTGTTGTTCTGACCTCTGATAGGTCATTGAGTACTTGTGCTACTCGGTGGGCGTTGTTTATATAATGTTTCATGTTTTACATTCTTTTATTGCCTGTCACTGTGGCCTTTTTGTTAGAGGGCATTACATGGTGGTAAACTCTTATTTACAATTTCCTGTTCTATAAGGTTGTCTATTCGGTAAGTGTATAAGTGTTTGGTGAACTTATGCCGAAAGTGGCATTTGTCGCTGCTCGTACCAAGGCGGAGGCCCCTTAGTCAACATTCCTATATGAATGCATTGTTCACTTTATCGCAAACATATCAAATTACAAAGCTATTTGGCTAATTGTTCTTGTTGTGTGTGTTGTCCATTTGTTGTTTTCTTGTCGCCTGGCTCTTGCACCGATTTAGTTAGACTGACTGAGGCTGCAAACTTTAGGGGTGGGATGTCGCGTTTGATAGTTGCTGGTTTTTTTTGCGTCGGGCATTGTCTGTGTCGTTTTGTTATATAGTAATTACTGTACGTAATGATGTAGCGACTGCACGTAATGATGTAACTACTGCACGTAATGATGTAACTACTGCACGTAATGATGTAACTACTGCACGTAATGATGTAACTACTACACGTAATAATGTAGCTACTGCACGTAATGATGTAACTACTGCACGTAATGATGTAACTACTACACGTAATGATGTAACTACTACACGTAATGATGTAACTACTGCACGTAATGATGTAACTACTACACGTAATGATGTAACTACTGCACGTAATGATGTAACTACTACACGTAATAATGTAACTACTACACGTAATGATGTAACTACTACACGTAATGATGTAACTACTGCACGTAATGATGTAACCACTACACGTAATGATGTAACTACTACACGTAATGATGAAACTACTACACGTAATGATGTAACCACTACACGTAATAATGTAACTACTACACGTAATGATGTAACTACTACACGTAACAATGTAAATGAGCGAGGTTGTTCTCCAAATGCTCGAGGTTGTTCGTAAAAAGCCGAGGTTGTCCTGCGAATGACCGAGTTATTTTCGCGAATTATAACCGTGTTTGTTCCATGGATGGCCGAGGTTGTTCCATAAAAGGCCAGGTGTTTGAAAGTTTTTTGCTTATAAATGCTTATCTGGCTATATGTTATAATATACTTAAATCAGTTTATATCTAGTATACAACTGACAGACATAGTCGCCGGTTTATTGTGTATTTATTGTAATAATGTTACTGTTTTACGACCAACTACTCTACTATTTACGACCGTAGAAATACGTTTCCTTGTTTTTTTACCGCGGCACATAAATAGTTATACTTCAATCGTTTATAGGTGCTACATTACAGCCCGACAATTATTATGCTGTTGTTTGTTATACTGCGGCGGTAAATATCACATTTGATTTATATTTTCATGAACCACGAATCTGATAATGACATTTTGAGCAAAGATCTGAGAAAAGGGCCCTTAACCCTTTCACTGTCATGAAGAAAACACTAGTTTGCCAGCGTCGTTTGTGACGTTGCTCGATCAACAACATTTTGACGTGTCTTCGACGTCGTGAATTTTCAATCAATTGCCAATTAAAACAATATTATCATACTTATTAAAGGGTTAAGTAACTATGCGTGTCGGACACCTCGCACGCACACACGCACGCACAAAGCACGCACGCACGCACGCACATGCAATAACGCAGAGGTTAATACAAGAGGTAATTTGCAAAAATCTGCCAGGGTTTCTGTAGATTTTCAGAGAGGTTTACATGTATATATATTTCACAGTCAATAATGTATCTTCTCGTTTGTATTAATTTACTTATTCTACGTATGAGACTGATTGTAAACAGCAGTAAGAAGTATGAGACTGATTGTAAACAGCAGTAAGACATATGAGACTGATTGTAAACAGCAGTAAGAAGTATGAGACTGATTGTAAACAGCAGTAAGAAGTATGAGACTGATTGTAAACAGCAGTAAGAAGTATGAGACTGATTGTAAACAGCAGTAAGAAGTATGAGACTGATTGTAAACAGCAGTAAGAAGTATGAGACTGATTGTAAACAGCAGTAAGAAGTATGAGACTGATTGTAAACAGCAGTAAGACGTATGAGACTGATTGTAAACAGCAGTAAGAAGTATGAGACTGATTGTAAACAGCAGTAAGAAGTATGAGACTGATTGTAAACAGCAGTAAGAAGTATGTGACTGGATGTACGTCGGAAGCCGACAGGACCTGGTGTCAACCACCGCTTATAGCCAAAACATTATGTCGCTAAATTCTTTCTGGTGGAAAAATTTGAAGTCACGCGTCTTTCATTTTTGACACTGAACGCACTGTGTGATTGTGACGTCAACTTTTCACGTTGCGTCAAATGATGTGGACGATATAAAAACAACGCACTTCGGCACCAAATTTGTATAAACAACTCGCTACATGTAACGATTTCCAATAAACAGAAACTGACATTGGTGTTTTCATATCACACTATATTTCATTTATTTGATATGTATGCATGTACACATGCACATACAAATATAAAAGTTTGTACCACAATGAGCGTGCACTTTCATTATGGATGGCAGTGATGCGCGCCTTTATAGCTGCGTCATGTACGTGGGTTGATCGGGAAGTTCGTATAATTTTGTTGTGAATCGTGTTGTTTTGCTCATAAGGAATAATAAATAATAATACAATCTTCTATGCATTATCAAACTCTCTTATAAAAATTAGAAAAATACATCAAACAGTTATATACGAGTTATATGGTTATGGTTATGACGATTCCTAAACAGTCACTTTGCATAGACGCCGCACACCAGAAAACTAAACGTCACATAACGTTAAACGCAATGTAGGTCCACTGTATGGAGCACTTTCCCCACTAAGTCACAACACAAGGCTACGAATGTCTGATTTTCGGCATGCCTAACTCTTTCGTACAGAACCCATACATAGTTAAAGGAGATTTCTCGAGTTCGCTGACTATCAGTCTAATGGTTTTTCGTCTGTCTTTTCGGATGATTCCTCGCACTTTTCACGTACACACGGAATCACTGTCGATGACAACCTTTCTCTATTATTGACTTCAGTCGATCTTCTGTGCACTTTGGATCGTCTGTGTTGTTTGTTGGTAACCGCCGGACTATACGTTTTAAATTATCGCACATTTTCATCTTATCATTTGTTTCAGTCAGTGTTTTTTCATATTCCAACGCAACATTCTGTAACGCGCCTCAATTCAGTGTCACCCGTTGACGTCATTGTCATAGTAATGCTGTGAACGAGTATTGGTAACATAATTATGAGAAAAGTACTTAGTGCGAGACGCATGAGCAAAAACTAAAATTTTTGACAATTGTTTGATTATCTTGGGCATTTTCTGTCGAAACTATCTTTCCGGTAGTCAATAAAGAAAGATTTTTGTCAAAATTCCGAATTTTTACAAAGTTATGACCTTCCAATGGAACCAATGACATGTATGTTTTTGTGCAAAAACGGTCGTCTCAACATTGTTACTGTTTGTATTTAGTGGAAGTATCCCACAAACGTTCATCTGCTATTATTCCATTTATCATTTGAATAATGGTACTTACTTGTGAGACGTAACATTTCTGTGTAAAGGTGTTGTGCTTTTTGTGCATTTGTTTACCCTGTACTGACAATCACAGAAAAAGATGTCGTAACTTTGAACTGCATTTTCTCAATTTCATGTCAATTTCATAAAGGGCACTTTTCTAAGATCGCGGCTCATTTAATCTCACTTTGGTTATAAACGTGTTCGATTACTAGCATTTACGTATTCACCGTCTTGTACATGGAAATTTCTAATTTGCATTTCACTTAAAATATTTATCAAATTAATATTGTTGTTAAACGTTTCAGTGAATCATATTTAATGTCATTGAACTCCAATTGATAGTTTATTTGAATGTTTATAATAAATTATTATTTGAATGTTTAGAATGACAAATTATGATCAATGGTCATATCTGACCTAATCGTAATGCGTATTTGTTATGTATATTGATATGAAATAACCTTCTCTATCTTGTTTAGTTTAGTTTATTCTAATTTATTTTGGGTCGATTTTGAAACAAGTTTTTGCAACTTATATTAATCACTTTCGACTCCTCATTACTGATATAATCCATCGCCACGAGGGTATGAGAGAAGAGAAGCCGGGTTCCCTTTCATGCTGAGCACCTAGCAAGGGAATTACTGGTACCATTTTTATTTCGTCTTTGGTATCTTGTTTTAGATTGATAAAAGTACATGCTTATTTATGATAAACGCTTACAGTCGATTCTTTATTTCCGAACATATACATATATTTGTAGCATCCCCGATAACAATACAAAATGTCTGCTAGTTCTTTCCTCTACCTGTAATTTATTTGGTGCCTTGCTCAATTTTCTCATCTGTACGGACAGTTCGGGTAAACAGTCTAAATACTCCCATAGGATTCACACTTGCAACGGTTATCTTACGATTTGCTTGTTAGAAGGTATATCAGCATCTGGATACATTTTGATAACCTTCTTCTAATGTCACAGTTTGAAAATTGTTGACGTGTCGGCCGTTTTCATATTCTATGGAATGTGTGACGTCACAAATGACAACATGAATGTAACTATGGCATCACATGGAGGCATTCACTAATATAGTACACATTTTCAACTGTTTATCTTTTAAATAAGACCAAAAGCAGCTATCTAAGGCAAACACGAACAAAGTTATCAAATTTTGTTATCTGGACATATATTAATTGTCACCCTGTAAATATCTCGTATTCTAATTCTTAAGTTATAAATTCGACATAATCATTCAATATCCAATCATTATATTTCTGCGTTAAAAACCATAGACACTTAACCGATCAAAAATCATAACTCTCGCATAATTCAAACACGCAGGTATTATACTACAGTTCAAAACTATCATCAAAGTAAACCAACATTCAAAGTCATTTTTAAATATACCAGATGTGTTGTGTAAGATTCCCACATCAATAATGACACGCCCACTGACTTGTACAGGAGTGAATAATTGGTGTGATATCACTCAAATGTCGTATATGACTGACGATAGTTATCATTTTTTAAATTTAATGTCAATGACCTCAGAACGTAGGCGAAATCAAATTGTACAGAAATGATGACCTGTGATATTTCGCCCTCAGTCTAGATGAGTAATCTATATATTCCAACCCTGTGATGTACTCTATTATTCACAGAGGCATTATAATGTATTTTGTCCTATCTGCAGAGATCTATGTGCGTTCGGTCAAATGTCACACTATATTAAAAAATAATCAAAAATCGAATGTCGTTTTGCATGACATACGGCATTGGACGACATTAAAAAATCGTAATAAATCGAATGTCGTTTTGCACGCGTACGGCATTAATTTTGATAATTCGTCAGAATGCAAATGTCGTTCTGTACGATATACGACATTGGACGACATTAAGAAAATTGTCATAAATTTAATGTAGTTTTGAACGAAATACGGCATTCGTTCGCTTGTCAAACGGCGGCCCGTCCCAACGTGGTGACTGCAAACAACTTTGTGCCGATCGCAGGTTGGAATGAGTACACTTAAAATCCTTTAATGAGGATCCATTGGAGGACAGGTCTGGGTGTCAGCAGGCCGTGATATATCCAGTTCCTATAGAGTATATTATAGTTTCTGCAGTTAAAAAGCTCGTAGGTGGATCGCGGGTTGGTTGCAGTCTTGCGGTCCGTCTCGTGGCGGTCATTGCTTGTCTCGGACTCCTCACCGATGTTCTGCCTTTTGTGCTTTTGATTGAGTGTGTCGAGCTGCACGACATTCGATGTTTTGAATGTCGTCCAATGTCGTAGGTCGAACAAACTTCACACAGTTTTTGTCCCTTATGTTCTAGACTGATGTGTGTATAGAAACGTGGCGATATGCAGACCAACACGTAAGAATCTATGCTGTATCAAGCACAGGTAACTGAACCATTGATAAAGAGTGAACTGTTTTAATAAAGTTTATGTCATCTTACAAAGGTGCTTTTGTACTACAGTGGTCAGGTAGTCATAGTATCAAAAACAAGAATTGTCTTTGGATATCTTCCTGAAGTAATTACATTCATATGCAAAATTGTTAGATCTACCTCTATGCAAAATCCCAACGAAATTGATCTTCTAGTTAAAATGTTATGCCACGAAATGTATATCACGGTGTCCAGTCAATCACTATGATAAGGCGCATTAAAAAACAACGACAGGGCTATTTTAAACAAGAAAAAATAAGTGATTTCACGGCCCTATGGGTTTATTTTCTTATTTTTTGTTTTTTTAATGTTGGCATCAAATTAAAGGTGAAGCTCTCCAGTTTCGGATTATGTAAATATATCTAAAATAACACCAGTGTTAATGAATTGTTTATTCAAACAAAATGCACCTCAGCGACTGTCTGGTCGATTTCCCGTGTTATGAACCTTTCTAAGATAACATTAATTTTACCCCCCCCCCCCCCCAAAATAAATATTTTATTACTCTTTATCCATGATACAGTTACCTGTGGCATCTAGCTTATTGTACTTTAAATTTTTTTGATGATTTAGCGAAAACAGGGTTTCGAATAAAAGTACAGATCTAAATACGAGCCATCCATTTGCATGTAGAATATTTTAACAAGTTGTAATGAGTGTTGTTGTTACATTGGTTAAATGGTTGAAACATTTTTTACGAACAGTTGCAATGTATCAACGATTCAAAAATGTTGTAGTGTCGTGTAAAACACGGGCAAAAACTTGTAAAACCCCGCCTGTAAATAAAGTGAACAGTTGTATAATTTAAGGATAACTCTATTACTAAATGTTCTTGAGACTTGATATCGCTGGCTTTTTTAGAATTAGAAGGTCAAAAGTACAAAATCACTATTTTGCGAAAACAAGAAAAAACAGTCTCATGAAAAAAAAGCTTTTTAAACTTTAGTTTGGTCAACATGACCACTTCCTATTTTCATGAAAATAGGCTCACAAGAAGCGCCTTGTATATGAGATGCAGATATCAAATATGCACGTGTTATATAATAAGGTCGTAATTATTTGCTAAGAGGGAATTTCAAAGGAACCGTTTAGATGATGTCGCTTATATGCAGGTGAAAAAGGGGGAAAATGATGTGTGCGGTTTGGTAGACTTTCGGAGTGGGATGTCGTGTTTTACCGCTTTGGTTTAGCGGTTGTCTGTGCTGTGTGGCGGTCGTAAAACGTCTCCCCGTACTTACAAGCAATACTGTTATTTTTCATCCCACATGGGACAATGTTTAGTCTTGCTTGGCGGCTTTCACATTTGGGACCGTTGGGCTTAGCGTTTAAGTTCATTTCCTTTTTCAGCTATATGTTCGGCAATGTGCTGTGCAATTGTAATGTGTGATGTTTTTATGTTTCTTTTGCGCTCGGCTGGTTGAGTGAGTTTTTATTATTTTTTTGTTTGAACTAGGTCTTAAAAAATTTACCATAAAGCCCAGGTTTGAAGGAGTTGTTATAGGGGGATCAATGACGAAAGGAATGGGCAAGACGATTAGTTTTAAGGTATTTGGGAGGAAAAGGGGTGGGAATCAATGATATAAATTTGGGTCAGGGGAAATAATTATTGACTGACTATGTAATGTATGTTTCCTTTTTAGCTCACCTGAGCACAAAGTGCTCAAGGTGAGCTATTGTGATCACCCTATGGCCGGCGTCCGTAGTGCGTCGTGCGTCGTGCGTCGTTTACAGTTGGACTGTTATCACTCTAGAAGTCACAGTTTTCACTTTATCTTACCTTTATGAAACTTGGTCACAATGTTTGTCTCTATAAAATCTAGGTCAAGTTTGTAACTGGGTCATCTGAAGTCAAAATCTAGGTCACCAGGTCTCATCGAAGAACAACATTGTTAACACTCTAGAGGTCACATTTTTTACCTTATCTTAATTAAAACTTGGACACAATGTTTGTCTTTATGAAATATCATCTAGGCCAAGTTCGTAACTGGGTCATCTGGAGTTTAGGTCACTAGGTTAAATCAAAGAAAAACCTTGTTAACACTCTAGAGGTCACATATTTTACCTCATCTTTATAAAACATGGCCAAAAAGTGTGTCTTTGTTAAATCTCCATCACATTTTAAGGTCATATCATAACAAATACGGATTTTGCCTAAACTGATTGTCATCAGGTGAGCGCTTTAGGGTCACATGGCCCTCTTGTTCCACTTATTTTCATTATTCTAAGAATAGGACGAGACCGGTGTTCACTGTACTTAAACTCATTGAAATGAATTAAAACAATGATTTATTTTCAACGGCGCGGGTTTTGTGTTGACAAGCACATATTGTTGCAGGAACGTTTTACCTTGAGTACGAATAATTGAATATTTACTGCGGCCCTGTTATTCTTATAACTTCCGCCATAAATAAACACCGCACGACAGAATCACATAAATTCATCAACGTTTTCCAGTCGTTATATCGATACGTAAGTAATAAATGAACAATATAATTGAAACATGCTACAACAATGATCAAAGAAAAGTGAATACATTGTTTATACAAGTTGTAGAATCAAGATATATGTTCGCAATAAAACTCTCGTACACCGCTACATATTATATAAAGCCTTTATTGACAGTTACATGTGTTTAACCTACCGTTGATGGCCATGTTTCCGCTCTCGCCAATGTACATACAAGAATTTTATGTAGTATTACTTAGTTTCTTGTAGCTAGCCATATAACTAACATGGACACTATGTAACATCCATTTTGAAAACACAACATTTTGGTGGTTATACGGACGGTGACTGTGATTTAATTCTTGGTCAACAGGTGTCCAAAAGACAGTCACCGCATTGGTCAAAAGGAAGCTTGAGTGACAGGAACGTGTAAACGGTGCAAAATCCGCAAAATCCCCCGCCTAATCATATCGCTGGCTTATAATTAGGTCACAAGTACAAAATCAATATTTTGAGAAAACAAAACTGTCTGAAAACTCCTTACTTATTAAAAAACAAGCTTTTTAAACTTCAGTTTGGTCAACATGACCACTTCCGATCTTCATGAAAATAAGCTCATAAGAAGCGCCTTGAGCTGCATATTTCAATTATGCATTAGTGTTCTAATTCTAAGCCAGCGATATATAGGGTTACCTTAGCAACGATAGATTTTAGCATGATGTCGCTGTAATCATAAATATTCAGGGAAACCTTGCTAATATAGGTTATTACTTCCAGCATAGGTTTGAATAAAATCGAAAGGATAATAACAAAATTATAAGGATTTTCTCGTTATATATATTTTTTTCTCATTCTTTATTACTTTAAATACATTCATGCATAATCATATATATAACAATTTTGACAAAAATGTACACAAAGTGATTTTAAGATTTTCTTTCTCACACACTCGTTCTCTTTCACACTCTCATTTATGCCAGACAATCATACACAGTTACGTTCTATACAACTACTTACATTTAACTATTATCATTAAAAAAACACAAAAAACACAACAACAAAAAACAATACATTTACAGACAGTACAAAATAACACATACTCATATTCATAACTAAGATATTTAAAAATAGGAAACAGAGAGTTTTTTTTTATTTATTTCTTGTTTTTGTTTATCTTTGCATTAATGTTTATTTATTGTATCATAATGACAGTTTCTCGTTATATATTGATCATCCTTCGTACGAGAAACTGTGCGTGTAGGCTTCTCGTACATGTAGACGTATAGGTTGCAATTTACGAAACCAAACGTATGCATGTAAAATAACGAGCGACTTGCTCGGTTGGTTCAGTTGGGCATTGTGCTTTGTGTGTTTTTAATGTTTTCTGTGCTCGGCTGGTTAGGTTGAGTGCTGCCTTCCCTGTCTGACTTAATATAATCTTTTTGCAGCATGATTTCCTAATGAATCCATAATGAGTATAATGTATACGTGGGCGATGGAATCTTGAGTTCGTACGCGTACATGTGTGACGGAGTACACATTTTAATTGTCGGCCCGTCACGGGTCTTCTATTCTGTTCGTAGACACGACACATACATGGATGACGAAATACCCAAAAGTAGTATTCACGTAGACGTAGGCCTACACGTTACACGCTCAGTTTCGCCACTCCCTAATACATGTACCTCGAATAATACAGAAGACTCCGCCCATTTATTTGTCGGATGTTTTTGTCGAAGCATATCAAGCCATGCAATACATTAAATAATACAAACATCGGCAACATTTTTATTTTATTTTTATTTTTTTTAAATGCCGAGCATAGCCTTTATTTGCCAGTCAGCTAAATTAACATTACATTTTTAAACAAAAAATACATCATTTGGTCAAATGATTTCTCGATTTTCATATGTAAACATCTGCGGTTTGTTCAATAGCAGTCTTTCGATTGGTCAATTTCTCGCAACCGGTCTTCCGTTTGATAATAATCTCTAAATACAGTATTTCTATTGGCCAATGTCTCAAAATGCAGTCCACTCATTGGTCAATATTTCCAACTGCAGTCCTCCCATTGGTCAATATTTCGAAATGAAGTATTCCTTTTGGTCATTCATTTTCTCGAAATGCAGTATTTCCGGTGGCCAATATCTCGAACTGCAGTCCTCCCATTGGTCAATATTTTAAAATGTAGTCGTCCCATTGGTCAATATTTCAAAATGCAGTGTTCCCATTGGTCAATATATTGAAATGAAGTATTTCTTTTGGTCATTCATTTTATTCGTATTTTTAGTGACCAATATTTCAAAATGCAGTCCGGACAAACATCGGTCAGCGGCCCGAGAAATTCAAGTCTCCTTTGAAATATACCTTGCTGTAACTAGGTCATTCAGCGTAGGCATTCCGCCTTTTTTATGCTTAAATTTTTCTATTCAGCTTTTTAACAGTTGGGACAAGGGCCGATTAATTTTCTTGGTTAGCAGTGTGTTGGGCACTTCTTCGTTTTAGCATTTCTGACAGCTAAAACTAGGCGTTATAGTCGTTTTGCTGTGGAAACTGGGTCATTCAGCTAGTAATAATTTATTATACTTTTCGACAGCTTGGACTTGGGCGGGTCTTTGCTAGTTTAGTTGGACATTGTGCCTTGTATGTGTTTTATGTTTCCTGTGCTCGGCTGGTTCAGTTGGGCATTGTGCTTTGTGTGTTTTTAATGTTTTCTGTGCTCGACTGGTTAGGTTGAGTGCTGCCTTGCCTGTCTGACTCGTATAATCTTTTCGCTACTCATCTGACGGCGCCTGTAATATGTCAAACTGACATCGGATACACACATGGTCCACGGACATCCTTTGACAAAAGCCCCTAAGCCTCAGACAAGATCCCATTATAGGGCAACATCCCCTAAAACTCATGATAAGCCAGCATTTGTTTGCCTCGGCGATGTACTCCCAATTGAAATTAATGAGCTATCAGGACATCGGGAACAGGTTCCTTGTGGTCTAGGGGAATTTTCGGGAAAGTCATGAGACAGTTTGTGATATCGGAAGGAATTGTGATGAATCGGATGGTATCGGAAGAAATTGGAAGAACATCGCCGTTTAGAATTTCTGCAGTGGGACTTAGGCTTAACTGTTAAATTGATAATCACCCTGGTTGGACTACAGTATGACTTGCTTTGATGTTTTGTGTCTGTAAGTTGACCTATATGTCTACATGTATAATGATGATAGTGGTTACGTAATATTCGACACATGTCATCATACATGCAGCGTATAAACAACATAATACGATACTTTTATTGCAAATGTTATAATTACCAGTTGTATGTATATACAGTATTATAATCTATGGCTCAAATACTGACAATAAAATATGACAAGTCAATATGGTTGCCGGCGTCGTGACACCCTCAATGATAATATATAGTAACAATCGAGCACTGTCACATAATTTACATGTTTACCATCGTATGTATACAATAAGCCAGACGGTATATCTAAATGTACACATATATTATACACTGAGCATATAAAGAAACGCACAATGTAACATTTTCCCGGTGGACAAGTGGTCCAGTGGGAAGAGCAACTGACTGCTAATCCAATGGTTGTGGGTTCGATCCCCCCTCCAGACGGTCAAAAATAGAACTGCTTTTCAGTGTTTCCAACCCAACATAACTAAACGTAAACAGTCTTTCGGACGAGTCGTTAAGCGAGGTCCCGTGTATGAAGCTTTACATCGACACGTAAAAGAACCAGTGATGCTTCTGGAACTGGGGCATCTTCGGTATCATGCACTATCAACCATAAACTAAAGTGACTAACCTCTTGTGGGGGCCTCGCCCATATGGATTTCCGGTGGCGGGGATAAATAAAAGCAAATAAGCAAACAGTTTTCCTATAGGGTTATAGTCCGAAGAATCTGACACGACTCTCGACCTTCTATTAGCATAATTTAACAGCGTATATATAGTCTATATTCGGTTGTATGTTTTCATTAACGGGAAGTATCACGAATACGCTCCGGAGGTGTAATACCAACACAAATCTAAAGGACCGACTTTGCGCGATTTGCTCCCGGAAATTTATATAATCAACGCAAGAACCTAGCAATATATCCATGCATAAAGAACAGTGTAGCAATACCACGTGACTTTTGGCTATAGTTACAAGAAGAAATTTGTAAACATTTGAACATAAAATAGCCATAAGTATTTTATTTCTTCATCGATTTCTATTAATTATACGCCACACTAAGGGGGAAATTATTTGCTTTCCATGAAATATAAGATCTTTTTCAGCAGTTAAAATTTACCAGTTTTTCAATTACCCCGTGAAACCTACACGTTCCACGGTTTCACAGGATAATGGACAAAACGGCACATCCGCAGAAATATTTATCAGAAAGATTTTATATTTCATGGAAAGCAAATAATGTCCCCCTTAGCGTGGCGTAGATTTCATAGAAATCGATGAAGACATAAAATACTTATGGCTACATTTGTGTTCCAATGTTTACAAATTTCTACTTGGAACTGTAGTAAAAAACCACGTGGTATTGCTACACTGAAGAAGACTCAAACATGACCGATATACGTAGTACAGAAAAAAAATGACAGACTGACCAAAATGACTGGTTACCATGTAACACAATGGAGAAAGTGTAACATGTGCTTTTCTTTATATACTCAGTATAACTACATACTGGTAAGAATAAATGTCAACGGTGTCAATATCAAAACTAGAATAGACTTTTACACGTGTATATTTGCTACATACACGTTACCATATTGTCATTATCGAGGCCATGCTCTTTGTTATTTAACTAATTGTTACGTCACATGCTAGACATATATATTTGTTATACACAAATAATATATAACCATAACAAAGTACAGTCTGCTGTCTAGTACATTCACAAGCACTTTAAAATATAAGTAAATATATCAGTAGTTTGTATTGAAAGGCGCCCACCATAATTAAATGTTTGCCTAATTTAGATGAAGTTTTCCATCATCGTAAAATTTAAAATATTGTACGTAGACATCGTCTCAACACTTTTTTTTAAACAATGCATCAATCTGGTTAATTCTGTGCGTTCTGAGATAATCATTTGTTTATAAACAAGACATGTTTTGTTACAAGATCAAGAAAAATTAATTTCTTATTTTGTAAATCTTCTTGCTTTAGTATTGTGCAAATGCCTGAATTCTGAGAGTTAATGGGTTCAGTGAGGGCTATTGAACGGCCCCTATTTAACATAGAAAAGACAAAGTCAAAACTCCATATAAAAGCTGGTGCAAATTTTATCTATCCAGGCCCCAATATCCCGAAGCATCTCAAGGAGAAATCTCAGCTCAAATTGAGATTTCGTTCAAATAAGAATCTGAGTTTAAGACAAATCTCAAGTTTGAGCACTTGTTGAGAAATGTTGCTGATATAATGTTCTAAACAACGTTTTCCTTTTGTTAATACCAATTTTGAGTCTGATCTCGTAAGAAAATTGTCTCAATAAAGACAATCGACAAAATTTGAGCTGAGATTTATCTCAAATTGAGATTTTTCGGGAGATCGGGGCCAGTTCATTCTCTAGTTCATAGCTCTTTAAACATCTACATGATAACATATTTTCAAAGAATGACAGATTAAAAATAATTTGCGAGCGTAGCAAGCACGAACATTCACATTGTGTATAGCATAGCGCCCGAAAAATTTCGCATTAAGTCAACGGGTCACGTGGTTTGGTCAGAGTTTGAATTCACTAATGGATCTGAAAATTTGTGTTACAGTTTCGAAGTTACATAAAGATACTGAAAAATGGCCGCCAATAGAATAACAAAAGTTTCTAAAATGCGTTATTCTGTATCTCATAAATTTTCTTTCATATTTTAATGATGTTTAAAAATATTCCAAAAACTCTAGTAGGCCTATCTAGAACACATTTTAAAATAAGGGAGATAAATGCTCAGTTGCTTAGTACAGCACTTTGATCGACCGTCATCTTGGATTAGGAACACTTGGAAGAGAAAACACTGGACGTGACAGCCTGCCTATAAGCAGTTATTGATCAACTGATTACGCCATGAATGTACTTGTTTTAAACAAGAAAAATCGTATTTTTATAGACATAATCAACATAGTTATACAGTACAGTGAAAGCAGGTTCGTAATTGTACTGTATCGTCCTTCGTTACTTCGTACCCAAAAATGTCACAAATTTTCTACTGACTGTACATTTATGAATCATACATGTATGATCAGCACTCATTCTGTACTGGATGGTCATGTTACCTTTTCTGGCGTTTTTGAACCTCAACAACTTACAATCGTACAGTACATGTGGAGTCGGACCAGAAAGTATTTGACATTTCATAATAAGTTGAATTGGGATTTTAATAACTTCTAGGTTAAATCAACTTGCCTAGTGTAAATAATATAGCTAAGCTGTTCTTTAATAGTTAAGATATAATTCGCTAAATTAGGCTGTGCCTTAGTTCATATTATTTTAATTATTTGACGTCATCAATGCGTGTGTTCCGCTGGATATTCGTGCTGCCGTAACAAGCAAAGTCACACACTTGTAGTGCACATGACGTACTTTGTAACAAAAATAACATTTTATCGAAAAACATAATATTGAACGTAAAAGTGGGCGTTAAATTATTTCATTGATAACGTCTTGTATAAAGTGTTTGTGGTTTTATGAAACAAATTAATTCATCACACCGAACGTTAACTACACTATTAATATAAGAATATAAGATCAGGAAAATAGATGACTCTAAAATTGAACATAGTATTATATCATGAGCCAATTACACAACAATTTGTCTGATGTTACGAGAACTTGACAAATAAAACACATAATAGGGAATCACGTCATTGATTATGTATACGTGTTCATGTATGTATCATGAATAAAATTAGACTAGTATACTTAACGGATTTGAAAACAGTTAAATGACTATGTGGTATAATAAATTATCAGCCTATTTTTAGTACATTTACCCAGCATTAATCTTACGTTCACATAGAATACATTAACACATTAAGATCCTTTTAACCGATTTATATTAGCTTAGATTAATTCTGTTTACGGAAATTCCTAGCGGTTAAAAACGTTTCCGACAGTGTTAATTCGACGAGCAAATACGTGCCTACACGTGTACCTGTGTATATACGTGCCTGTGTCTGTACGTGTACCTGTGTATATACGTACCTATCTGTACCTGTACTTGTGTATATACATACCTGTCTGTACATGTACCTGTGTATATATGTACCTGACTGTACGAGTACATGTGTATATACGTGCCTGTCTGTATGTGTACCTGTGTATATATATACCTGACTGTACGAGTACCTGTGTACATACGTACATGTCTGTACGTGTACCTGTGTATATACGTACCTTTCTGTACGTGTACCTGTGTATATACATACCTGTCTGTACGTGTACCTGTGTACATACGTACCTGTCTGTACGTGTACCTGTGTATATACGTACCTTTCTGTACGTGTACCTGTGTATATACGTGCCTGTGCGTGTACGTGTACCTGTGTATATATGTACCTGTATGTACGTGTACATGTGTATATACATACCTGTCTGTACGTGTACTTGTGTATATACATACCTGTCTGTACGTGTACCTGTGTATATACGTACCTGACTGTACGTGTACCTGTGTATATACGTACCTGACTGTACGTGTACCTGTGTATATACGTGCCTGTCTGTACGTGTACTTGTGTATATACATACCTGTCTGTACATGTACTTGTGTATATACATACCTGTCTGTACGTGTACCTGTGTATATACGTACCTGACTGTACGTGTACCTGTGTATACGTACCTGTCTGTACGTGTACCTGTGTATAAACGTGCCTGTCTGTACGTGTACCTGTGTATATATGTGCCTGTACGCACGTGTCCGTGTATGTATATGTACCTGCCCGCTCGTGTACATGTGCGTGTGCTTGTATCTGAGTATAGATGAGTCAATTTCAAAATTCGCAGGTTTTCTTGTCCTGATTGTATAACATACACATTAATATGATAAATGATAGTAAAACATTCATTATATAAAGCTATATATACTGTATTAATAGTAACACTGCAAAACTAAATGATTTGTCATCATTAAATGTTTGTATTTGTGTTTTTACTGCCTACAACAGGGAAAAATGAATGTTCCAGTACCACAGTGTTATGCTTTTATTAAAGTATTTCATGTTGTCATATGTTATGAGACAAAACTTTTATGTGCAGTTTGATGGTGAATATTTAATAGTACACAGAAAATATATTGTAAACAAAAACATACAATGAATATTGCAAAAAAAATATGTTTTATGCATGTCCCATTGCTTTGTGTAACGAAATCGATTAGGTACCTAATTTTATACCAATATTCCCTAAAATACCAAAATAACTTCTTTATTTTGAAAGAGTTCATCATCCTTCACAGAACAGCGATGAATGGTTTTTAATTTAATTTATCAATGGAAATATATAAAAAATTCAATGTTTGTATCCCTGGTCGTACTTTTTTCTTTGTCTGTGGTGTAACGCTGTTTATTAAAAATCCGAAAGTATATTTTTCAGAATAGTTCCACTTTTGGTTTAAGATATAATTATGTATAAAGTAGTTTTTTAATGTCACTATCGAAGTGCTATAAACGATGTGTATGTTATGATGATAACATCTAAAAATTGTCCGTGGTGTAACTGTCCATGGTGTAACAATTTAAATTTGTTACACCATAGACAAAATCAGTAAATTGACTGTAAAGTTCAGAAAAATATTGACAATTTTAATTGCTTTTTAAAGCAGATAATTATGTGTTGCAAAAAGCATAATAATGTCCTTATATTTCATAATAAAACTAATAACTGTAATATAGCTGTTACACCATGGACAATTTCTTTAAGGAAATCGACCTGACTGTTAACACATTACTTCCTTTCTGTTTTTGCATATAGATATTGGGTAGCACTGAATACACCACATAAGTCTGCAATACCTTTTATCTTAAGTTTATTCCTAAATTTGATCAATTAGGTATATTAATGTGTTTGTCCATGGTGTAACATATCTGTCTGTGGTGTAACATATCTGTCCATGGTTTTATGATGTAATTGAAATAAAAACAGTCTTTACAATAGATATATCTTAAAGATAGCCTGCAGGAAATGCTACGTATATGAAAGGAAAAGGTAAACAAAACTGTTTTATTTGTGATATATACAATACAAAGTAGTAGAAAATGTTCCGATTTGATATTGGTGAATTGCTTCGCTATACAATTGCATGTGACTAATTCAATGTACAATTTCAGCAACATTTATTCAGATATGAGTATTTTCGTTACTATGTACTTGAAAATCAGCAGAATTCAGTTTGTTTAAAGAATTTATTGTTAAATTTCCTGATCAAAGACAATTTACTTAAGTGACTTTAAGTTTGAAGTTGATAAACGTATGAGCCAGTCTCCAGGAAAACCTGCTATTTTGACAAAAATATTGACTTTAAGATATTCCATAGTATTACAGGATAATGTTAAATAAGCAAATTGCAAAAGAAATTATGTTAATATCTTGAGTTTTAAGGAAGTTACAGCTGTTTTTGTAGAGTCCCTATTCGGAGCTTTTTGTGTGACGTCGCAAACGTCATTCAAATTATTCAGTTTTTTCGCATTACGTAATTGCGTTTTCTAAATCCTCGTATAATTTAAATTAGCCATTTATAGATATTTATATTGTTCATTGTTAAAATATTTCTACTTATCCGTTGTAATACACCATTACAGGTTAATTGTTTTGCATATTTTTATAAACAAACGTTTATTTTCTGTGTTGCGAAAAAGTTTAGTTTTTGTGCTATTGTGCTGAATGGATATTATTGAAAATTATATATTTGGAATCGTGTAGTTGTGGACTACTGAATGAGTTATTTGCAAGTGATTTTGTCTTTGCATAAGTTGAATATTAGTGAGTGAAAATTTTGATAAACTCGATTGAATTTTCCGATATTTGATGTGTATTACATGCTTGATTAACTGTACTCTGTATGTTTTGACAGTCGATTACCGGCCTATACATACCCGCTAGCAGTTTAAAAAACTACGGAAGCGAGTTTGTGCCATTAAATTATCGGTGAATAAATATTCCTTTAAGCATTTAACAGTTCTGTAGTTGATATACAACAGCCGCTAATATGGCTTCTCTTATTGGAACGCAGGACCATAATAATGACGCTGCTGAGTACGTCGATTCTATCATGGCGTCCCAACGAGTTACGAAAGTGGCTACGCCAGCAGTACCGAGTAATAGGAAGCGTAATCGATCGGAACCTAATCCCGCTGTAACGGCCTCGGAAACTACAGCAAAGAAAGCTCGTGTAACAGTTAATGCCAGACGGTCCTTGTATTCGAATACTCCCAAACCAGCGCCTAGAAACGTTAATACTACAACCGTCACGCGGGTATCCATTGAGGCGTTGTTTGCTGATTTAGCTTCGGATATTCATATGCAGTTTGGTGCAATAAACGAACGCATGGACAGATTGGAGGCTGGTTTAGAACAGAAAATAGCCAACAAAGTGGCACAGATTCTGGATAAACGCGTGACAACAGAAATTAACAAGATAAGAAAGGATGTGGACGACAAGTGTATGTCATTGAAAACTGATATTCAGGCTGAGTTGACTTCAGATATTGACAATATCAATGATAAGTTGAAAGTGCTGTCTGATAAGTTAGACTCGTCCAATCAACAAACGTCCAGACCAGATGTGTCACTGAATATTGTAGTTCGTGGACTCGCAGAATCGGCCAACGAAAATCCCATGAACAAGGTTAATGGCTTATTTCGGGACGGTTTGAAAATTGCGAATGTCACTTGTACCAAAGCCGAGAGGAAACAATCAAACGGGAATTCAAGGAAACCGGGTCTGATTATCGCCACCTTAAAATCGAATGAGGATAAAAGAAAGGTCATGACAACTAAGCGCAAATTGATGGACTCTCGTCAGTATAGTGATGTGTTTATTCACCATGACCAGACTGTAGCTGACAGAACTTCGTCTGGAAACTTCCGTGCAATTTTAAGTGCTATGAGGAATAGTGGCCTTGTTGTAAAAGGCAATAAGATTGTGAAATCAGAACACTCGGCGGGCAGTCGTCAGCAGTCCCGGACAGGCGATAGACAAGGGGATCGAGCCAATAACGGGAACAGGAACGATGACAGGCGTAACCAGGGTAATGGTGGTCAACAGAACGGCAACGGTGCGCACAGAAACAACAACGAGACGTGGAATACGGTCAGACGTGGGGGTAACAGTTTTGGTCGCAATGGGCGACGGGGTAACTACAGAGGCCGTAACTCTCGTGATTTATAGGTAAAAACCGGGTTTTGGAACGTTCGAGGTTGGAGTGCGAACCCTGACTCAGACAATTCTATTCTACGTTCTATGTGTATTATTGACAAACAGTTTGATATTTTAGCTATTGCGGAAACCCATTTATTAAACGATGACATTTTAAACGTTGATGGTTTTAGTTGGTATGGACATAACAGGAAGATTATCCACAGAAATGCACGTGCTGGATCTGGAGGAGTTGGTTTTTTAATTAGTAATGATCTTTTAAAATTGTATAATGTATCCATACTGAATAATTCTTCAGAGGGTATTTTGTGGTTGAAATTGTCTCATATGTATGAAAATGTTACGTTGTTACCATGTGTCTGCTATCTTCCACCCGAAAATTCTTCACGATCCTTTGATGTGAACGCTTTTTACGATAATTTACTTTCGGATATTTACCAGTACAAGAATGAAGGAAATATTTTTATATGTGGGGATTTAAATAGTAGATGTGGTGAGCTTAATGATTTTATTGCCGGTATAGATGATGTACCACCGCGTAGAATCATTGATTTTAGCACAAACTATTATGGTGAATTGTTCACTGATTTTTTGATTAATACTAATATGTGCATGTTAAATGGTAGAAATGGTGACTGTAATAATTTTACATCTGTTTCTGTGAAAGGTTTGTCTGTTGTGGATTATTGTATTGTACCTCATGAAAATTTGTCTTGTTTTAAGGATTTTGCAGTCACACTAACTTCTGATCTGATAAATAGCTGTGGTGATATAGAGGTGTTAGCACCAAGTAGTATACCTGACCACTCTTTATTGTCGTGGAATATTATTACTGGTGTTTGTAATACTAATGAAACATGTTCAGCTTTTAGAAACTTTGATAAGTTTGATTTAAGTAGCATAAATAATGATTTTATGGCTGATGATTCAGTATTGATTGAAATCAATCAGTTGATTCATAGGTTAGAACAAGGTTCAACTAATCAAGTTTCCATAGATACTGTCTATAACGAATGGTGTAGTATCGTTAAGGACAGTATGTATGCAAACATTCCGTATAAGAAGATTGGGAAATATAGTAATTTTCGGAAGCGCAGACCAGGCAAACCTTGGTGGAATGATAAATTAACTGAACTTTGGTCTAAGCAATGTACGGCTGAACGCAATTGGTTGAAATGTTGCAATAGAAATGAGAAAATTGTTTTGAAATCTGAATATGTACAAATGCGTAAATTGTTTGATAGGGAAGTTCAACGTTCAAAGCGACATCATTGGTATAATATGCAGTGTGAGTTATTAAAGGAGTGTGATGTGAATCCGAATAAATTTTGGCAATCCATCGGTAAGATATGTGTGAGACAGTCTAAAAGTAAATGCATACCAGAAGAAGTTGTACTTCAGGATGGTTCTGTTTCTACATGTATTAATGATGTACTTTCAAAATGGAAAAATGATTTTAGCTCTTTATTTGTTGACAATAATGTACATGCGGAATTGAATGTTGGTAATAATGAAAACAATTCTAATATGGCTTTTAATGATAATATATCCCTTGTAGAAGTTGCAAATGCTGTTTCCAAAGCTAAACTTGGTAAAGCTTGTGGGATTGATGAATTACCTGCGGAAGTGTTATGTAATGATACTGCTATATATTTTCTTCATGTATTATTTAACTTATGTTTCAAAAATAGCATTGTACCATCACTTTGGGGTCGATGTATAATTAATCCGATTCCAAAATCTTCCACACTAGATCCAAGGGATCCTCTTGCATACAGAGGAATTGCCCTTGCGTCGTCCGTTTATAAAATTTATTGTAGAATTCTAAATGACAGATTGAGTAAATGGTCAGAAAACAATGATATTGTGGTTGATGAACAAAACGGGTTCCGTAAAAATAGAGGAACTATTGATCAAATCTCCTCTTTAACTAGTATTGTTGAGACTCGTAATAAATTAAAATTATCCACATTTACAGCTTTTATTGATTTTAAAAAAGCTTATGATTACATTAATCGTTCGTTATTGTGGAATAGATTGGTAGATCTAGGAATCAATGGTAGAATGTTACAAGCTATTAAGTCTCTATACACGTCCGTTTCGTCTTGTGTACGAGTTAATTCCTACAACACTGACTGGTTTGATGTTAAATCCGGTTTAAGACAGGGTTGTATCCTGTCTCCTCTTTTGTTTAACCTTTTTATAAATGATTTGGCTATATATCTTAAGTCATTTAACATTGGAGTAAGTATAGGTAATGAAACGGTGTGTATTCAACTGTATGCTGATGATATTGTGATACTGGCAGAGAATGAACATGACTTGCAATTATTGTTAAGTGCATTGAATGATTGGTGTACACGAAATCAGATGTCTATAAATGTTAATAAGAGCAATGTAGTTCATTTTCGTACTCTGTCTACTCCAAGATCTATTGTTGTTTTCAAAGTTGGTGATAATGTACTAAACTATACTATGCAATATACATATTTAGGTCTTGTACTCCATGAACATTTAGATTATAGCATTACTGCAAAGATGGTTGCTCAGAGTGCTGGTCGCGCGCTGGGTCTTCTCATAGCCAAATGTAAGCTTATAGGAGGTGTTCCTTATAATGTTTTCACCAAATTATACGATACGGTTGTCTGGCCAGTTATCTCATACGGAGCGGCAATTTGGGGAAACAAAACTTTCTCATGCATAAATACTATACACAACAGGGCTATGAGGTTTTTTCTTGGTGTCGGAAAGTATACACCTAATGCAGCCGTGTCGGGTGATATGGGTTGGACTCCACCTTTTATCCGCCAGTGGAAAACCATTTCAACATTTTGGTCTCGTTTATCAACTACGAACTCATCGAGATTAAATAAGCGTATCGCACTCTGGGCAAACCAACAACCAATTAAGTGTAAAAACTGGTATTATATTGTTAAAAAGCAATTCTGTGATATTCACCTGAACCAGTTCTGTGATATTTCTGTGCCAATACCAAAGTCTTCATTTGTAATACAGGTTTCAGACAATCTTTTTACAAATATGTTAATGACTGGTATTCTAGTATAAACAGTATTACCGGTGTATCCGGCAGAGGCCGAAATAAACTTAGAACGTATTGTACTTTCAAACATAGTTACGAAGTTGAGAATTATTGTAATATACTATTGCCTTTAAGACATAGATCAGCCTTTTGTAAATTTAGATGTGGAGTTGCTCCAATACGCATTGAGACAGGGCGGTATGAAGGCTTGCCATTAACAGAACGCATTTGTCAAAATTGTCAAGTTTTAGAAGATGAAGCTCATGTTCTTTTAAGTTGTGATTTATACACAGATTTAAGAAATACCTTGTATGAACAGGTCGCAACTATTTGTCCTGATTTTTATTCTCTGAATGATTTAATGAAACTAAGGGTTCTTTTTACTGAGAAAAACGCTTTAAGAATTTGCGCCAAAACCTGTTTTATGATTTTACAAAGACGACATTTTTATCTGTGTAAATAATGTATTCATACTATCTTATTAATTATTGCCAGTTTTATTGACATCTAAGGGAATGTTGTTAATCAGTTCATCTACGGTCTGACCGGGGTGATAAATGATCTATTAATACTATTTTTTAATTAGCGCATTAGTGCCTCATTTACAAATCTCAGTTTCTTAAATTAAAAATTTAACTATATTTTAATTCAACGTATTAACAACATTCTCTTAGTTTTAATTTTGTATATAAATTAATGTTTTTTGTTTATAAATAGTGATATAGCACTGTTTATAGGACAGTTCATAGTACTAGCTAGTCATATAGTGATTTTATGATAATCAGATTATTTTAAGATTTGATAATTGTCTCTTATAATTCATAACTGAATGGTTATGTACATTTTATCTATTCTGCTTATGTCGTATGTTATATGTATGTACATAAATGAGACGAAATAAAGAATATATATATTCAAACGTTATTCTACGTAACTGAAATAATTATTTTATTATTACACCATTTGATCAATTCTTGACATGAACTGTTCAAACTAGTACCAAATTCAATTATTATGTTTTACTTTTCAAAATATATATCAAAATCGAAATTGATTGCATTCAGAGAAAGGCTACTTCTGTTTTAAACAACTAAATCCTCGTAAGAGTTTGGACAATAACGCTGAACAATTAAAACCATTGTATTTGATAACAACTTTTTGGGGAGGCTAAAAACCTGTGAATTTAGAAATTGACTCATCTACATGTACGTGCACCTCGGTATAAACGTACACATGTGTGAATGTACCTGTATTTAGTGACACCTACTTGGACGAGTTCCTGTACACATTCGTGTATATACATACGTGTCTCAATACATTCCATATTTGTTAAATAATCTCACTCAATCAGCATTCATTAATACGGAACCCTATAATGTATTTGTAATACAAATGTGCTATCTTATATATCATAAAACCGAAATAAACAAAAAATATCTAACTGCCTGCTAGCATTTAAATTAACATGATTTACAGAATCATGAATCTAATTTGACAACACCTAATTAGAGTTTGCAACAAAAACATCGGCAATAACTACAATTATAATAAATTCACAGACTCGTAAAATGTGATGAAAAATGACAACATGAAAATGATCTATGCGTCTGTTAATTAATCAAAAAGTTTAGTGAACTAAATTAAGATCTTGAAATATTTACTCGTTCACTTTCTATGTTTTATAAAATTTCATTATTCAAATATGTCTAGCTGGTTTGCAACCTGCACGTAGATTTTCTATCTGCTGTAATTTATATTGAAACAAACAGAGCCTGGCAATGAAGTGTATCTTTCGGTACATTATGTCATTGTGAAAAAGTGTTGCCCGCGTATTAGACTTTTGTCAGCATGAGTACGAATTATCGTACTTGTTCAGACCGGACCGGGGTACGGGTATTAGGTACATACCTAATGCTCATGTCTCTCGAGTGACAGTTGAACCAACGTGAGTTCAGGTACGAGACTCGTCCTAGCAAGACGTGTTTCATTGTTGCTGTATTGTGAGTTCTCCCTGTCCCTCCAACGTCCCGGCCTAGTATCAAGGGTTATCAGTATAAGATAAGTAGTATATGGTTTACTTGGCCTTTTGAGGCTGGGGCCATTCAGCTTGGGCATTCAACTTGCTGAAACAAGGTCATTCGGTTGGGGCTTTCAGCTTTTTTTATTGCTGCAACTATGTCATGTAGCTGAAACCATGGAATTCAGCCTTTTATTACTGTTATTCTTTAACTTTTAGGACTTCAGACAGCTAAAACATAGTATGTCAGTAGCTTTACGGTTGAAACTAGATCTTTATCTTGGGCATTCAGCTTTTTGGTTGCTGAAACTGCAGTTCAAACGCTGTATATTCAATATGTTATATGCAGACATTTGAATTTTTGCCTGGTAAATATCTTTTAAACACATTTACTATTGGGTGTACAGAAAAGTTTTCTTGGTAAAAGTCATTATTTATCGATTTATTATTTCATTTTTCCCTGAATCGTGTTGAAATGGATTTATAATTAATGAATTTTTTGTTATTCACATGACATGTGTGGAAATTATGTTTGGTTTTGCAGTACAAAAACATTTTGGTAAATTCGTAGGTTCTGGTAAAAATTGGTACAATGTGGGAACTTTGTGAAATCGTGGGTTTTGGTAAAAAGTAGGAAATTAAATTTGGTAAAATTGCGTATTTATCTCATTAATCGTGAAATATTTAATTTTGCGGCTGATCCAATAAACGCAATTCGCGAAAAATGTGTACCACCAAAGTTAATGATTTTACAGTTTTTTCAATAAAATATTGATAACAGATCATTTGCCTTTGCATTTGCACTGCCCTGCATCTGTATAAATTATGAACTTCAAACGCAAATCGTAATTAATGTGAATATAACGCGGTTGAAAAACGATTTTTCAATGCATCATTTGTAACAGGATTGTGGTGTTGTGCATAATTGATCCAATTACTTCGTGCACTAATTTACTGAGTTTGATGAAGTTTCTCGTACATCCGAACTTAATACGTTTCTTGGGATCCGGTTTGATGACGTTTTTCTACTACCGGTTTGATTGACGTTCCGGTAAAGCACCGATACACAGGTTCCTGTCGAAAAATTCCCAACACACAACCGAACGAGAAAATGATCCGCTCAATTCCTAGCTGTCAAAAACCTGTTTCGGTTAAGCACCGATACACAGCTTCCTGGCATCTTAAACCAGATACTTTACAGTCCACACGGTCAGATATAGCACAGGCCTAAGAAAGTATATCACAAAAAACAGAGTTTTGAAAATTCTCATCATTCGGTAATTACTATAAAAATTATATAAGATAACAGGTTGGAAACGCATTGTTTGGCCCCTGCATGATTCCACTACTTAACGCATCATCGGACCGGGAAACGGTTGCAATCGAGTCTAGATGTGAAATACTACACAAAACAATCAATATATCTACCATTTACCGTGTTTAAGTTACATTTTGGGCAATATCCGTATTCGAGTGGCTGTTTGCAACCGTTTCGCGGTGCAACCGTTTCCCTTTTCGATGAAGCGTTAAATAGTGGAATCATGAAGGGGCCACAAAAATGCGTTTGCAACCTGTTCTCTTATATATAGTAATGACCGGATGATAGGGAATTTCAAAAGTCTGTATTTTGTGATATAATTTCTTAGGCCTATGGATATAGCGGGAAATACTACGAATAGAATTTTAGAAATGTCAAATTCCCATGCCGGGATTGAACCCACGATTGACATCCCAGTGTATTACCACTCAACTAACGCCGCTATATTATGGTCTGAGCTATTTATTTTTTGCCGCTTAATTTCTTATTTGTGTCTCGTTTTCATTTCAATATTGCGAACACCCGAATTGCCTAATCCCGGACCAACTTCTGTTAAACCACATGTTTTAGTGTAGATTAAACATTTGAGTAGAATTGGGCTTATCACCACTTAGGTATTAAACTTTATAGCAGACATTTTGTTGACAATATTTTACATGTACATGCAACATATTGTTATCTGAAATTTCGATCGGTCCATGTTACCAATGACTTGCAAGTTGCGAAATGTCTGGATGGAGAATGGTTTTCTCGGATATTAAATTTAGCGGATATTAAATTTCGCTGATTATTGTCCTTTTGGAAATTTGGTGATTTCCTAAATTCGTGAGTTTAAACTATGGAAAGAAGTAACTTCTTGCTACGTATTTTTAAAGGGTAATTCTTCGTGGGGATTTAATTTCACGGACTAGTTCATCCCCGACTTTAACGACAACTGATTCGCCGCGAATATTAATAATTATATATGTGTTAACAAAGAATGTTTATCAAAATGTTTTAGTACACTTTCATATCTGTCGAAAAGTTATTTTAACAAACAGTATTGTATATTAACATGATTCTCGTTCGTTTTATTGTATTGTCATTACAATATTTGTAAAATGTGGTCACACGATCGAACGTCTAAAAACAGATTGCCGGATTTCGTTTAAAAACCACCACTGACAAATTAACCATAATCGTGTGAAAGCAAATATTTGAAATTGAATTTGTTTGAAGCAAAATAATTAGTAACATAACTTAATATGTTGTTCTTCATAGAAAACTAAACAATGATGGATTATCGACATCGCGTGCAATACTATTACTACTGACATTGCGTTATATGCATACAAGTAATTTTACGAGTCAAAACGATGTGACATATGAGTACACTCATGCATGTCTTAGACACTTGATAGTTGAAACACGAAAATCAAATGTTTAATGATGAAAAGGGCGAAGCGAGTACATTTTTTGTACTTTATAGTCATTAAGAGTTTACGTAATATTTTCTTACGAGTACTAACTTAGATTGTAACATCAAGCATTTTGATTCGCCAATACACTTTGCTACCAATGATCTGCCTACATCGGCTTTTTCATTAGCTCAAAATGTAGGTTAGGGTATGTATGCTAAATTGTGTTAAAAAGTGCGTTGACACATATTCATCTTAAAGTGAATGAAGCGAAATTTTTACAAACTTTCTTGATTTCTTAAAATTTAAGTTATAGTTAGCACATATTAAAATAAATTTTAATGATTAAAAAGGGCGGAGCGAATATAACATTCTTTATTCGGATTGGCTGATAGAAATTAGCGCCAACGCATGACGTCAAGTCTGGGAACAGAATATTTTAATGATTAAATTTTCATTTAACCGCAAAATTCGGTGTTTTCCTTGGATCATAATGTAGGTTATATTCCAAATGTAGGTTAGGGTATTTATTCGAAATAGTGTTAAACTTTCTTAATTTCTTAAAATGTTAGTTATAGTTAGAATATAACATTCTGCATTCGGATTGGACGATAGAAATTATCGCCAACGAATGACGACAAGTCTGTTATTAAGAAAAAAAATTAATGATTAAATTTTCATTTAACCACCAAAATTCAGCGTTTTCATTGGCTCATAATGTAGGTTATATTCTAAAGTTAATTAAAAAAATCGATAAAAAAAAAACTGCCGTATGAAATATTCGCGATGCAAGATAACGTTGGCTTAAAATGAGAAGGTCATAAGGGCGACTTGCGACCTTATAAGACTCATGCATATTTGAAATCTACAGCACAAGACGCTTCTTATTAGTATATTTTCATGAAATTGGAACTGGTCATGTTGACCAACTGAAGTTGGAAAAGCTTGTTTTTCCAAAAGTAAAGAGTTTTTTATAACAAAGTACATTCCGCTATCTAGTACTCTCACAAGCACTTTAAAATATAAGTCAATATATCAGTAGTTTGTATTGAAAGGCGCCCCCCCCCCATAATTAAATGTTTGCCTAATTTAGATGAAGTTTTCCATCATCGTAAAATTTAAAATACGTAGATATCGTCTCGACACTGTGTTCTCAGACTGAATATTCGTTTTTAAACAATGAATCAATCTGGTGAATTCTGTGCGTTCTGAGATAATCATTTGTTTATAAACAAGAAATGTTTTGCTACAAGCTCAAGCAAAATTGTTTCCTTATTTTGTAATGCTTCTTACTAAAAAAGATTATATTAAGTCAGACAGGGAAGGCAGCACTCAACCCAACCAGCCGAGCACAGAAAACATAAAAACACACAAAACTCAATGCCCAATTGAACCAACCGAGCACAGGAAACATAAAACACATAAAGACACAAAGCCCAACTAAACAAGCTACGGTCCGCCCAAGTCCAAGCTGTCGAAAAGTATAATAAATTATAAGAAGCTGAATGACCCAGTTTCCACAGCAAAGTTTAAAAGCTGAATAGAAAAGATTCAGCAAACGAAAGGCAGAATGCCTACGCTGATTGACCTAGTTACAACAGTAAAACTGCTGAACTACAAAGTTTTAGCAGCCTTTAGTCTCAAAAGTTAAGTAACAGTATTAAAACGTTGAAAGGCCCGATTTCAGCAACAAAATATCTGAAAGCTATAGCCGCGTCTTGCACAAATGCCTGAATTCTGAGAGTAAATGGGTCCAGTAAGGGCTATTTAACATAGAAAAGACAAAGTCAAAAATCAATATAAAAGCTGGTACAAATTTTATCTAACCAGGCCCCAATCTCCCGAAGCATCTCAAAGAAAATCTCAGCTCAAATTGAGATTACGTTCAAATGAGAATCTAAGTTTAAGACAAATCCAAAGTTTGAGCCCTTGAAATGTTGCTGATATAATGTTCTGAACAATGTTTTCCTTTTGTTGATAACAATTTTGATTCTGACAATCGACCAAATTTGAGCTGAGATTTATCTCAAATTGAGATTTTTCGGGAGATCGGGGCCAGTTCTTTTTCTAGTTCTTAGCTCTTTAAACATTCGCATGATAACATATTTTCAAAGAATGACAGATTAAAAATAAATTGCGAGCGTACTAGTTAACCAAGAATGAAATATAAATTACCTTTTACAAGACTATTTTGACGGAAAACTATGAATTTGGTCTGAATTATTTGGGGGGGGGGGGGGGGCAAAGTACACCAAAAAGACTCATTAACAGTCATGTTGGTACTATTAATGTGAAATGTTCCCATTAAGGTAATACTTTAATATTTTAATTAGTTGACGTCATCAATGCGTGCGTTCCGCTGGGTATTCGTGCTGCTGTAACAAGCAAAGTCACACGATTGTAGAGCACATGACGTACTTTGTAACAAAAACAACATTTTATCGAAAAACATAATATTGAACGTAAAAGTGGGCGTTAAATTATTTCATTGATAACGTCTTGTTTCAAGTGTTTGTGGTTTTAATGTACAGATTCATTCATCACACCGGACGTTAACTACACTATTAATATAAGATCAGGAAAATAGATGACTCTAAAATTGAACATAGTATTATATCATGAGCCAATTACACAACAATTTGTCTGATGTTACGAGAACTTGACAAATAAAACACATAATAGGGAATCACGTCATTGATTATGTATACGTGTTCATGTATGTATCATAAATAAAATTAGACTAGTATACTTAACGGATTTGAAAAAAGTTAAATGACTGTGTGGTGTAATAAATTATCAGCCTATTTTTAGTACATTTACCCAGCATTAATCTTACGTTCACATAGAATACATTAACACATTAAGATCCGTTTAACCGATTTATATTCGCTTAGATAAAGTCCTTAATAGGAAATCTGTTTACGGAAGTTCCTAGCGGTTAAAAACGTTTCCGAGAGTGTTAATTCGACGAGCAAATACGTGCCTACATGTGTACCTGTGTTTATACATACCTGTCTGTACGTGTACCTTTGTATATACGTACCTGTCTATACGTGTACCTGTGTATATACGTACCTGTCTGTACGTGTACCTGTGTATATACGTGCCTGCTTGTACGTGTATCTGTGTATATACATACCTGCCTGTACGTGTACCTGTGTATATACATACCTGTCTGTACGTGTACCTGTGTATATACGTGCCTGCCTGTACGTGTACCTGTGTTTATACATACCTGTCTGTACGTGTACCTGTGTATATTCATACCTGTCTGTACGTGTACCTGTGTATATACGTGCCTGCCTGTACGTGTACCTGTGTTTATACATACCTGTCTGTACGTGTACTTGTGTATATACATACCTACCTGTACGTGTACCTGTGTATATACGTGCCTGCCTGTACGTGTACCTGTGTATATACGTGCCTGCCTGTACGTGTACCTGTGTATATACATACCTACCTGTACGTGTACCTGTGTATATACATACCTACCTGTACGTGTACCTGTGTATATACGTGCCTGCCTGTACGTGTACCTGTGTATATACGTGCCTGCCTGTACGTGTACCTGTGTATGTACATACCTACCTGTACGTGTACCTGTGTATATACGTGCCTGCCTGTACGTGTACCTGTGTATATACATACCTGTCTGTGCGTGTACCTGTGTATATACATACCTGTCTGTACGTGTACCTGTGTATATACGTGCCTGCCTGTACGTGTACCTGTGTATATACATACCTACCTGTACGTGTACCTGTGTATATACGTGCCTGCCTGTACGTGTACCTGTGTATATACATACCTGTCTGTGCGTGTACCTGTGTATATACATACCTGTCTGTACGTGTACCTGTGTATATACATACCTGACCGTACGTGTACCTGTGTATATACATACCTGCCTGTACGTGTACCTGTGTATATACATACCTGCCTGTACGTGTACCTGTGTATATACATACCTGCCTGTACGTGTACTTGTGTATATACATACATGACTGTACGTGTACTTGTGTATATACGTACCTGACTGTACGTGTCCTTGTGCATATATGTACATGTCTGTACGTGTCCGTGTGTATATATATACCTGTCCGCTCGTGTACATGTGCGTGTACTTGTATCTGAGTATAGATGAGTCAATTTCAAAATTCGCAGGTTTTCTTGTCCTGATTGTTTAACATACACATTAGTAAAACATTCATTATATAAAGCAATATATACTGTATTTATAGTAACACTGCAAAACTAAATGATTTGTCATCATTAAATTATTGTATTTGTGTTTTTTCGGCCTACAACAGGGAAAAATGAATGTCCCCTTATATTTCATAATAAAACTAATGAATGTAATATAGCTGTTACACCATGGACAATTTCTTTAAGGAAATCGACCTGACTGTTAACACAATAGTCATGACATCCTTTCTGTTTTTTATAGAGATATTGGGTAGCACTGAATACAACACACAAGTCTGCAATACCTTTTATCTTAAGTTTATTCCTACATTTGATCAATTAGGTGTATTAATGTGTTTGTCCATGGTGTAACATATCTGTCTTTGGTGTAACATATCTGTCCGTGGTGTAACAATGTCCGTGGTGTAACAATGTAAATCAGGTTTTATGATGTAATTGAAATAAAAACAGTCTTTACAATAGATGTATCTTAAAGATAGCCTGCAGGAAATGTTACATATATGAAAGAAAAAGGTAAACAAAACTGTTTTATTTGTAATATATACAATACAAAGTAGTAGAAAATGTTCAGATCTGATATTGGTGAATTGTTTTGTGACTCATTCAATTTACAATTTCAGCAACATTTATTCAGATATGAGTGTTTTCGTTACTATGTACTTGAAAATCAGCAGAATTCTGTTTGTTTAAAGAATTTATTGTGACATTTCCTGATCGTTACAACAAAGACAATTTACTTAAGTGACTTTAAGTTTGAAGTTAATAAACATATGAGCCAGTCTCCAGGAAAACCTGCTATTTCGACAAAAATATTGACTTTAAGATATTCCATAGTATTACAGGATAATGTTAAATAAGCAAATTGCAAAAGAAACTATGTTAATATCTTGAGTTTTAAGAAGTTACAGCTGTTTTTGTAGAGTCCCTATTCGGAGCTTTTTTTGTGACGTCGCAAACGTCATTCAAAAGTTATTCGACGTAACTGAAATAATTATTTCATTATTACACCATTTGATCAATTCCTGACATAAACTGTTCAAAATAGTACCAAATTCTATAATTATGTTTCACTTTTCAAAATATATATCAAAATCGAAATTGCATGCATTCAGAGAAAGGCTACTTCTGTTTAACTAAATCCTCGTAAGAGTATGGACAATAACGTTGAACAATTAAAACCATTGTATTTGATAACAACTTTTTGGGGAGGCTAAAAACCTGCGAATTTTGAAATTGACTCATCTACATATACGTGTACCTCGGTATAAACGTACACATGTGTGAATGTACGTGTATTTTGTGACACCTACTTGAACGAGTTCCTGTACACATACGTGTATATACATACGTGTCTCAATACATTCCATATTTGTTAAATAATCTCACTCAATCAGCATTCATTAATACGGAACCCTATGATGTATTTGTAATACAAATGTGCTATCTTATTTATCATAAAACCGAAATAAACAAAAAATATCTAACTGCCTGCTAGCATTTAAATTAACATGATTTACAGAATCATGAGTCTAATTTGACAACACCTAATTAGAGCTTGCAACAAAAACATCGGCAATAACTACAATTATAATAAATTCACAGACTCGTAAAATGTGATGAAAAATGACAACATGAAAATGATCTATGCGTCTGTTAATTAATCAAAAAGTTTAGTGAACTAAATTAAGATCTTGAAATATTTACTCGTTCACTTTCTATGTTTTATAAAATTTCATTATTCAAATATGTCTAGCTGGTTTGCAACCTGCACGTAGATTTTCTATCTGCTGTAATTTATATTGAAACAAACAGAGCCTGGCAATGAAGTGTATCTTTCGGTACATTACGTCATTGTGAAAAAGTGTTGCCCGCGTATAAGACTTTTGTCAGCATGAGTACGAATTATCGTACTTGTTCAGACCGGACCGGGGTACGGGTATTAGGTACATACCTAATGCTCATGTCTCTCGAGTGAACGAACGTGACTTCAGGTACGAGACTCGTCCTAGCAAGACGTGTTTCATTGCTGCTGTATTGTGAGTTCTCTCTGTCCCTCCAACGTCCCGGCCTAGTACCAAGGGTTATCTGTATAAGATAAGTAGTATATGGTTTACTTGGCTTTTTGAGGCTGGGGCCATTCAGCTTGGGCATTCAACTTGCTGAAACTAGGTCATTCGGTTGGGGCTTTCAGCTTTTTTATTGCTGCAACTATGTCATGTAGCTGAAACCATGGAATTCAGCCTTTTATTACTGTTATTCTTTACATTTTAAGGACTTCAGACAGCTAAAACATGGTATTTCAGTAGGTTTTACGGTTAAAACTAGATCGTTATCTTGGCTTTTTGGTTGCTGAAACTGCAGTTCATTCGGGTTTTTGACAGCTAGGACTTGGGAAGATCATTTTCTCGTTCGGTTGTGTGTTGGGCATTTTAATGTTTCCTGTGCTCGGCTAGTTATGTTGAGTGCTGACTTTCCTGTCCCACTTAGTATTATATTTTAATGAACATACTGTTAATTGTTTATGTTCGTCAGCAAAAACATACTGAAAATAATACATAGTGACTGAGGTCTAGAAGTCGCAAAATAAACGCTGTATATTCAATATGTTATAAGCAGGCGTTTCAATTTCTGCCTGGTAAATATCTTTAAAACACATTTACTATTGGGCGTACAGAAAACTTTTCTTGGTAAAAGTCATTATTTATCGATTTATCATTTCATTTTTCCCTGAATCGTTTTGAAATGGATTTTAATTATTTAATGCTGTTTCTTATTCACATGACATACATGTATGGAACTATTGTTTGGTTTTGCGTATTTGTCTCATTAATCGTGAAATATTTAATTTTGCGGCTGATCCAATAGACGCAATTCGCGAACAATATGAACCACCAAAGTTAATGATTTACAGTTTTTCAATAAAATATTGATAACAGATCATTTGCCTTTTCATTTGCACTGCCCCGCATCAGTATAAATTATGAACTTCAAACGCAAATCGTAATTAATGTGAATATAACGCGGTTGAAAAACGATTTTTCAATGCATCATTTGTAACAGGATTGTGTTTTGTTTATAATTGATCCAATTACTTCGTGCACTAATTTACTGAGTTTGATGAAGTTTCTCGTACATCCGAACTTAATACGTTTCTTGGGATCCGGTTTGTTGACGTTTTTCGCACATCCGGTTTGATTGACGTTTCGGTAAAACCCCGATACACAGCTTCCTGGCACATTAAACCAGATACTTTACAATTCACACGGTCAGATATAGCACAGGCCTTAGAAATTGTATCACAAAATATATACATAGTTTTGAAAATCCCCATCATTATAAGAGAACAGGTTGGAAACGCATTATTTGGCCCCTGCCTGATTCCACTATTTAACGCATCATCGGACAGGGAAACGGTTTGCACTCGAGTCTAGATGTGAAATTCTACACAAAACAATCAATATATCTACCATTTACCGTGTTTAAGTTACATTGTAGGCAATATCCGTATTCGAGTGGCCGTTTGCAATCGTTTCGCGGTGCAACCGTTCCCGGTCCGATAATGAACAGTTCTGTTCTGTTCTGTTCTATTCTGTTCTTTAACATGTTATTGTATTGTCATTACAATGCTTGCAAAATACACGAGCGTCTAAAAATAGATAACCGGATTTCTTTTAAACCCCCCCCCCCCCCCTGACAAATTTACGATTCATGATCATGTGAATAAAAGAACTTGCAATCGATGTAGTTTAAAGCAAACGCCCTACAAAAGACATTAGTAACACGACTAATGTGGTACATAACTTTACTTTAAAAACTAAACAATGATGGATTCATTGGATTGTCGACATTGCGTGCAATACCATTACTACTAACATTGCGTAATGAGAATACCAGTAATTTTATGAGTCAAAGGAGGTGACATACGAGTACAGTCATGTATTTCTTAGAAAAGTACGAAATAGTTAGAACATACTAGTATTAAGTAAAGTTTTAATGATAAAAAAATGCAGAGCGAGTCCTTGATGGTCATTAGATTTTATGTAATAATTATGTTATAATCAACTTAGAATGTAACATCAAGCATTTTGATTGGCTGATAGACTTTGGCACCAATACCCTGCCTAGATCGGCGTGTTCATTGGCTAAAATGTAGGTTAGGTTCTATGTTCTAAATTGTGTTAAAAAGTGTGTTGACACGATTATATTGAAACGTTGAGCAAATTCTGGAGTTTGTCTTGTTTTACTTTATTTATGGACACGATTATATTGATGTATACTAATGTATATTAATCTTAAAGTAGATGAAAGGACATTTTTACAAACTTTCTTAATTTCTTAAAATTTGGAGTTAATTGTATATTGATTACCAGTAATAAATCGGATAGTTTTTTTCAGGGGGGGGGGGGGGTAATTTTATTTTCCTTGTCAATAGGTAGATGTAGTACTACCTTACAACAGGTAAACGAATCATACTAAATTACTATAATAAACATAATTAGTTCAGTAATATACATACATACATATATACATACAGGCATACAAGTATTGCAACATACATACATGCATACAAGTATTGCAACATACATACATACATACAAGTATTGCATAACAAAAATCCCCTTTTGTGTTTTTTTTATTTTTGGTGGGTACAGGTACTTTTTTATGTTTCAATTCTGTCGGTGGTTCCTTTCTTTTATATATGATAATACAAGCTATAGTTTTCTCTGGACTAAAAGTGCAGTACATTTAAAATAATTTTGTTTGATTTTTTAATTATTAGAAAATCCAAACTATTCAATTTAACCGCAATTTTGCTCAATTTAGGGTCGGATTGATTTCTTGAACTTTACAGTTGTAAATATATATTTTAAAGTATGTGAACATAAGGTTAAGTACAGCTTGCTTGTGATCTCTGATTCCTAATATAAAACTTTCACAATTGAGAAATGTTTTTATCACTTCATGATACATATCGGACATGTATGCATGATTGTGCTCTTAGATTGGACAAAGGCCTATAGAGTATCACGAGTTGTCAATTGCTATGAACTTATATTTTAGTCTTGGGGTGGTATTCAATATTGATCTTACTTGTCATTCATATAGAGATCACATAGTCACATTAGTAAAACCATCGGAACCTGGAACTTTGCCGAGTGTCAAACAATTTACAATTTAAATGAGGTTGGTATGTCATGCCCTGGGTGGAACTCTAAACCTCCTGTAGTCGAAGCGAACACTCTACCACTAGCCTATCGAGGTGCCCTGGGTCGAACCCTAAACCTCCCTACTAGCCTATCGAGGTGCCCTGGGTCGAACTCTTAACCTCCATACTAGGCTATCGAGGTGCCCTGGGTCGAACCCTTAACCTTCCTACTAGGCTATCGAGGTGCCCTTTGTCGAACCCTAAACCTCCCTACTAAGCTATCGAGGTGCCCTGTGTCGAACCCTAAACCTCCCTACTAGGCTATCGAGGTGCCCTGGGTCGAAATCTAAACCTACCGTAGTCGAAGCAAACATTCTACCACAAAGCTATCGAGGTTGTTGCACGTTTGTCTGTCAGTCTGTATACTACAGCTGTCGTACGAAATATTAGCGACACAAGATAACGCTGGCTTGAATGAGAAGTAAGTGCGACTTACGACCTTATAAGTCTCATGCATATTTTAAATCTACACCAGAAGACGCTTCTTATGAGTCTATTTTCATGAAATCGGAACTGGTCATGTTGACCAAACTGAAGTTTAAAAAGCTGGTTTTCCATAAGTTAAGAGTAGCGTTTAGACAGTTTTTTCTCGTTTCTCAAAATATCGATTTTGTACTTACGACTTTCTCATTTTGCGATAAATACAACCTCGCAAACCAAATTCTCAAAATGTCTACATTTACAAAATCTGCATGATCAGCATTATCATTATCATCATCTGGGGCAAAGATCTATAAAATAATAATATGTGCTTAGATCTTTGTCTGGGTCAATGCCTTTAAAACGTCAAATACTATGTGGTGGAGACCAACTCTTCACTTGACTACGAGGGGATATTCGAAAAGAAATGTAATTTCATGTATATCTTTGTATTTCCGGGGATTTCGTGGTTCAAACTTGGCATGTGTACCAATCAAAGTATTGTTTCAGTTGGTTAAAATTTGGTTGAATTCCATTCATTATTGTGGTCATAGTGTATGTTTAATAAACACTTACTAATTTGTACTAAGCTAAACAACGTTCGAAAAACGTATCGTCAAACTGACTTAAATGATGCCGTATATCAAAGAAAGGTTTAAACTCAATTTAAGTCATAAATGTATACAAGATGAACTGTTTGAGATTATCACATAACCTGCGGTTCAGGAGTGCCGTAAAGCCGTGCCGTAAATATCGTTCGGCACTCCCAGACTGTGCAATAAATATTTAAATTAGCTTGACGTGACGTTAGCCAATCCATGCATTGATCCGTCACTGACGTCAGGATAATATCAACGTCGTCATGACGTCGCGCTCATTGTACCGCTAAATTTTGGCTGAAACATATGCAGCGCACATCATCCTTCTGAATAATATTGAGCGTTTTCTAAGGTTATGTGATAAATAAAATCTTGCATTCGTCCTCATTACATACGAGTTTTAGTAAACTCGTCGACAAAAACAATATGACACTCGGCAAAGCCTCGTGTAATATCATTTTGTCCACTCGTTTAATAAAACTCGTATGTAATGAGCACTCATGCAAGATCCTCTATTTAAGGGACACCGTAAGGTGCCTTTTAGCGTTGTAACACTTCCATAACACGTTTCAAAGTATGGCAATAGCATCTGAAAGACAACAACACTAGTGGTTAACTGAAAACAACACTAGTGGTTAACTGAAAACAACACTAGTGGTTAACTGAAAACAACACTAGTGGTTAACTGAAAACAACACTAGTGGTTAACTGAAAACAACACTAGTAGTTAACTGAAAACAACACTAGTAGTTAACTGAAAACAACACTAGTAGTTAACTGAAAACAACACTAGTGGTTAACTGAAAACAACACTAGTAGTTAACTGAAAACAACACTAGTAGTTAACTGAAAACAACACTAGTAGTTAACTGAAAACAACACTAGTGGTTAACTGAAAACAACACTAGTAGTTAACTGAAAACAACACTAGTAGTTAACTGAAAACAACACTAGTGGTTAACTGAAAACAACACTAGTAGTTAACTGAAAACAACACTAGTGGTTAACTGAAAACAACACTAGTGGTTAACTGAAAACAACAACAATCAAACAAAACATTGATAAAAAGTAGGTTATTCGACTCAAAGCTGCAATAGTGACTGTTGAACTGTTAGCTGCAGGTACATGCCCGAGTTTATCCCAAGGTCACCTCATTTGGAAGACAATACTTGAAGTTAACAACATCTGTACCCACTGGGTACCATGCTCATTATGTGGTGACCAAAACGTCATCTTATTCTAAATGACAGGAAAATATTAAAGTCATACCTCAGAACTTTCAGAATAGGTTTTAACGTTGTATAACAAATCGTGAAACACGTGCTTACTATCATTAACCAAGAATGAAGAAATGTCACATATGTGCTCCCAGAAATTCTAAGACACCCGTAATTATAAAACACACACAGTCAGTGATGAAAATGATATATTTAAATTTCTTCACCCACAAAGGTCCTGTAATTCAAAAACCTGAACCAATAGGCAAATATGTTACAAGAAAGTTCTATAGATATTTTGTGCAGGAAAAACTTCTGACATATTTCATAAAAACGTCGAAATGTTAATGGAATAGACCATATGTACCTTTTTCGCAGAGGGCTTTTACTGTAAACTAGTTTTTGAACGAAAAACGCATGATAAAGCTTTATAACCAAGTATATTCTGTAGACCTAGTCTTATGCGACTAATTTTAAGTTCCTATACTTTAATCGCATTCAGCAGACAATAGGTATGTTTCTAGGAAACACATGCGGTCGGTCAAATTACATTACATGAGTGTAGTACCTTTAATCTTGAATTTAAAAGTTAAATAAGTGTTCAAGGTGTGAAGGTTTTCTGTGAGTTTTCTTGTAAATGGTTCTGTCAATAAAAAGTTATTGAGAAAATTGCATTTCTTTTCGAATACCCCTCGTTTGTTATGTTTCCAGTAATTAATGCAGACAGTTATTCAAAATCTATCAAGTTTTTTGTAAGTACAATACATTATAATTAAATGTCGTTACGTCTCATTTCATGACTGAATTTAGCCTACAAGTCATTCACACGTTTTTCTTATATAAACTTCAACTATTTGTGTTATGCGGAGATAAAGTCCGCATAAATTAGCATGGTCCTATTTCTGTATGCATAAATATATTACAGTCAAACTCCTTGAGTAGAATACTAATTACATTATATATCAATTTCCGTATTCGACAGGGAATTTTCCATTCAGCAAGTATAGTACGTAGCTGATATATTAAGCCCGTTGCCTAACTAAGGCGCTACCGAGCGCTTTTCGAAAGCGCTTTACTACGTCTATGCAACCACACGCTACCAGCGAGCAGTGACCGTTTCTGAGCACACTGTCTGCTGCTAAATTTTGACTGATGCTTCATTTGATGCATTCGGAATGCCTTGTCATAATGACGTCTTTTTCTAGGTAACTGTAAAGCCCTATGGACAGGTACCAAGACAGGTTGCAACAAAACATGGACTTCTTAGTCCCTTTTTATTCTCATACTGTGTCAAACCAAAAATGCCAAAATACAGACATTCTGTTATCACAGAGTTTAGAATGCAGCTCAAACATTTGAGTGGGGTAGGGCTTATCCGTACAAGACATCAAATTTTAAAGTAATCTCGTTAACAATAGAGCCGCTATGACATTATGTTTTATGAAATTCCATCAGTCCTTCTTATTCAATTTGCAAAATATTCATAAGGAACATATGTTGACCCTGATCAAATTTTAAGTAGTACACAAATCAATATTAATCCTATTGGAAAATAATTATTTAGAAAAGACAGAGCGACATCCACTTTAGAATCGAAATCCAGACTAAATAATTATATAAATTCCGAAAAGTCCTGTGGATTGAAAGCCCCGGTGCTTTATCACTTAGCTATCGCCGCTGTGTATCTCATACTTCCGGCCATATTAGGTATTTTTCAAGAGATAAAAAAAGAGATGATCCCCTATTAGGGATACTTTACAACAATATTAGATGAGATAAGTTTACAGCATTTTCATAAAATGGGTTAAACTTGGTTTTTTTAACTTAAACATTTTCCATTTATGTACAAAGTTTGAATATCAAAGGAACGCTACATTCGGATGTGTTTGTAAATTATCGTACGAACATAGATACACAATGAGCTAGACGTCTAGTGATCTGGTAGTTGTTATAGACATAACATTATGTCTGAATATAACACGTGTTACCAAATCTGTATTGTAGAATCTTGTCCACTTTTCTAGGCGTTTGGACACGCCTTTCTCTATTTGTCTGTCTATCTAGATCTATATTCAGCGATTTAGACACGGATTATTGTTCTAAAGGCCAGAAAACAGTTCTTAGATTATCATCTCATTCTTAAAGGAAATTGTTTCAAATTATAAGAGTCAAATTTATCTTGAGTGTACCCTTTATAGAGAGAAGGTTGTGCAGTGGCCATCTTTAGTCGCAACGGATATGACGTCACAGGAACGGGTATCCGTGTTTGCTGCGACAACTGTAGACAAACTGGATACCAGCTTTCAAAACGTCATATCCGTTGCTCAAAACAAGGCCGCTGCACCCCTTCTCTATACATAGGGTACACTCACATAATTTTGACTCAAATAATTTAAACTCATATGCCTATGTTCATTCCCTTCATATCGCTTGAGGATTTTGCAGCAAGCAGACACGTACTACTTCTTGTATGTATTCGTAATATACAGCGGCGTTAGCTCAGTGGTAAAGCACTAGGGATTAAATGGTTCAATCCCTGGCATGGTAACTGGACTTGTCGAAATTGACCGTGTGTACTGCAAAATATCTTGGTAAAGGTGCCAGGAAGCTGTGACCGTGTGAACTGCAAAGTATCTTGGTAAAGGTGCCAGGAAGCTGTGACCGTGTGTACTGCAAAGTATCTTGGTAAAGGTGCCAGGAAGCTGTGACCGTGTGTACAGCAAAGTATCTTGGTAAAGGTACCAGGAAGCTGTGTATCGGTGCTTTACACCGGGCACATTAATAAACCACATTGTCTATTCGAAATAAGAGCTAGGCGCACTTCTGCAGCGCCGGACATGTCTGTATCTAATGTATCTCTCTCCCTTCAGGGGCAATCTCACAGTCTGTCGCTCTGGTCAGAACATGCTGTATCTGCACTTGAAGAGGATGCAATTGCACCCTTTTGGCTGCAACACTATATGCAAAGTGCCTTAAACGTGTACACGTTCGCATTAAAAAGGCTCTATATAAATGTGGTATATTATAAGTGTATGATGGACTTTTGATGCGTTCTGGCTATGGATTCACCCCAGCACGAGTAACGTGCGTGTATTCTACTGCCAACTAACAAGGTGCGAGTACGGTCATTGAAATCGCACGTACATTTTACGTTCGTACATTTTACGTTGTGAGCACGTACATTTTACGTTCGTACATTTTACGTTGTGAGCACGTACATTTTACGTTCGTACATTTTACGCTGTGAGCACGTACATTTTACGTTCGTACATTTTACGTTGTGAGCACGTACATTTTACGTTCGTACATTTTACGTTGTGAGCACGTACATTTTACGTTCGTACATTTTACGTTGTGAGCACGTACATTTTACGTTCGTACATTTTACGTTGTGAGCACGTACATTTTACGTTCGTACATTTTACGTTATGAGCACGTACATTTTACGTTCGTACATTTTACGTTGTGAGCACGTACATTTTACGTTCGTACATTTTACGCTGTGAGCACGTACATTTTACGTTCGTAAATTTTACGTTGTGAGCACGTACATTTTACGTTCGTACATTTTACGTTGTGAGCACGTACATTTTACGTTCGTAGATTTTACGTTGCTTAAAACTTGTGCAACGTACGTCGCACGCTGCCTCTCACGGTCAGACGCATCCGTGTGCGTGCGACGTGCGTTTGCGTAAACCCATAACACGTTTTCGGAAGAACGTCATACTTTTTTTTAAAAATGTACCGGCCGTATAGTGCCCCCCCCCCCCCCCAACAAAAGACGTACGGTACGTGCTAAAAAGCACACACGTTTGGTTGTGACTTGGCCTTCAGATAAAATAAATAAATTCGTAGACTGGGCTCAAAATTTGAATACATGCGCCCAATGCCACAGAGAAATGCTTTTACATCGCATAATCTACATCGTTTCAGTTAGCACAAGTATCCTTATAAGGACAATAAACTGCCTGAAAGCTCACAATTTTTCATACAATTCAGTCCTAAAAGCCGAGTCATCGGTGCGTGAGAATAGCAATGACGTGAAAATTTTGAATATAAGGTTAGACACAAATAAATCTTACGGCATGTTACCAACATTAAAGACTCAATGATTATCTTCAATGTGCCTCCGTAGCTCAGTGGTTAGCGCGCTTGTCCTCTTATCTGGCGACCCGGGTTCAAATACTAGTTGAGGCACTCATATGCATGCCATATTTCAGCAGAAAGCTGGCTGGCAAATAAAGGCTATGTTCGGCATTTAAGAAAAAAATAAATTATGCACTTAGAGCATTTAATACACTGTATGACACAAAGCATTTTTTAATGATACGTGCAAACATACTAAGTCATACAAACAGTAAGCCATCTCGATGGGGGGCATAAAACAGACAATAAGACATCATGGCCTTTTATTCAAAATGTCTAACAACGTTGTAGTCCAATGTAGTTACCGTCTCAGCAGGAACACATCAAAGGCTGGGTTCCGAGAATATACAGCAAGTCGTGGTTGTTCTTATCCTGCTGAAGCAAGATGTCCACATCACGATTACTCAACATCGTACAAGTATTATCACTGCAACCTTGTGTTGTTTTTTCATGTAATAACCCCTGTGGTGTAATCCGCAACACAGCGATTATGCATCTGAGCGTTATTTATGTTCCCTGAAAAAAACAGGCGAGTTTGGCCATTTTAAAGCGCCATGTGGTTTCTTCAAGGTCATTGTCGGTTTTGTTTATTTATAAAAAAATGAATAAATACATTTGTAAATGGCTGTCAAAAATGATATTTAACACATTTATTATTTCATATAAAATATTGAAATCTGATGTGAATAAGACCACGTGACTGCCTATTACATGAATGTCCGTATGTAATAACAATCTTAATTATGATAACAGGTGTTTTTATCTTGGTTGAACATTTCCTAAACGGGATTATATCAAAGAAATACGCAATGAAGTTCTCGTGTTAGTTTTAAGCGTTCTGCACCGATTTGTTTCAACTATTCATCAGTAATATGCGGCTGTGCAGTTCTCATTCATATGACCCCGCTCGTTCCGGGATAAAGTCTAGTGCTCTGCTAAATTGCACTGAAATTAGAAGGCCAAACGTCGAGTATTAGTCTGAACACTTATAGAACAACGATAGCAAATACCAAAACAACAATAAAAGAAGACATCACTGATGTACCAATTCAGGTGAAAAAAGAAACAGAGAACGACCGAAAGAGACGTGGCCAAGGACAAACAGCGGATTTAGCTCAGTGGTAACGCACTGGACTGTCAATCCAGAGGTCGTGGATTCAATCCCTGGCATCGGAGCTTGCCATTTCTGAAACATTAATAATATTTCCCTCTATATCTGGCCGTGTGGTCTGCAAAGTATCTGGGTAAAGGTGCCAGGAAGCTGTGTATCGGTGCTATACGCCGGGCACATTAAAGAACCAGGCTGTCTATTCGAAGTAAGAGCTAGGCGCACTTCTGCGGCGCCGGACATACAGGCATATTGCGTTAAATATAAAGATTTTCGGCGATCAAATCGTGCAATTTAGATTTGTTTTGGTATTACACCTCGTACATCTTCGTGATACTCTCCGCTTACGAAATCATACAGCCGGGATTTTAAATATAGACAATATATCAGCTGTTAAATTATGCTAATTTAAAGGTCGAAATTCGTGTCAAATTCTCTGGACTATAGTTCATTAGTTCATAAGTCAACGAACTTTACTGATTTATCATTTTATGACCATTTGTCAATTATAATATGGTAATAGTATGGCTATTAATTTTGTTATATCAAAAATGATACGTATAATTATTAAAATAGATTCATTTTGTTACCAAGTAGCGTAAATAGATGAAAACAGATGGAGTAATTATGAATTTGATTTCGAGGAATATGAATATGCTTATCTATTCAAAAGTAATTATTGATACTCAATTTTATTTAATGCTAACTGATGAGATATGGAGTTCTATCAGTGAAATAAAACCTATATCAGTCATTGGTTATCACCTACAATGTGACTGATATAAGCTCCGCCCCCTCACAGGGACTACTTTAATTTACCAAAATCTCAACACTAAAATGTCTGTAACTTTTTTATTACTGAACGGAAACATGTCATGTGGGGGGTTTTATTCTTAGTTAGACCATTTCCTACGAGTTGGTGTATGATTTAATGCAAAATTCTCAAAAAAAGTCGTTTTCACCTATTCACCATAATCCAAGATGGCGGATTTTGAAGTGAAAAATATGAATGGAATAACATATTCATACGTAGCCTAACCACAGTGGTAATTTGGCATAATAGTACCAGTTTTGACACCATAAAATCATTAAATAAATAGAATATTTGTTTGTTTTGATTGAATATGGTTTTTCACTCGCGCTACGCGCTCTTGAAAATATTGAATTTTATCACTACACGATGAGATATAAACCATATTCAATCAAAACAAACAAATATCCTCTATATATTTATTTTTTAGTCATTGCTTTCTGTCTGTATTTGATCACTAAAGTACTGTTTTCAGCTCATTTGATTTTTTGACACACGTTGACGTTGGCGTTAGTTTAAACAATATTTATTTCTTTATAAACATATAATATGATAACATTCATTTACACACATTAAGGATTGAGTAGAAAGCAAAGCTTATTTATAAACTCGTTCCTTATGAATAGCAGGGAATAATTGGTAACTTTATGAAGTTGTAAACAGTGGAAATTATGTACATAAATGATGATTTTGGGAGGGAAAAGAATGGAAAAGAGTGTTTGACAGATTGATAGAGATAGAAAAGATGGAGAGATATAGATATATAGAGGTACGGTGGCGTTCGAATTGGCATTGACATCGGCGTTGGCGATGACATTGGCGTTGGCTGCGCATATTTTAAGTTTAGGTCTACATTTCTCTTGGGCTATCAACTATATAACCAGTCAAGATACTTTTAAACATACAAGTAAGCATTCAGACTTACCTGTGTATTATCAGCTCAGCGAATTACTACTCACTTCCAACTACATTTAAATGTATGCTGGTATAGTATTTACTCTACAACAGGTTAAACCTCACCAGCTGATAAGCCCGCTTACTATCGATGGCTATATTTGATTTGATATGAGTTTACGGTCCTTCTTTCCTATCCCTACCTTTCGGTAATTCGAGTTAAATGGAAAGACCTTCTATCGATGGCTACCTAATGCTGTGTTGCAATCTATAAATGTGTTCTCTAGAGGTCACATGCCTTCCATGGACTTTTCACTTTGAGCTATCCAATATACCTGCGTAGTCATGCCCCACATGGAATAAAAGCATAGTAGTGGATAATACATGACAACTTGTGTAATGATTACGATTTTGTCAATGTACTGGCTTATAATTAAAGTCTTCTCTGTACTAGCCCACAATGCTCAACTTGACCAAGGTGTGATTTGGTGCCTATGAGGGTGGTGTATGTATAGGCGGCACTAAACAGTAAGCTAGCTTTGCATGTTTTTGGCCGGGTAGAAATTGAGCATTTTAGTAGATACAAGATGTTTTAAGAGCTTTTTGGACTGTAAATAATTTATGGAGAATGGTTTTGAGGCTTGATTTTAATAATTTAATGATTTTGTAAAATTTTGACAAGCGCTCAAGTGATCCTGATTGAAGCTTTTGGAAATATTGAGTAAAAATGCGAAACTATGGCTATTCTGACTTTTCATGGAGATTTGATGCAGAAATCAAGGTGGGTTTTAATTTTGCCATTTTACTCCAAAAAAGTGCTGGCTGACAGCTATATAGCTCATTGGATTTTGATTGCCTAATGGATGAGCTTCAAGAATCTGTGCAGTGTATAGCCCTAGTATTGGCGAGTAATTTTCTGTGGTAGTCTAGTCTGAACAGTTCCCGAATTGGCGATTTTCAGCATCATTTTCCGACCAATAATGACCCTTAGTTCCATAAGGCCTGTTTTCAAACAGTGATGTATCTATTGGAAGATACTGTTTTTTTGTAATGCCTAGTTAATACAAATCAGAAAATGATATTAATTTGCTTCAGGCTGCTGTGAGGAATTTTTGGGACATCAAATTGTATTTGTAGACAGCAGACAGTTCACCGAGACTCTAATCTACTGTATAGTGCCGCCATATGTCCGATATTCCTCGATGCTGGATACACACTCACCAGGAGAGATTTAGACTCCCCAGTGAGACTCCGGAACACAAGTTTCCTTAGGTAGCCCAATGACAAGGGAAAGTTAAAATGTCAAAGTGTGGCTGAACAGCTGAACTGCTGAAAGCAGCCCTCGAACAACTTGTTTTAATTTATGTATGGTATGCTAGTAACGCTTTATTCGCCCATGTCATAAAACGATGTGTTAATTATACCCTAAAAAAGACAAAAATGAAAAATTCATCAACATTTATCAAACAATTAATCATATTTTTAAAAATTAAGATATAGTATAGCTAGGCTACAACATGAAACATACGGGTTTGTTTTACTATTTAGATATGTGTAGCACGAATGGTATAGATTATTTTTAACTTGATAATATAACGATGAAAATGAAACTGTGAATTCATCAAAATGTATAGATTTGTCAAGAGGTCATTAGCCAGACGGTTATAATTGATAACCAAGATGTTAAGATTGATAAAATAATTCAGGGACCATTACAGCATGTGAAGGCGCACAAGTATTCTGATGTCTTTCTACTCGATCAATTGGCATAAAAGAAGGTACATTTGTACTAGAACAAGGAGTACATTGCGCGGGTCGGGGAACATATTTGCACCCGGCAATGACGTCACTTGGCTTTTGGCTCGAAAAATAACGACACCGGCTTAACCTGCATCCGTATCAAAACTCAAAATATAATTTAAACCCCGAATCCACACGGGTCTTCAGACTTAAATAACAACAACAATGTATTTTATGATTGATACACTTCGATGATTTACTAATTGGAAGATTTCACTCACCGAGTGATCACAGAAAAACATTATTTTCACGAGTAGAGTGAAATTTAATTTTCTGTGATCACGAGTGAAATAAAATTGATCTTACACCAAAAATCAACGAACTTTCTGTTTATCATATGCCTCAATTTCTCTTAAACATGTGTCATAATTATGACGTCATGGTGACGTAACGCTTTTTTAAAGCTCGGTGCCGGTGCCGTTGACGTTTCTTTTCTGCATGATACTGGAACCAGCTTCTAAAACAGTTAAAATAACAAAGTAGTAATTTCACTGTTATTTTCACTGTTATTTTTAACAAAGATATGCTATATATTCAATCAAGAAATCTAAAGTTCTGTTTTTTGTTCATTCCACGCATTAATTTATCGATTTCCAGAACGCAATCACGTCTTCATGTCACAAAATCATCCATGCGGAATTGTTGGTTCGAAATGGCTTATGTACAGACGGTCCTCTTGTACGGCATTGGTGATTTTCGTAATTAGTAGTAGGAATGTAATCTCCGTTGGTTACCTTTTTGAAAAACATTAAACTTGGCGTGAATGAGTATTGCAGAGCGCGCTCAAGCCCTCAAAATGTTGAGTGCCGACACCACAACTAGACAAATGCGTTGCACGCCATTTTAAAAATTTACTTGTGTTTTAGCACAAAATACTATAAGGAACATGTTTTCCTATCAATATAAGTGGATATCGTCATGCTTTCAATTGATTTTATTCTTCTACAGAGTTTTTCCTAAACAATATAAAAAAACAGGTGGCCAATTAAAAATTCGTTGGAGTGTATAGTGTAACATTGCATGCTGACGTTATAGTTAGAACATATTAAGTAAATTTTAATGATTAAAAAGGCCGGAGCGAGCGAAGCGAAGCGAGGCCTTTTTAGTCATTAAAATTTACTTAATATGTTCTAACTAACTTAGAATATAACATTCTGCATTCTGATTGGCCGATAGAAATTAGCGCCAACGCATGACGACAAGTCTGTTAAGAGAAAATTTTAATGATTAAATTTTCATTTAACCGCGAAAATGCGGCGTTTTCATTGGCTCATAATGTAGGTTATATTCTAAATAAATTTTGTTAGATGTAAACGCATTGTGTTTTTGTACAAAGACATTTTTCAATATTAAAGATTGATTAACAAACAACGCGACAGATTGTAAATTATATTTTAATATTTTATATTAGATCTAATTATTCACTCCTTGTTTGACATACTCAGACGAATACTAATAGGTATAAGAGTTTTTGTAGATATTGACGTCATTTTGCTTTTTCCGGGCAAATTCATCACCATTTTTTTATTCTTATAAATATTAAAAGGTCGTCAGTTAATATTGTGCATGTCATTGTAAAAACTTCAATTACTGTAAAAAACACATATTTTCTTGGGTATTACTTTTCGTTGTTTTGATGAAAAGCATTTTCGTGGGGTCGTATATTTGTGGATTACAAAAATTGAAAGATTAAAACCATGTTCGATATTTGAGAGGCAAATTTATAGTGGGCTAATATTTCGTGGTCGAGTTCAACAATGGAATCAACGAAAGTTTACCACCCTCGAAAGATAATGATTTTATAGTAAATGAGATGTGTCCATATTTTATACTAAAATTGCATTTATCTTTAATCTAGATCTCTAGTTTATATTCTTAATGAAAAAATGCAGAAGAATATATAACTAAAATTGTACGGATCATTTATTCAAAAGGCTTTTAAGGACATTTTCGATAGTTTTTTTTTCTTCCAAGAATTTTTTTTAACTCACTTTATTTGATAGATAATTTTATTCTGAAAACAATAAGCTAAAGAAAAACAGGGGTCACCGAACTCGTTTTCTCAGAAAATGAGATTTTGCAACATCGCTTTTCTATAATAATGACAAAAATCATGAATTTTCAAAGGTTTTTATTTTTTTAATAAAAATCACTATTTTTTCGTAGTTCAGATATACAAAAACATATGATTCAAACATACCTATGTCGAAAATAGAGAGAAACCACCAAACACGAATAACATTTAATGTATATTCATTAGACTACAACGTTTCGCCCAGAAGGCTTCTTCAGGTAATGATTATAATATACAAAAACAATGATGACGTAACGTCATGCATAATAACGCGGTGGCGCCAAAAGACATTACATAGTAAATGCAGCGCAAAATACATATGAATACATATGAACAACGTTTCATATATTGGATTGTAAAGAACAACAATATTTTTTTTAAACTTACCTATGCAAATTCGAATTTTTAATAACATTCACACATTTTTGACAACAAATGAATTTTCAATATTTGCCCAACTCGCGAAAACTGGTTACATAATTTGTATAAAATATGTAACAGTACACGTACGTGTTTTATGTTGTTTGTTTTTTCTCTGTTTGTTTACTGTTTAGCTTAAAATGATTGATAAGTGATTAGATTAGATTTGTGTTCATGATGTATGTAGTATATATATATACACCTTCTCCACCAGAAACTGTCCTGTCCTCTTTTCCTATGTTGACTCTTTTTATATTTGTTTTCTTCTTGTTTTTCTTGTTTATAATACATACATCATTATTTAAAGGTGTTGCCTCACAGATTGGGCTAAAATCTTTATATGACGTAAGTTTCTACCTAACAAAGTATTTATGTAATAGAAAGCCACTGGTGGTTGCTTTATGAAAGATTTATGGCATATAAGTAATTTAAATCACTCTTGATATTCGATCGGCCCTCGGTATTTTTCCTTTCGAAAACATCGCGGAGTTTCCTTCCAACATGCTTTGTGAATTATGTAATTCACACAAGATTAAACTGTAAATTCAACAAACTAAAGCCGAAACATCTGCGACGTATTCGGTTCGTTTCGAAATTCGTTTTCGGTGAATGGAAACAAAATTCAGGCAATTTCAGTGATAGTAGTGCTAATTCTATAGGGTATTAATACCCTATAGAATTTTGGCTGTAAAAATGCTAAATTACTACGTTACAAAATACCGATGTTTCCCAAGTTATTTTTATGTCAATGTGGTTGTTTATGGCATATACAGGCAACTATACCAAAATTACATGAATATTTGACAATTTAATTTTATTTTTGCAATACACCAATACATGAAGCAGTCCCTTTAAACCGACTGCATAACTACAGTCAGGTGCCAAATTAAAGTTCACAAAGTACAAATTTCATTGAAACTTTGACAGTGTTTCTGTATTTAAATTTGAATGACATGATTATAAGAAATCTATTAAGTTAGAATGAGATACCATATGCTAGAATAATCCATTTATGATTTGATTCTTATAATAAAATAAGTTGTATGTACATGTATTACATTTCGGGTTGCTAGGCAATTTTAGAATGTCAATGAAATTTCATAACCTACGGAATGAGTCTGGTTGCTATGGTTACATACTTTCATAAGTTTATTGATATATCATACAAAATTGTAAAGGAATGATTGTTCTATATTTAAGTTTAGTTCATTAGTTATTATGATGTTATGTTGTCAAATGGCAAATTTTTAAATTCGAAAGTATTACAACACAAAATATGGTTCCCATTGACTCCAATGTAAATTTTGTCATTTTGTTGTTAAGAAACATGAACACAAAATTCAAATCCTTGTTATTTTCATCATATTTTCTTCAAATAAACTTTATTGAAAGTTACAATGTGTTGTCTTTATAGACAACTTTAAATTAGAAATGTTAGTTGGTTTGTGTTACCATGGCAACATTATCAAGTGCATTGGTCATACATTTGTAGTGGTGTTCTAGAATTGCTTAGCAACCGAGAATGTACTGCATAGATAAGTAACATGCATTACAGTTTTGTCAGGAATTAATTATTCTACTTAATGACAGTTAATACAGTCAGAAATTAGGTATTTTACCTTTGTTATATTGTTTTAGCCGAATAAATTTACCAAAAATATTTGCGAATTTTGTATTTTGTGAACTTTAATTTGGTGCATGAGTGTACCTTTGCCACTTGCTACCGCCATATGAAAATTGTATTGTGTTACTTGTACGTTCACATGGACCTTTGGCTTACTTAAATTTGAAATCTATCTATGTTTCCACGTACGCCCGCCCAAAGTTATTTAAAGTACTGAAATATTACTTATTTGAAACCAACAAACGATAAGTACAGTTTTATTAAGGGAAAGTTCTTCTGCATTGTTTATTAATTACTACATGTATATAAGATCTCAATTTTAATACATGCATTGGCAAAAATACGGCGGCATTTACTTCAAGAGGGGCAACTTTATGTCGCCTTGTGAATCTGTTATATGTTTGCGGTTCATATAAGTCAAACGCCATGTTGGATGACATGCCCGGACCCAAATAGGTCACTGGGAATTAAGGTAAATGACACTGTTCCTCTTAAAAAAAATAATGTTGGACGCAAGTGTCCGCTAGGTTGGCGAAACAACGTATTTTGATGACCAAAATAAATGCACAAGCATGAAGAGGAGTATGTTTGTTTGTACCAAGTTTCAAGAGAATCGGCCAACATTTTTTTTTTCCCAATCCGGAAGGTTGTCTTGTAATTTAAGTCAGGCGAACGCAGTGGCTGTGTAAGGTGCACGACTTTCTCGGTCTTCAAAGCAGCCAGGGGCCGGGATTACAACGAATACTTACACTCAACACTCAGCACTACAATATTGTAAATGTTATATAATGAACTATAATTTGTCATAGATTGAAAATCTAGATGAGGAAATTATATGGAATTGTTATATGTACTAATTATGGGGTATATATGTAATTATTGAGTCTGAGCGCCAACAACATTTATAGCTCAAAAATACACTAAATTACACTATGAAATGAGCCAAAAATAATATTCAGTACCTATTTAACATTATTACAACTTCTGATTGTGAAGAAATGTTGCTATGAACCTCAAAAGAATGAATTTCAATATTTGAGTGTTGAGTGATAAGTGTAAGTATTCGTTGTAATCCCGGCCCCTGGATTTCTTCAATTTTCTTGGCACTATTTGTGTGAGGCAAAGTTCTGGATGAGGCACATATATCTACATCAGAATGCAATGCATGTCTAAGCTAAGTTTAGATTAAGGAAAGTCTACTTTTATCCACTCTTTATCCAGAATTACTTTCCCTTGACTGTAAAATTAGTTTAAAAAATACCTGAAGAAGCCTTATGGGCGAAACGTTGTGATCGAATGTATATGAGCCAGTCTCCAGCAAAACCTGCTATTTTGACAAACATATTGACTTTCTGATTTTCCATAGTATTACAGGATAATGTTAAATAAGCAAATTGCAAAAGAAATTAAGTTGATATCTTAAGTTTTAAGGAAGTTACAGCTGTTTTTGTAGAGTCCCTATTCGGACCATTTTGTGTGACGCCGCAAACGTCGTTCAAACGTTATTCGACGTAACTGAAATAAGTATTTCATTATTACACCATCTGATCAATTCTTGACATAAACTGTTCAAAATAGTACCAATTTCTATAATTATGTTTCACTTTTCAAAATATATATCAAAATCGAAATTGTTTGCATTCAGAGAAAGGCTACTTCTGTTTTAAACAACTAAATCCTCGTTTTTCTCAATCGGAGGTCTTTTCTGAAATTGATCACCATAGCAACCAAGTATGTGTTTTCGACATAATTCATAGGAAAATTTAAAGCTAAGGTATAGTACTATATGGGTCAATTACTTAAAATAGAATCAATAGATATGTATTTTTCCTTATTTTAGAGCTTTATCAAAATCTTGTTACATATAGTAATTACATAATGTCATTATAGCAGGTTTTCCTGGAGACTGGCTCATATACATTAAATGTTATTCGTGTTTGATGGTTATATTCTATTTTTTAAAAATTAGTAGTAATTTTCGGTAAACCTGAAACATTGCTACTAAGCATTTTCAAAACTTAAAGACCATTATGTGGCTGAGTGATAAATCGTCTTGTTTTGTGATTTTTGAATGTGTCTATGGATCGAATATTCCAATTGACCGTACATAAAAATAAGTAGCTTCAATCAATCAATTTTTCGTACATGTTCCGTTTTTTCCGTTTCATGGTTCAATATACCGCTGTGGTGAATTTTAGATGGAAAGAACGTCGAGTTACAATCCATGGGTAGCCAAAAGCGCACACACATAATTTTGTTTAGAAATATTGATGTATATAACTTTGATTTTCATTAGTGTTGCGTTTTCAAAGCCGCTCAGTGGACTTGACTAGTTGAAAGAATGAAAATCTATCGAACTTTCCCGTTCAAAACATGTGTATTTCCTACGGAAACCTGTCAGTCCCACAATTTACTAGACAAAGTAATGAGCGCCCCTTGTATAATAACAGATCGCCAATAAACGTAATATATCGCTAACATTTTTATTCATTCGTACAGTTTGACATTTACTGACTATTCTGGCGAGGTAGACACTTGTCCGTGTTATGTAATAAAAAAGACTAATGTATGCCTTGCCTCGAGCAGTATTATATGAACGATTTGTTTCTAATTATTGCGAATGTCATGGTGCGCCGCTTGTTATCAGTAACATGTAATTAAAGGCACAATGTAGCTATTTTAACCGTCAGTCGGTTAGGGGGTCAATCGTGCAGGTAACCTCAAATAAAAGTATCGATAAATCGATAATGTTTTAGGAAACGTATAATTGTTTATGACATATCGCTTGATTAGCATGAGAAGGTCGTAAGTAGGACTACGAAATCGATAGTTTGAGAAAACAATGAAAAAACCTCTCTGAAAAGTACTCTTTACTTACGAAAAAACAAGCTTTTTCAACTTCAGTTTAAGGCCAACATGACATGTTCCGATTTTCATACAAAAAGGCTCATAAGAAGCGCATGGTGATGCAGATTTCAAATATGTATTCATCGAATAAGGTTGTAAGTCGCACTAACGACTATCTCATTCTAAGCAAGCGATATATTCGACGTAAATATGTCATAATTCATTTATAAAAATGGACTGTTTATTTTATCCCCAATAGGCGGCTGGTAGCTCATGAGGATATTTGCAAGACATTTTGACAGAACAGTGGTACAGTCTGTTTATTGTAACCAAATATTGCAATATCATAACTAATGTATTGTATTGTTTTAAACATTCTAATTGGAGACAAATGCAGTGAAAACCAATAGTACAGTATTCACTAAGCTACATACTAATACACATACTATAATATAATATATTAAAATAAGACATTAATAAGGAAATTGCAAAGTTTATATACACAATGTTCTGTAAACAAATGACAGACCTGATTACTCGATTTAAACAAATGACAGACCTGATTAATCGATTTAAACAAATGACTGACCTGATTAATCGATTTATACATTGTAATGTTTTGTTTATAATTTTCGCCAAATACCGTATCAATTTGAAGAAAAGAAATATTTGTGAAAATATGTCCTATCGCGCTATAGAATGCCCTTAAATGAGATTTATACAATGTGGTAATTGCTCTAGACTTCACATTGATCATTTTACATTTATCTCCGATCGTTGAACAAATCGTGACAAATCGGTAATATTTACGAGCCAGTGACATTCCTAAGATACTCACTTGGATCAGAGCACTAGTTTATAATAATAATAATAATAATAATAATAACGACTTTATTTATAGTGGATGACATATTTGGTTCTAGACCAATTTTCAATATGGTCCACATCAACATGGGATCAATCATTTACAGGAATACATGATAATTATGAGCAAAAGAAAAACATAACAGAAAAACTCATGGAGTCAATAATAAAGATGCAAAACAAAGCACAATGTTAAGGTAATGGTAAATAATTATGATATACAAAATTCAACACTGTAATTTGTAGATATAATTAATAGCGTAATGTTGTGAAACATGTAAATGTTACATCATGTGGCCAGAGTACATCCACTGTAGATAGGAGTTTTTGAATTGTTTGAGTGTTTTTGAAGTACGTATTTGTTTTGGGATGACATTCCAAATGACTGGCCCTGAATAATTTAAGGACTTGCGGTAAAACTCGAGCCGTGGTTTAGGAATATTGAGTTCACCATTTTCAGTTGATCTAAGATGACGATCTGAGTGTTGGTAGTTTTGGTTAAATGTGAATTTCGAATGAAAGTATTCTGGGCAAATATTATTTAGTGATTTGTATACCAATATTGCCTTTTTGTAATGAATTCTGTCTTGAAAAGTCATCCACTTTAATTCTTTAAATAATTCTGCAGATGGTGCATCAAATTCCTTATCAAGAATGATTTCTGGCTGCGCGTTTTTGGAACTTCAGAACAGTGTCTAACAGTTCTCCACTGCAGTTTCCCCATACTGTACAACAGTAGTCAATATGGGGCAATATGTACGCATTGAAAAACATTTTCCTAGAGTGGATGTTTAGGAAGCTTTTGATTCTTAGGAGAAGATATAGATAACTATTGCACTTCTTATCGTGTGCAACTTGATCGCTGGCTGATATGTGCAAACTTGAGACAAAATCAAATGACCGTAAAGGTGCATCTACACGGTAAGTTTTGGTGTATAAGTCGAAGATGTACACTTCACAAGACGTACATCTTCCCTAACTACATGGCACATCATGACCTATAAATCACACGTTATTTCTCCCCAAAATACTTGTTCACAATGGTGTCGGTTGAGGAAGACCTATTGATAAGACTGTGTTTGGTGTTGATATGTATCATACTGGACGAATTCTATGAGCAGTTCCGTTTCGGAGTTAAACCAAGCTATTTCTGTACTATGGCGACTATCCAATGAATCTGTCGTACATCTCCCGAAAATGTATGGAAGAAGTGTACTACTCGTTACTACACGGTACATTTTGACTTTTAGGTCAAGATGTATACACCAAAACTTACCGTGTAGATGCACCTTAAGTGGAAAAACACAGCTCGGTTGGCGTGGACCACAACCAAGACCCCTTAACTGACAGTTTGACATAATCATGCTACCGACGACATAATTACTGACCTTGTACAAATTAATATTATTCATAAGTCACGTGTGCCGCTGGCGTTGTAGACAATAGCAAAATGTGTGAAACCGAAACATTAGAGAACACAACAATACCTCCTTTTATTGACAACTTGACACATCGGATGCTGCAGACAACTTTGTTCCTGTCAATGTACAAATTAATATTAATATTATTCATAAGTCAAATGTGCCGCTGGCGTGGTAGGCAATAACAAACACGAGAAAAAAAACAGCATTCGCGTGTTTGGTTTGGCTAGACCCTTTTTACGCACAATCACTACTTAAACCTTGATACAGTCATAAACATTGTGAAGAAATGGAGCACATATTAGAATCTAATTTTAATTAAATAGACTATCTGGGTATATAGCCCAAGTCACACTAGATGAAGAATGTCGCCAGAATATCACCAGAATGCAGCCTGAATGTCACCAGAATGTCGCCTGAATGTCGCCAAAATATCACCAGAATGTAGCCAGAATGTCTCCAGAATGTCGTCAGAATGTCGTCAGAATGTCGTCAGAATGTCGCCAGAATGTCGCCATAATATCACCAGAATGTAGCCAGAATGTCGCCTGAATGTCGTCAGAATGTCGTCAGAATATCACCACAATGTAGTCAGAATGTCACCAGAATGTCACCAGAATGTCGTCAAAATGTCGTCAGAATGTCGTCAGAATGGCAATAATTACCTACGCTGAGTACATTGAAAAGCGCACACATTTTATTTCATGACATTATGCAGGATCCAAACTTTGGTAAGTTACAGCAGCGCAACATTGGAGTATCGATGTGCTATCGTATTTTAATCAATCTGCAAAAATTCAGTTAGCGTGCAACTTGCCGTGAACACAGGTAACTGTGCAGTATCATTAATAAAGAGTAAATAATTCTTTTTTATAAGATTTATAATATCTTACAAAGGTTCATAACACGGAAAATTGACAGTCACTGAGGTGCAGTTTGTTTTTAATAAACATTACATTAATATTGGTGTTATTTTAAATATATATACATAATCAGAAACTAGAGAGCTTCGACTTTAATTTGATATCAAGATTTGAAGAATCCGTCCGTACATAAGAAAATAAACCCATAGGGCGTGAACTCGCTTTCTTTTTTCTTGTTTATCTTGTTGAGAATAGCATTGTCGTTTCTATTGAATGCACCTCAGTGATTGATTGGACACCGTGGTATACATTTCATGGTATAACTTTTTAGCTACATGTAGTCGATCAATTTCGATGGGATTTTGCATGGAGGTATAGTTCTATGAATGTAACTACTTTACGAAGATATCGAAAGTCAATTCTTGTTTTTGAAACAATGGAAATCTGACCACGTTAGTACAAATGCACCTTTCTAAGATAACATCAATTTCATAAAAGAATTGTTTTACTCTTTATCAATGATACAGTTACCCGTGGCCGTGAAAGGGTATTATCCATAACACTTAATATTTTTGTGCAATAGGTCACAATTTTTGCTATCTGTTCAGTTGATTCGGTTTCGGACAAAAGCTTTGACACTTCGTTCAAACATATTAACACTATTAACGTAATTGTACGTGGTTCAATTTATACTGTATTTTCAATAATTTTGACTTGACTTAGTGACTATACATAGTTACGTACATGCATTATTACTGTTGCCATTAACCATTGTATGTTTAAATTTGTATTGTCAATTGTAAATATTTGTAATGCTCATAGACTGTAAAGTCTTATGTATTGGAAAAAAACTGTTAAAAGTACAATAACATGCATGTAGCCTTGAAATTTAGCTTTACCACAATGATTTCAAGTGTTGTTAATAATGAACATAATTATTACTAGTTTTGTGCGTGTTATCAATGCGACGCAATTCGATAGATCTTATATATATTGGTCATGCACTGATTCTTAATTCTACTTATGTAATACTGAAAAATCCCTTATTTTTGTGGTCGTTAAATTTCGTGGATTTTTTTTGTCGTAAATTTGTGGATTGCACTATACAGAAAGATCAAACCTTGGTGTGTAGTTGGGATGTCGATTAATCAATGGAATAGTATAATTTAACCACGAAATCAACGAAAACTTAACCTCCACGAAAAAGATTGACTATACAGTTGTCTATAAAATAAACACATTCAGAATAGCGATAGTTCATCGACGCCGGATATCGTGTGATCAAAGAATTGAGACGGAAAATATTCCCGCCTCTTGATAAATGATGTTATTACATAATAAAACATTTTCTCGACGCCCCTTAACGAACTGCAATATCTCAAATAGGTGATTCTTGGCTTAGATTGAGTTTTTGCTCAAATCAGAGCTAATGTCGTAGTCGACAGTGGTTAATGCGCTGACTTTGTAACCCGGCAATCCTGGTTCAATACTGACAAACCCTTCCGTAAAATTTGACATCAAAGTTGAATGTCATCCACAAGTGGAGAGGATACGTTATGAGCACGCATGTTAATTAAATTAACATGCGTGGTTATGAGTTACTATGCGGAGCTTGTGAAACTTCCGGTTATCGCAATAAGGCGTACACGTTGAATTGCATAGACTTGCAAGAAAAGTCATGCAGTGATCGGAAATCTCAGATGCGTTTGCTCATAATAAGTTGAATAAATTATTGTACAGGTATAGTATCCCAGTAAGTCATACAGTGATTTTGTTTATACGCTGTGTTACTGCTATAGTCCAGTCAGGATAAAAATCCAATGACGCAGAGGTCGAGTCCAATATAACGGTGTAAAACCAATTATAAAGGTTTATACTGTACAAACAAGTATAATTTCAATGCTAAACTAAGATACTAAACTTCGCTCTACCTGTTTAGACAATGGTTGTGATTTTTGCATATACATAAACTGCAACGTCACTGTCACAATATCCTAACTGGACAATAACTGAACAAGACATAACAACGATAAATGGCAATATTTGAGCTGACACGTAGCAGTTCATATTGGAAACTTTCAAGAGGTTGAGGAAAGACTTTGCGCTACCATAGCAACGCAACCACCTTGTACGTTTGGGGATGACTATCAGGAAAGCGCATTAGATAAAGCACACACTCTTCCAGTTCTTGTATTGATAAAAGACACGTCCTCTACGTAGGCCAATTTATGTGCTTTCAGTAGCTGAACATCTACGTATATGTCATTGTTGGGTATAAACGATAATAATTAGAATTGTAACTTCATTGTATTAGATTAAATTGAGTATTGCGGTGTTGAGTTACGTTGCGGCAATGTGTACCATACTATCATATTGTTAGCACCTGGTTCGAGTATAGTGTCCCTGCAAGAGCAGCACACTACATATGTATGTATTACATCACCTTGTTCATTATGGTAATTATAGATGTATTTGTAGGTCAAATTTTGTATATTTTTGGGTAATAAAATATGTTTAAACTAAACAAGTGAATTGAAACCACAGTCTTCAACCCCGGAGAATAGCGGAGATTTTTTACATTTGCATTTTCAAACCGCAGGTAAAACCCCTGCCGCCCCAAGGATCATTCAGATAAAATCCCCGCAAATTGCAAGTAATTAAGTAAATGAGTAAGTAAGTTAAGTCTTTATTTTACGAGGCTAACATATTTACAATGATGCAATCTTCCATAATTTCCCCGCCATGGTGTACCTCACGGTTGTATTTCCGCGCTATTTTGGCGCGAAACAAAATCCCCGCCATCGCCCGGCAGTGCGGGCACCGGAGAGGTAAAACTACGGGCTGTTCCCCCGCTATCCATATCCTTACCCGTGGTTGGCGGGCGTGGTTTCACCTGACTGATGCATAACCATCTTTATGAGAGTATGAGAGAAGAAAAGCCAGCCCCTATAATAGTATAATTCATGTACCCAATCCGACTTTATGTTATCCTTTTGGCGCAGCCATGGAATGACCCCCAAACCGGACCGGTGCTCTAAGCTGTCAGCTACATTATTATCTTTATCTAAACAGTTTAAAGTAGTTAAACCAGTGTCATATTAAAATCTACGTGTGTCTTTACTATACATGTCAAACGAAACAAAACAAAACAAAATGACAAACATGCAGGATAATTACAACATCACCATCTACCAGCTGTGTTCGAACAAAATACGGCCATTAGAATAGGTAATAAAAAATCTGCAATAAATGCCGAATGTACCGTAATTTTCCGTAGACCGTAAAAACAATGCGCAAACGTACACACAAATAGATATACGGCTTTAAATCATTAAACGCGTATTGTACACCTATATAAACTGTCTTATTGTCAAAACCTATCAAAATTACAACCTGTTCATACAAGCGATGTCTTCATTACTTTAGTTTCTCTTATCGACCAATCAAAACTAATGTTGCATGTAATCGACCAATGAGAGTTCATGTTACTTAAAATGTCTAGAAAAAATGCAACGTCATACGTCGGCGGAGTGTATAAGTAGGCGTGTATGCAAAATCTGCGGATTCTTACCTGCTAGGAGAAAAAGGAGTTTGAAGGGTCCACGTATCGAGAATTCTGGATATATTTTCCAGCTAGTCCACGATGCGGTGTTTAGTGTTTCTTCTGATTTTGGGTATGTGTCTTATTTTTCCATCTTTGGCACTCAGTGGGTACTTTGCGCCATAATTGCCGGAATTTATATGGCTCTTTTTCTGTGGCATAGTAATGCTTTAAACCGTATAGTAATTTAATTCAAATTGAAACGGCGTCTCTTATATATAATTTAAATAGTTATAATTACATAGCTTATTTTGCCATTTAATATCAGTTTTACATATAGTTTAACCAAATTTGAGTCTGATAACACTTCCGAAAGATATTTGAATGTGTTGTTAAAAAGATTTTGAATGATTTTTATCAATAATATCAACTAGCGTATATCGAAATATGGTGACGGAATATGCTATTGTCTCGGGTCCATCACATCGATACAAATGTTTAAAAAAACATGAACGCTAGTTTTATCTTTTGTTGCCGATGTGATATATGAATATTTACGATGAAGCCTCTTATAATTCTATATTAGAATGGTCGCACAATTATCAACAATGTTTCCTGCAATTAATCATATATTTATAATATCTATCTTTAAACGAGACTTTAACAATGAATAAATGTAACAAATGATGAACATCTTACCTTTTTACCACATTTTCATATAATTATCGAACATGCATCAACCTTACATATTACATTCAATGATTATATTTTTTATCGACGCCTACTTTACTTTTCATTACAGTTTCTATTTAAATATACCTAATTCTGGTTCTGTTTATACATACATTATTCAAAACCCAAATATTTGAAATTAACTCTTTCACGTTGTTCAATTTTCACTATGGACAAGAATTCTGTGTAGGAATCTCCCGGTAGTATCGCTTTTCTGCATGTTTGTTGTTTTTTTGTAAATAAACGGAGAATTAATGGTATTTGTATTTATATTTATTTATCTATTTAATTGAGTCTCAACTTTGTTTACCGAATAATCATATAAAATAGCATTTAAAACTATATACAGTGTCATTCTTATAAGGACGATAACCGACTTAGTATAACTCAACTCATTATTAATAAAATAATACAAAATATATTTAAATATTACATGTATGTACTTTTTAAGTATTTTGATAGTAAACTGTATTTGTATGCTTTAATTCTAGCTTCAACATATTCATTCTCAGAAATATTGAAGAAACTGGATTTTTGCTTCAAACTTACAATGGTATAGTTGATATAGTGTTTAAAGGTGCTGCCTCACAGATTGGGCTTAAATGTTTGTGTATCGTGATTTTCCCACCTAACTAAGTATTGGTTTAATAGAAAGCCACTGACGGTTGCTTTATGAAAGATTTGGCGCAAATAAGCGATTTTAACCACTCTCGATATAGCCCACTGGGTATTTTTTCTTGAAAAAAAGCGCTAAGTTTCCTTCCAACATGCTTTGTGAATTGTGTAATTCACACATTATCAAACTGTAACTTCAACAAACTAAAGCCGAAACATCTGTGAGGTATTCGGTTCGTTTCCGCAATTCGTTTTCATCGAATGGAAACACATTTCAGGCAATTTAAGTAATAGTAGTGTTAATTTTGGGTGTAAAAATGATAAATTTCTGCAAAATGCCGATGTTTCCCAAGTTATTTTTTATGTCAATGTGGTTGTTTACGGCATATACAGGAAACTATACCAAAATTACATGAATATTTGACAATTTATTTTATTTTTGCAATACACCAATACGTGAGGCAATCCCTTTAAAGTAAATACAAATGCATAGGTAAATGCAATACGTATCATTGGTTCATTCAGCGATTTGTCAATTTAAAACATTTTTGCCAAAAAGCGTAGTAGCGAACTATGATTAACTGTCGATTAATTAATTTTTCCTATCTTTTATTTCTGTTAATTTTGGGTACGAAACTGATCGGTCCGAGAATTAAATTCGATAGTACGACTTATAGGGGTTATATATGATTAATATCGAATTATTCTACGTCCAAATGTAACGTAACTATCTATGATTCAAGTTTGTAATTCATCCAAAATACAGTATCCAAAATTTACAGTACTGATTTCGATTTTCTTAAATTGCTGATATCGTCCTGATTTGACGAATTGGCATATTAAACTTTTAACATTGATTAATTAGTCGTTCCAGATTTATTGGGTACGTACAGAAATAACTGTGTACGAAAATAATCGTGTGCGAATATAATTGAGTAATTATATCCCGAGTTCGAAAATTGAATTCATTATAACACAGTACGAAAATGGTGGTGGACGAATATAATGGACTCGAAAATATTGGGGCATTCAAATGGAATATTATTTAAATAAAATGATGCAATACGAAACTAACAGTGGCCGAAAATAGTGACATCGAAAATAAAGGAGTATAGAGATATGAAATTTAGAATAATACATGACGAAACAAACGAGGAACGAAAATAATAAAGTCGAAAATAATTGAGTACAGACTGAATTCGGCGCAAACTTGCGACAGTCCGCTGTTTTTACTTTATTTATTTATTATTAAGACTATAAGACTTGTCTTAAATAAACTGTCTGTTCTGTTCTGTTCTGTTCTGCTCTGCTCTGCTCTGCTCTGCTCTGCTCTGCTCTGCTCTGCTCTGCTCTGCTCTGCTCCGTTCCGTTTCGTTCCTTTCCTTTCCGTTCCGTTCCGTTCCGTTCCGTTCTGTTCTGTTCTGTTCTGTTCTGTTCTGTTCAATCTGTTCTGTTCTATCAAAAAGTGGTTACATAAATGACCAAACGATTAAATGCGGTTATTGATTGTATAGCCAACTCGCAAGAGAAAAAACACCACTTAATAATGTAAATAATGACACTGTAATAATCTAGTACGTATATTTTAAAATAGTTGACATACATAAATAATTCAAGCTGATGTCAGGTGTAATGAATTAAGTTGTCTATTCGTGATTTGTTATACGGTCGTTCATGAATAGTTTATCATTTTGATAGCTTTTTAAATCACACGTCTCTGCTAAGTTACGAGTTGTTCGTATTTCTTCAAAACTCTTATTGGCCATTACTTCAAATCGCTTTTTCTGATTGGTTCGTTCTCTAAATAGCTTGTCTCTAATTGGTCAGACTTCCAAGCATCTTGTCTCTGATTGGATTGTTCTTCTCAATTCTTGTCTTTAATTGGTTAGTTTATCCAATCTACTTTCACTTACCTTTAAGCTTTATTTTTAAATGTAAAACAACATTACAAGTACTATTAGGGTTTCTTAATTGACATATGAGATTCCACATTCGTGAGTGCGTTGGGACTAGGGAAGGAGGGGGGTACGAATGCAAATGAAAGCTAGCATATGACTTTATTTCCTCCAGTCCTAGTGATTTAGCACTTTTATTAATTAGTTACACCACATGACCTCGTCAATGTCAATGGTATTTTATAGATACTACGGAAAATACATTTTGCGGTCACAGGTCGTAATAAAAATCTAATTTTAAAGTATAACAAACAAACGGATGTAAGAGAAAAAAACAATTAAATAGTCATTAAAAAATATATTACATTTTTGCACTGGTATTGAAAGACTTTTCGTGTTTTTTTAAGGAAATTATGAAATTAAAAGCAATCATAAAAGTGTAAGCATCAGCATCAACCTTGTCAACTCACGTAACATCTCGTTACAGACGTGACTTTGATGTCACTGCCGTGATTATGTCACGTTATATGTCAGTCACGTGGTTAATCAGTACATTATTACATGATTACAACTCGAGTATTAAACTTTGTTGCTTTACTGTATTTTTATTGAAGTTATAAACGTTTATACATGTATATGAAATGTAATTGACTGTAATTATTTTCGTACATGTACATTGTAGTGTATTTACTACCTAATGGTGACAACGGCACACCATAGTATGTTCACATGAGGACCGCCTACCTTGAATTCCCACCTCCCTATTCCTTCATCTAGCTCCACTTTGCCCCCCTTTGGCTCCCTGTTGACAATCCGGCTCAAGTATTGCCCAATCTAGCTTCATATAGCATTCACTTGCTCGCTCTACTGCTCTTAGTTTAAACATATTGTATTACCCAAATAAAATATACAATTACTGTCATACAAATACATGTATATCTATAAATATATATTATATACATTGGTAAAAGGGTCAAGTTCCAAAACTTATAGACGCCTCTCCCCTTTCTCCATTTCTGAGATGGCCCCCAGCTCCCTATTGGCAATTTCTACCTTCCTCTAGCCAATCACTGAAGCCTGCCATTCCTCTACATCATAGAAGACAAAAACTCTTTACGATTCAAAGAAAAGTGTTAAAGTACGAGCGATGGATCAAAAATCATCAAAACATAAAATTTGTTTGAATTTTTTTTATGAATACAGTTTTATACTAGAAACAGAAACATGCAAAATAAGGTATAGGTCACCTTGCTAGTTTATGAGTTATCTGTCCTTGAGTATGAACATTTTAAGACAACTACTAGTTTAAAGGCTGATAACTCCTCAAAATAATCGGCGACATATGATTAAGTTTGCATTTTTTCTGTTTCGGATATGGTACTGTGTACGTATACAAATAAAGAACTGATTCTTATATTAAGACATAAAAAGCTAAAAACAGCACCCTACGTCATTTATAATATAATATGAAAATACGTAATGTAGTTAAATGTAATTAACCCAAAACTGCACACTACGTCATTTATAATATCTTATAAAAATACGTTATTTCGTTAAATGTAATTAGTAACTTAACATAGCGTCATGTACCTATGTTTATATTGCTCGATGAAAAAAAAAACAACCATTAAAAAATTTATGACCGGTTCATGAGTGTACTCTGTTTATATTTAATATACTAAAACTTATTCACGAATTATAATCTGTTTAGTAATAAATATTTTTTATGATGAATTTGTATCATAAATACACCTGCCGTCTTGTATAGTGTATTTAAATTGTCAATAACTGATACATTTGTATCTAGCACGTAACGTCATGCTTGATTGGTTATTTTGAGAATATTAGCCAATGAAACAATACATTGAAAAGTAAGCACTATTACATTTGTAACAACATATTTGATTGGTTATTTCGAGAACATCAGCCAATAACGGATTCGAACGTTAGCACTATTGCATTTGTTACAATGTTTTTCATTGGACGACTTGGGAAGCGAAGCCACTCGTGATCGTGTATACTCTTTCTTTCTTTTCTTCTCTGTCGGTGCACTTGTCCGATTTTTTTTTTGATATTTGTTCATGTAAAATACGATACATGTATTTAGTTGAAACATATAGTTTGGCCAAAGTAGTAAAAACCACATACAACATAGATAAAAAAGGGTTGGTCAACAAGTGCTAACAACTTAGTTACGGCCCTCACCTGTACATGTTTTCACCTTATAGCAATTATACTTAACGCCAACGAACTTTCGAGACAACCCAATAGTATATCTGTATGCACGCAAACAATATTAGCTTGACAACTTGATTGTTAAATGTAGGAGGTTCGTCAATACACGTCTACTTGTCATGTACGTTACATGGTAATTTACGTAACCTTGTCAATACACGTGTTCACTAATACAGATATAGACAATATTGACAGGGTTCTATAACAATAAAACTGTCATTTAATGTCATCTACAATGCCATCTCTATAATACACGGTCCGTGTATTGAATGCAATATCGACGATTGATTCACGATTTACATGTTAGTACTACTTGCATTTTACGTACAGCGTGTTCTTTTTGTGTAGTGAAATTTTCGCGAATACTCACTATTTAATTTTGAAAATGTTGCGAAGTCACAGAGGGTCTTGATGTTTGCTTATTTAATTTTCGCGCTCTTCTTTCCAACTGTTTCCAGTGCTTGGTTATGATAAACAGTGTAATGAAGTTAGTTTATAGAGTGACGAGTAACAACGAGTGATTAATACGTCGTAGTATCCCGAATCTTTCGATACGAATTTCATAGTGGTCTCCCTTTTTGGATTAGAAGTTATTGCGATATCCGAATTGCGTGTATATAACTGTTCAATACAAATCTCTTCTATATGAAGATGATTTTGAAATTGCATCGATGCTGATAATGATGTTCAAAATCGAAATCGCGAAGTTGTCTCCCTTGCTAAGATGTATACCGAGGTGATCTCGAAATTGCGGTTGCGTCCCCTTACAACAATGCAGAACCGTTCCGCAAATAAGGTCGCATTTAAGATTTTGAAATCATATGGATACATTGACATTTATATGCAATTGTAAAGATCCAAAGTATAAGAAATTAAGAACTCAAACTGTGCGCTAAAATTTAGAACTCAAATGGTGCGCTAAAATTTAGAACTAAAACGGTCCGCTAAAAATGAGAACTTATGTGATCCGGTATTCAGATGAATTTGCTAGTAAGACGATAGTAATGTCTAGATCTTCTAACGAATGTTTTCTGTTGTTAAAGGGACTGCAGCCTCAAGTATTGGTGTATTGCAAAACTAAATTAAATTGTCAAATATTCGCGTTATTTTGGTATAGTTGCCTGTATATCACGTAAACAACCACATTGACGTCTAAAATAACCTGAGAAACTTCGACATTTTGTAGTTATTTAGTATTTTTACATCAAAAATTCAATAGGGTATTAATACCCTATAGAATTAACACTGCTATTACCTAAATTGCCTGAAGTTTGTTCGCATTTGATGAAAACGAATCGAAAAACGAACCAAATACCTCACTGATGTTTACGCTGTAGTTTGTTGAAATTACAGTTCAATCATGTGTGAATTACATAATTCATAAAGCATGTTGGAAGGAAACAAAATACTCAGTGGGCGATATCGAGAGTGGTTAGAATTGCTTTTCTGCTCCAAATCTTTCATAAAGCAACCGTCAGTGGCTTTCTATAACATCAATACTTGGTTAGGTTGGAAAATCACGATGTTCAAAAATTTTAGCCCAATCTCTGAGGCAGCACCTTTAAGTGTTAATTGAACTGTATACTTTATGTGTACATCTACCCAGTCCATACATCAATTATTATACTTTTTTCATGCACTAGTATATAGGTGCTGAGTGAACGCAGGCATCTATAAGGGAGGTCATTGTTTTCTTGAATATTCTATTATACATTTAAAGACAGCTATCAAAGTGAGTCTTACGTCAAATTTCAATCTATTACCAATAGCGTCAAATTGCTCGAATTTCATGAACCGCGAAAATATAGACACCGCGAAAACTGAGCACTTTACAACAAATAGTAAAACCACAAAAATAAAACCGCCCTTTGACAATTGCAAACACGGTCGCATTATTGAATAATTTTTAATATTAACTTGGAATAAATTATGAAATTGATGAACTGTATTTTGCAGACCGTTTACAACGGCGGAAGTTACGCAATCAACCGCTTTACTTAAGCTAAGGTGGTGCCGTCTATTGGCGGCGTAGGAAGAAAAGTAGTTCCATCAACTAACTAGGTGCGATTGTGGCCTCCGTAGCTCAATGGTTAGCGCGCTTGCCGTCTTATCTGGCGACCCGGGTTCAAATCTGGGTTGGGGCACACATATATGCCTGCCATATTTCAGCATAAAGCTGACTGGCAAATAAAGGCTATGCTCGGCATTTTTAGAAAAAAATTGGATCCGAAAATAACGGTCTTAATTTGAGATGATCTTATTAATGAGGTAATGTGTATGTGATTTACTGTTCGCTGTAACATGCACTCAGATACATATTAACGAACATGCCACATCTATGATTAGATGCGCATTTTTAATAACATCCTTTGACTGTTACACTTCTGGTAACGATTCACGCTGTTTGATCCAGCTATGTACGTGAGTCATAAAATTACTTAAACATGCATTATATTTAATTAGACCTGTACCGACTATGATATTAAAAATCGGGATGACAAGCATAATTTATGTTGTCATATCTACCGCATTACCGCAATCATTGTCATATTGGAAAAAAACGATTGATTGGAATTGCCCACGTAAACAAAAGTATGGTCGAAGTGACATGCCATTTTCATAAATGTTAAACAATTTTTTTTTTAAATGACATTTTTCTCGCGTATTAGTTAGGATGACGTCACGGAAATTAGAATTTTAAAAATAGATGCCATATACGGTAATAACACATAATACCGGCGACTGAATATTCGGAACAAATTCATCACCATTTGAGGTCATATACTTTTTACAAAGTCCTATAATGAATTGAGATAAACCTATGTAAAATGTCGGTTTCTGGCGTAATAATTGGTCTGCGCTTTTTGTTAATTTGTTGATTATACGGTTGAAATTCTTTGATTTATTATAATTTCATTGTATGTCGTATGAACGTTTGAACTCACAGACATAAAAACCTATCGTTATCAATGAAATGATAATTGCTGTCTTAAAGGGACTGCCTCACATATTAGTGTATTTCAAAAATAAAATAAAATTGTCAAATATTCGCGTAATTTAGATATAGTTGCCTGTATATTCCATAAACAACCACACTGACATCTAAAATAACTTGAGAAACTTCGGCATTTTATAGTTACATTTTTGTATTTAGTATTTTACATCAACAATTCTAAAGGGTATTAATACCCTATAGAATTGACACCACTATTACTTAAATTGCCTGAAATTTGTTCGCATTTGATGATAACAAATCGAAAAACGAACCAAATACCTCACTGATATTTACGCTGTAGTGTGTTGATGTTACAGTTCGATCACGTGTGAATTACATAATTCACAAAGCATGTTGAAAGGAAACTTAGCGCTTTTTTTCAAGAAACAAATACTCAGAGGGCGATACGAGAGTGGTTAAATTGCTTATTTGCACTAAATCTTTCATAAAGCAACTGTCAGTGGCTTTCTATTACATCAATACTTGGTTAGGTTAGAAAATCACGATATGCAAAATTTTTAGCCCAATCTGTGAGGCAGCACCTTTTAATGACATTTACGTGATTCATCTCAATATTATTGTAAACCCCATTAAATACTTGCGAAAATTAATCACACATTCTATAAAACATTGAAACCAGGGTTACGAGTAAAAAATTTGATAAAATGACGCGACTTAGGCGTGTTTTATTTTATTAAAAACTGTTTTAGTCATGATTAATTAAACTTGCTTCACAAAGCCTAACTCCAAATCTGCACCATAACGATAAAGCGATAAACGAGAAAATACATCGCGGGCTTAGAATGAGAAGGTCATACATGCTACTGACGATCGTATAAGACTCATGCATATTTGAAATCTCCATCACTAGGCGCTTCTTATGAGCCTATTTTCATGAAAATCGAAACTGGTGATGTTGACCAAACCTAAGTTTAAGAAGCTTCTTTTTCAATAAGTAAAGAGTAGTTTTCAGACCCTTTTTTCTTGTTTTCTCAAAATATCCATTTTGTACTTACGACCTTCTCATTCAAAGCCAGCGACATAGCCTACAAGTCGCCAATCCATGAGGCGAAAACATATACTAAAAACGTAGAATTTGTATAATGATTAAGTTCACATATTAGAGATTTGATATCCCTATGAAAACAATGATGAAGTCAAGAATTCCAAATAGTTATTACCAATGTTGTATCGGTCTACCTTGTGCTTTATCGCTTGACCAAAAATACTTGTTTCTTTTCTTTGGCTGAGAAAAACAACGACAAAATCAAAGCTTTCCAACTAGTTAGTATCAATGTATTAATTCGTCTGCCTTGAGCTCCATCGTATAAGGATGATCATTTAGTAGTCGCTAATGTCTCTGTATGTAAATATAGGTCACAAATAAGAACAAAACCGCAGTCGTGACCGCATAGTCAATTAATATAGTAAAGTCAAATAAAAACGTCTTTCAAACCTATGACCACAAGAATGTAAACCCTAGTGTTCGACACTCTCTGAACATTTAGTACTTTGTGGTCAATAAATATGTCAGTTTGGACTCACTGGGAAATGTTGAGCGATGCTCGCAAAGCCATCAATGGCACGTTATTGCGACTATCAATCATTTACACACCTTAAGGAAGAAACTGCTTACACGCCGACAAAAAACTGTCCGTGTGTTATTTGTACATATGTCGTTGTATATAGCAACAGCACCATCGCTAAATCATTAGTCTTATGTCAATCGTGTGTTCGGTCAGCGCCGAGCATATTAATTTCTCTCTTTTGTGTAAATTGACTCGGAAATAAGCAAAAATATTCATTAAAACCTTTCGATTTTTTCATTCGTATATCCGAAAATAATCGCTTTCGATTAGCCGAATTTTAAGCTTGCGTGTGTATAAATAACCGTCCCTCGTTAACATATAGTTGATGCGTCTCGTAAACACATAGTAGAGGCGACTCGTAAACATATAGTAGAGGTGATTCGTAAACATATAGTAGAGGTGACTCGTAAACATATAGTAGAGGCCCAAAGGAAAGACACAGCATGTTTATTATGGTAGTCATCTATTAATAGCTCTTTATTTGTTTGATTACTCTTGGTGGTTTTGTACCAAATGTGATCAATGGTTGTTAAATTCAGGTTATATTAATAAAATAATAATAATAATAACGACTTTATTTATAGAGGACACAGTTGGGCATGTAAAGTCGTCCCCGTGAGCCTCTTCACATAACATTGCCAACTTAGATTTTATAACAAGTCGCCTTGTCTCTACACCCTCTGCTCTCGACATCCCACACATGGTCCCTTTCTATACACCCCGCAAATGGCCCTTTTTATACCCAACAGATACCTGATATATATACCTAATAAATGATCATATTCTTACAATTCGTTAAAGTAAATGTATTCTTTCTACTTTCAGGCTTAGCTACCGCTACCTTTGGTATGTATTCAATTTATTTCTTATTATAACACGTGTTCTTCAATTTGTACCACGTGTTCGTTTGTATTTTATTTTAATCACGTGATTTTCCAGTCTGTATCTCACGCTCTTCAGGTTTTATCACGTGATATGTTTGTTATCACGTGATCTTTAACCTTAAATGACTGAACTAAAAGTGGTTATAGCACGTGATATTCAGTCCTTATCATGTGACATTAAGTTTATGTCGGGCGATGTTCAATCTGTATCACGTGATATTGTGGTTTTATCACGCGATGTTTACTTCCTAACACGAGATCTTTAAACTTTAATGAATTAAACGTGTTAGTGAATGACTTCTAATAAATGTTCTAAAATATTACAAGAAAAAAACTTATTTTATCATTTGAATCATATTGTTGAGGAAAGCCCAATGACGTAATAACTTGTTACTAAATTTAGCCCGATGTTACTAAATTTAGCCCAATGACGTAATAACTTGTTACTAAATTTAGCCCAGAAGTACGGAAAATGGCGCCAATGGAAACAACCTAGAAAATACCAACCGCCACGAATCAAACATCGTTTTGGTAGGATACGTATATTTCGCTGTAGCTGGTTCCTAGCTTCACCTATGCTTATATACTCTAGGCGCAAAGTCATTGTGGAACCAGTCATTTTTCGCTTTTTGTGTATCTGTATTCCGGCTTTATCAATGTTTATATATACTTGTCGCAAAGTAATAGTGAAACCATTCATGTTCGCTTTGTTTGTACATTTCTATTTAGAGTTCTATGCCTGCTCAATCAATGCTCAAATTACCATATTTTCTCAACTTAAGTATAGTAACTTACGTTACACTTATGCATTCAACGCTCAAATTCCTATATTTTCTCAACTTAAGTATAGTAACTTACGTTACACTTATGCATTCAACGCTCAAATTCCCATATTTTCTCAACTTAAGTATAGTAACTTACGTTACACTTATGCATTCAACGCTCAAATTCCTATATTTTCTCAACTTAAGTATAGTAACTTACGTTACACTTATGCATTCAACGCTCAAATTCCTATATTTTCTCAACTTAAGTATAGTAACTTACGTTACACTTATGCATTCAACGCTCAAATTCCCATATTATTTTAACTAAACCATAGTAACTTACGTTGCACTTGTGCATTCAATGCAAAATGATGACGTCATCATTAAGCGTTATTTGATCAAAATGTTTTCAGATGCAAACATATTATTATGGAAACTCACGGGTACTTAGTATCTCACACAATTTATTATATAACCATAGGGTGAACACGATGCCTAGTGATCATTCCGTTTGAAAAAAATGTGGTTTCATTGAATGACAACTAGAACTACAAAATCTAGATCTATTTTGTAAATATAAATTGAAATGTTTGAATACGTTAAACACGAAACCCTTACGCATTATTGAACATATTTGATCACTTTTACGAATATATCTTTTTTCCATAAATTGTTTAGACTTAGTTATAATTAGAATTAAAGGAACTTTAACCTTTTTTATTCTGACATTATACTCGATGACGTCATATTAGAAACATCACATTATATGTCATGTCCTTGTGATTTCATTCTCGGATGATGTCATAAGGTAAATGTCATGTAATTATGACGTTACATTGTAAACGTAACTTTATTCATCATTTTGTTTGTGAATTCATGCTCTGTAGTGAGTAAAAATGATGAATGTCCCTAAGTCTGAACTATGTTAACGTGAATTACTTCAGTTAAATGATGCGTACGATAAACGTTTGTGCCACATTGACTTTAATTCATTGCAATGTCAGAAAAAAAACTTTAAAAAGGTCTGATGGAGGCGTAAGCCGAAACCTAAATTATATAAAGAACGCAGCACGTGTTGTTGTCGAATTATTTTCATCTAGATCAAACAATTAAAATAAATGATTGATTGAATCACTCTGTACAACCTTTGACTGCTACTTTTTACTGCTGTAGAACGACAGAACGTCACGCATCGAGAAGGAAATGTTACATTTGGTAAAATGTGAACAAACACATTGAGTCTATATTAACCACTATGTTAACATCCTTGCTTAATTAAATTAAATCGTTTCTTAATTGCCTCGTAATGGTGAGGTTAAATCATAATCATTCATAAAACGTGAAAGAAGTATTTATATAGATTTATCACGGGAAATTCGTAGTTTACGAATTAAGGGGGTGTTTTATGTTTTTCGTAATATTTCGTTGCAAGATACCGTCGTTATTATATCTATGATGACGTCATAAAGAGATATCCGCCGAAAGAGTGACGTCTCGGCCAAGAAGTCGTCTGAACAAGCATCAACTTGTCTCTAATAAACCGCTTTTATTATTTATTACTATTGTAACTAGACCTCGAATATATTTTTCCTGATCGAGTTGTATAGCTTCATTTCAGCCATCTTTTGACACAGTTTAAACATTTCCGCCATCTTATGGCCGCCTTATTGAAAGCACAAGAAAACTGGTGATTTTAGAGAGAGAAAAATAATAGAAAAAATATGATAATTAATGACAATTACCTACGAAGAAGGTTGGTTGTCTTAGAGCAGTGTTATATAAATGGTATCAACGTCCCCAGTTTGGCCGTGTCAGTGACAAAATGCTTGCAGGATGGGACTATTAAACAAGATAGATAAAGAGCTCTTTTCCTTTGAACTAAAAAAACCCTCGTATTGCGACTTACATCATATTGTTTAAACACGATAGAAATCTTGTTGTCTCATAAATACCGTGATCTTCCATGTGAGAACAAATAACGAAACAATGTTCTCCAACAAGTGCGATAACAAATACATGACGTCACCAGCTTTTCGGCGCGAAAACGTGACATAGCGGATTACAAATCGTTCCTAGTAACAAAATGTTTAAGCACACTACATTGCTTTCGACACATTTTAAATGTTTAAATGCGCTTTTGTCTTTGCTTGCGCCACAATGTTTAAACCACCATTTTATCATTGCTTACATCATGCTGTTTAAACACGCTTATATAACTGTGTATACCATGTTTAAACATGTTTATATAACTGTATGTACCATGTTTAAACACGCTTATATAACTGTATGTACCATGTTTTAACATGCTTTTATTCTTTCTTACATCATGGTTTTTAAACATGCTTATAAAGCAGTCTGTACCATCTTTAATCAGGCTTTTATTGTTCATTCATCCAATAGATTGCTGGTGGGCATTTTGTATATGAATACGGTGATCTCACCTATAGCAATATGTACCATGTTTAATCAGGCTTTTATTGTTGCTTATATCAAACACGTACTCATGCTTACAGACGGTGGTTACGGAAGCTATGGAAAACCGCGGACTGTTCACAAACACACCCATACAACTAAAGTTGTGGAAAAGAAAGGTATGTGACCAATATAGTGACGTAGTTAGTGACGTATGCTGTGGCGTAGTTTGTGAAGTATGCAGTTACGTATACCGTCACCTTCTTTACGTACGAGGGTCGTTCATTTAATACCCGGACAATCGTCATAGCGCTTGGTTGAAACATGCAATTGTAATAAATTTTCGTTTATAAGACTTTCTCACCAACTTGATAAATTGACAAAAATTGGTATAATTTTAACCAACCGAACACAAACTTTGGTAACTATAGTAACACAACTCAGGGCTACCCGGCCCAGCCCAGGTTTTCAGTGAAATGTAGATTGTTGATATGACAGGGTGAGTGGTATAGTTGCCTATTTTCCACGGAAAACATCATATAACGTTATGTCTACATCAACGATATGTTATATATAATGTTTGATGTCATTTTTGTACTTTAATAAACTGTGCGTGAAGCGTTGTTTAATGACAACGGGCGTGTCTCCGTAAATATCGCAATGAAATCGAATTTGTTAAGTAAAACACCGATTATGATACAATTTTGTAAAAGTATTAGTCATACACCTGGTAAACTAAAGAATCTATTGTAGAGAAGCCTTTTTTGAATATTCTTAAAGGTAGACTTTTGCTTACAAACGGTTATATGATGACAAGGATCCAATACCGGGTCAATCTAACGTGAATTAGGGAATCGTGTGAATGTTTTCCTATTAGTTTTCATGAATATCAGTCCGTTAGTTTTCCAGCAATATCGATCGTCCGGGTATTAAATGAACGAAACCTCGTATGTAGTGACGTAGTTTATGACGTATCCGTTACGTATGCTGTCACCTTGGTTACGTGTAGTGACGTAGGTAGTGAAGTATGTAGTTACGTACGTTGTCACCTTGGTTACGCATGAAGTGACGTTGGTAGTGACGTATGTAGTTTCGAATATTGTCACCTTGGTAACGCATGTAGTGACGTATGCAGTTATGTATGCAGTCACATTAGTTGTGATGTAGATAATGACGTATGCGGTGACGTTAAGAAGTTGATGACGTAGATGGTTTTGATCAGTGAAGTAGGCCGTGATGACGTACATTATTTTGTAGTGACGTAGGTAAGGACATAGGCAGTAACTTACGCTTAGGATTTCTACACGAATTATCGTTAAATTACCCCTTGTGGTGTGAGGGTGATATCTTGATGGGGATCATTGTAGTGTCCATTCCATTTGCTATCGACCTACGTATTTTATTGGTCCATTACAGCAGTTTTCATTTTATTTGTTGGTTTGCCTTACATCTATACTTCAATAAAATTCATTTTGTATTGTATACAATGTTTTCTTGGCAATCTGGCTAATTTGAAAATTTCTTCTTACTATTAGATCTATTAAGTGTCATTTTTATTAATTCTCTTATTTGTAATTATCAATATCAGTTTATTATTATTATTATTATCATCATTTATTTAGAATTGTATTCGTACATATTAAAATCATTTTGCATACTCTAGAATGTCTACAAATATGACATATTATTATATACATTGTAACTTATTTATGTTAACAACGTTCAAGTACAAGTCAAAACATGTTTAGTTTCGTCTGGTTTTAGGAATTAATATTTTTAATTATTTATTATTATTTTATTTATTATTTTATTTGAATATCATAAATCATGCAATATTTTATTATTATTTTCAGTACCATATCCAGTCCGTAAGTACACTATCTTTCAATTTCAGTTATTAATTAATAGCAATTAAATTACATGTAATTATCTATAAATATTCAATTTATTATTTGTCAATTAATTATCACGAAACTCATCGCAAAAGTGTCAAACCATTGTAAATAAATTAAATATCAATTATTAGTGCATAATAATGTCGGACAATAGCTATACATAGCTAATGTTTCCTTGTTGTAAATGTATCCGACTTAAAATAAATATTGTATTAGTTTGATTAACTGAATATCAAGTATTATCATGAGTTTGATTAATTAGCTTTTATTAGACAAAACTAGATTAATACTTAATATACGATCATAAAAAATGATTTCTCATATTGTAACGTTTTGAGCTTTTATTCCTCAAATTAACAATACATGTACATGTTTCTTTAAACTTTTTTTAAATATTTATTTTTTCTTATTTTACAGATATTCCAAAACCATGTAAGTACAAAATAAGTTTACTTCAGTGTAGTTTTATTATTCATAATTACCTCCCCTTAATCGTGAATAATGCACGAAAATTCAAAGTCCACAGTATGCCATTTATTGTGGGGTGAGTATATAGGCTTGCCTGAAATATCCTTTTTTTTAGAGAATATGGATGGTTCGTTCTATGTTTGACCCTTGTGTGGGTAGTTAGGCACTGTCGTCGTTTCTGTGTGGCTTTGGATTGTTTGTGCGTTACAGTATTTGTTCATAGTTACTTTATTTTGTAACAAAAATAATTTAAGGGCACAATATGAAACATTTACACGATTTGGTGATCCGTCTATTTGTTCAGTTATTAATCCGGACAATATAATGTTCTCGAGAATCAACCCGAACCAACCAATCTCATTAAAATCAGATCCTAACGTTTGCTCCGTTCCTTTACGCTGTTATGTATCTGCATACTGTCAAATAACCTCTCTGGCGCACAATGACGTCACGTAGCCTCAGCAGTTTCACTGCACTTTCAGGGTTGTGAAAGAAGCGATTTGATTGGATAAAGTAAAGTTCATATCGACATAACCCCATACAGAGTGTCGTCAGATCCTATATTAACGTAAAGTAGTGAAGCGTAAAAGGGTCTGATTTTAATGAGACTGCCAACCAGCGGCTTTCATTATCTTTAAACAGGCTATAGATTGTTAAAAGGTTACCACATGTAAACCATCACAAGAATGCAATCTATGTCAAAATATGATATAAAATCCAGAAAAAAACATTTTGAAAACCAATGATACAATTCGTGCTTCCCTATGAAGGGGACATAGCTACTGACACATTAGTAATTAATTCATACTAGCCTTTATTAAACCGTTGGTAGTGCGCAAAATAAAGGTATGCTTTGTTTTTTATTTGCGGTCCATTAAACACAGCTGAAAGTTTTTGAACATTTTCATATAAGAATTGATGTTACGAAATACACCTTCATTGGATCACCATTAAATAACGATTAACGTCAATTAAAGACAAATTTACCCCAAATTCCGACTGTTTGTCTGACTGTGATGAAATAATTAGTATAAACAAAGTTTATTGTCCGTTATAAATGGCTAATTGGGGGCCCAAAGGACGTTATTGATGTAAATGAGGCCCAATAATCAGCGCCGGTGTTCTTATTGCACGATCAAAGCCATATAGCTGACTGCAAGTTTGTATGTTTTTATGAAATAAAAGAAATCCCATCCCAAGAATAAAAAATAGACTGTACGCAGTCAGGTGTAGCAATATGCAATAGTATTGAATTAGTATCCATTAACCTGTTTTATGCATTATGCAACATTATTGAAATGGACCTAATTAACCCCTTGCGTTATGCAACAGCATTGCACACGAACTCATTCACATGTATGTTTGCTATATATGTTTTGTAGTAATGTGTGTATATCTGACAGACCTTTGGCCTATAGATACTTTGAAATAAACTTACTTACATATTTTACACGACTGTGTTAACGTGCTATTGAAACGGATGTCTCTATATTGTTGTTATGTCCCCCCTTAAGGTGGCTCGGGACTTTCCGAGCTCGAAATCAAAAGTTGACATATTTGCTTGAAACTTAGTACGGACGTATGTAATACCCATCTGCGTTGCGTGGTAACGTTTTATTACAAGACGTCACACGACGTCGCTATTTGGCGCCGTTTTTGGACCGAGTGACAGAATCATACCGTACATTGATTATGACTACATAACTTTTTCATTTATTCGCCGATTTTAAATTTGTAAATTGATTATTAACGCCCGATAAATTATCGTTCTGCTACTATGTTTTTATAACACTTGATTAACCAAAAAAATAAATATTGTATGCGGAAATTACTTTGATTATTTTGAAATCATGCAGATTTGTGTCAGTTTAAGGTCCCAAAGTATTAAATTTAGAACAAAAAAGGTCCGCTAATAAGAACGATTCGCTATTAAGACCACCTTTTTGACTGGTCTTATTAGCGGAACTTCACTGTAATAATGTATTTATTTTCTTTGGATAACATAATTTGCAAACCAATTTTGATTACGGTCCAAAACTGTACGGATCTTAATTTATTTTAATTTGGATCAGACAATATTCCATTCGTCTTACATTATTCATGAAATACCTACCCATCGCCTTTAGAACTGTTGTGTATTACTGACACATCACCTTTAATAATGTTATTTAACTCATATATTAAATCTCGTTTCCAGATCCCGTGATAAGATATGTGCCGGTACGTGTCGTACAGCCAGTCCCTGTGGTAAAGAAAGTACCAGTTCCTCAACCTTGTGAGTACTTAAAACTTGTTTGTTCAGGTCACTCATCTGTTTACCTTACAAGGTGCACATGAACTCATGCAATTTCTCATATTATTTTCTTTATTTCATACATTATCTATTTCAATTCGTTTATTTCAATGTAGTAATTCACTTGTATAAATCGATTATTCAGGACAGTCCCCTGTGCGCATTACATTGTGTACATCAACATTGCAATTTCACTTATGTATGTCTCATTTTAGTAAATAAGATGACTGTGTATTTGTATGTAGCTAAGTGATTAAGGTATTGAATTTTACTGCCTTTTGCTACAATTAAGATGTTTAAAACAATAAAAACACAATGTCATGATACACCGACTTAATTGTAGTCATAGTGACATCATACAGCTTGAATTACGTCCCGTGATTCGTTCTTTTTATGACGTCATAAACTATGTAATAATAATGTATATTACAGACCCTGTGGTACAGAAGGTCCCAGTACCTGTCGTGCGTACTGTGGTGAGGAAAGTACCAATTCACATTCCAAAGCCAGTACCCGTACCAGTTGAGAGAAAAGTACCATATCCAGTCAAAGTTCCAGGTAAACAATAACTTGACATCTAGTAGCCTCCCTTACCGACATAATATGTTGGTGTTTGTTTGGTTATAATTATATCATATGGGAGTATCTTCACGTTTTTCATGTTCGTTTATCTAAGTTTGTTTAACAGAGCTACACCGTATGTCATAAAACTTGATTGATATGTGTATCCAGAACTCATATCTGACAGGTTTCGAACAATTTATGAGGTTATAAAAAAAGTTGTGATGTTGAACGACATCAAACCATCTCAGAAATAATCAACTCGTATCGTTCATACCCGCTTATTAGACGAACTCTTTTACATGACGTTCTGTTTAAAAGTTCCCGGAGAAATGCCCGGGTGCGTCTTGTAATGCAGGTCGAGTTATATGCGGTTATGTACGATAATTTGATCATTTCTAATTTATCAATATAACCTTGGTTATCTCACCAATTCTTGATTTTATATAGAGCTAATAGTAAAAACAATAAATGTCGTCTGTTAAATTTCATATTTGTCATATACTACGTCATGCCAGGTGGTTATACGTAAAAACTTTATATTCAAATTAAAACTTATCACGTGATACTATTAACATTAAATCAAACTAATCGCGTGTGTTTATACATGTACAATATTATCGTACGAGTATATCCAGTATAAAGGTCATGTTGACAACCAGAAATAAATTATACATTTCCATTGGTCAATATTTATAAACGAGGTTATGAGTCCGGCATTCCTATTGGTCAATTTCAAAACGAGGTTAGGAAACAATCAGTCATTTTTTCAATAGTGTTATTATTGTTAACAGTATGATATATATATTATATTTATGTTTATATTATATCCTTAGTTGCTGTACATGTACCAAGACCTTACCCAGTGAAAGTAACTCAGCACGTCCCAGTGCATGTTCCAATCAAGAGTAAGTGTTGATACAATTTCTATACTCTATCATTTGATCAATGTGTAATATGTTAATTTAAATTTCTTTTGCAGTAAGAATCACCATTCCTAAACCATACCCAGTACCCGTTATACGATCGCGAGCTATCACTATACCGAAAAGAAGTAACATTTATATACCGTACATATGCACTCATAAGTCGACCGTAAATATTAGACGCGTCGGGAAAAGGATAAAGTTTATTTAAAGCCTAAGTTGCCTTGAGTTTTGTCAAAAAATGAAAATGCATGTTCCTATAAATATGTCCTATATTTCTTATTACATAACACAGTCTTTAAAAAAAATAGCCATATATATCCCAAATCCCCTAGTAATATGTTGACATTTCTAGTGAAAATATGATATATTTAGAAAAAAATGTCATTTTTAGCCACTTTACATGGCTTTCATGACGTAAAACCTTCTAAAAAAACACAACGCCTTCATTCTACACTTTAATGTTTTGTACATACATACGTAATAATTTTCAAAATACTGATTACTAGTATGTTCAAATATGATTCGTATGTTAAAATATAAAGTGTAGCATGACTGCCATCACATACATACATTTTTTTGCTAAACATGACATACATGTGTTCTTCGCAATATTTTCAACATATTACCAGAGAAATTGATATAAGTATGCTCATTATACACAGGACATGCCAGGGTTATTTGAATCATAGTATAAATATATAGGAACATACATTTTTATTTTTTGAAAAGTCTCAGTGATATATTAAGACATTTGTGAACCTTTTCCTTAATCCAGTTTGAGATCTCTGCATAAATCAGTGTAGCAATACCACGTGGTTTTTGACCACAGTTTCAAGTAGAAATTTGTAAACATTGGAACACAAATGTAGCCATAAGTATTTTATTTCTTCATCGATTTCTATTAAATCTACGCCACGCTAAGGGGAACATTATTTGCTTTCCATGAAATATATACTCTTTTTCAGCGGATGTGCCGGTTTGTCCATTACTCTGTGAAACCGTGGAACATGTAGGTTTCACAGGGTAATGGAAAAATCGGTAAAGCTGCTGAAAAGGATCTTATATTTCATGGGAAGCAAATGGTTCCCCCCTTAGCGTGGCGTATATTTAATAGAAATCGATAAAGAAATAAAATACTTATGGCTATTTTATTTTCCAATGTTTACAAATTTCTTCTTGTAACTGTAGCCAAAAGTCACGTGGTATTGCTACTCTGTAAATCGTCGTATGTGTATGGTCGACTTATACAGTGGGTATATACGATACCCACACGTACGTCTATATTTAGAGCTTATGATATTGTCACTGAACACTAGTGCATAGAAGCTGAATCGTGTGCTTAGAAAAACAGGCATAATCAACATAATTTATCGTGTTAAAGTAAAAATACTTACCGTATAGGATCATGTTTATCATCCGGTCCCGACTATATTCACACCGGAACCGACACATTTCCCACGCATGCGCGTTGACTGTTTTCATAGATCTGACGATTTTCATAACACGCCGGTTTCCGATATAAATCGAGCCCGTTGTCTAACTAAAGCAGTATCGAGCGCTGGATAGCGCTTTTCAAGGAAACGGTTTGCTTCAAAAAGCGCTACTTACAAATTAGATGATATTGGCGAGAGCTCGGGAATAGCAGACCGTTGCACAGCAAGTTGGTATCGAGCGCCATCAAGATCGGTAGCGCGTGCCTAGCATAGTGCTGAGGAACGGTATGTTATGAGCCGGTAGCGTGTCGTTGCATAGACGTAGGAAAGCGTTCGATAGCGCTAATTTGTATCGGTTTTGTTAGGCAACGGGCTCCCGTTCTATGTACTGGTTTATATATGATTGATAAACACTTGTATATATGATTGATAAACACTTGTATATATGATTGATAAACACACCTGTATATATGATTGATAAACACACCTGTATATATGATTGATAAACACCGGTATATATGATTGATAAACACCGGTATATATGATTGATAAACACTTGTATATATGATTGATAAACACACCTGTATATATGATTGGTAAACACCAGTTTATATATGATTGATAAACACCTGTATATATGATTGATAAACACCGGTATATATGATTGATAAACACCTGTTTATATGATTGACAAAAACCTGTATATATGATTGATAAACACCTGTGTATGTGATTGACAAAAACCTGTATATATGATTGATAAACACACCTGTATATTTTATTGATAAACATATCTGTAATTTAAGTCGTTAATTGTCAACATCCGATATGTAAGAACAGTTTTATGAATGCTGTTAAATAATAAAACACATCTAATTAATGTTGTAAAATTGATTATGCTAACATGAGATTTTAATAATTTAAATAATGTGCAATAAAACTTGGTAATAACAAATTTCATTTGACCTGGATTTTATGTTCGTTGTAAGCAATATTCGCACTATCGATTTATGGAAATTCGATATAAAGCGCAAACCAAACACCAAACGTAGTTTATATAGTTTTTACTCTTTAAACTACATGTATAAAAGCTATTTGAAATGAGTTCGTTATATACGATAAATCATTAAAACCGATATCGTTATATCCGATAACTCGTTTAGACCGATTTCGTTAAGGGAGTAATAATACACCACGGTAAATACGAGTCCATTAATCACATAATTTTCTGATTTCAGTACCAGTTGCTGTGCCTAGACCAGTGCATATCGTTCGCAAAGTGAAGGTTCCAGTGCCGGTTGCTGTACCTAAACCATACCCAGTGGTGAGACAAATTAAGGTCCCAGTACCTTATCCTAAACCAGTGCCAGTTCCTAGACCATGTAAGTTGGCCACTTTCTCTGATATTACAGTCAGATCTCGATACAACGACGCTGTTTGTTTCCAAGAAAAATGTCGTTGTAACGAATATGTCGGTATACTGAATTGATACAAAGAGCAATTTAGTACTTTTGTCCTCAAATTTGATGTCAGTATAATGAATTTATCAGTATATAGGGTGTCGTTATATCGAGATCTGACTGTATAGGGTGTCGTTATATCGAGATCTGACTGTATAACTATTTTATTGGGGTCAGTCATATGTTTTAATACATAACATTGTATAAATAAACATTGTAATTAAACATGTATAGTCCAGTCAGGGTAAGAATCTGGACAGTGACGCAGCGGTCGATCTAACTATAACGGTGTAAACCAATTTTTAAGGGTTATACTGTACAAACAACTATAATTTCAATGCTAAACTAACATACTATATTCGCTCTACCTGTTCAGACAATGGTTGTAATATTTTTATGTACACATATAAACTGCAACGTCACTGTCACAATATCCTAACTGGACAGTGAATAACCCACTTTCACTTTGCTTGATACTATGGTTCTTTGTATTTTGTCTTTAGAAAGGTATTATAGAAATTCAATGGGGTTTAAGTGTAAGTTACAAACCTCTATTACTGACCAAGAATGTAACCTGCAATATGAGCCAATCAATTACATAAAGATAATAATAATAACGACTTTATTTATTGTGGATTACATATTTGACAGTAATATCAATTTTCAATATGGTCCACTGAAAGATAACTATGGCGTTCCAGCAGTTTTACATGTATGAGATATATACGTTATTTAAGCCATTTTTTGCGTTCAAATGAGAATGGTGGTCACTCTGTTTTAGCCCTACCGAATTGGCCAATGACCAAAGCATAAGAATAGTAAAATATATTAACGTCTCTACATCTTAAACTGCTCTCCAGTTAGCGTATTAATACATACACGCATTATACAGTTGAAACTCGTTGTGTCGACATCGCTTGTATCGACACTTCGGCTATGTCGACATACTTTCAAATCCCCGATTTGGGTTGCTCTATATTCCATCTTAAATATGATGGTGTGACATATGTCTCCTTATATAACCATGACGACGTTTTGTATATTCAGACGCTGTACCAGTGAGAGTTCCAGTGAAGCAGCCCTACCCTGTCCCCGTACAAGTCAAGGTTCCACACCCAGGTATGTTTGGAGACGGTTTCTCGTAGCAGTGGTATGTGACGCTGTTCTTGAAACGCTAGTACAGTAGTAAATAGTGTCTTATAAATCGGGGGTCTCCTGCCTCCTTAAAGGAAGTATCACTATTCCTTTGGAGTTAGTTTCTCGTGGCAGTGGTATGTGACGCTGCTCTTGAACACCCATGCATCCTGCCTCCTTAAAGGAAGTATCTCTATTCCTTTGGAGTTAGTTTCTCGTGCCAGTGGTATGTGACGCTGCTCTTGAAACACCCATTTTAGGGGGTATTTGAGGGAGGATTTTAGCCTTAAACTTTAATATATATATATATATATATATATATATATATATATATATATATATATATATATATATATATATATATATATACATTTGTTGTTATGTTTGCATGCATATATCTATGTAAAATTGTTTTAACCATGTCTTAAAAGTGATTGTAAAGCACTTTTGAACGTGTAATTACATGATAAAAGTGCTATATAAATATGGTATAATAATAATAAAAAAGGTATGTTTACTATAAACATTGAATCTAACAAACACGATTATCGATAAATAGACTATTCTGTGTTTGTGGTTGTAACGTTCATTTTTACCGTTGCCGGTAATCTCCCGTCATTTTTTTATTTTGTTTGCGCGTTAGCCCTTCCATTCGTACGTCCGTCCACTCACTTAATGGTTAAATACTTACATTACTAAAACATATACATGTACTGTATACATCTGTTTATATGTTTGTTATGAACACCAAACCAAACGTCCTACTTCAAATCACAATCGCTCGAAATTCATTTTTTAAATAAATATTTGAACAACATTTCATGTTTTAACCGTAAATGATTTAGTATTAAGTATACATTCTATAGATGATATATTTTTAAAAAAATAGATAGATTGTGTTAGGAGAACCATGTTATGACTCGGAAAACCTTCGCCTAACTTCAAGGTGTAAGGACATACCACAAACTACCGGAATTTAACGAAGATTGCAAACGTAGATAATCGGAGATTGCCGTAGATTGCCGGAAACTAACGACATCTTGTTTTACATTGCAGTACCAGTTGTTGTTCCCAAAAGAGTGAACGTACCAGTTCATGTTCCAATTCATATTCCGGTAGAACGAAAAGTACCGGTAGCCGTTCCAGTAATCAAAAATAGGCCAGTACCATACCCAGTTAAGGTGCCAGGTAGGTCATATTTACATAGTAACGCAAAAATACAACGTGACGTCTTTATCACAATAATGATTCTTTCAGACTCACAAACTGTTAAATAACTCAAAGGCGACTCCAGTCTGTTTAAACATTAATTCACAAACCAGTCCGTTTAAACATAAATTCACAAACCAGTCCGTTGAAACATAAATTCACAAACCAGTCTGTTTAAACATTAATTCGCAAACCAGTCAGTTCAAACATTAATTCACAAACCAGTCTGTTTAAACATTAATTCACAAACCAGTCTGTTTAAACATTAATTCACAAACCAGTCCGTTTAAACATAAACTCACAAACCAGTCTGTTATTATTTTAGTTGCCGTACCAAGACCATATCCAGTTGTTCACAGAGTAGCGGTACCAGTCAAACAGCCATATCCGGTTCCGGTTAAGACACCAGTTGCAGTACCAGTTGAACGTAAAGGTAAAGCTTATTTATAATAAATCGTTGGCTTCGAAGAATAAGGTCGTAAGTACAAAAATGCTGTTTTGGGAAACGAGAAAAAACTGTTTGAAAACAACTTTTTACTTATCGAAAACACGCATTTTCTTATTTATTAAGTTGGACAATTAATGTTATGATACCACCGCGTATAAACCAAATCACTGTACTCATTATTGTGATACTATACAATTCAACGTGTACTCATTATTGTGATTTGAAACATCCGGTGATTTTCCATCACTGTACTCATTATTGCAACACTATACAATTCATCGCGTACTCATTATTGCGATAACAGGAATATGACTCGTTTATACACTGTGGATACGAGTGTGTAAAATTTTATAGAATCATAGTGTAAATGTTTTATTATATTTTGGTTTCAGTGAAAGTTCCGGTTGCAGTACCACATCAAGTTCCATATCCGGTCCACGTACCCGTAAGTAAAACGGTTGTATATTCATAAAAGTGTCTATGGCCAGAGTTTTTTAATCTTTTGTTACTCAGACCTTTTTGTGTGAAATGTCGACAGGAGGAGGGAAAAAAACTCCCAAAATATAGCTTGCACGAGCTGTTGGTGGTACGATAGTCATTGACGGTCAGATTAAAGCATTCAAGAAAACAGCCAATTTATCTTAAGACTAGTAAACTGCAGTGAAACACTAATATAATACAACTTATTATAAACAAAATAATGAAATAATAAACAAGGCTGGTACATTTATCATCAAAACATTATATGCAATTTTGTTTTTTCCAGTTTTTTCAATTTTTTTTTTTTGAAAATTACAAAATTTTGGGCAGGAGGGTCCGAGTAACGAAAAATTAAAACAATTCTGGCCTATTTGCAAACATGAATAACATATGCGAATATAACTGATAATTCAGATGTCAAAGTTCGAAATTATAGCGGCAATCAGAACTACCGTACATATCCGCACGAATGACCGGCAAATTAAGACATTTGCTTATGAAAACAAGATTCATTCTTTAACAAACCAAAAACTGTTTAATCGTGTCCTTCGAGGAGCGGGATAATTCTTTCGGAGTAAAACTGCATTACTAGCATATGCATATAGCACGGAGAATTTGACGTGATCCTGACATATGCCTGAAAATATTACAAGGTTCTTGCGTTGAATATGTAAATGTCCGCGAACAAATCGCGCAATATCGGTCCTAGATTTGTGTTGGTATTACTTCGAGATACACACTAATGGAAACATACAACCGGGATAATAAATATAGACAACATATCAGCTGTTAAATTATGCTAATAGAAGGTCGAGATAGGGGAGACCGGGGCTATGTGATACACGTTTCGGTTTTTTACTCTTTTATAAAACATGAACACACATGCAGCCCTTGTAATGGGGTATACATAAAACTGCACTTAATTTTGACCAAACACGTTCTTTAATTAATCAATTTAACTATGCAATAACAATTTACAGCTTGTGGAAAATGGTAAGTACATGTAACAAATAACCCCGTGTGTTGGGGACAAGTGTTACAGTCCCCGGGGCCAAATGTTACATGTAGTAAATTTCGACTACCCTGAAGCTTACCTCCATGAATCACGGACGGAGGTGAAGAGGCGAGGTAGGAAAGGTTGGGGCGGTTGAATTTTGATTGTTTGGAACATAGTAAAAATTTTCATACTTGTCCGCCCTTAGCCCCAAAAGGTCGGGGTAATTTGTGACACTTTACGAACTATTTTTAAGCGGTTGAAATTATTGATGCATAGTTATATTGAATAATCAAGTAACTTGCTTTGTCGAAATTAAGTGTAGTTTTATGTATACACCTTTATTAGGGCCGTATATGAGTTCACGCTTTCTAAAATGTTAAAGTTATAAAAATGTAACACTTAGCCCCGGTGGCCCCTTTGTATTATGTAACAAATTGCCCCCAAGAACACTTGCGTGAATAAATCGCTCTATAGTAAATACCAAAGGTGGCCAAATCCCATTTCTTATTGCTACGGCATGCTTGATGTGTACTCAAACGTTGGCCCATAAGCCCAAATATGTACCAAATCTTGAATATAGAATAAATTGACATTTGAAAATTTGTAAAAATGTTACAAAAAAGCATGAAAATGTGTTTTCAACCTGTAACACAATTTGTGAGGATTTGAACCGGTCGCGACATAGCGGATAAAATGGCGGCTCGAAAAATGATAACATCAACATGACTGATGATGTAATATAAGGACATCATAGGTTTGAAAATGCAGTGTAACATTTTGCTCCGTGTAACGCTTAGCCCCGGTCTCCCCTACGTGTCAAATTCTCCGTACTATATTTTATTTTTAATATATTCGCAGATACCAGTGAAGCAGCCAGTTCCTTACCCAGTTGTACACCGAATTAAAGTTCCGGTCAAGGTTCCAGTACCTTACCCCGTACCACAAAAGAAAGGTAAGCAGCCCGAATAAGGCTAATAGCCTAATATACATTAATTCCTAGTTTATCAACCACGCCCCCCCCCCCCCCCCTGTAACCTGTTTGGTTATCACATCCCACAAGTGTGTTCGCTTAAATAATAAATTTATTACAGTCCGTTTATTCAGGTATGTCACTTGTATCCTTCAGTGGGTAGAACTTATAGCCAAATGCCTGTTTGCAGCCCAATTCAAACTATCACCATTGTAAAATAATAAAATATTTGCACCATTTTGTTTAAACGGCAAAACCAATCCATGTTACGTTTTTTATAACAAATCACAGGTTATAGATCTATGTCAAGTGAGTAACTCTATTGTTTAACTTCGGTATACAGATTTGATTGCTATAGAAAGCTTAGTTATTTGCGCACATTATCTTGTTTATAATATGTTCATAGTGTGTTTGCTTTTATAGTGACGTCATAATATATGATGTCATAGTGACGTCATAATATGTGATGTCATATCAAGGATAGGCCTAATCTTCTTTCAAAAGCAACACTTTGAGTAATATCTTCGTATCGTGAGCTCACTGTATAATTATACTGACCACCGGAAGTCAAGAATTATCATTTTAAGTGCGAACTATATTTAGTGAAGCTAATAATCGACATCTGTAAGGATGAATAGAATCTATATTCACCAATCAGTTATGACTCATCGTTGTTCGAATAAACATGGGTCAATACTTTATAATGCTGAAACTTGTTCATTCAGCTTTTCGACAGCTTGGACTTGGGCGGATCAATTACTTGTTCAGTTGGGCATTGTGCCTTGTATGTGTTTCATGTTTTATGTGCTCGGCTGGTTAAGTTGGGTGCTGCCTTCCCTGTCTGACTGAATATTATATTTACGCAATCAAATAAATCTTAAGTAAAAGAATGTCCAAGAAAATCGCGGAAGCACAGATATTGCCAACAGAGTATCATGTGAACAGTTTTCATCATTTAGAAATGTGTAGATCTATGTTGAAAGCATTAATTGTGTTTGTTATCCTTTAAATATTACTTTCAATTAAACTAAACTGTTTGTTTTATCAGTGCAACGACCAATGAAAAAACAAAAGAGTAAGAAACAATAAATAAAGCATATATGTAGTATTATAGTATTCGGACATATATATATTCGGATACACACTGTATTCGATTGTACACGTAATTCGTATTGTATAATTCCGAAAGGCAATGTATTCAGATTTATATAGTAATCGGATACTCACACATCTCATTAAAATCAGACCCAAACATTTGCTCCATTCCTTTACGCTGCTAAAGATCTGACTACAATCCGTAAGAAGTCATGTTCAAATGTTCAAATGACCTCTGGCGCACAATGACGTCACGTAGCCTCAGCAGTCTTTATTTGTGAAAGCAACGATTTGATTGGATGGCGTTAAGTTCAAATCGACATGACCCCCACACGGAGTGTTGTCAGATCCTATAACTGTAGTGCGTAAAGCAGTGAAGCGTAATAACGGTCGGATTTAAATTAGATTGATACTCACACTGTTCGGATACGTGTATAATTCGGATATAGTCAGCTTTTATGTATTCAGTATTATGCTAGTCCAATAATCTTATATCAACCATACACAAACATAGAATATAATGTATCTTAGAATTCGGATGAGCACATAATTCGGATACATGTATTGAGTTTTCAGTATTATGTATAATTCGGATACTTATTTGGATACTCATTGTGTTCGAATGTCCATATGATTCGAAATGCTCAAAGTATTTGGAAGTGTATATAATTCGGATGTTCAAGGTATTCGGAATTGTATATAATTCGGATACTCAAAAGTATTCGGATGTGCTCATAATTCGAATACTTTAAATATTCGGATAAACATTCTTTCAGATAAGATTGGGTTTTTTGTATTCGGCATTATTCTATGCTATGCTATGAAATTTGATATTTAGGGTATGCATAATATCAATTTATTAGTACATGTATATTGCTGGTAGAAGAGATTTCGTACAGAATACTGCTTTACATGTTGCAAAAAAATGGCTAATTATAAGGTTTCGCAAATGTTCATGTCCCCTGGGATGGTATTCAATATTGATCTTACTTGACTTAAGGATAAGGACAACCAATCAGATCACCCCATATTAAACTCTTGGTCAGTAACAGGCGACATGATTGGCTATCCTTATTCCCTAATTAGATAAGATCAATATTGAATACCACCCCTGATGCAAACTTATCTGTAAGCCTACCCATGAAGCAATATGGTCTCTTTTAACTGGTTGCATTTTATTGAGAACAGAATGATTGGAGATATGCCTTAAGATTAATATATTTACAATTCTGCAGCTTTTATACCGTCAAAACTTTCGATGTTTTTTGTTGAATGGCAAGCTGATTCAATAGTACACATGTATCCAATGAATTGCTGTGTGTGCAAGGAGAACAATATATACTCAAATAGCCTCGAGATAAAGTAACTTATTATCGTTGAAAATTGTTGAATGGACCAACACTTGTGCTCGAATTAGACCGGGTGCTCGTAATAACTTTACTCGAGTAAGAGGGATAAATTAAAGTACATTATAGAGCAAATTCGCCGGGACTTTGAAATTTGCTCGAATTAGGCCGGTTGCTCGAATAATCGCTGCTCGTATTACCGAGATTTTACTGGTTTTTTTCACATGACTGTCTGTATCATACGTACTGTTCAAGCATTCAGTTCTTTTATGTGGATGAGGTCGAATGATCTTGTCTAAAACGATTTAGTATCGCATTTTTCTCATTACAATGTAAATTCTAAAATACAGTAAAATCACATGTTTCCGTAGGGATATTTCCTGGATTTTGATAAAAATGCATTTTCGGTGGGTTCAAAATTCGTTGATTACAAAAATTGAAAGGATAAACACTTGTTCGATATTTGAGAGGTCTATTTATCGGGGGATGATTAGATTTCGTGGTCAAGTGAAACAACGAAATCAACGAAATTCAAACCCCTCGAAAAATAATGATTTTACATTAAAAATAATGGGCGAGTCCGTTAAATAAATGTAAGATAAAACAACATTCGTACACGCTAGCATATTGTTCTCCAACGCACAGCTTAATGCTTATTGGTAAAATGAAATATTCTGACCCATCACTCGACTGAAACGTACACTTCGGCTGGTATGAATATAATTCGGCAAATGCCGGTTATTACCGATCTCGTACGGGAAATGCCGGATATTACCGATCTCGTACGGAAAATGCCGGATATAACCTATTTGATTGAGAGCGCATCAAATAAAGACTATCTTGAAAATTCACAAATGCGTCTTAAAATGTCTTGCCAAAAGACTTGTGTTACTATATCTGATTTCAATATGGCAAATCGATTCAATAATAGAAAAACTAAAACTAAATCAATACATTTAACCTTTGTTACTATTTCTGAAATATCCAGAAAAGTTGTTGTGATGAGTCAGAATGTTGTTTGTGCTCGGTTGCTGGCTGCTATTGCTTCTTATAATGCATTATTATACAGCTTTTGCTTTACTTTCTTTTGCTACAGGTTACGTCGGCAAGCCGTCGTCGATATACTGTAAGTATCATTGCACTCAAACATGAATAACGATAACAACAGAACAATCCAAATGAATAAACATGCACAACAGCGATAAAAACAGAACAATCCAAATGAATAAACATGCAAAACAACGATAACAACAGAACAATCCAAATGAATAAACATGCAAAACAACGATAACAACAGAGCAATCCAAATGAATAAACATGCAAAACAACGATAACAACAGAGCAATCCAAATGAACAAACATGCAAAAAACAACGACAAAAGCAAAACAATCCAAATGAATAAACATAAAACAGGATAACAACAGAGCAATCCAAATAAACAAACATGAAAATCAACGACACAAGCAGAGCAACCCAAATGAACAAACATGCAAAAAACGACAAAAGCAGAGCAATCCAAATGAATAAAACTGAAAAAAGGACTAAAGCGGAGAAAGCCAAACGAACAAAACATTACGATAAAAACAGAGTAATATAGTATTACAAGAAATTATTGAGAATCAGTTTTTGCATCATTGCAAATATCTTCAAATGGAAAAAATATGTTTTATTTGTACATTGTACATTACTAGTATTTAATAGATGTAAAACACGTTTTCATTTGTTGACCGTCCTACACTGTGCTGTGTGCACAATGTTATTTGCCAATCGTTTTTTAAAACACGTTTCTATTTGCTGATCGTTTGTATAACACGTTTTCATTGACTGATCGTTTGAAAAACACGTTTTCATTTGCTGATCGTTTGTAAAACACGTTTTCATTGACTGATCGTTTGAAAAACACGTTTTCATTTGCTGATCGTTTGTAAAACACGTTTTCATTGACTGATCGTTTGTAAAACACGTTTTCATTTGCTGATCGTTTGAAAAACACGTTTTCATTTGCTGATCGTTTGTAAAACACGTTTTCATTGACTGATCGTTTGTAACACACGTTTTCATTTGCTGATTGTCTGTAAAACACGTTTTCATTGACTGATCGTTTGTAACACACGTTTTCATTTGCTGATCGTTTGTATAACACGTTTTCATTGACTGATCGTTTGAAAAACACGTTTTCATTTGCTGATCGTTTGTAAAACACGTTTTCATTGACTGATCGTTTGTAACACACGTTTTCATTTGCTGATCGTCTGTAAAACACGGTTTTATTGGCTGAAAATATCAACGTTGATTTACCACTGTTATTTAGCGAGATTGCAAGACTTTAGGTATGTAGATGAAAATATTACATGAGATAGAAAAGTTTGTGCTATAAATTGACATTCTCCTTTTTTTCATTTTTCAGAGTGGTAGAAAGTTGATAACAACGGAAATTTCGAGCAAGTCGTTTCCATGGCAACACATATAATCGCAAGGAAAGGGGTTTCATGCTTTTTAGAATGCCTTATAATCCGTTACCAATAGCAATGACGTCATGTTATTATGACAATGATAATTTTTTGTTGTTATTTTGTGTTTATTCGAGAAATCTTCGTTTCCAAGCAAACTATTTGATCAGATCAATCACCAAGAGGATGAAAGCAATAAACACTATACAAGTTCATGAATTATTAACGAGGAAGTGAAAATGAAGTTATTCTGAGATCAGTTTCGTTTGTTTATTGTTTTATTGAGACTATTGAACGTTGTACTTCCTGAATTGTGTTTTGTTTACAATAAAAATCACTTATAACGAAATTAGGTTATAACAAAGTTCTGCTTATGTCGAAACCAATTTAAGACCCGAAAAAAATCTTAAATACCAAAATGCATGTTTTCCATCTGTAGAGCTGTTGATTAAAGCAAAGCGACGTCTTTGTCCCGTGAGTAACTTCACAATAGACAACACTTTCAGAAGTTTCCAGAATTTTTGTTAGATTTTAGACCATCGCTATTCGTTATATCGATAATGCGAATAGTGCTTATCATGAAGTTGATATCGAGGTCAGCTAGATTTCGTTATAACCGAGTTTTACTGTTTAGTTCATGTTTATAATTTAGCGCCTGAGATTAAGACCCGAGTTTGTCGCCTGGTCTCAAAGCTTGTTTATGCGACTTGTTGGTTGCTAGCTAAGTATTCGTGTCTAACAACAAATAGCCTGTACGAGCTTAAAGACATTGCTACAAACTCTTGTTATAATCGTAGGCCATGCGGAATAATGGCAGTAGTTCTTATATAGATAATAATATTATTATATCTTCATTCCATCTTTGTACTAATTTAATTTGTACTTTCAACATGTCTACATTTAAATTTCTGATACAGGTATATGTCCATGTGAACCATAAACACTCTGACTTCAAAATGTTGAATAGTTTACTGGTATGAATTTTATTAAAGATTTGCCAAATGATTAAGAAGGTTATGCGTAAGTGCTTATATTTAATTATTTCGTTGGTTTCGCTTTATTCACCGGCCCTGACAATGTTTAAGGCAAGGCAAAAGTCCCAAGCATGGCAACATACATAACATCCAATCTGAGGTTAAAGCTATGAATTTGAAGCCCAGTCTATATAAGCAAACTCTGATTGGTTGTTTTTGAGTTAGGTGTGTAAATTGACCAATGACAAGGTTGCATTCATAGACTAGTCTACATGGTCTCCAATATCAGATGTTTGAAGACCAGTCTATAAATGCAAACCACTGATTGGTTGTTTTCGAGTTAACAGTTTAAATTGACCAATGGTATTGCTGCGTTTCCAGACTGGTCTCCAATATCGTATGTGTAACCTCTTTTTGACTTTTTATTTGTGTAGTAATTTGGATGGAATACAACAAATTTGTTATCTATTAATAAAAATAGCCTTTTTATTGTGTGTTTGTTTTATTTGTTTTATCGATTTTATTGAAGTGATCATTGTCGTGCGGTGGTCGAACAGATATCGCTCTTGACTACGGATTAAAAAGCCTCTGGGTCGATTCTCGGTCTGGACACTTGATCATTTGTGAAACACTTTTCAGTATTGCCTCCCAAACTATAGATTAACTGGTTGGTAACACAGATGCAGGATAGTGTGTATTGGTGCTATGTATCGAGCGTCTGGTATCACACCTCAGTCTCTCCATTTCGAAGTCGGCAGTAACTTGCCAACCGGATCACCACACATTAACAACACACAGCAATGACTTGAGCCACATTTAACAGAGTCACATGCAATTGTTTGCGTCGTTTTTATTCACATATTGCGTAAGATTCGAATTGCTAAAATGCGGATCCTATTCCTTTGTCACCATAGATGTACAAACATTGGCGTGGGGTTGGGCTTATCAGCACTAAGACATCAACGTTGGAAGCAGTCTTTACTTCTTGACAACACTTCACATGTAACATTGTGTTTTATAAAACCTCCATCAGTCCATCTGATCAAATTTGCAAAGATCTTAATAATAATAAAGACTTTATTTAATGAGGCAACACAGTTGGCAATGCCAGTCTTACCTGTGAGCCTCAATATCTATGCACATACAATTTACAACAAATGTGAACAAAGATAACATTTACAGACTGATATTTACATTAAATTCAACAGCAGTGCGTTAATTATGCTACTGGTATTAAAACATATCAAATGATAACTAGACCAGCAATTTATAGAACAGTTGAGTGAAGTTGATCTATAAAACAAAGAACAAAATTACATTAAATATTATGAGACACAAGTATTTTACATGTTTATCAAGTTTTTCCCACCAGAGAACCACCATTTGAGGTATAATGTCTTAAAGACAGCCAAGCTTTCTGATTGTTTTATGTGTAGTGGCATAGTGTTCCAGAGTTTGGGACCTGAATAAGCAAGAGTTTTCCTAAGAAAAATCTAGTCTTGGTTTTAAACCTTAAAGGGACTGCCTCACGTATTGGTGTATTGCAAAAATAAAATTAAATTGTCAAATATTTATATAATTTTGGTATAGTTTCCTGTATATGCCATAAACAACCACATTGACGTAAAAAATAACTTGGGAAACATCGGCATTTTGTAGTAATTTAGCATTTTTACACTCAAAATTCTATAGGGTATTAATACCCTATAGAATTAGCACTACTATCACTTAAATTGCCTGAAATGTGTTTGCATTCGATGAAAACGAATTGCGAAACAAACCGAATACCTCACAGATGTTTAGGCTTTTGTTTGTTGAAGTTACAGTTTGGTCATGTCTGAATTACATAATTCATACACCATTTTGGAAGGAAACTCTGCGATATTTTCAAACAGAAAAATACTGAGTGCCAAATATCAAGAGTGATTTAAATTGCTTATATGCCATAAATCTTTCAATAAGCAACCAGCAGTGACTTTCTATTCTATAAATACTTGGTTAGGTAGGAAAATTACGTCATACAACAATTTTAGCCCGATCTGTGAGGCAGCACCTTTAAGGGATCTTCCAGGTAAGTTTGAGTAGTCAACTAGTATGGTGTATGATGGACTGTTGACCTCGCCTGTTTTCCTTTTATTGATTATCTACCAGTACTACATTGTATACTAGTAGTTCGATAAGGTGCGTCTAGACAATTCATTTCGGTGTATACAATTTGACCTATAGGTTATAAACCACTAAATGCATACGCGACCCAAAATCGGATACACTCAAATAGTCCTTACAGAAACTTCTGTTTGCTTGGAAATGGTGATATGCCTTGACAAAATGGAACTATAATCTTTTTATTGAGTTTAAAGGTGTAGTTGAATGAGTGAATGTGTTTCATCTTCAATATTTTGAGATTTTGGCATATTTGACATAGCGAAAGTAGAGTAGGGTAAAACCCACATTGGATCGGTCCGCGCGTCTGTAAAAATTTGTCTACCGCCTTTGACGAACAAAATCTTTCTTATATTAAACATGACCCTCTGTTTTTTTGGTCTTATTTTGTAGCTGCAACATACTGCCTTTCAATGATATAGGTCTGTGAACTGGCCATAGACTTTAACATGATATTATCTGGGGCTGACAGTTGTCACTTTACATTGAGCTAAAGAACAATTTTATTTAGTGGTTTGTGACCTATAAGTCAGAATGTACTGTGTAGTTATGTGTAGTACATTTCTATTGCTTGTCACTTGTCATCCATGAATATCCATGCTTATCCGTTGTCCAATCAGAGTTGTTATTTTAACTCATCAAAACATTCTAACTGTACAAAAAGACTTTTGACTACATTTACAAGAAGAAATTTGTAAACATTGGAAAATAAAATAGCCATAAGTATTTTATTTCCTCATCGATTTCTATGAAATATACGCCACGCTAAGGGGACAATTATTTGCTTTCCATAAAACATATAATCTTTTTCGGCGGCTGTGACGGTTTGTCCATTACCTTGTGAAACCTAGGAACGTGTAGGTTTCACAGGGTAATGACAAAATCGGTAAAACTGCTAATAAAGATCTTATATTTCACGGAAAGCAAACACTTTTCCCCTTAGCGTGGCGTATATTTCATAGAAATCGATGAAGAAATAAAATACTTATGGCTATATTTGTGTTCCCATGTTTACAAATTTCTACTTGTAACTGTAGTCAAATGCCACGTGGTATTGCTACCCTGGATTTGCGACAGGTCAAAAGTATTCGATAATACACCACAAGTCATTTTCTTGGGATGTACAACTCCATTATAAACAAGTGTTTAAAGGGAAATATCGCTTGCTTCATAAGTCATTTTAGGCTTGATGTACATCTTGTGAAATTCTACCGCCGCCCTCGGCACTTAATGCCTGCTAAATCATATTTGATAACCAGTTGACATAACAAAAATAGCTGGAATCAAGAACCAGGCCCGGATCTCCAGAAACATCTCAATCTGAGCTCCATCTCATCTCAAATAATGTCATATGTCCTTTGACATCACAAATAATGTCATATGTCATTTGATATCTCAAAAAATGTCGTATGTCCTTTGATATCTAAAATAATGGCATCTGTCCTTTGATATCTCAAATGATGGCATATGTCCTTTGATATCTCAAATAATGGCATCTGTCCTTTGATGACAAGTGTGTAAATTAAACTACTGTATATCCATTTATCTGTATCTAAACTCTTTGGTCATATTGTTGCGAGTTGGACCTCCAGCTGCACCGCAGATGTATAACGAATGCCTACCAGGACAGAAACACATAGAAATAGGTCCCGCTAATCCATCAGATGAACCAAGTATGACACTTGCTTTACCTAAATCTCCAGCCAACTTATATATCATGTGATAACTTACGTTGCACAGATACAAAGAACCGAAAGGAGAAATCAAAATATCATGTGGACTGCCAAGGCCTACATTCTTATACAAATACAGCAGTGCTCCATTCATTCCTATGCATAAAACGGCGTTGTTCAAACAGTCACTTACGTATATCTTGCTCTCGTCGGGTGGTATAGCAATATAACCAGGAAGTTTACAATGTTCTAAAAACTGACTGTCTGGTTTGATAGTTTTCGTAACATCACCAGCTAGACTTAAGATTTTGAACGTCAATATTGGAAATTGGAACGACACGTAAAGTTTTCCGTTATAATATTTAACAGCTACACATACACCATCTAATTTAATTGATCGTTTGACCGAAAGTCCTCCATTTGTTCCTATTATCCTAATAAGATGTTCATAAGCGAATGTGATTGCTACCTCTCTATTTGGTATAGTTGTAATACTGAATGGCTGCGTGTCAAACAACAGTATACCTTTAATGGTGCTCTGCTCTACGTCGAGAAGCTTTACGGATTTGTTATTCTTTTCATTGAGCACAAGTTCGTTATCAGATATTGCAGTCATTCCACATACTGCACAGTCATTCTTTTCGCTTGAATGTTTAATGTTGATATCGCGGATGAAGAGAAACTCGTCCGGACGTTGGGCGCCATCAGCGCCTGGTCCTTTGGTTAAATGAGGTGACCCTGATGTTGTAGTGATGGTAGGCATAGCAGATTTGTCCATTAGAGCATGATCTTTTGTTGCTTTGCTCATGGAATGTCCACGATAACACGACTGACAATAATACTCGATACATTCCGAACAATAACCTATTGCTTGAACGAAATCACCTGCCACGCTGCAAGGGTCGCAGTAAATCTCACAATCTGAGCCTTTGTTTATAGATGAGCTAGCGCCGTATTGTTCGATACAAATACTCGTTGATGCCTCATCGGAACTAACATTCACACAGGATGTTTTGCTTGGAACAGCTTGTTCACGGTCAGAACCCGTAAAGTGTGTTGTTTTGACCTTAGAGGCAGATGTACCCATCTTAATGCGATGTATGAATGAAGTAGCACTTTATTCAGAAATCTGAAACAAATAAAATAGAAAATAATTCCAGCTACCCCAATTGTTAGCAATTATATCGTTTCTGGACAATATCAGTTATTGTATAGTTCGAAGGACCCTTTTGTCTTGTATAATTATAATTTATACTGTTTTCTAACGAGAACCATTATTAAAGCATTGACAGTAACCAAGTTAGTTGACTTAACAAACTAATTTATAATTTAACAACGGTGACGCCGACTGATGGACGGTTATTTTGCCTCCATTTGACTGCGTAAAACTGACAGTGACAATTGCAGGAAACTAATCTAGCTAAAACTAATGTTATTACATACAAATGCTTATGATTTAAATACGATTGTATATGAAAGTCACACGTTTAAGGATAAAGGGCGTAATTTGTAGTAGGAAAAGGCGCTTTTTTCTTCAAATAAATTTGTAGGATACATTAAGCATAGCATTATGATGTACGTATTACATATTCCCTAGTAGTTAATTAAAAAATAAATCTTGATTAAGCCAATTGATTGAAGCATGACAGCATATACATCGCTGGGGTTGCTTTACGAAAAATTAATTGCAAATAAGCAATTTAAATGAACCACTATCGATATCGCGCAAACGGTATGTTATGTAATTAACATGTGTAAACAATGAGGTATTCGGTTCATTTTGTTATTAGTTTTCATCAAATTACGGACACATTTCAGGCAATTGAAGTGACAGTAGTTTTAATTATATAGGATATTAATGCCCTATTGAATTATTGATGTAAAATACTAAATAACTACAAAATGCCGATGTTTCGCAAGTTTTTTTAAATGTCGGTGTGCTTTTTTATGGGACATACATATGTACTGGCAACTATACAAAAATGCAAACATTTGACAATTTTATTTTATTTTTGCAATACACCCATCTTGAGACCGTACCTTTAAAGGTGCTGCCTCACAGATTGTGCTAAATTTTTTGTATATCGTGATTTTCCTACCTAACCAAGAATTAATGTAATTGAAAGCCACTGGCGGTTGCTTTATGAAAGATTTGGTGCAAGTAAGCAATTTTAACCACTCTCGATATCACCCACTGAGGGTTTTTTTTTCTTGAAAAAAAGCGCTAAGTTTCCTTCCAACATGCTTTGTGAATTATGTAATTCACACACGATTGAACTGTAACATCAACAAACTACAGCGTAAACATCAGTTAGATATTTGGTTCGTTTTTCGATTCGTTTTCATCCAGTGCGAACAAATTTCAGGCAATTTAAGTTATAGTAGTGTTAATTCTATAGGGTATAAAATTTTTGATGTAAAAATACTAAATACAATGTACATACAAAATGCCGAAGTTTCTCAGGTTATTTTAGTTGTCAGTGTGGTTGTTTATGTAATATACAGGCAACTATAGCAAAATTACGCGAATATTTGACAATTTTATTTTATTTTTGCAATACACCAATATGTGAGGCAGTCCCTTTAAAGTGTACTTTAAATTGGTAATGTTTAACACTAGATAGGTATGTAAATATTCCTTCCTAAAGCTTTTCCAATAAGTGATATAAAAGTATTTCAAGATATTTATAATACCAAACACTATGGATTAAACCTTCTAGGTATTATGTTCAATGCATGAATAGGCTTTCAGTTTTTATAATTCACTATTGATCGAGTATTTGTTTAGTAACGATTAATACTAATTGTAGATTATATTGTAGTGGTATAAAGTGAAGCTTTTGAATACGATCATTTTGTTTCGTATATACAGAACTGACGTGATCGTGAATAGATATACATGTGTATTTACTTTGAAGGCACTTCAATTACGAAATCGATTTTTTATAAAGTATGTTCTACAAACAATGGTTAACACTTATAATCTCAAAACTTTGAAAAGAGTAGATTCATACACTGGATAAAACGTGAGGGGTTGAAAAATATACATTCACTTCAAAACAATTGTATACCCAATGAATCCATCATTCACTGCAATACCTATTTAACAAAACCAACCCACTTTATACGAGACCTTCATTTCAAAGACGATCAACGTATAGGCACACATTTTCGGTGCTTCGTTGTATTTGAATACTGAGCATGCACATTAGCATATTCCCATAATGGGAAGTAATTGCAATAACTACACCGTTCAAAGTGAAGTTGGGGGATATTTTTTACGCCACATGGCACTAACATCTGCTGTTATGTAGTAATATGCATTCAATACACAGGCGATTCGAAGCCGTACCGAAACGGTAGCAGTGCCTAGCCACACACACAAAAGGACATTTCGAGTAAGCCTATATACTGCCCCTCATAATGAATGGCACACTCCATGGTTTCTTTTTTAGCATGTTACCATGAAGGAAGTTAATTGCAAATAATGCCCACACTGAAATGAAGCACGGAAAGACTTTTTACAGTCAGTCGATTATTTGGTACATTTCCAGACAGTAGATTCCATATTTGTACAACATACAGTTTAAACAGACCTAAAACTAAAACGACCTAGGGGAAGAGTAGTTCGAAAGAACAGTGGAAAAGTTTCTATACTCAAGACAGACCCGGAATCGGTCGAATGGCTAATCACCAATCTTAGAAACCTTCTAATTGTTAGAAACCAAGCCCAGCTGTTTATTTGTTGTTCGTGTATTTCTATACATAACGCACTAACTTTCGTTGGTACATGTAAAAATAGTTTTACATGGACCTTTGGTGTCACAATTTATGACTGATCAAACAGCATCAACGAAGTAAGACCAAGAATTTTCTTACATGACTGCAAATAATTGTTATCAAAATCTGCATAACAAAGAGGAACCTTGGTGCTACATAAACCGGTTCTTGTATATTAACTTTGATCTGTTATTTAGTATATAACTACATGTACTTAATTTCTTACAAAGATGATGTCATCGTTTTTAAAAAAAATCCTAATTGGGTGTATGTTTGTTGATCATTTAATATCTAAAATTAACATATTTTTATATATCGAGTTAAAAGTCATATTTAGCCCTTAAAGGGAGACAGATGACCTATCATGCTTAATTGGATATTATCAAGCACTTATAAATGATCTATAGTCACATTTGGCAAATTGTGACTGTTATGTCTGTCATGTATGGGTAAGTTTGTAAAACAGCAAATAAGTTTGTTATTGATTGACCTTAACTTCGGTTACTTGAGGAAGAGCAAGGGCCAACAATAAAATATTGTTTGTTTCCCCTTCCCTACGTAACCGATCAAAAAGTCTTATACAGAACCCAAAATAATTTTGACCATCCGTAAAATACAATATTTTATACAAAGACTGAATCTCACTCTCACTAGTCCATACACAAAGTCTGTTGGGACCTTCAGACAGGTAATAACCCTCACATATCATTATACTCAATGTCTGTTGGGACCTTCAGACAGGCGATAACCCAAACATATCATTATACACAATGTCTGTTGGGACCTTCAGACAGGCAATAACCTTAACATATCATTATACACAATGTCTGTTGGGACCTTCAGACAGTCGATAACCCAAACATATCATTATACACAATGTCTGTTGGGACCTTCAGACAGACAATAACCCTAACATATCATTATACACAATGTCTGTTGGGACCTTCAGACAGGCAATAACCCTAACATATCATTATACACAATGTCTGTTGGGACCTTCAGACAGGCAATAACCCTAACATAACAATATACTCAATGTCTGTTGGGACCTTCAGACAGACAATAACCCTAACAGATCACCATACTCAATGTCTGTTGGGACCTTCAGACAGACAATAACCCTAACAGATCATTATACTGAATGTCTGTTGGGACCTTCAAAAGACAATAACCCTAACAGATCATTATACTCAATGTCTGTTGGGACCTTCAGACAGTCGATAACCCAAACATATCATTATACACAATGTCTGTTGGGACCTTCAGACAGACAATAACCCTAACATATCATTATACACAATGTCTGTTGGGACCTTCAGACAGGCAATAACCCTAACATATCATTATACACAATGTCTGTTGGGACCTTCAGACAGGCAATAACCCTAACATAACAATATACTCAATGTCTGTTGGGACCTTCAGACAGACAATAACCCTAACAGATCACCATACTCAATGTCTGTTGGGACCTTCAGACAGACAATAACCCTAACAGATCATTATACTGAATGTCTGTTGGGACCTTCAGAAAGACAATAACCCTAACAGATCATTATACTCAATGTCTGTTGGGACCTTCAGACAGGCAATAACCCTAACAGATCACCATACACAATGTCTGTTGGGACCTTCAGACATGCAATAACCCTAACAGATCATTATACTCAATGTCTGTTGGGACCTTCAGACAGGCAATAACCCTCACATATCATTATACTCAATGTCTGTTGGGACCTTCAGACAGACAATAACCCTAACATATCATTATACACAATGTCTGTTGGGACCTTCAGACAGACAATAGCCCTAACAGATCACCATACTCAATGTCTGTTGGGACCTTCAGACAGACAATAACCCTAACAGATCATTATACTGAATGTCTGTTGGGACCTTCAGAAAGACAATAACCCTAACAGATCATTATACTCAATGTCTGTTGGGACCTTCAGACAGGCAATAACCCTAACAGATCACCATACAAAATGTCTGTTGGGACCTTCAGACATGCAATAACCCTAACAGATCATTATACTCAATGTCTGTTGGGACCTTCAGACAGGCAATAACCCTCACATATCATTATACTCAATGTCTGTTGGGACCTTCAGACAGACAATAACCCTAACATATCATTATACACAATGTCTGTTGGGACCTTCAGACAGACAATAACCCTAACATATCATTATACACAATGTCTGTTGGGACCTTCAGACAGACAATAACCCTATCATATCATTATACTCAATGTCTGTTGGGACCTTCAGACAGACAATAACCCTAACATATCATTATACTCAATGTCTGTTGGGACCTTCAGACAGACAATAACCCTAACATATCATTATACTCAATGTCTGTTGGGACCTTCAGACAGGCAATAACCCTAACATATCATTATACCCAATGTCTGTTGGGACCTTCAGACAGGCAATAACCCTAACAGATCATTATACTCAATGTCTGTTGGGACCTTCAGACAGGCAATAACCCTAACATATCATTATACTCAATGTCTGTTTGGACCTTCAGACAGGCAATAACCCTAACATATCATTATACCCAATGTCTGTTGGGACCTTCAGACAGGCAATAACCCTAACAGATCATTATACTCAATGTCTGTTGGGACCTTCAGACAGGCAACAACCCTAACATATCATTATACTCAATGTCTGTTGGGACCTTCAGACAGACAATAACCCTAACATATCATTATACTCAATGTCTGTTGGGACCTTCAGACAGGCAATAACCCTAACATATCATTATACCCAATGTCTGTTTGGACCTTCAGACAGGCAATAACCCTAACATATCATTATACTCAATGTCTGTTGGGAACTTCAGACAGACAATAACCCTAACATATCATTATACTCAATGTCTGTTGGGACCTTCAGACAGACAATAATCCTAACATATCATTATACTCAATGTCTGTTGGGAACTTCAGACAGACAATAACCCTAACATATCATTATACTCAATGTCTGTTGGGACCTTCAGACAGACAATAACCCTAACATATCATTATACTCAATGTCTGTTGGGAACTTCAGACAGACAATAACCCTAACATATCATTATACTCAATGTCTGTTGGGACCTTCAGACAGACAATAACCCTAACATATCATTATACCCAATGTCTGTTGGGACCTTCAGACAGGCAACAACCCTCACATATCATTATACACAATGTCTGTTGGGACCTTCAGACAGACAATAACCCTAACATATCATTATACCCAATGTCTGTTGGGACCTTCAGACAGGCAACAACCCTAACATATCATTATACACAATGTCTGTTGGGACCTTCAGACAGACAATAACCCTAACATATCATTATACTCAATGTCTGTTGGGACCTTCAGACAGGCAACAACCCTCACATATCATTATACACGATGTCTGTTGGGACCTTCAGACAGACAATAACCCTAACATATCATTATACCCAATGTCTGTTGGGACCTTCAGACAGGTAACAACCCTAACATATCATTATACACAATGTCTGTTGGGACCTTCAGACAGACAATAACCCTAACATATCATTATACACAATGTCTATTGGGACCTTCAGACAGGCAACAACCCTCACATATCGTTGGGACCTTCAGACAGGCAACAACCCTCACATATCGTTGGGACCTTCAGACAGGCAATAACCCTCACAGATCACCATACTCAATGTCTGTTGGGACCTTCAGACAGGCAATAACCCTAACAGATCATTAAACTCAATGTCTGTTGGGACCTTCAGACAGACAATAACCCTAACATATCATTATACTCAATGTCTGTTGGGACCTTCAGACAGGCAATAACCCTAACAGATCATTATACTCAATGTCTGTTGGGACCTTCAGACAGACAATAACCCTAACATATCATTATACTCAATGTCTGTTGGGACCTTCAGACAGGTAATAACCCTAACATATCATTATACTCAATGTCTGTTGGGACCTTCAGACAGGCAATAACCCTAACAGATCATTATACACAATGTCTGTTGGGACCTTCAGACAGACAATAACCCTAACATATCATTATACTCAATGTCTGTTGGGACCTTCAGACAGGCAATAACCCTAACATAACATTATACACAATGTATGTTGGGACCTTCAGACAGACAATAACCCTAACATAACATTATACACAATGTCTGTTGGGACCTTCAGACAGACAATAACCCTAACATAACTTTATACACAATGTCTGTTGGGACCTTCAGACATGCAACAACCCTAACAGATCATTATACACAATGTCTGTTGGGACCTTCAGACATGCAACTACCCTAACAGATCATTATACCCAATGTATGTTGGGACCTTCAGACAGACAATAACCCTAACAGATCATTATACACAATGTCTGTTGGGACCTTCAGACAGACAATAACCCTAACAGATCATTATACACAATGTCTGTTGGGACCTTCAGACAGACAATAACCCTAACAGATCATTATACACAATGTCTGTTGGGACCTTCAGACAGACAATAACCCTAACAGATCATTATACACAATGTCTGTTGGGACCTTCAGACAGGCAATAACCCTAACAGATCATTATACTCAATGTATGTTGGGACCTTCAGACAGGCAATAACCCTCACAGATCACCATACACGATGTACTCAAAATTAATATCAATCAAAAACAGTAGAACTAGTAAAGTGCATCAGCAAAACAAAATTACTGACAATAAAAAATTTAAAAAATCATATTTTTACCTACCTACCCAACCCTAATGGGGAAAAATAGTTAATACTACTCTCTAAAACTCCACAGGTCCTATCATGCGGATTACTCTGTTTTTATCCCTGTTTTGTTTGTTGTACATGGTAGTAATTAGGCTGAAATATTTGCAACATTAATTATCAGATCAAATAATAAGTTTGGCTACATGTTGTTTACACACCATGGTATATAAATTTTTATGGCCCTAACATATTAGATAATACAGAAGTGAGAAATTTCATATCTAAAATCAATGATATTACTGTTAGAAACAAGGATAAAGTCCGAGGATCTCAACTAGTTAGGACCTGTATGCTAATTGGTCTACCTCGGGCTTTATCTTACAAGGGAGATAATTTATATGTCACTTATGTCTCTCATTGGTCAGGGACGGGAAGGGGGAAATTATTTTTGGCCATATGTAAGTTCTGACTAAGGTCGAGTTAAAGTTTCGTGTATTAACTGAGTTAATTCGTTTCTAGGGTTATGTTTGCTATTGTGCTAATTGGTTTTAAAATTAATACCAATACAATAAACAATAAAATATATCAAATAAAAATCAATTGTAATAATCAGTTTTAACCTCAACATCAAGTGATTGCGCATGTATTTTAATATAATAAATAATTAAAACAAAACATTGAAACATTTACTAACCTCTCACTAAAGACATTGAACTGTTCACTGCTCCTAACTTCCCTAACTGCTTAATGCTCAGGTGCGTTTACATGTCCGCCAATAAGTGTACAGGAAGTAAATAAAAGTAGATTGAATAATCTGATTGGTTAAACCGAACCTGATTTATTAAGTTAAAAATATCAATTCATAGAAAATAGGAATTCAATATATGATATTCTAACATATATAAATATAAATACATAAAATACAGACAAAACATGTCATAAAATAACATTATGTTCGGTACCTGAGATGTTTCAGTACAAAGTACATGTACTGTAGCGCACAGATAATTCAAAGCCACACAGGAATGGTGACAGCGCCTAGCCACCCATGCAAGTATGTGACATAGAACAAACCATCCATATCCACAAAACATGATTTGATTTAAATGTATGCTTTTTTTCCTCGCCACGAAAATACATACGGATACGGACGATGCTCTATAGTATCCATACACACACCGTACAACCCGCTGTGTGTAAGGCAGTACTGTATGTTGAAGGCAGAGACACACGCGTTTTACGCCACTAGAGTGGGGTAAGTATTTGTTATTTTATATGTGTTTTGCGTTGCTTTTGAAAGTGATCACTTGCATATATCGTTCACGCGATGAATGAAAAATAAGTATATATAATTTATGCGCCCACAAATGCCATATTATTCGAGTAAACAAGGTTTATGTATGCGATGTTTGACAAAAGTTCGAAACTTTCGCCTTTCACATTGAATTATCAACTTAATTCGTGGTTTGGAACAATTCTAAAACATTGAATACAAACTTCAACCCTTCCTCAATAAATCTGTCGTTTCCGTTTTGGAAAACGTGCATTTTCTGTGAAGATACAGAGGCTTAAATTGAACGAGGTACCAAAAAAATGCTAACGAAATAGGCAGTTCTGTTTTTCGAATGATAACGACAAAGGCAGAGCGTTAAATATTAATGCTAACGCAGAGGCAGAGATAAGAGACTTATGCTAACGACAAAGGCAGACGTTCTAATGACTTGACAGGGCCTTAAAACCCCTTTGTACGATTTGTATGTTATAAATATAACCCAGATTCATGTTAGGCTGTATTCCAAAGTCCATTTCACCAAGAATCACGAGTGTTTAGTGGTTATTTTTATCAAGTTGATAAACGGAATATATTACATACCTGATGATCGCTGACGCCGGCAATTTTTGGGTGTGAGTGGCCCTTTATGTCTGTAAATGACGAACTCCCTTTGTTATCATGAAGTTAAGAAACGAATAGTTTTTAGCATTCTATAGAAAACGTAAGTTCGAAATGCAGCAATTTAAATTACTTGACAGGGAACTTAATGCACTGTTTTGTTTGTACAAAATGTAGGTTATTTGTATATTACAAATTTTATTTGACTCTTTTTCGTGAAAAACTCACACGAAGAACATAAGACATAATGTCGATAAACATCGTTATGCCCCGATACATTGCTATTCATGTGCAGTCGAACTTATGATCTTGGTATTAATCTTCTAACTTCTAAGCAATCAATGTTGTTTAAAATTACCTGTATTTTATAAATAAAACAGTCAGGTTATTTAATCAGTCACAGAGTATACGGTCTTACATCTATTTATGGGCTGACTGCTTAAAACAGTTGGGCAACACGTGCTCATGTAGCATCACGTATATCATGTAACATATTTAATATTCTATGCTAAGTTGTGTGGTCTTAATGACATCATCTAACGTCATCCGGACCGCAGATAATTATGCAACGAGGCGTAGCATAATACCAATAAGACGAGACGCAAGTACGCGTAAGTTTCTTTATGTATAATTAGATTTACGATGTACAAATGTAGTTGTTATCAATAACATTTCATATAAAACCAAAGCGCTGAAAGCCAGAAATTGTTCGAATGAATACCATTCTGATCACCTCGGCCTGTATGCATTGAAATATTTACCGGGGACAAACGGAAATGTCCGAGCTTTGACGATTGGAATGAGTGCATGCAGGAAGTACAAGTCAAATAGTTTCCTCGGCCAGATAATTTCTAGTAGTTTTCAGCAGTTTGGATGCTGATCGAGTTTATTCCGGTGTATGTTTAAATGTATTAGTCCAAATAACCCAGTTACGTGTAACATCGGATACTACCGTCTGATTAATCTAACCTAACCAACTACGTGTATGTGTAACAGTTTATATAGAGTGATGCTCGGAGTTATGGATATTCCGCGTACCGCTCGTTGAGAGTAGCTAGATTGATAACGCATGGAACCATGACCTCGAAATAATTAGAAATACTGGGTCTGTACCACAGTATATGATTACGTAACAGTTTATGCCGACGAAAAAGGTACGGAAGGCAGTTAACAGAAGTGGTAATTGCTTTGTTGTAAATACAAAGAAATAGGTTTAAATTATTTATTGGGGCATCCAACTGTCCTATAGATTTAGAAATATGAAGTAGCTTTGTAGTATATATATATGCTGCAATTGATGGAACTATTTTGCATGACGGTTTACATCCGTGTCAGTAGTTATGCAATACCGGCTGACCGGTCTACTATTGCAAAGATGGCGCTGCCTAGCGGTGGTGTAGGAAGTTAAGTAGTTTCATCAACTAAAGTACAGTCGATTGTAGAAACGTGTGTATATAACTATAGTAGGTCGATTCTCGAACAAATAAAAGTATTTATTTAATGCTAACTGATGAGATATGGAGTTCTATCAGTGAAATAAAACCTATATCAGTCACTGGTTATCACCTACAATGTGACTGATATAAGCTCCGCCCCCTCACAGGGATTACTTTAATTTTACCAAAAACTCAACACTAAAATGTATGTAACTTTTTTATTACTGAACGGAAACATGTCATGCGGGGCGGGGGGTTATTCTTAGTTAGAACATTTCCTACAAGTTGGTGTATGATTTGATGCAATATTGTTTTCACCTATTCACCATAATCAAAGATGGCGGATTTTGAATTGAAAAATATGAATGGAATAACATATTCATACGCAGCCTAACCACAGTGGTAGATTCTAATTTGGCACAAATAGTACTAGTTTTGACACCAGATAATGATTAAATAAATAGAATATTTGTTTGTTTTGATTGAATATGGTTTTTATCTCATCTTGTAGTGATAAATTTTTTAATATTTTCACTTGTGCTTCGCGCTCTTGAAAATATTGAATTTTATCACTACACGATGAGATAGAAACCATATTCAATCAAAACAAACAAATATTCTGTATTTATATTACATAAAGCAGTTTAATAGAACGTCACGTAAAAATTCCAGTGTCGATGATTTACAGTTCATGTAAACTGCTGTCAAACAAGTGCTGTATATACCTAACTGTCATAGATCTACATTTATTAAATATGCAGACGTACACGGACATGTACTTAGTTAGAGAATTAAAGCTCCAACACGAATAAGATGTAAAGTACAACCTCCTCGATAGAGCAACAACCTTCGATTTCCGGCTATTGGATGATTTCAATGATTAGGAGACTATAAAATTCAACTTGTATCACTTATTGCGCCTGCCAAAAACTGCAAATTTCACCGTCATTTTGTTAACATTTTACTTATATTATCGATGGAATACTACGAGAACCATTCGTTTCTAAACTCTAAGACAGTGCCTGAAGAGCTTACGTCCCAAAAAAGCCATGCACTCATCATTAACAGGCATAAAAGGCCACTCACAACCGACAATTGCCAGCGTCAGCGATCACCAGGTATGTAATATATTCCGTTAATAAACTGGACGAAAATAACCACTAGACACTCATGATTATTGGTGAAATGGACCTTGGAATACAGCCAAACATGAATCTGGGTTATATGTATAACATACAAATCGTACATATGGGTTTTAAGGCCCTGTCAAGTCATTAGAATTTCTGCCTTTGTCGTTAGCATAAGTCTCTTATCTCTGCCTCTGCGTTAGCATTAATATTTAACGCTCTGCCTTTGTCGTAATCATTCGAAAAACAGAACTGCCTATTTCGTTAGCATTTTTTTGGTACCTCGTTCAATTTAAACCTCTGTATCTTCACAGAACATGCACATTTTTCAAATCGGAAACGACAGATACATTGAGGAAGGATTGAAGTTTGTATGCAATGTTTTAGAATTGTTCCAAACCACGAATTAAGTTGAGAATTCAATGTCAAAGGCGAAAATTTCGAACTTTTGTCAAACATCGCATACATAAACCCTGTTTGCTCGAATAATATGGCATTTGTGGGCACATAAATTGTATATACTTTTGGTTCATTCATCACGTGAACGATATATGTAAGTGATCACTTTCAAAAGCAACGCAAAACACATATAAAATAACAAATACTTACCCCACTCTAGTGGCGTAAAACGCGTGTGTCTCTGCCTTCAGCATACAGATCTGCCTTACACACAGCGGGTTGTACGGTGTGATACAGTACATGCACTTTGCACGTGATTTCTTAGTTGATATCCTGCTCGTGTTAACTAGCGGGTCAATTTGGATTCATCACATTTAAAATATTCTTTCCGCACGGGGCTGCATCCAAATTCCTGTTCACTGTTCCAGTGTTTCTGTGTGGTTTGGTCATTCTTTTATTACACTAGCCGAAGCTGTGATCCTACAAAATATAAACAAAAACAGGTAGAGCATTAGCTAAATATCTCGTAAAACGTCAATACGTGTATGTATCTTGTATTATCCATGGGGGTTTGAAAGACGTTTTTATAAAAAAAAAACCATCAGAGGTGTCCTGTAAATAAAATAATTAATATACATGTACTAGGTTTATATAGCGCCCTTTTCATGCGAACTCACGTACAAAGGCGCTTCACATAGAGTGTTGCAGTCACTAGGGAGCAAGTGCATCACGGGGCCTACCGGTGCAGATACAGCATGATCGGACCAGAGGGACAGACTGAGAGAAAACACCCGAAGGGAGAGAGAGACATCAGATACAGGCATGACCGGTGCTGCAGAAGTGCGCATAGCTCTTATTTCGCACAGACACTCTGGTTCTTTAATGTGACCGGTGTATAGTACCGATACACAGCTTACTGGAACCTTTCATCAGGTAATTTGCAGTTCACACGGTCCGATATAGCGGGAAATTACTACGAATAGAATTTCAGAAATGTCAAGTTCCCATGCCGGGGATTGAACCCACGACCTCTGGATAGACAGTCCAGTGTGTGACCATTGAGCTAAGTCCTTTGAGAAGACGTTTAGTTCAAAATAATCTTACTACGTGAGAAATGAAGTGATATGTATACGTGTATTTCAAAAGTTGCTAAAATATTAATGTCCATATCTGTACATAATGCCGATGCTAATATAATTTAGAATATAACCTACATTATGAGCCAATAAAAACGCAGCATTTTCGCGGTTAAATGAAAATTTAATCATAAATTTTCTCTTAACAGACTTGACGTCATGCGTCGGAGCTAATTTCTATCGGCCAATCGGAATGCAGAATGTTATATTCTAAGTTAGTTAGGACATATTAAGTAAATTTTAATGACTAAAAAGGACTCGCTTCGCTTCGCTCGCTCCGCCCTTTTTAATCATTAAAATTTACTTAATATGTTCTAACTATAACTGAACCAGTCTCCAGGAAAACCTGCTATTTTTGCAAACATATTGATTTTGAGAGTTTCGATATATAAAGAATAATCATATTGAAGCAAAATATGAAAGAAATTGTGTTGATATCTCGAGTTTTAAGGAAGTTACAGCTGTTTTTGTAGACTCACTATTCAGAGATTTTTGTGTGACGTCACAAACGTCATTCGAACGTTATTTGACGTAACTGTACCAAGTACTTCATTATTAAAACTTTTGATAAATTCAATAAACTCATAAACTGTTCAAAGTAGTATCACGTGTTCGAATTATGTTTTAATTTTTAAGATAAATATTATATTCGAAATTGTTAGGATTTAGAGAATGGCTACGTGTTTTAAGCTACTAACTCCTTGCTTTTCCCAATCGGAGTATTGGTCACCATAGCAAAGTATGTGTCTTCGACATAATTGATACGGAAATTTGAAGCTAAGATATAGCACTGTATGTGTAAATTGTTTAAGATAAAATCAATACATATGTATTTTTTCTTATTTTAAAGCTTTTTCAAAACCTTGTTACATATAGTAATTACATCATGTTGTCCATGTCCCAGGTCTTGAAAATTGAAGGTTCATTACCAAAGAGGTGAACAGATCCAACAATGATTTTCGGTTAGGTTGATATCTCAGCAGTCTAAAAACGGTTGATGGACTTACGGGTCACTTTGCCAAATGACCTTTTGGTGGCCATTTTTAAAGATGGCCGCCACTATTTAAGTAATCATAAGCTTTGGAAAAACTTGAATTATTCCTCACTCAATATGGCTATCGGCTTGAAATATGTCTTAAAATGTTCGTATTGGAACCCCTGATCTGTTGATATATACATATTACTATTATGATAAAGTGATTAGTTCGAAATTTATGATATTCTAAGAAAAAATTGATCTTTTTCAGTTTTTGTCATTATTTTTTCTCTTGCAATTCTGATTGGGACTTGTATTTAGCCATTTTTGTTTGTTGTATATGTAGAGGGTAATTCTAGGCATCCATAATATGCATTACATTGAAAGATTTTCACTTTGAAGGCAAAAAATTGTCAGGAATATATGACAACTGGTATCTAATTAAATGGATATTTTTAAGACGCATGAATATATCTTTTCCAATAATCTCACGAAAAACCATTAATTTTGATTTTATTATTTCAAAGTTTCTTTGTTTGTTCATATGCACACATGTATACATGTGTAGGTATCCGGAAATCAAATTATATGCGTAATAGGCTGTGAGTATGATACCGGACCCCAGCTGGAAGTCGTGAAGGCGAGGGTCTGGCTATTAGTACAGGATCATACACGCCATGGGCCGAGTGATTTAGTACCGGTATAACTAAACGTTTTATTCTTTCTTTCCCAAATAGTGAATCATTAGCGAATTGCATTCTTATTCAACACGAACGTATGCCAACTTTTAGGTTCCTAAGTTTTATGTTGTCTTTTGAAAAATATGTTTTGGTGACGTTTTAGAGAGGTCATAATGAAAGATACTATTGTCTCAAGCGAAGGGTTCTGTATCTGGTATATAATTGCCATCACTGACAGTCATGTTTAAGTCAAAAGATTAAAAACTGCTGCGTGAATTATAACGATACTTGTTGGGAGCCTAGATGTAGGGTGCGCGCTTTGGGATCGAGAGGTCACCGGTTTAATCCCCTTCTGGACCACTGCTTAATTTCTCTGAGCAAGAATAATTCACCTGCCCCACTTACCGAAATGTATAAATATGTACCTGAGGGGGTCGAAAGCCTGCCAGCAGCCAGCAGCCAACAGTGCCGAGCGAGTGTTACAGCTGACGTGAGACTCAATGAGTAAATGTACAGTCGATCGAATGGTCGAATGTCTGAAAACTAGGTGTTTTTACATACAATATAATTTTAATGTTGAAGATGCAAGTCATGTGTTCCTACATTCATACCCTTGATTGTAGGGCTGATGTACACTGTTATTGTAGGTATCCATGACCGGCGTTAGTCGTATCCCTTGATTGTAGGAAAGCAGTAGGACTAGGAGTAGCTTAGCCTAATGATATTAGGTGACTGTTACCAGTGGTTGTTGTATCCAATGGTTGTAGGGAGCCAATCTGGCGGGGAATTACTTATCTACATGTACATCATGGATACAGGAATAGCAGCAAACCGTGTAGTAAGATGCATCATAGGATCTTGTAGGTATAGCTTCGCCTGTTGAATATGGATAGAGCATGACACAAGTACAGACAAAGTGATGTGGGGGATACCCATTAGGAGAGGAAGTGTTGTTCCTGTCACTGGTCGTTATCCCTTATCAGTACATGTAATAGCTGAGCTTGGCTGCAGAATGTACCCCATAGGAACCAAAGTGAATGTACTATGTGGTGATATACCTCAGGAATGGGACAGGAATGGACAGAAGCATTTCCGAAGGAAGGTTCTATATATTATGGAAATGGGTGGCTTTAATCGGTGGAATATACCCCATGGGGATAAGAATGGTTTACTTAGAAATATGGTTTACCTTGAGGATCATGAATGACTATACCGATAAAATAACAAGTCCAATATGGTAAGGAATGACCATGCATATTCACCTACTAGTATAAATCAGAAATGACGGTGACCATCTGTTGAATAAACAATCATGTACATGTACCTCATATGGTCAGGATTGGATGTTTCCATGTGCACTTTCGTATAGTATGTGGCCAGGAATCTGTCAGTAGTATATACCTCATATAAATATGGTTATGTTTTAGTACCCCCAATAAGATCAGAAACGAATGTGTCCATCAGTAGAATGTACCTCATATAGACATACATGAATGTTGCTATCTTTACTAATAACATGTTCTATTACCCATATGACCAGGAATGATTACCATCATCAGAATGTACCACATTTGGTGAGGAATGGCTGTACTCATTCTACCCCTCTGTATGATGTACCCCATACGGTCAGGAATACCCGTGCCGAACTACATAGTTACGAACGGCTGTATGTATGTATCTGTATGTATCAAGTATTGTCAGTAATGGGTGGACCCATATGTAATATGTAGGACATAGTTGTGGTCAGGAATAGTTGTATATACTCATCTGTACTACGGAATCCACATGATAAGGAATTGATATACCTATAAATAATATGTGCCCCACATGACCAGGAACCTATGTACCCATAAGTAGACTGTACCACATATGGTTGGGAATCTCTGTCACCATCTGTACTGTGGACTCCATATGGCCAGGAATTAATGTGCACATATGTAGTATGTACCACATATATGGTAAGGTATGGCCGTCCCCATCTACTACGGACGACTCCATATGGTCAGGAACAATTGTACCTATCAGTAGAATGTACCTCATATGGTCAGGAATGGATGTTCCTTCATGTAGCATGTTTTAGTACTTAAAGTAAGTACGTGTACTAAGTATCATATGTGGTCAAGAATATCTGTATTCATGTGTAGTATGTACCCAATACTGTCAGGAACGAATGTACCTAACTGTAATATGTATCTTGTATGGTTACAAATTACTGTACCCATCTGTCGTACGGGTATGCATTAATAACCCATATGGTCAGGAATGGCGCTGTCCATCCGTAATATGTACAAAACAAGATTGACTGTAGCCGACACATACTAGTAATCCATGAGTTCAGGAATAAGTGTGCTCATCTTTAGGATGTACATCACGGAGCAATACCGTATGACGCAACCCAATCAAGAAAAGTGTACCCATTATGTAATTATGGATGCACACATCTAAAGGTAGTACCTGCAGGCATGGCAGAGATAGCGGTGATACTCGAAACATTCATAACTCGCAGGATAAATATCCCCGTGGTTGACATCTTGTAGTTGTATTTGTAGTTGTAATTATCTAAACCTTTCAGTCAAGGACAACTTCTTAATATTTCATATGGGTCCTGTGTTTTGCTGAAGGGACAGCAAGTAGAAATGGCAGTGGTGTGTGATACAAGGAATCTTGATGAGCTACCCTAGCTCTTACCGAACATATTCATTTTTGGTTCTTTAACGTGCCAAGTGTATTGCACCGATACTCGTGAGACTATCACATGGTTTATCAACCAGTTCATCTGTTGTTGGGTGTGAAATACTGAACACTGGTCCACTGAAATTTCGAACCAGGGACCTCCGGATTGGTAGTCAATAGCACTAACCCCTCAGCCACCATCGTGTTGTGGTATGGTTGTGGAGGCTTTACGTGCGTGTCTATATTTTTACAAATTATATCCAGAACGGTTATTTAAAGGTTACTAAGGTCCACCTGAGTCAGAAAATTAGTAAGCTAGACACTAGACAAAGATCAACTGATTCAATATAAAATTTTGTTTATTTTGTATCCCCTCTATCCCGTATTGTTTCCCTTCGAGTATGTTCCTGTTTTCACATTTTCATTTCTTAGTGAATGAACAGTGGGAGGTATGAATCCTAACATGCTTTACTATTATTAAAGAAGAATATGAAAACAACGTTAAAATAATAACTTTTAGTGTAATATTTGGAAGTTTATAAACAAAACTATAAATCTATAAACTCATATCAAATTATTTTCCAATCATTTGGAGTCATGTTTATGTATATTTTCCGTTTCGCTGAATAGTTATTCAAGTTTTCCTGTCAATAACCATTTTTTTAAAAAATAATGTCATATGAACTCATACAACTGGCCAGACCCGGGCCTCTAAACCATCCAGCTAGGGATCAGGTACCACACTAACACCCTTGTGACACGGTACTGGACACCTACGCATATATATAGGCATCGTATCAACAAAGTAGCAATGAAAAAAAAATTCTTTTTTCCTGAGATTGTTGGAAACGGTCTATTCATATGCCCTAAATTATCTATTTAATTTAGGCATCAGTTGTCACATATTCCTGACCAATTTTGGACTTCGAAGTGAAAATCTATCAATATAATGTATATTATGGATGCCTAGAATTATTCTCTGAATGTAACAAACAAAAAATGGCTAAATTCAAATCCCAATCAGAATTGCAAGAGAAATAAAAATGACAAAAAGTGAAAAATATCAAAACTTTCTTAGAATATCAATAAATTCGAACTAATCACTTTATCATAATAGTAATATGTATATATCAACAGCTGTTGGGTTGAAATACGAACATTTTAAGACATACTGCAAGCCGATAGCCCTATTGAGTGAGGACTAATTCAAGTTTTCCCAAAACTTATGATTGCTTAAAATAATTGCGGCCATCTTTAAAGATGGCCGCCAAAAGGTCATTTGGCAAAGTGACCCGCAAGTCCATCAACCGTTTTCAGACTGCTGAAATATCCAGCTAACCGAAAATCATTGTTGGATCTGTTCACCATTTTGGTAATGAAATTCGGTCTGTCACATGGACTAATGTCAATATAGCAGGTTTTCCAGGAGACTGGCTCAATTGTAAAAAGCGAGCCGTACCATTTGCGTTGTATCGACAACCGGACCCTGATTCGTTCAACTTTGAACACGTTAGATTTTGGCCTATATAAATACATTATTAATAAAAGATTAGTATCTGGGCAAGAAATGTAACCCTACAATACATGCAAGTACATAGTTTTGACTCGGTAAGCTTTTACTTTGTCTAATTTGTCTAAAATGTCAACATTTCATGTCTGTTTTGCATTGTTTACGGTTGAATCATAACTTTCAACGTGCATTACGTACATATGCATTGATGCAAGACCAAACCAAGTAGCTACGAGCATGCAGGACAAACGTGTATTCCTGTCTTCAGAATTCAAGAATAACGATACAAAATACGCAAAAATGTTACACTAACCTGCTGTTTATTGTTGATATCCGCCATAATTAGCCGGATCATTTTCGTTACGTTAGCCGAACCCGCGTCGTTAAACCGGATCCATTGCGTTTTGCCGATACAGTGTGAATATATGCTCCGAAAATTGCCTAATCGGGCAATAAAATGGTTATACATACAAGTTTGTCATTATGCATGATACATACTCGTATCTTAAAAGATCTGACCTGTGCATAAAGATAGTTTAAGTTGACCTAGCGATGATTTAACAACATGTTTCATGTCACAAAGTGTATATCTAGCTAAGATCCTACCGTACAACTTTTCCTTAGATTGTCTAGATTCTGAGATATTTAGCCTTAAAAAGTACCGATGAGGCCAGTCTTCTTCTTCTTCTTTTCGTTCACTGTTTACACAACCACCCCGGTCATAGCGATAAAGGAAGCAGTCCTCTTGAGGTCATCCTTCTTGCCATGGAGCTTCTTGTCTAGGGTGGTTGAAACTGGCCATAAACGTTTTCTTGATGGTTCATACAGGTGGCACTGTTGGAGTATGTGCTCTGTTGTCTGGTCTGTCACACCACAGGAGCACTTTGGTGTTTCGGAAAGCTTCAGTTTTTCGTACATATGGGCATTGAGCCTGTTGTGTCCTGTGCGAAGTCTGAATATAACCACTTGCTCCCATCGTTCAAGCAGATGGTAGTCGTCTTTTGGTGACTGTGCTCTTGCAAGTGACTTAATCATGGTGAGCTTTTCTTCATGCGAGATGTTATTCAGCGGTTGGTTGCCTTGTGCTCCTTCTTTTGCCAGTCTGTCTGCCGTTTCATTTCCGGGAACACCACAGTGTGCGGGTATCCATTGAAGACACACTCTTCGTTTCTTGCCGAGTATGTGTAGTTCCCTGGCAAGTGAAGGCTGTTTGGCACTTGTTAAGGCATCAAGGACGGATAAAGCATCAGTCAGTATAACCACCTGTTCACAGTTCTCTTCGGACTCTTCTATAGTTTTGGTTGCCTGCATGATGGCATCCACTTCTGCCTTGTAATTTGTACAGTGCTTTCCTGTTGGTAGGCTTACTGTCTCAGACACACCCGATGTATGTAGGATGAAAACTCCAGCACCTCCATCTTGTATTGCAGCTGTTGCTGAGCCGTCCGTGTACACATGGGTCCATGTCTCAGAAGGGTAGTCTTCTGAGATCATGGCTTGTGTCAGGAATTTTCTGGATTTTTCATCTTCCACATCCGACTGTAGCCCTTGTACCTTCTTGCTTATGTTGATATTTGACAGGTCATACTTTGATGGTTCTATTGCTTCCGACCAATCCAGAGTAGACGTTGGAGGTCCAAGGCTGGCAGCATATTTTCTTGTCAACTTCTTTGTTTCATGTACAAAGCTTCCCCTTTTCAGACGATTTTTGATTGGTGCATCAAGCCTTGATTTCATGGGGTGGTCTGGCAAGAATTGGTATTTGCTGCCTTGCATTAGAGATTTTGCCTCTCTTCTTTTACTTAGAGGTGGAATGGCAGTGACTTCCTCCATGGCCTTAATTGGGGTTGTCCGCATTGCTCCAGTTATGATTCTTAAGGCCTGGTTCTGGATTTTGTCTAGCGATTGTTGGTTTGTCTTTGCAGCAGTCATCCAAGCTGTGGAGCCATATTCAAGGTGGGGTCTGACTGTTCCAGTGTACACAGTTTTCAGAATGTTTTCATCAGCCCCCCAGCTGGTGCCAGCCAATTTCCTTAGTATGGCTAGTTTTCTGCGTGCATTGTTTTCCGCTGCTGCTAGATGGTGCTTCCATGTAAGTCGCTTGTCAAACGTCACTCCTAGATATGTGGCCTTATCTACTTCAACCAAAGGTGTGCCACTAACCTTGATGGTAGCAGCCTTCTGCTTAGGTGACACCGAGAATAGAGTGGTACAGGATTTGTCTGTGTTTACTTGTACGCACCAGTCTTCTGCCCATGCGGATAGCTGGTCTGCAGCTTGTTGCATCCTGTATGTGGCAGTTGTTGCATGCTCTTCTGAACACCAGAGCACAAGGTCATCAGCATAAAGGGCTGCCTTGATCCCTCTGGGTAGGTCGGAAACCAGGTCATTTATGAAGAGAAGAAAGAGCGTTGGTGACAGTACTCCACCTTGAGGAACACCGTGACGTTGGAGGAACTTACGACTTTTGTTCCCATCCACACTGACCCTCGCTCTTCTGTTAGACAGATACGACTTCGTCCACTTGTACATGGTGCCTCCTATCCCATTCCGTAGCAACTTTACAAGGAGGCCATCAGTCCACACTTTGTCGAAAGCTCTCTGGAGATCAATCCAAGTGACTAAAGTGACTTTTTTCTCTTGGAATGCATCTTCAATCTCCTGGGCTAGGTATGTCGTCTTATCTACAGTGGATCGAAATTTTCTGAAACCAGCTTGTTGGTTTGCCAGTAATTTGTTGGTCTCCAGATATCGCTTCATTCGCTGATTTACAATGGTCTCCATTGTTTTTCCAACTACGCTGGTGAGACTGATGGGGCGATAGCTTGATGCCTTTTTTCGGTCCTTCCCAGGTTTAGGTATGGGAATCATGGTCGCCTCTTTCCAAATTTGTGGAAGTTTTCCTTCTCTCCAACTGAGGTTGTAAATTTTCAGGAGCGTGTTCATTGCAAAACAGCCAAGATGGGTCAGCATCTCATTTGTGATTTTATCTGGACCAGGAGACTTCTTGGCCTTGAGCTGTTTCAGTGCTATCTGTAGCTCGTTCAGTGTGAGATCTTTTTCCATCACTTCCTCTTCAGAACTTTTGCCTCTCCTCTCTCTTTCTTCTCTCCTTGCTTCTCTCTGATGGTGTCTGCTGATCGGGATGTTACTTACACCTTCATAATTTTTAGCGAAACTGTTTGCAGCCTGTTTTCCTACCAACAGTGTTTCATTTTCTACCAAGATTGTTGTGCTTCTGTTGTTACCTCCTTCATCATTCAGCTGTTTGGTGAGCTTCCAAAGCTTTGTACCATCCTTTTCCAGGTTTAGAGATGACGTCTTTTCTCTCCAACTTTCTCGTCATGTCTGGATCTTGGTTCTCAGGAATTTGGCACTTGCTTGTTTCAGCTTGATGTTGTTTTCTTGAGAGGGGTGTGTTTCAGCCTCTCGTCTGGCTTCTGATAGCTGATTCTGGAGATCCTCCAAGTCGTCATTCCAGTATGGCTTGTAATCTCTACGGAACCCTTTAGGAATACATGCATGTGCAGCTTTCAGAATGGCATCATTGAAGTCTGTGGTTAGATGCTTGATATCTCTGCCTTCTATTCGTATATTTCTGCAGAGGTCATCAGAAAGTTTCTTGTAGTTGCTCCATTTTGCCTTCTTGTAATTCCATCGAGGGAAGCTTGGCTCTTGTCTAGCATTGTACTGCAATGTGAGGTAAAACAGGGCGATGGTCACTGCCCCCAAGCTGTTCACCTACTTCTCTAGTGACATGACTGTGTATGTCTTCTGTGCAGAAGCCAAGGTCTGGAGTAGAGGTGGTATGCCAGCGTCTGGAATAGAATGTTGGTTGATCGCCAGGGTCATTTATCAGTAAGAGATAGTGTTCGTCTTGCCAGGTTTCGACCTGCTCTGAGAGTGGCTGTTAAAGTCACCTATGACAAGGAAGTTGGTGTCTTTAACAGGAATGGATTCCAGGGATAGAGGTTTGTCGTTTGGGGAGTAAAGGTTGACAACATCCATCACCTTATCGCTCAATCTAAGGCTCAAAACCTGGTATTCGGAGTCATCCATGTGGACACTGGTTTGCGTTGCTCCAATATTGTTTCTAACCAGTGTAATTATTCCTCCTTTTGATCTTTCTAACCTGTCGCTGCGGAAGCACTGATAACCTCTAACCTTAAAGGATTTGGTCTTTGTAAGGTGAGTTTCTTGAATGCAGCAGATCTGGATGTCCTTCTCATACAGGATGTTCTCTAATTCAGTCTTCTTATTGAAGAGTCCCTCCGCATTCCAATGCATTACTCTAAAAAAGTTATGCTTTGGCTTCTTCCGTGTGTTTTTGTGACCAGTAGTTTTGCCACATCGACTCCTGGCTTTAGGTCGAAGTGGATGTCCTCCAGTAGTTTGGGGTGGACTCTGTCGAGGCTCAGAGCCCGACGCTGCTTCTCCCTGGTGGGACTTCAAAGATTCAGCGCCATAACGGTATGATCTAGATGATTTCATAGACATTGTGAATATGCATAGTACCGTGGTTTGTTAGAGAACGCCAAACTGGCCTAGTACATCTGACTTCAGTTCTTTGGGTTTTCTGTCGGGGTTACCTCATCCTTAGTTTATGGTGTAAACACCTTCCCTGAAAACACAGGGGGAACTTGAAAGGGGTTCCAACCCTAGCTATTTACCCATAGTTGGGGACCTGTTCATGGGCATCAGGACGTGTCCACACACCGGTGGGCCTTGAGTACCGCATGTCTAGGGGCAGGACTCCTCCGAGACCCTTGTAGTTCAGCCTGGGGCCGCAGGGTACCCAGTTTTTGTGCATCGCCACGCAGAGGCACTACATAGGGCTTGTCCATCGAGAGGCTATGTACTGGCAGGGGAGGCTTACGCACTCGGCTCCCTTTTCGCACAGGGCTATCCAGCGGCAGCAGCTAAAAGCGAAAAGTGACAAGCACACAACACTTAGCAAACCACACTAGACGCATCACATGAACCTAATTGACACACCGATGAGGCCAGTCTAAATCCATTGTGTTCACTTGACCGTTTGGGCAACTTCAAAATATATTTACTTGCCTGATCGGGATATTTAAGTTGCCAAAACGGGAAAGTGAACAAAATACACCAAATATGTCAGAATCTAGACAATTTAAAATAATTCTGAACGGTAGGATTTTAGATAAACATTATCTGATTCGAACTGAGCAATGAAATCATCTCTAAGTCAAATATCTTTATGTACAGGTTAGTTTGTTCACAAGTGGGCGTTTCTATTACCCGATCAGGCAATTTTTTGAGCAATCGGGTAATTTCCGCCACTGATCTATACTGATTAATTTTGGGTCGGGCTGCTAATATCAAATTTTGCATATGGTGTAACCAGGCCCCGATCTCCCGAAGCATCTCAAGTAGAAATCTCAGCTCAAATTGATATTTTGCTCAAACCAGAGTCTAAATTTTAGATACATCAGAAGTATATGATCTTGACATTTTACTGTACACAATAAACTGAGAATAAAGTGTCTGTTTTGTGATGCCAATTTTGAGTCCAACCTATCATGGACATTACTTCAAAGATGAATGGCAATATTTGAGATGAGATTTAGCTCATATTTAGTTCCTTCGGGAAATCGGGGCCAGTCTTTGCAACTATGTTTGTTAAATGCATGTATTTGTTAATAATACGTACATTTTAGCAATACGTTCTTATGTAATTTCTGTATAAGAGAATTATATAAATGCAATGACTTTTATATTAACAATTTAAAAATAGCAATTTCATGACATGTGTAAGTTTGAAAATATGCCGCTACCTCCTCTTTAGCATTCCAAGGGAGACGTTTTATTCAAACATGGATCAACACTGATCTGTCGGGTGTTGCTTGTGGGTAGTTACTTGTGTTGTGTGCTCCCCCTTTTGTTATGTTTTAGGGATGTCGTGTTTTTGTAGTTATTCAATAGTTCGTACTCTGCTGTTTGAAACTTATAAGATGTGTGCCCAGTGTCTTCACTGTCCGATTATTTTTTTTCATGTCAATGTGGTTGTTTATGGCATATACAGGTAACTATACCAAAGTTACATGAATATTTAACAATTTTATTTTTGCAATACACCAAAACGTGAGGCCTTTAAAGACAGTTAGGTTGTATTTGTCGAAGACATCGGTCTGTATGTACTATACCTTTACTATATAGTGGATCTATCACGAGTTGTCAATTGATATAAACTTTTATTAAACGAGTTCCGGAAATTTCATTAAGCGAGAATCTGGCGAGTTTAATAAGATTTCCTGAACAAGTTTAATATAAGTTTGTTTCAATTGACAACGATTACGTTTATCATCTGACACCAATAACACGAAAATACACATCTTTCTGCTGAAAAACGAACTCAGTTATGTAAACGACGCCAAAAATAACGTAATTTATGGCATATGATGACGCCATTTAGGAGAGAAAGTGACGTCATTTAAACGTTATATTACACTAATGTAGTATAAGAATATACGTACATGTTATATTAACCCAAATACAAGGAAAGTCATGTGATAAATTATAATACCCTGTTTTCATGGTTGGTTTTTGCCAAAGACCTAAATATACAAAGATTGGAAAAATCTACCAAATCTCACAATATCTTGCGGAAGTTTTCTGAAATCTCGCGAAATCTCGTTTTTCTTTCATACCTTATATCTCCTGTTTTGGTAAACATAGGAAAAAACTAATATGTTTATGCAATAGATTTATCATTCTGCTTTAAAATGATACCTAATTTATTGAAATCAGTCGAGGAATAAAACAAAAGACCTCAAAGAGCTAGACCTACTCTCATTCTAATGGAAATTCCAATCTAAGCAGAAAAGACCCTATTTGACTCATTCAAATAATATTTTTCTGAATTCTATAAGAGATAAAAAAAAATAAGTTACATCATGCAGTAGAAGAAGCTTAGCTCTTAAAATGAGATATAGTTCATTATTAAAGGATGACAAACGATAGTGTTCATGCAAAAGATCAGAATGCTGTTTTGCATTTTCTCTCCATTGTCCAATCTGTGTACATTAAGGTATTTGGTTTTTGCAGACAGGTTTTTTGGGATTGTGTCAATGGTTTACACAAAGTAATATGGATGACACAATCATATCCTTACAAAATATATGATAGTTTATTCAAGAAAAAGGCAAATATGCCTATGATTCTACAAATATATACAATTTCACATATTTTACAATGGTTAATGGTGACATTAAAAATATAAAATAAAGTCAGATCACAAGATATATAAATTTATTCCAGAGATTCTATATCGATCGCTCACCCGAGACCGACCATCCACACTTGAAATAAATTAAAAATCGCTGTTTACTAATATACATTGGCAAATAAATGCTTTCCGGTATCGATATTTCGCTGGCTTAGAATTAAAAGGTCGTAAGTACAAAATCAATATTTTGAGAAAAGAAAAACCTGTCTGAAAACTGCTCTTTACTTATGGAAAAATGGACAAACAAGCTTTTTCTACTTAGTTTGGTCCACATGACCACTTCCGATTTTCATTATGCATGTGTCTTATAAGGTCCTAAGTAAGAAGCACTTTCGACCTTCTAATTCTAAGCCAGCGATTGGTTCCATCTTGTGCATAATTAAGTACTTTTAAAGCATACAATCTTTCACATAACACTTATAATAAGTCAGTGTTTAAGTGAACATTTCTTGTTTATACATAAGGCTATGTACATGTATCGTCTGTGAGCTATGCACTAATTTAGGTGACCTACACAAATAGCAGACTATGTCTGTTTTTAAATAATCTAATAATATAATGTACAAAAATATAGCACATGTAAGCAAAACCATCTCATCTGCTGAAGTCATCATTTCTGGTCCTTCAACCTCAGAGGGTCACACATCTACTTGAAAGTTGAATCCTGATTTGAAGCTTAACTTGCCAAAAAGTGAAGCTTCAAATCAGTCCCCGATCTTCTGAAACATCTCACTCTGAGTGAAATCTCATCTCAAATATTGCCATGTATCTTTAAGGTAATTTCAATGGGAGGATGGACTCAAAATCCGCATCACAAGAAAGAAACCTTATTCTTAGTTTGTTACAGTAAAATTTAAAGAGCTTGAACCATCAATTTTATTGAAAATTCTGACTCAATTTGAGATGAGATTTCTAGTTGAGATGCTTCGGAAGATTGGGGCCAGGTTTCAAAGCAATACAAAGAAGTCATGTCATTTATCTTATTGCGTAAATAAGGGCTACCGTAAATAAGGGCTACCGAACAACAATAATTTTCTTAACATAATTATACTGCATGTATAAATCGATTAATCAGGTCAGTCACTAGTTTACATAACAATGTGAACATAAACATTACAATTTCTCTCAGTATTAATGTCTTATTTTAATATATATTATGTGTATTAGTATGTAGCTTAGTGAATAAGCTATTCGTTTTCACTGCACTTTTCTCCAATTAAAAGGTTTAAAACAATAAAAATACAATGTTCTGATATTGCATTGTTTGTATACAAGTGACAGACCTGATAAACTTACTTACTTATTGCCTGTTATGCCCTCTGGCATGTAGACCAACTGACCTGATTAAATGAACAATATATCAAAGTCTAACATTGAATTTCGACATACATAATATTGGATGCATGATCATCTCCCTTTAGTTTGTACATATCACTAAGGAGGACAATTTTAAGGCACAAGGTCACATTTTCAGCAATGTAATGTTTACATTATATGCCTACACTTTAATGTCTCTTAATGTCTACAGTTTATTTATTAATGTCTACAGTTTAATCCTGTCTACACTTTGTTTTGTCAACATTTTTATGTCTATGTTTTATCAAAGATCGTACACCAGGCCTCAATAAATCCACTCGTCCACTCGTCCTGCACAATATTTTCATTCTTTATTTATATAGCAAGACAAGTAAGATGTTGGGGTTTTCTTCTTTGTCTATATTGCAGGATAAGTGCTTTTAACAAGAGGGCACAAAGGGCCCTAGGTCGCTCACCTGTCGTACTAGTGCATGCACACCCCTATGGTGACCCTACACATTTTCTTAATAAAATTTAAAGAAATTCAGCCTCTATTGCAAATTTTTTAATGATTTGACCATGTGACCTTGTTTTTGACCCCAGATGACCCAAAATCGAATTTGGCCTAGATTTTGTTGACATGATCATTGTGACAAAGTTTCATAAAGATTAAGTTGAAATTGTAACCTCTGGTGACTACACAAGGTTTTTCTATAATTTGACCTAGTGAGCTAGTTTTTGACCTCAGATGACCCAATATCGAACTTGACCTAGATTTTGTTGAGATGATCATTGTGACCAAGTTTCATAAAGATTAGGCCAAAATTGTGACCTCTAGAGAGGACACAACCCAATTGTTGACGGACGGACGGACGGACGACGTGTGATCACAAAAGCTCACTCTGTCACTTTGTGACAGGTGAGCTAAAAATATGTGTTGAGGCTTGTACACCAAACTTCTCCCGTTTTCTTTGATTTCATCTCTTTCTACACTTTACCAGACCTACATTCTATTAATGTCTACACTTTATGTAATGTCGACACTTCATGTAATGTCTATACTTTATGTAATGTCGACACTTCATGTAATGTCGACACTTCATGTAATGTCTACACTTTATGTAGCCAAACATTGTTTGTAGGCTGACACAGCATTTATATCATGACACATTCTCAAAATGCACCTTCGACTATATGATATAGGTACAGTACAGCCTCTCCAGAGCAGCTCTACAGATATAAGTGGAGCTACAACCTATAACAAAACCTGCAAAATTTCCCAAAGCATATATGCTTAACTGAATCTGGACCCTTCTGTTTTTCAAAGATGTTAAGACATATTGCTGGCTTAGAATTAGAAGGTCGTAATTACAAAATCAATTATTTGAGAAAACCAGAAAAAATGCCTGAAAACTACTCTTCACTTATGGAAAAACAACCTTTTTAAACTTCAGTTTGGTCAACATGACTACTTCTGATTTTCATCAAAATAGGCTCATAAGAAGCACATTGAGATGCAGATTTCAAATATGCATGAGTCTTACAAGGTGGTAAGTAGTACTTATGACCGACCTAATTCTAAGCCAGCGATATAGGAGGAAGAATTTTCCCCTCCCAAATTAGTCACAATGAACAAAATCTAATCTTTTCACCACGTAATATCAATTATCGTCATCAATTGAGCAGCAGTAACGTTTTCTTGACGTGAGAATTTATTTCCTCCATTCAGAATAACAAATCACCAACATTACCAAGGCTCATAGTTCATCCTTCGTCTTATCTTTCTTGTCTTTTGTTTTATTTGAGTTCTGACTACTTTTCTTGTCTTTTTTATCTTTTGTTTTCTTTGATTTCTGATTGGTTTCATTGTCTTTTGAATCTTTTTTAGAATCTTTCTTTTCATCTTTAGTTTTCTTTACTGCTGCCTGAATAGAATAGAATCATGATTGTAAAGTATCATTAGAAGGAGAATTTACCTTTTATTATTATTATTATTATATTATTACCTATAAGGCGTAAAAATTGTTTGTTTATTAAAACAAATCTACTTTTATGCCCCAGCATCTCCTGATGCAGGAGGCATATAGAGATTGTTATACAGGACATTTGGTAACCAGGCTTAATAGTAACCAAAATAGCTTCGGCAAAATCGTAACCACCGATTTATTGCTTTTATTCATGTAAGTACATGTATATTATATATATGGCTTATTATATCATCGTAGAAATGTGTTTTAAAGGTGTTAAAATGGTTTGATATTCAAAATGTATTTATAATTTCGTTTATATTAACAGAATGAATAGCAAATTGTATTTAGAGCATTTTTGAGGTTGGATAAGAATCAGCCGAAATATGGTTACGAAAGGTTACGAAATTGCCAAAAATTGACGGTTACAAATAAGCCTGGTCACAAAATAGCCGCATACCTAGTGATTGTCCTGTCAGTCTGTTTGTCTGTTCGTTTGTCTGTTACATTGAAAATGTTAACCAAAACTTTCAAGCTCTTGAAATTCAAATATTTTCAAAATCCCTCAAGTCAAGGCATTGCTTGCAAACATGGCATACCTGTTTCAGTGTTTACAATCATATAAACACCTTACATTGTCAAAGCCATGAATGTAACCCTATGCAACATTTCAACAGAATTGTGGCCCTGATGGACTTGGCTTATTATTTTAGACAAGGCTTCCACCAGGGCATAAGCATTTACCGAAGGCAGTCTTGTTTGTTTGCTATTTTTGTGCTTTTCAACACAGGTGACTTCTTTTATCTCTATGTTGCAATGTATAGTACGGATATTTTAACGTGATCCTCAACCTTCTATTAGCATAATTTAACAGCTGATATATTGTCTATATTTACACGCACATTAAAATGGAATGGTATTTATAACTCTGGTTTTATGTTTTCAAAAGTGTGGAGTATCACAAAGACGTTCAAAGTGTAATGCAAGCACAAATTCAAGGGACCAATATTGCACGATTTGCTTGCGGAAATAGATATACTCAACGCATCATATCCCGGGCCGTGTCATACCAAAGACGAAATAAAAATGGTACCAGAAATTCCCTTGCTAGACGCTCAGCATATAAGGGAAACTGGCTTCCTTCCTCTCATACCCTCGTGGCAATGGATAACATCAGGAATGAGGTGTCAAGAGTGATTAATATAAGTTGGAAAATCTTGTTTCTCAATCGACCTTAATGAATAAGTATAAACTAAAAAAAACTAAAAAACTCAAGGCAACAACCTTGTTATATACAAATCTTACTTTTCCAGGATAATTTTTTCCTTCAATGGTCACCTCCTCACATCTATCTTGTTTGACCAGAAAATCTTTCACTTCCCATGCATTGGCGCCATCTTTTAACATAAATATAACCCGGTTTTCACCAACAACATATCTGTAAATACAATAGTTATAAATATAACCCGGTTTTCACCCACAACATATCTGTAAATACAATAGTTATAAATACAAGTTACAACTCTGTTTTCAAATATTCACACCTTTCATAAATGTATATAAGATAGGGATGTGAACAGTTTGAACATTCAGTTATCAGCTAGCAAAATCACTAACAAGCATATTCAGAGTCGGCTAAAACACGGTATTGGTGCTAAAAGGGTATTTTTTATGTTATATCAACAGCAAATAAGCAATATACAATATAGGAACTAATTTTAAAGATGTATGTGATTGGAAGTGATTCTTCTCAGTTTTCTGAAAATTTCAAGAGCCTACTATAAGTCATTCTGGAGATATGCATTGAAACATGGTCCAAAAATGGCCATTTTTGAGCGTTATGCAGTCTCACATGAAGAAAAAAGAGTTTTTAATTACAAAATGCTCTAAGTTTCAATAAAAAATGAAGCATTTCATTATATGGGTTTGATACAGAATTCTATCTCATAAGTTTTGCTGTTTGAATTAATGAAATTGGTTAACAATTAATGATTTTATGAGAAAATTACTGTCAGCAGTAGTTTCATAAAAACATTCAAAATCTAACATACACTCATTGTTATATTCCTATAATTTGTAAAAAAAAGTAAATGATGAAGCTTAAATTGGTATAAACCTTTCAGTTATCAATTTGTGTAAGTGAAAAAACCCATTTATTTTCAGGGCTAATCAACGTTTTAGCATAAACGCTTGTTCTTTGGCAAATATTGAAATTAAAAATTCTGTAGTGTCTGTAACCTTGCAAAGTTTATGTTGCAATAACTTCATTGTTTATCAATCTAGAAGTTTAAATTTTACATTAGCTAAGATGTATTCACCTAATGTCAAAGTCAGCCAAATATTTTAGTGCTAAGACTTAACATAGTTGAAAATTACTACTTTGGAAAAGTTACAGACACTACGCTAACAGGTACAATAATGAAAAAAAAAATAAACTGCTCTTTTGGTCATTACTTTTTTGTTTTACTCCATTGAAAAGTTTAATCTTTTATCTTGCAATGAAGCATTATACTTTGAAATACTGATTCAAGTGCAAATAAGTGATGCAACACATTTTTTTTATGAAATGTGGCATCAAACATGTTACATCGTTTTAAGAACAATTTATGACAAATCAGAAGTAGACAATTTTTTTTCCCTATAAGAACTCTTGTGTTTTATGTCTGAGTTCCTTACCATGGTACAACTCTAAGACATGGAGAGAAGACAGAAACAAACCTCTGGTAATGATCCAGGTAAGTTTATATTGTTCTGACAGTGCTGCACTATAATTTGTAGTGTCTGTAACCAATTTCTCCAAATTATTAGTCCATGATCATTTCTCCCTTAAGTGTATGAAATAATAAGAAATTCTGTTTCCTTTTACAACATTTATACAAACTGAATAATATTGTGACAAATTCTGCCTGAAATGTCAAATTTTAACATAGATAAATGATTTATATCAAAGATTTAAAAAAAATGGTACAAACTCGTACAATTTTCAATGATCTCTTTGAATAGACATGGAAAAATATTTCATTTTCCATTAACTAGCATGAGAACAGTAAATTAAAACAAGGAAACTCAAAGAATTTAATGAAACCAGACAAATTTAAGGTAGTTAGTTGTTATGGTCGTATGGTTACAGACACTACATTTTCTATGCATCCAAAAGACTATTGTCTATGATACCAAAGAATGCCCAAAATCATTTTAAAACCTTAAGTATTGACGGAAAATAGTGAGCTTTCTTGTTTTACAGTTTGTTTGTTTAGGTAGGGTTTTTATCAGTCTTAGGCCTTTGACCTTATCCTTGTGTATTGATATATGTTGTGCTGGTTTATATTTTAATACATAACACAGTTTCAATCAAATGCATAAATGCAGACACATGTACAATATGCTGTAAACACTCTAAATTGGCATCAATATACATGTACATTGTGTATACACTACAACAGCTTAAAGAAATGAAAACAAAAAGGTTTCTTTTTCAGAAAGTAAAGATGATACCTACAAAGATAAGATGAAGGCAATAGGTAGAAGGGAAAAGATTAGGCTTACAAAACAAGCATGGAGGGAAAAGCAGAAAAAGGACAAAGCAAAATATGAGGAGCTGAAAAAGGCGGATAGAGAAAGGATGCAAGTCTACGAAAAAGACAGCAAGAACTTTTATCAAAAGAATGGGAAAGGAAGAAACACGGAGATATAAGAAATTATTGTGAGAAAAGTAAAAGCAGAAACTGCAATACATGGTCTTGTAACTACTGAACTTTTAAAAAAAGAATGAAGCTGTAAAAAGAGCACAAGCATGAAGAATACACATAAAGATGAAGGACAGAACACACCAAGGATCAAGAAGTTCAGAAAAAGGTGAAAAGAGAGATACTGGTTCACCTGAACAATCCACCGATGTTTACCAAAAGTAACTTTTTACAAACAATTAAAAAAGTTGAAGAATTATTACCTGAAACACCAAGGAGGAAATCTGCTACCATTAGTAAACTAATAGAATCTTCATCAACAGAAAAAATTCTTAAGAAGAAACAGATAGTTATGACAGCAGATTGCAGAAAAAAACTTGAAATGACAGAAACAGTTTAACTGTTTAACAATCTGTGGCAGAGTGCATTTCAAAAGTGAAAACAAGGAAAAGGGTTGAAATGAAACATGCATACATCATTCTCTGTGACTAATGACTAAGTATTGAAGAAGTACAAAAGATACAGATTAAATAGGTTTTTCAAGGTATCACTTAAAGTACAAAAAACAAGATGGACATGGTTAGAAAAGACACAAAGACAAAAAGAAAGGATCACTTCAATCTTGCATAAAGGAATAAAGGATTCATTGAAGAGCTTTTTACTGAGCCCAGAAATTGTTACAGAGATGTCAAGCAAACATGAAACAGTAAAAGTAAGAACAAGGTCAAAAAGAAATACTTCAAAAACATAATGTTATGACCTTGACACTGGAAGAAGCTTTCAGAGTACAAGTTGAGAAATCATGCTCACAAAATAGGGCGTACTTCATTTTCAAAACTGAAAGTGAATGTTGAGAAAGTGCACTGAAGATCTGGGAGTTGAGGTCAACATTCATCATTGACAATTCTAATAAGAAAGAAAATCAAACAATCAAGCAAAAGGAGTAGAACACATCATCACTTGAAAAATATTCTGAGCTAAGAAAGTCGACAGAAATGCACACCACAAGTTTCAGCAAAGCTGAGTAAAGGGCACAACAAAGTATCAACTGAGAAACAGAAACCAACATAATCTCGAACATACAGCCTTGGTGACTTTGTAGCTGTTTAAGCTTAAGCCAAGAAAGGGAACCTCTCTGTGGTTACTGGCTGTGCAGAAGTAATGGATGGTTATGACCAATTAATCAGATTAAAGTACCTGAAAAAAATAGACAAAGTGTACATTTTGCCTGAAAGAGAAGATTGTTCACAGGAACCGTTGTGTTGTGAAGAATCTCCAGAAATATCAGTGAAAGGGGATATTTCAGACTCAAGGAAAATGATATGCAGAAGCTAAAATCATATATTGAAAGAGCATTTCAATTTGAAGTGCCTATACTCTAGATAGAAGAGTAAAAATAAGATTATCTCAAATTTATCACACTCATTTTTACACACCGTGACATCTATGTAGTGTCTGTAACCAAACATGTGCCTTCTTATTATTAAGCTCTATGCCTCTGTAGTGGTAAGCATTTTGGTTCAGAATTTATCTTAATGTCTAGGGCTTGATAAACAATCATTTTGAGTTGAATTGCTTACAGTTAGCCAACACTGTTCAGTATATAACTTGACTATGGTGTTCACATTTCTATAATTTTATGGAAAGTTTGGACATATTCTTGAAGAAATGAGTGTTTGTACTAAATTTCTAACCAATTTCAATCATTTGAAATAATATTCTAGTCATGTTTTTATGTTTATTTGCTTTTGTTTTGAGTTTGGTCATAGTTTAAATGATTTTGCAACTGCATTGATTTATATGTTATTTTGGTAGTGTCTGTAACCAAATGTATGCACATTGCATTTTGAACTGTTACAACAATTACTAATTCTTTAGGATGGTATTGATGATTTTGCTTGTTCAAGTATTGTTCTCTGTGTGAGATAAATGCTTTAGTAACCTTTTATTGGATCTTTTATGAAAATTAAACAAAAGTTCTATGCTTATTTTTTGTCATCTTATTACCTGCTTCATAAATGTTCAATTTTTTTTTTAAAGATGTACATCACATCCATTTAATTGTTTAATTTTCAATGTGTATATCCTGTTATTGATGTTACAGTACAAAAAATAAATGTTATGAAGTTTCTTTTTATTTTTCTTGCATGTTATACACCTAGTGTAGTGTCTGTAACTTTTCTCATACCATAGGGTGAAAATTGTAAATAAAAAAATTATGCAAGCATGCTCACGAAAACTAACCTTCATTTATGTAGAGGATACCCTAAACTTTGTGATTACCTCGACAAAATTATGTTATCTGAAAGTTTACTTTTTTGATCAAGTGAGACTACTTTCAGCACCAATACCGTGTTTTAGCCGAGTAGCAATACCACGTGACTTTGACATAACTTAAGGCTACAAATCCAATAGCTTCCTGGCACCTTTACCCAGATACTTTGCAGACCACACGGTCAGATAAAGTGGGAAATATTATAAATATTTCAGAAATGTCAAGTTCCAATGCCGGGGATTGAACTCACGAGCTCTGGATTGACAGTCCAGTGCGGTACCACTGACCTAAATCTGCTTATAGCTAACCTTATTCTCCAATTAAATAAGATCAATATTGAATACCACCCCAGATCTTCAAGATGTTATAATACTGAACCATTGGTATAATAGTATTACCTTTGTGTTTCATAATTTGCGTTAAATAAGCTTCCTTGCCATATCTGTGTAATCTTCTCTGTCTCGGTTTCAGTTGGGCTGCCTACAATAGAATCAGATCATAACAGTCTTCATGTTACATGTACAGGCCCTTCCCCAGGGTACCCCCAGCGCCTTGTGTAATGCTGTATCTCGCCAGACCGCTAGGTTGAGCGAGATACGGTATGGTGCAAGCAACGAAAGGTAATATGGCTTAACGGATCATCACAACTGCAGTAATATTCCCTTTAGTATATACCTACAAACGTGAAAAAGGGCTTTTATGCGCGAAAATGCATTTAATGGGTAAACATTGATGTCATGAACATCGGCATATAACATGACGTCCATTCATAAAAGGGTAAATGTTTACGCCATGATGTCATTGACTTTGGCAGATATTCGGCAAATAACACATCCGACATGCATGATAGGGATTCGGAAAACCAGACATGTATAATACTTGGGTAAAAGTTTGAAATTTAGAAAAACCTGAAATCCTCAAAAATTGACAATTTATATAGGGAAAATAAAGAAAATAGGCTTATTGGTACTCTCAAAAACCTGAAGTTCAGGCATATGCCTGAAAACTTTCACCAATGATAATATGGAAAATGCAACCTGTCACGTTGTATTCCACTGTGCAATTTGGCCTGTATTCGTGACAATACATTGCTAGGTTTATAATAAAAGTAAAGTATAAACTAGTGAACTTTAATTTGGGCTAGTAGAAATTTATAAAAAAATATACAGAGAGGCCATTTCAAAATTTATTGATTATTGATTTTAAGTATCAGATGGGTGTCCTTAACACTTAAATCTGTAGGCTCATGTTCCTGTCATATTGAGCTGCATTGTTGCACTAGAAGCTTCATCCGATGGATTAATTAAGTAGAACTGCATCCATCTTTGACTTCAGTTGCTTATTTCTCATATTTAAGTTTGATTGTATGCCAAACTTCAAATTCATGATGTTAACAGGAGAGATCATATTCATAAATGCAAAGTGCCCACCAGCAGCAATCTATTGGATGAGTGAACAACATAAAACTGTCATTCACCAATACATGTAGCTAGCTGGTGGGTACATTTGCATATCAATTCTGTGGTACATAATACAAACATGATCTCTCCTATGGACTGCAAGTTGTAACAGATATCCCTTGAAAAATAGAAACTCTTTTCTTAACCAAGTTCAAAGAATAAAATATTTGACAGTAAAATATAATGAAATCAGGCCCAGAAGGCGCTAGTATGGTGTCTTTAAATCACTATGGGTGCTAATATTTTGGGTCAGTATTGTATTATTGGAGAGATAATGGCCTTGATTATGTAAAAATGCTTAAACCAGCCTTTAAATTATGAAAAACCATGCAGTTTTCTCTTCTAAAACATTTCAGCCATCTTGTTAATATCTCATTAAGCACAAACTCTGGCATTGCCCAAGCGCCTTAAAACATTTCTGGGGAAGGGCCTGGAAATTATACATACCAGACACGGAAGCAAACAGCATCAATGATCTTCCTTTCTTGGTAGCTTTAAGCATGCCCTCTGGATCTTCCATGTCCAGACTGGATACATCCACTTTAGGTGGTTCACGTTTCCATTCGGGTAACTCATCATCTTCTAACTCATCTTCGTCTGCATCCTATAACACATTAGACTTGTTAAAATAAAAAGTTTCATTAGCCATTTTGTTCATATGGAGACTTTCTAAAGGACAAATGGGAAAGTTTTTCCTACGGAGAGATTTTTTTTCGTCTTTGCTGCATGAAAACTTAGATATATAACAAACAGGAATATCAATTAAAACAAGTAATTAAGAATTGCAAGCAATACAGAAGTCCCCACCGGTTTGAAGCCATTTTCAATGTTTCTGTTGCCATAGCAATCACAATTTTTGTCAGAATCAAAATATTTTTAGCCGTGCATAATCCCCTTATTGCCCCCTTATCCACATATCAAGTTTCATAAACCTAGCTAGGAAACTGAATTATGGCAGGATCCAGATTTGGGCATATTTTCACTCTTTCTGTCGCCATAGCAACCACAATTTTTGTCAGAATCAAAATATTCCCCTTATTGTCCCCTGTCCACATACCAACTTTCATGAACCTAGCTTGGAAACTGCTTAATTTATGTCAGGATCCAGATTTTTCGACGGACGGACTGACTGACGGAGGGCAAACCTATAGTCCCCTCTCGTCAAAAACCAGGAGGGGACTAAAAACATAGGTCCCATGCTTAATTTTGAGTTATTGGTAACCAAGGGAGACAACTCTGTCACTTTATCGAACAAGCAGTCACCTGGAACTATGCTGAGCGTCAAGACAAGCATGCTGTCTCGTAGTTGCAGCTTTTTCATTTCTTACCTCAGGTTCCAATAGCTTCTGAATCTGAAGGGTCATTTTAATACATTTGACTAATATTTACTATTTATTATGCAAAATATCCATGATTTTAAGAGAAAATGACCCCCCAAACCAAAATCCTGCTTTTGCTTTTTTTTTAAATTTCAAGGATCTAAAGTTCAAAACCCCTACTCCTGAGTCAAATGGAACCCCTGCTGAGCTTCTACTTAAGACACAGTGTTCTATGAACGTCAGGGTTGGTAAGTGAAAGTAGATGTGGCACGGTGGTCAAACAGACTCTTGACTGATGATCGAGAGGTCCCTGGTTTGATCATCAGCTGGGGTACTTAGTTATTTCTGAAATGCTTTTCAGTGTTTTCCACTCAGCTAGAGATGAACTGGTAGGAAACCCAAAAGCAGTCTCATGTCACAGTGTATCGGAGTTGTACACCGGGAACATTAAAGAACCAAGAAATCTATTCGAAAAGAGCTAGGGTAACACACCCGTACTCCTGGTATCACACCTCTGGCTCTGTCTGTTCATTGATTTCAAGTCCGCTCTTGTTAGACACCTGTCAATAATATAAGGAACACGAATGTGGGCAGTAAACATGAGCCCGTTGCCTAACTAAGGCGCTACCGAGCACTTTTTGGAATCGCTTTACTACGTCTATGCAATGTCACGCTACCAGCGAGCAGTGCTCGCCGAACGCATACCGATTCACAGCACTTTGCTACCTAGGGAATGCGTAACAGTCTGATAGCCGCGAGCGCTCACCCGTATCATATCAATTTTTCACTAGGTAGTGCTTTTTTAAAGCAATCCATTTCACAGAACAGTGCTATCGAGCGCCCAGTAGCGGTTTGGTTAGACGATGAGCTCCAGCTAAAAGTTCAAGTTGTCATGTCCATTTCCAGTAAACCGATTCTGGTTCGCAACTGTCTATTAAAATGCTGATCTGGTAAAAAATTCAGTTTGGTTTACTGATTTCCACTGCATTTCTTTATGCATTTTCAGTAAATCATTAATCAATTTATAATAGGTAGTGGCTAGCCGTTCGGCACCGGACGACTAGACAGCGAAATTAGTCGTCCGGCATCGGACAACTAGCAACGCTAGGTGCATTGGCTAGGGATCTGTCATTCTATTTCTATGCATAAGGCATCCAGAATTTCAGTTATATTATTGTGATAAGTATCACGTATGTTTCTACCTTGTAATAAACTAGGAATTCCGCAAGACATGTTAGTGCATTTATCTACATCCATTTTGTGATCGGCCGTGTATCTCTGTATATTTTCCGCCATATTGAAAAACAAAGAGTGCACGTTAATTTGCCAAGGTGTCACAAACAAAGCTAATATGGCAATTAATTATTTTTCATTCGCGGTTTTAATGGCACATAATTATATACAAACCAATACAATTGTAAATTGTAATTTTTATTTTTTTATTTTAAATACAATATACAATAGTGCAAACCATGATACAATTCATAAACGGCAGCATTGTTTTCATGCTATTATAACCAGTGACATTCCAAACCGTCAATTACCTAACATAGCAATTTCATTTTTTTCAGCATGAAGTAATATACTTTCCCAATCCTCATAATACTGTAATTGAAACACTCTATGTTCCCTTACTACTTCTAGCTCCATTTCTAATACACCGACAACGATTTCCGCATTCGATTTCCGCATTCATTCGTACCAGTTTATAAACTGACATGTCTTGTCAAATTCGTAGTTTATTATAAGATAGAAACATACGTGATACTTATCACAAGAAAATAGCTAAATTCCGAATGTCTAATGCTTAGAAATAGAATGACAGTTCCCTAGCCAATACACGTACTGGCATGCCAGTAGCGTTTGCTAGTCGTCCTATGCCGGACGACTAATTTCGCTGTCTAGTCGTCCGGTGCCGGACGGCTAGCCACTGCCTTTATAATAATCTACGCCCCCCCCCCCCCCAGACACGGTGATCGCGAATACTAATGACACTCACCTCCCACTGGTCAAACAAGCGTTCCATGTCCGCATCTGAGTAATCTCGTATATCTTTCTTCGTCCATTCTTTAGGTTCATCTTTTTCGGTATTCACTTTTCCACAAATACAATTCAAAATCAAACTAACAATAATAAGTTGAAAAGCGAAAGTACACGCCATCTTCCGGGTGCTGAATACAGTGGTAAGAAAATATGTAGACGAAATTAATAAAATCAACGCAGCAGCCAATAAGAAAGGTCGTGTAACATACGACGAACTTTAATCTATATGCGGTCCCGTAATGTTCTTCTTCTTCCGAGTAATTTGCAAGGCCCACTCTGGGGCAGTGTCGCAAATGAAATGACTATGAAATACCCCTACATGCATGCGTGTTCTTCTAAATCATATAATAGGCTCTGTTGACCTATGAATAGGTTATTTAATCTTGATTTAAAAGAGACAGACAAAGATTCCAAAAAATGGCTCACGGCAGTCTTGATTTCAGTAAATCCACTGGATTAGATCATCTAAAATAATCTCTTAACATTTGGAGAAAATAGTCAAAGACCTAAATATACATGTATATTTAGGTCTTTGAAATAGTTCACCTTAGGGCGCCTTTGTTTGCCATGAACTAGGTTTGGTTTTAAAACCGGTTCATATAACTGTGTCTTTGTATTGTGCAAACGGTTTGAAACTGAAGAAAACCGCACCCTAGGTCTATCAGTCTCTAATAACTGTCTATTGCCTATTCCGCGCTTGCAGCCCATTAATCCCAACGCTTTCACACACAACCGCACTGTCCGACAGCCAAACGAGAAGAGAACAACCACGCCGACTCAACCCACCAAAACACGGGAAACTCGGGGATTTTGGACACGATAAAACCCGTACCCACCCGTACCGTAAACGGACCGGAATCCCAGAATCACTACACTCCCCCCGACTTTGTCTGAAAGCGCTGGGATTACCACTGAATTTAGAAATTTAGCCCCAAAATGCTTCAAAAAACAACTAAACGTAGGCACTTTTAAAACTAATTTAGATTACCCCATTCAAAACTTAAAAACATCTGCATAATTTAGAAGTTACCCCCTTAAACCCTTCCCTCTGAAATATGGAATGTGTACGCCATTATGTTAATTTTTATCCATAATTAATGGCGGTCAGTTCAACGCACACCTCTACTGGGCAAGTCTAACTCTAGCAAGACAGTTAACCAGTACTAGGCTTGCAACACCCACAAGTCACTGACAACTTGCCTGATACCCTACAAGGGCATCTCTCAATGGGCAGTACAACTGCCCCTTACTCAGGGCAATACAACTGCCCCTAGTTCAGGGCAATACAACTGCCCCTTCCTCCAGCTTGTGAATCTTGATTCATTATCTGTGCATATTGCAGTGAGCCAGTCTCAAGACACTTTGGGCCATGCTATACTCTCTATTCTGCCAGGTAGCATCGCAAACAATGATTTTCTTTTTGTGTCTTGCAGTCTGGCACCCGAATATACAGAGTCTCCTACAAGGAGAGAAGATCATCCCACCAAATAATGACTTCACCATGTGCTGTGCTTCGCAATCCACAATCAAGGGACTGCCCATTCAGATGATCAGTCTTCTTTCTGAAGTACAGCCTTTCTATTGTTTCTCCGTTATCCTGTCACTTGGTGGGCAATCCCATAATGAACACAAGCTGTAACAGGCAATCATCTCAACCTCAATCTTCATCATCACCCGATATTAGCTGCTAATCCTGACCATCAGTGTATACCCCTGTGGCCACCCGTGCATACACTCCTGGCCACAACCAGCAAACCAGCATCCTCCTTTTCAGTCTTCACCAGACCCAACAACACTTCACACATCCATCCCTGCCCACGTCAGCAATTTACCATGTCATGTCTTCTTCCATCAGGATCTACCAACATCTTTACATCTAACTTGGCTTCTCGTACAACGAGTTCAGCACCATTTGATAGTCCTGCAAACCCTGCCCATTTGCCTCCTTAAACAACCCAGATCAATTTTACGGGATACAAACCCGTACTGTACGGCAACACCGCCTAGCAACATGAAGTAGGAACGTTACACCACACCACACCAGTAACAGGTTGATATACTGTATGGGACATCATCCAGTACTGTACGGCACCCCCGCCTAGCAATGCAAGTAAGAACGCTACCCATACCACACCAGTAACACGCATATATACTAAATTGATCTCAAACAATGTGTCAATGTCTAACACCACTTGAGAATTACGACCCAAGCATACCTCCCCCTGTGCACTGGTGGTAAAACCACACAATACAACCTCTTGAGGCACCTTGACGACAAAATCCTCCACCTCACCGGACAATCCAGACCCAAGCATGTCTTCTACTGTACTGTTAAGTACCGGTACAAATTACTTTGTGCCGTGGGGTACGACCTCCTGAGACACCCTGACAACTGAATCATCCAGACCTCTTGTGTAATCCATTTCCACATTGTTCACTCCATAGATCTTCACCAATATCTGAACAGCAACCACACTCCACCCGGAAATATATGCATCGCACAACCATCTTCATCCCAATGCCTCCTTTCTTGCGCAGCTGTAAGGGTACTTTAGCAAGATGTTCACTTTGGACACTTCAAACGAATTCTCCCCAGATGCCTTCTTTCTTGCGCAGTTATAAGGGAACTGCAAACAAGAGGTACACTTTAGACAACACTCACTTATCCCACCACACTGTACAATACATCATCACTTCCGTGCTCATGACCGGCTGAACCCTCATCTCTTCTTCTGCAAAGTGGCTAATGTTCAGGAAAAGCACCATCATATAGTCCCGAAATCCCTGACTATTTACCTCCTTGAATAATCAAGATTCAAACATGCTTCCTTCCGCACAACCACGACTGTACAACTTCTTTTGCAAGAGCGGTACAACCGCTCGTGCAACCCCCTGAAGCACTTTGACGCCCTGATTATTCACTTCCCCGAATCATCCAGACCCAAGCATGTCTCCCTCTGTACAATTAAGTACAAACTCTTATGCACAGGTGGTAAAACCACACAGTACAACCCCTGGAAACACCTTGACGACTGAATCATTCGGACTTCCTGTGATCTTCACTTCATTCATTCTACGTCCACCACGGCCCCTCTCATCTGCCTACCTGCCGCCTCCACACCATCCCGAACATTTACATGACATCCAGTACTAACTGACTTGGCTCACAATGGCTCTTCTGTCAATCCAATGCCTGTCTGGTAAATCTGACAACCCTCCACATTCTAACTCCATCACCAGAGATTCGTTAAAACTCCCTCTCTACTGCCTGTTAGGAAGACCGTACAACAATCCCCGTTAATGTACTCTGCCCCATCCTCTCAGTGCTGCAACTCGTTTGCACTCCGGACAGTCTGACCCTTAAACCTGAACAGCTGTGTACACTGCCCAAACCTGGGGTCCCAACTACACCTCCTGGACGTGCCAAAACTGCGGAATAATCTATGTGCCATTTTACTATTTGATTGATTAATTAATTTTGTAGGTGGAAGGTTCACCCAATAGAGGGCCAATATTGTCACTATTTTCATAATTTGTCTTACTGTTACGGTGAGGCCTAAATGTTTACAAAATTTAGTTACAATGAGTCACAAAATGAACAGTAATTACAGTGAACGTCTTCTTAAATAATTTTAGTTTCACCCCGCAAAGTACCCATAAAGTTGCACTAGTTTCATAATTTACCAACGCTCAGCTTCAGACGCAACCTCTACGATCTAATTATTTTATTTAAGATTATTCATGGTTTTGAAGATATATATTATTACAAGTTCTTCGCGTTTCAAATAGGCAAAACAAGAGGCCATCGTTACAATATCAACAAGGAAGGATGTACAAATCCAAAAAGTTGAACTCATTTCCTGCTAGGTGCATAAAGGCTTGGAATGACCTGAATGATGGTACAGTTTGTAGTGATACTATATAGTCATTTTTAAATCTAAACTGGGTAAAGAATGGAGTATATGTTTGTGTGAATATCATATATATCAACCATGCACATGAATTGAAACTTGTATAGGGGAGTTAACAAGTCATAGACTTCCAGACTCAGTACACCAAAAGTAACCAAAAGTAAAGTAAGTAATAATGTTCTGCTCAGTGACCTAAATTTAACACAATCTACAACTGAGGGATCATAAATAATAAAGTGAACTGATGTTACTGTAAACAATGCAAAAAATAACACAAATGCCAGAGGGAGTCCCAACAATTCAAACAAACTAAACCACTTGACCAGTAAACCCACAGACAATCCCCAAACAACAACAACAGACCAAGCTCGAATCATCCACGTGCAGTCATCCAAGTGCAATAAACAATTGGCAAAATACAATATAACTGTATTACCTTGTCAGCTGGCCTTCACCTGTTCACTCACCTCCCTCCAACAGAATTTACAATGGGTAGAATTGTACAACAATCCTATTTTGCGTGGATAGAATTGTACAACAATCCTAACACCAAGCGTGTTCCTGACACAAGCACTGTTTACAAATGTTCACTTAGCGTCTAAAAATAGCCTTCACAGCCTCACAATAGTCCAAAAATAGCACACAATTTTCCCAAAACTGACACACGTGACCTCTGGGCGCATGCGCGGAATACTCATTTTCCGGTAACAACAACGCGAAATGTCCACCAAAATACGAGAAAACGTCCGTACAACGGCCGTTTACGTATCCTTCGCACACACTAGACCTAATATTTCTTCGGGAATGTTCTTTTGCCGAAACAAATAGAGTAGCTAGTTGCGACTACGCAGTTAAAAACTGCAGAATTCGCCACCACTCTAACAATATTGAAACGGTAACCCTGCTGCAGTGCCAATGAAGAAAACCGCACCCTAGGTCTATCAGTCTCTAATAACTGTCTATTGCCTATTCCGCGCTTGCAGCCCATTAATCCCAACGCTTTCACACACAACCGCACTGTCCGACAGCCAAACGAGAAGAGAACAACCACGCCGACTCAACCCACCAAAACACGGGAAACTCGGGGATTTTGGACACGATAAAACCCGTACCCACCCGTACCGTAAACGGACCGGAATCCCAGAATCACTACAAAACTATCATATTTGTTTACAAGAAACCGAAACCGTTTAGTGAAACCGACCAAACTGCCTCTAGGAATAGTTTGTACAGGCGCGGTTTGTGTGCAGTGAACTAGATATCGTCGCCTCAGAAGTGAAATGTCGTAACTCCATTTTTGCAAAAAATGAGATTTTGGTACGACTGAAATCGTGTTGAAGTTTTTGTTTGGATTTAAAACGTACGTTTTCGGATACGCCATTGTTCGGACACACGATTTAATTATTCATATAGATTTAAGATTAGATTGGACACTTGGTGTATCCTATTATCCATTTTTGCATTTGTAACTGGTGTGTAGCCATTGTAAAGATACTTCAAATGTTTTGTAGTTAATAGTATGTATTGTTCAGCCGTCCTAAGATAAATTGTATTGACAGCCATTTTGCTTGTTTTATTTCTCATGAATAGTGCGTTTTAGTTTAGTTAGTGCATATAAATTGCATATGCTTTATCTACGCATGTCTGTTATAGCATTATTATATTTGGATAGGCAAAGCTTTTTGTAGCAAAAGTGTATCAAAACCATGGGCATGGTGTAAATTGCAAATGGATTAACATCATTATTATATACAGCACAAAAAGCTTTTTCTGGTCGACAGTATGTTTTTTCAACCTGGTAGATCTACATGAGCACATCGTCGTGAAAATTATTCTTCATATTGAACTACAAGAGCTATTGACGTTAATTAAAAGAACTTGTTGTGCAAACTTAATGAAGTAATTTTGACGAATTCGTTACGTTGGCATTGGCATGAATTTGAATACAGCAATTCTATTAGTGTGACTCTCAAGAATCTTCGTTGTATTTTCAAACATTTCAGCAAATTTCTACGAATTTCTATGAAATTTGCTGCCTCCAAGTTGTGTATTTAAGTGCCCGGTTCCTGGGTTGGATTTCATTCTGGCAACTGAATTTAACACTGCAAGTTTGTACTGGCTAGGTCTGAGTGAAAGTCCAATATCATCCCTTGGGTTTCTCATAAACTTACCTAATCTGAATATACTGAAATTGGGGTTCTTGCAGAAATATTGTCGATGACGATATTCATGTAATAACGTATTGCTCGAAACATAAATTGAACAGTTATATCAAAGATCATACACACATCTATCGTATTCTTTGGTTATACCTATCATTCGACAATATTTTATCCACTATAGTTGCAAATAGTTTTGGATGTGTGTGTGGCATAGTACTAGTATATAGTAGTTTAAAGATGTCAATGGTGGATAGAAGATCAATACATTTGGTTGACAAAAATGTTTTATACACAAAGTATCTAAGCGAGGAAAGGAACGATAGCTGCAATACACATAATTCAATCATACATGTAGTTCATGTTGCTATTATTTTGAAATACCTACTATTGTTCGTTTATTTCTAATACCAGATTATTTGATACTAGTATTGGATCTAGTGGAGATGTTCAGAAGAGGTTTGTTTTGATAAACACCAACAATGATAACTGCCTGTAGTTCTGACTGACAGTTTTAATGAAGATAGATATTGTTTGACCTTTTTATTGGTTAGAATGTTTTAATAATAAGATTTTAATATAAATACAAACTAATTAAAGTGGCAATTACGGGGTACATAAAATCATATTTCATGTTCATGTTTGTTTTCATTTTAAATAGTTATTGTCATGAGAGTGTTAGTTAGCATTAGTAAATTACTACATTTGTATTAATTTTGCATTAATTCGCTCTTAAAAATAGTCAAGTTTAATGATTTTTAATGATATCACTGTATATTTTGCTTTGATTTTAACATTATTGGATACAAATTTAATCCATTATCTGTTTCAAGTCATTTAACATTTGCGAAACCAAACTTAAAAATGCAATGACAAAGACTCGAAATGTCGTATATCCAATGCGACACTTTGGTTTTAACATTTTGTGTAAAAATGTTACAAATTTGTCGTATCTCCAAACATAAAAGTCATATTTCTGATCAAACGACTGACGCAAACGGCTATATACTGCGCATGATGTTGGAGTGAAACAAAACACAAAAAGTGGTGTTGAAATCTCGGAAAAATCTTGAATGGTGAAAAAGTTATATTATTTCAAAACTTTAAACGCCAATATCTCAAAACTACAAAAAGGTAGATACGACAAATCGTTTTTCAGGCGACGATATGGTTTTAAACTATCGAGTTTAAAAAGAGGTGAAATCGATTAAACTACCTCTGGGGGCAGTTTGTACGGATTGATACATCACTGCACTGCAGTCTTTTTCAAGATTTCGGATACAAAACGGACTAGAATAATAATGAATTCTATGCTTATCAACTAGAGCAATAAAATGCTAATAAAAAAATATTAGTACATGCGACTAGTAAGAGTTTCAGTACACCATATAAACGGACTCATCTGCAATGTATAATGTTTTTGTTCTAAACTAAACTCCACCACTTTCAACTCATCGAAGGGGAATAACTCGATTCTTCAACGCTGCTTTCCTAGATATATTGGTATTGGGTAGTTTTACCGATCCGTTTATTGTCACATTTATTTGTGTTGTTGTTTCAGTTGCTACACATAGTCTTTATTACTGTTACAGTCTAATATGTATTTACTGCCCTGACCGCCAACCTGCGGATTTATCAGTCATGAAGTCACTTCTAAAGCGGTTTTCACCTATAGTGTATCACACTTTGTAAACATACATCTATATAATATAATAATTTGAATTTCATATTTCTATTGTGTGGTGTCGGGAGTTTTGGTTGATATATAATACACGTATAATACCTTTCTGACATTGAATATATATCACATCTTCTAATTTGTCCATTTTACAAAACATGCTCTAAATGACGTCCATTCTTGTCATATATGACGTCAAATCTATGTTTAAAATGTTTGATTACAGCAATGTATGTTTGCTTACGTATTGCACGGATTTCTCTCTTGAGAAAATGACGATTATTGAGAATCTACGACATTTGATTGATTATTTAAGTTTAAAAATCATTGCTGTTTGCGGTCTTGGAGTTAAAAAAATAAACCTAGCTGCATTTTCTTGTAAATCATTCAGAAATACGAAAGTAAGGGCATTTGGTTACAAAAGGTTGGTCATAAAACCTACCATCTAGAAAAACTATGCATTTGTTGCGATCAGTGTAAACCGTCAAAACCAGATTAGTTTTTATCCAGTCACTTCCGGCAAAATCTGCCTGTTAACGGGGTGCCTGATAAACTTAGCGATAATCGGTCACCTGGTCATGTGACTATTGATGATCCGTCACTTTACCACGTGATCTGACGGACTTCTTCTTATATGAGAGTCACCGGTTGCAATTCCGTGCCCGAGGGTGAGGTTTTCCTATTCTAAATGAGCTGGTGGTTGATCGGTTGTTTTCTTCGACTTACATGCGTCTACACGACGTCTATATAGTCCCGAGTTTGATCCCCTTACAGATTACGCGACTGGATAAATAGAATAATAGGTTAGTGACGTGAATGAAGTAAAAGTTTATCCGGCTCGGCTACGGAAATTATCGGATTCGCGTACGGCTCACCCGATACATTCCCCCGCCTTGCCAGATAAACTTTTTCATCCACGGTACTAACCTATTATTCTCTATATAAATAGATTTGACATAAAACCTGAATCTACTTCGAAAACAGGTTTATACATCCTTAGTTTAACAAGTTGAGTTTTCCATCAATACTAGTATTCAAAAGAGTAAAGGTTCCACATATTCACAAAAGGGACATAAAACGAAAAATGACATTACGGACCAATTCACCCTAATCAATTTGTGTTTCGAATCCTTTCTCATAAGCTCGGGCTGCCACTATTGACAACTTGATGAAAGCTAAAAATGCGGGAAACTGGATTGGAGCTATTTTTCTTGATCTGACTATGATAAAGGCATGTGACCTTATCAACGTTGAAATATCTACAGTTATATACGATATATATGTCTAGTGTTCAAAATGTACCAGCTGATGTGCCTGAAGACTCGGTATAAGGACTTATACTACTCATCATGTATACCAATGACATGTCCTTAAGGAGGTACGCGCACCTTTAATCTAACGATCGAATTTTCTTTGAAACATCTTAAAATGACAGAACAATCTTCTAGAACAACATTGAAATCATTAAAATGATATGTCACTAGGCTCGTCTTCGAAATGCATGGCTTTCTAAAAACCTTCCATTGTATTTTGTTCATTTTATCTATTTCCTGCATTTATGGCACCATTATGTCCTTTTTAAGATTTTTATTATATGAAACCATTTTTAAACAATGCATGATATTTTGTGTGTTTAATAGTCATTCCTATTGCCATTAGTCACAATTCCGGTTGCCTGGTGAACAAATTCAGTATTTTTACATGTTTTTAAAAATAGTTACCCCACCCACTTGCAAAAAAGTGTGATTTTCAAATGAGCGTCAAAACATATCTTACGATCGAAAATAATTTAAAATTGCACATAAGTTGAGTATTAAATAGAACAACAGTTTAGTCAAATAAAAAATAGGGGTCACCAGCCTTTTTTGGGAGCTATTCATCAAAAAGTACTAATTGTGAATAACCTAATTTGCATATTGTAATGAAACAAATTTTATTAAAAATATTTCAAAGTGTGGCTACTTCATATAACTAAATCATGCACTAAATATTTTATATCAGCATATGCATTTGAACAATTGTAGTGACTTATTGTACACCCACATAATTCACAATTTTGCCGTTCCCCACCCACTTTGCATACATGCAAACAATAAAAAGTTAAAAAATTATCTACAGTAGAACTTCGATGCCTCGAACAGTACTTGCCTCGAACACCCTAGATGCCTCGAACTAGCTCTTCGGTCCCGTCAAAATTCCTTCTTTATTCATATGGTAAACAGTAGATGACTCGAACAGTATCTAGGTCGAACACTCGAACTGATTGGACAGTCCCTTGCTATGATTAACCCGTAGATGAGTCGAACAATACAAGTTTTCGCACCTTTCATTGATTGTTGAAATCCATTGTCCGAACGCGGGTAGTCGGCGACAAGTTGTGATAATTACTGTACCAAACAATTGTTTGTGTTCGGCTTCATTGTATAACACGTTTTTAAACATTTATACATCCATTAAATGGTTAATGAAGGCCGTCCAGGAAATTGTAACTTATTTATTTTTAAACAAATCGGAATAAAATAATCATTTTTCAACGTTTGTCAAAAGAATCTGTTACATTTCCATTTATTGATTTGTAGTCGAACTTGACCCAGGACATGATGATATTATGTGGCTCGCAGCTTAATTTTTATACTCGTATATAAATATGCTGTTTAACAAGAAACCTTACCCGCGTGAACACTCGAAGAGCTTGTAGGAGATAAGTCAGATTTTATGTCAATTTGGTAAACCTATTTTGTTTCATTATTGTTATGAATAAAATTACAAAAAATTATAGACCTATATTATTTATACACATAAATTATGCAATATACACACACAATTTGTAAATTTACACATACCGACATGAGTTCGAACTTATACCCATGCATATTCTTGGATACCATAGATGCCTCGAACACCCTAGATGCCTCGAACTATTTTCCCGGTCCGAAGGTAGTTCGAGGCATCGAAGTTCTACTGTATTTTGTGCAATATTATTATGTTTATTGTCATCAATCAACATTCATATGCGATCATTGAAACTAAAATTCATGTTTGTTCTTATCTAATACGATTTTGAATTTTCGCGCATGCGCACAATGTAGTTCGGACCTCCTTAAATATGTCAAATTCTAAATCAGATACTAGTATGTTTGCTAATGAAACAACCATTTCACCATTTGGGAATACTTAAGCTTCAGCTAGCACCTTCAATTGGACCTTGATTCAAAACAAAAATATAATATTAAGTCAGACAGGGAAGGCAGCACTCAACTTCACCAGCCGAGCCCAGAAACATAAGGCACAAAGCCCAACTGAACCAGCCGAGTACAGAAAACTTAACAAACATACAAGACACAACTGAACAAGTAAATGATCCGCCTGTCCAAGCTGTCGAGAAGCTATATGAAAACTGATTTAGAGACTGATCCGAAACTCACTGATTGTGAATACGGGAAAGACAAAAGCTATGACCATTTCGCCTTCAAATCAAATTACTAATACCATAAGAAATTCAGAAATTCAGAAAACTAAATATTCAGAAAACTAAATATTTTCTGCAATGGAAAACACTATCCAATTTTCAGTCTTCGTATTGATTAAACACTGAACTGGAAAACACAGGTACAAATTACACTGAATAAATGCAACTCTTTGTTATACTAACTGATGAGAATAAATCAATTTCTAAAATATTCATACTGGAAAAATGTTCTTCATTGTATACCATTTTTTTGTATTATTATTATACCATATTTATATAGCCCTTGTTCATGTTTATACACATTCAAAAGTGCTGAACAATCACGATTAAACCATGGTTAAAACAATATACATACAATATACAACTATGGACAAATTTATAAATCAACACACCCACCACTCATTTATGCAAACAGGTAAACTACACAATATAAATTGTTTCAAGTCCGGTTGGCTTCGTAGAAACTAATTTATGCACTCGACCACTTTTCTAATTGGTCACTTTTCAAACCCGAAATACCTTTAACTGTGATCATATTATTTGATGGCGAAAATGCAAAATGTATCGCATGAATGACCACGCATACTTTGGCACGTTATATTGATTTTTAATGATTTGAGTGTTAGGACTATTGCATAACACGTTTGGGTGCAACATATCGTCAAAACTTATGATCACAGTTAAACGTATTTAGGGTTTCAAAAGTGCCCAATTAGAAAAGTGGTTGAGTGTATTTGTTTCTGTGGTTTTTAATGCAAATGATAGGGCATAATAATCAACAAAACCGTATTTGTAATCGCTCCCTTAGAAACTCTCGCTGCAGTTTATATTCCGATACGAATATTTATCGTCAGATAATACTGTGTACTCCCCGAAACGTAACATTACGTCGTTTCCATAGTGACGTAGAATAGAAGAAATAAAAACAATATTCAAATGTTATGACTAATGCTACAATTTTCCATAAAATGATATTACGTGGAGTGGCGTGTTTATTCTTCCTTTGGGAGTGTCAGAAACGGAAACTTGGTAATGAATGGCGATAATAATTTGCATTAAAACTATACATGTATATGTATACAAATGAAAATATTTTCCACGAAGTTGGAATTTGCATTTTTGTGCGGCATAATTATGTGATTTGCATGCTAATGGTCATAATATTCATTTATGGGTGGGTTAGGGAGGGTGGGTTTACATATGCCAGTAGCAAGTGAATAAAAAAAATTATATTCTGATGAAGGCGCAAGCCGAAACGTAAATTATAATATAAAAATACGGAACACGTGTTGTTGTCGAGTTATTTCCAACAGTAGCAAGTGTGAAATATAAAGTGTGTACAAAAATGTATAAACTGTCAAATTTTAAAGCCACGACCGGTCTGTCGTAGTAAACACTAGTATATATATATTGTTGCGAAAGACTTTGAATAACCACACACATTAAGAACACAAATTGCCGCACTGCATGGAGATACTACATAGTGAGGTTGATCACATCTAATTTCATTCAAAATATCGAAGTCTATTCCAACAATGGTCTTTCTCTGTTTATCACTTTTCACATAGAATCACGAATGATGGTAACTCTTCCGCCTAAATTATTTTCATGAAATTCATAACAATCATGATGCATTCTTGTTCAACAGCTCACGCTCACTTGAATCAGGGAACCTGACTATCCTCTGGTGTTTGATGATGTCACCATGGTGAATTCGCGAATTTCTACTGTCCGACAATACCCAAAGTCACTATTCATTCTATTGTTTTCTGTTCTGTTACCATTATTGCTTAATCCACAGTATATCATTAGGCCAAGTGTAGAATGTGTTTATGTTAAGTTTGTTAAGGAGTGGTCTACTTCCTGCCACGTACGGTTGAAACGTGACAAATATGATATAACTTCACATCCATTGCTTTCCATATAGGTCCACCATTCCATTAAGATGAACCTGACATAAAAATGAATTCAGTAAGAAATTTTATCAAGCTCCGAATAATTCTTAATTTCATTAAGAATTTTATCTACAAAATGCCGATATATCGCAAGTTATTTCAGATGTCAGTGTGGTTGTTTATGGGATATACAGGCGGAGGCACACCTATTCCTTGTTTCAGCATAAAACTGACTGGCAAATAAAAAAAATAATGGCTATGCTCGGCAACTATACCAAACTTACGCGAATATTTGACTGTTTTTTTTTTTTGCAATACATGTACACCAATACGTGATGCAGCACCTTTAAACCGATGAGTACTAGTATTCTTGAAAACTGGTATCTTTATAAGGAATATGTTGTAATGTAAATTCATTCCAACTTTGTTAATGCAACATTTATTATGTAAGGTCGTACGTACAAAAACGCTTTTAGTAAACTGCTCTTAACTTATGGATAAACAAGTTTGGTCAACATGACCTGTTCCGATTTTCATGCAAATAGGCTCACAAGAAGCGCCTTGTGATGCAGATTTCAAATATGTATGTGTCTTATAAGGTCTTGCTACCTCATTCTAAGCCAGCGATATATAACATTATGTAACATGTTGTGAATAAAGCGTTGCTAAAAGAATAAAGATATACCTGACATCGATTTCTTGGAAGAACGTTTTGCCTCCTCTGAATGCTTTCCACTCGGACCCTTCTATATCGATCTTCATAAAGATTGGATTTTCTCTGACGAAGCCGATTAGATCTTCAAGAGTTATAGCAAGGGCAGGTTATTTTTCAAATTGAGATAAAAGTTTTAATCTTTCCTTTGGAATAACCTCTTCAGCGGAAACGAACGAAGCTCCTATATTTCCTGTTGTGATCGTCAAGTTAATCGTTTCGTATACGTCAGTAATGGCGTTCCATACAAGTGTAGAGTGCTTCTGCAGTTCGCCAAGGCGTAAGGACTTTGCCAAAAGTCTCAAATTAACTTTGTTCGCATCCACAGCGGTCACTTTACGTCCCATTTTTGGTGCTTGCAATGTATAGACACAAACGTTACTACCTAAGTCCAACAGTTCCATGTTATGATTTTCCGCAAGAAATGATGCCATCATATATACAATATCCCTTTCCCACATACCCCATTCAACGATATACCCAGATACCCACCCGTCAATTTTAGGATCATACACACATATTGGGGTCTTTCCTAACGTAGTATTCAGTGGTACACATTTGTTGGAATCTATTGACTTGCGTTCTGCTTCGCCTTCTTCAGATGCATTGAATATGTTAAGATATTTGTGCACTACAAAATCTTTCGATTTTGTCGTTTTCGTGAAGATCGGTTTAAGTACGATTGCAGTACAGCCCTCGTGGCGTTGCGTTGACATCATTGTTATACCGGATGTTGTGAACATTAAATACACTGCGAAAATGATAATTGAAATCCCACCAATCAGGAAAAACGTCCTTCGTTGAGGGTAACGGAGCATCGTCGTTGCTTGTCTAAAATAATTGAAATAAAACACATAACATATTATAGATCTACACTTAACTAGAAACTATAGACCTTCTCGATGGCCGTGTAGTTAATTAGAGCGTCCGACTCGGACACAGGAGGTTGTGATCCCAGGCCACGTCATACCAAAGTAGCAAATACTAAAAATAGCATTGGTGTATCGCCATTGCTTGAGGCTTAGCATGTAATGGTACGTCCAGATAATGACCGAGATATTCACGGTTGACCAGGACTTTAAACACTATTTAAAAAGAATTAAGATACTGCAATGAGCTTTGCGAGTGGCATTGGTCATGTAAAAAGATAATAGAAAATCGGACAGGGAAGGCAGCACTCAACTTAAACAGCCGAGCACTGAAAATATGAAAACATCAGCTACCGCAATAACACAGCACAATGTCCAACACACAACTGAACGAGAGCATGAACTACCCAGGTCCCAGCTGCCAGGGAATGATAGCTTAACCGCTATAAGTCCAAGTTTCTGCTTTCAAAAAGTCGAAAGTCCAAGTTGTGTAAGGGCCTCCCGTATCTATATCTGTACGTAAATAATTCCAATACCTAAATGTGGGACACATTGCAGTGATGCCGGAACCCGTTCTCGCAAATAAATAGATTTCAGGATCAGTCACATGCTCAATATTTTTTTATTACTATAGACTATAATACAGAAAATATGTAAACAGAAAGATAATTTCCCGCAAGTCCATCAAATGATTTTGGACTGCTGAGATATCAAGCTAATCGAAAATCATTATTGGATCTGCATGTTTACCAATTTGGTAATGAACCTTCAATTTTCAAGACCTGGGACATTGACTATATTACCTGTTATAGCTGCACAAGTTGACTAGTAATTACATCTGTATGTTGGACACATTTCTCTATTTTTTCATAATCATTATTTCTTTGTAATTGCTTCAAGTCCAACAAACAATCTTTAGCACATAATTTAAAATCTTCATCTACATTTTCTCCAATAATCGATAGCTAGTTTGCTGCTTTGGTTTTCCAACTTTTAATTTTTCCAAACTCTTACTGGAACGTGCAATTTAAAGTCGATTTTGCTATATCCCAAATATCCTATTATCTCAACAGTTAGTTTTAATTTCAATATCCAAAATATACAGGACCGATATGCGTTAATTCCGACGACTCAATTCCCGGGTTCGGAACTTTTGGCGCCATATAATGTGGCAATCTTAAATTTACTACATTACAATTTTATGTAATGTAGTAATCCAATTATTTTTATTTGCGAAATTCACCTTTACTTAACACTTTTCTAAAAATGTTAACATGCATTAAGTGACCACACGTGACTCGATACATATGATGGCTTGATATAGGGGTCTCTACTTAGATAACAAGACATTTTTTTTAAAGTTACGTAAATGTTCGGGAGGGATTTCAAGTGACCGTTTATTTAAAATAAAAGCCGCTTAATGTATATGGTCGCATCTACATGTTCAAAAAAAGAACTACTATAGTGTGCATTTGAATCGAGTAACCATTCTGATTTACCATGGGTTCTAAGATGGTAAAACAAAGAAAGTACGTTACAAAACACGTGCTATTATTTAGTTTTTTTACCATCGTAGTTTCGTGTCTTCATTATCGTACTTTCATTGTTTCGAATTATCGAGTTTTACCATCTTACTTTCGTCTGTTCGTTCTTTTGTGTTTTCACTATCGTATACGTTTACAACTTTTTTTTTTTTTTTTTTTTTTTTTTTTTTTTTTGTAATTATTTATTTCGTTGCTGATATACAACATGGTAAACATAAACACAAACAAAGCATGAGATGTATACATATGGGTGCAAAGCAAATTACAAAGAATAAATAAAATCTTATAGTGTGCCCAGGATAACGTGAAAGGCGGAAAATCTGGTATACCGCAAAGGAGGATAAATCAGATGTGTACGGTTTACTAGTGAAGTTTTGAGTACAATACTGAACTTATCTGTTTACTCTAGTAATTTGTAAAACCAATTTTGCATCAGATGGCCAAACCGATTCATGTTTGTTGGTATCACATAATCCTGGGTGCAGTATAGTTAGCTTCACTTCACGAATGTATAATAAGTATTGATAAAAGTTTGTCTTGGTGTTCATCACGCCAATGTCAGCAACATAAATTACAAATATAATTTTAACAAAATATTACTGTATGTCTAACAACAACTTTTGAAATAAGGAAAAGAAAACTAGAAAAAAAAATTTAAAAGGCAAGGGTTAGGTATGGTGTTGTGTTTTCCATTGCTGTTAAAATTGGAAACACACAAAAAAACAACATTTAATCTTATTGTAGTACAGTTTGTGTTATTGGTGGTGAGGAGATTAATTTATGAGGGTTCTCCCTCCAGTGCTGCCATGTAACAGTTCCATTTCTTATTGAAATTGTGTGTAGAAAAGGACTTTTTGGCTATGTATTGTTCTACTCTTAAATGAGATAGTAAATAGGTTTTGTAATTTGTCAGGTTAGGTATGCACGATTTCATTTTACATGTATAGATATACCTTTTTGCTATTAATAATATAGTATTTAATACGACATTTGTAGCTGTCTGGATATTTGGGCAACCAAGGAGAATGTCGCACTGTGTCCAATTTATTCTTATTTCTGGATTAGTATTGTTTGTCCATTGTTTTAGTAATTGCCAAAATTGGGACACAAAATGACATTCATAAAATAAGTGGTTTAAAGTTTCTTCTTCTTGATTACAAAAAGTGCAAATATTATTATTACAGAGATTCATTTTAAATAACAATGAGTTAGTGCCTAAAATCCTGTGGGTAATTCTGTATTGGAACCACTGTAGGTTGGAGTTATTAGTAATTTTGAAAGGGGACTTAAGAATGTATTTCCATCCAAATTGTTCTGGTAGATTTAACTCTGTTTCCCATTTTGATTTTGATGTTATGGTCTCATATTTGCTGATTAAGGAGTCATATATATTTCTACAACCCTTCTTGGAGCTTGTAATAAGTTTAATGTGTAAAGGTTGGTTAATATATACTTTTTCAGTTTGTTTAGGGATAATTGCTAATTTGTTACAGCCTGCCTTTATGGCATTGATAAGGCTGTTATATTGTAAAAAGTTTGTTTGTACTTGCAATTTTTGTCGAAACATTTCATATGTGTAGTAATTTCCATTTGAATCTAGAATGTCATTTATGAGAACTATTCCTTTATCAAGATATTTTTTGTAATAAACACCTTGCCCTCCAATTTTAAAAATGTTATTACGCCAAATTGGTAGGTGTATAAAGTCTTGCCAAGAATTTATTGCATTTTTTTCTACTAACTGTGTGTAGCTTTTTAGGACATCTTTCCAAAATTGGTTATGTGTATTTGTAACAATTTTCGTTTCGAATTATCGAGTTTTACCATCTTACTTTCGTCTGTTCGTTCTTTTGTGTTTTCACTATCGTATACGTTTACAACTTTGCATCACCCTAGCTTCGCCTTCCTTTTGAACATGCGCATAAGGCGTGTACATGTATATTCCTCATAAACGATGGTTTTCGATTAGAATTTCCTAGGGTAGGGCGAGTTTAGTATCGCGCATGCGTATTTAAAAATCCAATCGAACACGTCGGGTAAGGCTCACTATTATGAAAAATAACTTACAAACACGATAATGTTTAAACTTGTTTGCAAGATTCATATATAGTTATATTAAACAACGCACCGGTTACTCAAGGAACTCTAGGTAAACTGCGATCAATATCTTGAGTAACATTCGGGATGTTAGATTTGCCATCGAGTAACTTGCCCAAACCCTAGAGGAGATTCTAATCGAAAACCACCATCCGGAGAGGGACTGGAACACTCAGAAGTGAAGGGTGGTAAGCCTAGATATATAAAATGACACAAGCATATATAATTTGTTTAATTACAAGCTATTGGAATATAATAACAACTGATGTATTAGTTTATTTACCGAAATGTAGGATGACACAAGATAGTTATAACTGCACGTTGTACGATGAATGATCAACGCGGAAAATGTTCTTAAATTTTTGGTACGTGATCTATACATAAATCCATTAAAATGCAACTAGGAATTTCATATCCCAGCGAGGTCTTTATCATTGACGCAAAAAACTATAGACCATTGATCAGTTCAGATTTCAGTAATCTCCCCTGATGTAAAAAATTGAAAGCCACCCACAGAATTGCAATAAGATGGACTCCTGCTGGATATCAGAGACGCGGACGTCAAAGAGAAACACGGAGAAGACCGATGGAAAAGGAGATAAGAGAGAACTACTTGAGCTGGGACAAACTTCAAACAGGCTGTATTGGTGGATTCCCTAGTGAAAAATGATAATAGTTAATCGGACATGGAATGCAGCACTCAACTTAAACAGCCGTGCACCGAAAACATACAAACATCACATATATACTATGTATATATACTTTGGGTGCGTGGGTGGGTAGGTGGGTAGGTAAATAGGTAGGTAGGTAGGTAGGTAACCTAGACAGAATCACTCAATGCAATAGTCATTTATATTGGATTTCTATTTCCGTACAAGTACAACTGCTCCAATGGAATTGATAATGATGTGCTGTCGGTATGACAACAGTAGATTGTAGCCTGAATGGTTACAATAATATCACACCCCTAAGTTATATACATGTACATATAATATGGTTAATGCTCAGTACATTTTAATAGCACACTCAAAATAAATTTAGACGGAATGAGATAGGCAACATTGATCACATTGATTCTATTAATCTTCAATACACCAGTAATTTACTAGTATGCATATTTTACGTATTCAACAGTTCAGTCAACACACAATGTGTTTGATCACTCCAGTTCATACATTTTGACAACATTACTGTCTTCCAAGGTTACAAACAATGTGTTCATTCCCTGATGAAAACAAACTGACCGTGGCCATTGTAATCCATCTCCTTTCTTCACCAATACACCAACTTTCTTACCACATTCACTATGCTGTTCAACAGTGTTAGAAGAGGCACAAACTACAAACATATTACCTCTACCATCAACACATACGCCATCTACATATTCTATGTCTTTAAATGAGGACAAATAGGTTCCGATCCAATCGCAACATATCACCCCGCCGTTCCAACCTCCGACAAACATTCTGCTACCACACTTATTGAAGGTAATACTTCTACCATGGTTGAACAGTTGATTCCCCGTATGATCTTGTGAAATCTTCTTTAGCTGGTTACCAGTCATATCATAAACATACAATGATTCATCATTATCTGTCACAAACAGCTTACTATCATTGAAGGCAATACCATGGCAAATGTGGGCCATTTTGATACGCCTTGTGGGAGTCATCTTATTATGAATTGAAACGAATTGGATCTGCATGACACACGCAACAGCAACTTCATGTTTACTGATACAGCATACGCAATTCGGTCCACCAATTAAAGTGCAGTAGTCAACAACTGACATATTTTGTAAATCAATACGCTTTAATTTCTTATTTTTTGAATCTGTGACAAGTAGTTGGTTATCATGGGTCAGACAACATCCATAGGAAAGGCAGTCACTAGAATCATCAGAAAGTTTAATGTTAATATCTCTACTTCCTTTTATTTTGTAGAGGTCGTGTTTCTTCGTTCCACGTTGACCATGTTTCTTTATGTGACCAAGACCTTTAGCAGCTTTGATACTTTCCATTAATGCTTGATTCGGAACAAATGATATATGTATGTCTGCAGTCTGATGCAATTCTAGCTTGACCTTCTCTCTTTCAGCCTCCTTAATCTGTTCATCACCCAATTTGGAGCAAACGAACTTCTGGGCTCTATTTCCTTCTGATTTACTTAGCTTGTGTTCTGTCGTTTTAAAGTCTTCACATATGTCTTCTGCAGTTTGCTTTTCTTGCAGAATTTCGTTTACAAGTTCTTTGTAGGCAGCTTCCACTTCTTGTTTTGACGACTCAGCAGCTTTACGAATTAAAGTTTCTATCGCCTTTTGAAAGGTTGTCACACTGTCCAGAGCTTCTTTCTTTGCTTTGTCCAATGTCTGAAGTTGTGTATCTTTAGATTTACACACTGCGTCCATCGACACCATCATGTCTTTTAGAAGACTGTGCGTCTGTTTGCAGTCAGACAATTTAAATATGGTGTCGATCATATCTGGTATGGAATGGATGTGGTTGGCTTCACAAGACCTGAAATATTACGATGAACAAGTCAATTAATAAGTGCAAGCAAAACAAAAGTTCCTTACCAGTTTGAACTCACGACCTTTTAATATTTTTCCGGCCCCATAGCAAGCACAAAAATAGAAATTAGAAATAAACTAAAACGTGCATACTCTCTCCTTATTAGCCCCAACAAATCAAGTTTAATAAACCTAGTTATGACAGGATACATATTTATGCCGGACTGAAGGACGTTTCTACAGATGGACCGTTGGGTATTTCTTTGTTATAAATGAATGATGTCCGGTCCCTCACAAAACGCATTCATATTCCTCAATTGACTTAACCTCCAACCGAATGTAGCCTATTTAAATAGGGCTTAAATTTCCCCTCACTTATTGTAGCATTGCCGCTTGCCTCACTTATCCCAAATAGGTGTGTCCCTATATTTACAGTGTAATTACATAATCCTTATGAAGAAGGGATGGAGTGATATTTCACGAATAGTGTCAAAATATACCCCCACATACCATCCTCAATAGATGGCCCAGACAACATAAATTATGGCTATTACTGATCTTTGAACTCGAAGATTTACATTGACCTTCGAGATATTGACAGAACTCTTTCGCATGACTTACACCGTCAGATAGTTGTGAACATTTGTGTCATTCTATTATTCTAAAAATAACAGTTACGGACCAAATAATTTGTGGTGATCTTATATTGTGACATTTGCACCCTACATTTGATATTGACCTTCGAGATATTTAAGCGATCGTTGTCACAGAACACATCGTATTACAGCAGTCAACAAGTGTGCCAAATTAAATAATTATTTAAAAATCCCACAATAAATGACATATAAATGTGGCCCACAATGGTATTAAAGTCAAAAGCTAAGGGTGTTAGTCCTTAAAATCCGATTTCTCAAAAGTCCTGGCCCCAATTCCACGAAAAACCTCACATTATTGCTCCCTCACATTATTGCTCAGCTGAGACTGCTATTTTGAATTTATTATATAACTACAATTATAGTTAGTGATGTATATGTGATTGCTACCAGAAACTGTTTATTTATCGCTAAATAATGATTAAGTAGGTTAATTTTGTATGAAATGCTCATGTAAATCCAACAGTAATGAACAATAAAGAACTTCGTACTGGAGCTTGTTATAACAGACTTAAGTTTTTACTTTAGATGTTTATTACTTTAAAGCACTATTTTCTGTAAAAATCGGACTTATTATGTATTGCTCTATTAAATTGGCATCTAACTGGGATAAAACAATATACAAGTATACATTAAAGTCATTAAACCAACAAAATATGTTTTTAACATAGCAGTCTCAGCTGAGCAATAACTTAAGTTTTTTCGTGAAATTGGGGCCACTGTTCTCTGCACGAAATTGCACCATTTTCATCCAAAACTTGAAAAATCATCTACGGGAGGGGAACCCCTTCCCAATCTACCCCAGTACGATACCACAAATAAGGACAACGTTGTGACATTCAAATCTTAAACTTTACGATACGATATATTTTCATAAGCTTAGTAGATTCATTTATACCATACAGGTATACCCAAGGCTTTTGTGCGTAACATCAATTCCTGCCTGGCTAAGCCCCTGAAATTTATGAACCAAAATCTTTCAACGAATGTCACAGTCACTGCCTGGAAAATATATTGGGACAGGCCAGCATACATACAACGGCTGGACCAACCAAGTGACTCCTATATATCCCTCCTATCTGTACTGTAAAAATGTACACTATGTTCTAAATTACGACCCTCTAATTTATAAATAAACTGACTTACTTGTGATCTGTAGCTATGCAAATATAACAACCAACAACCTCGTGACTTCCACAATACATGTCCACCACCTTGGCTTTATGTATGCTGCATCGTTCTGTAGGAAGTTCCAACAGAATTGATTGGTTCCCGCTCGCTTGTTGTCCTTGACTGACTTCCATCAAATTATGTTCGGTCAAAGTTGGAAATTTCTTGTGTGCGTCAGTACAGGGTTGACAACAATATCCACTACATTCTACACAATACTTCACAGCTTCTACTGTCTTGTTATCACGAGCACACGTTGTACAAACAAAATCAAATGTTTCCTCCGACATTTTCATCTGCGTTCGTCTTCCGTGAGCCATTTTCGACGTTTGACTTTGAACCCTACTTTCGTTTTCGGTGAAAAATGGAAATTCCCGGTTAGGGTTATTGGCAGGACTGATCTAACAAAAAAGTTTATTGGCAGGACTGAAAATCGGTCCTGCAAATAAACTACATGAATAAGGTTAATGGCAGGACTGATTATTGCAAGGATTAAAATAGGGATTATTAATGTAAGAATGTAAGAAAAAGAGTAGTATAGATCATCACATTTAAAATAAATGTATCGATAAGGCGTCTCCGAATACAAAATAGACTAAACATTATAATAAAATCGCTGTGGTACTCTGGACTGCTGCCTTTAACTCCATTATTTTGTACGGTCATGGCTTTAGTAACCTGAAGTCCTGGCTTTATCCCAAAATTTATTGAACTATAATATGATATATTGGCTTTTGCACCCTGAAGTCCTGTCTTATCCCAGATATATATTGAACCGTTATATGATATAACGGCTTTTGTACCTTGAAGTCCTGCCTTTATCCCAGATACATGATATATCATATGACAGTGCAATATATATCTAGGATAAAGGCATGTCTTCATGGTACAAACACCATTATATGATATTACAGTTCAATATATATCTGGGATAAATGCAGGACTTCAGTGTACAAATGCCATTATATCAGACAACAGTTCAATATATATTGGGATGAAGGCAGGACTTCAGGGTAAAAAGCCATATATCATATTACAGTTCAATATATATTTGGGATAAAGGCAGAACTTCAGGATACAAAAGCCATTATATAATATGACGATTCAATATATATTTGGGTTAAAGGCAGGGCTTCAGGGTACACAAGCCTTTTATCATATTACAGCTCCATATATGCATTGCGGATAAAGGCAGGGCTCCTGAGTTCAAACGCCCTTATAAATATCATGATACTGATAGTATCCCGAACTGTAAAATATACAAATAAATTTTTACAAATGTATTAGGCTTTGGAAACATTGATAGAAAGTTCACCTTAATGCACTAGATCTAGCTACATATTCTGATCAGAAAGGATTTTTAGAAAAAATACAGTGCACGAAAATACTGTACACATTTTCAGATAAATATACGCCGTGTTGTCTCCATTTTCTACTCTAAAAAAATTGGCTTTAAAAAATATTACCTTTATGCCTTATTGGGGTCCCGCAGTATATCCGAGTAGTTATACATTGTTAGTCATGTGATGACATTCTTCGTTTTGATTGGAAGTTGTTGTTGTAGCGAATAATCAGTCCTGCCAGCGAGACTGTGAGGTCCTGTCAATAACTTTTACGGAAATTTAATTTCCCATTGGGGTAATGTATAACATTCATTTGAATACATAGACGTTACGTTTAAACTTTAAAGGTCGAATCAACGGTGATAAAGCCGTATTGCACATATTGATAATGCAGTATACATATGCGTACCAATTCAAAATCAGTTGATCTCGAATAATAATTATCGACTGTATTTTATTTTATTAAAATCACTTCCGATCGCCTCTTCGCTTTTATCTCATTTTAGTAGTTACGCCCCTTTACATGATTAGGTCTATACATTTTGGCTATTTTCAAAAAAAAATAGCCCATTTGTAATAAGCGTCTGATATTTAGTGAAATTGAAAATGTTTACTTTGGTTATAAGGAAGGTTCTAATGTACTCCAACATTCTCAACCGTTTTAAATCATACCTTCGTGTGAAGTTTGTATTGTCAACAAATAACGTACGTGTTTGAACTGTAAATATCATCTACGAAACATCAAAACGTAGATTTCTCTTTATAGGTGAATATCACCTTGTATTTTTGCAGACATGTGGTCTTTGTTATAATGTCGTGTCGTGAATAATGGGATGGAAATAAACTACACATGTTTGCTGTCTCCTAGTGGCTGCTTTTTTATTTCTGACTCTTCGGCCTCGGAGACAGCCCTATATGTTTTCTCTGCAAAACGGACAATAAAGACATTGAACATTTTATCTTGAGATGTCCTTCCCTACATGCTATAAGATTTACACCCCTTCACGCCCTCCAGCAGATGTGTGAGGAATGAAGACCAGGCAGTTAATGAAGACTCAAATCAGAGGGACACCTCTTACAGCTCATTACATCTCCCTAGACCGTGGAAAAGCAAAACACATCGAGCGATTCAACCAAATTCTAGTGAGCTACCTCCACCGCCAGTGTTCTTTCAAGATAACGGGTAATGCCCTTAAGAACTGACAGACTTAAATACTGCCTATTTATACCGAGTTAAGATTACACAAGCAATAACGTGCCGTAAAAACTTGCAGTACAAAACATTGAAATACAATCTTATAATAAAAATGAGCATAATAAACTGCGCTGATGTCGTAAATAGTCATGTGGGTATTTTGGTAAAGGGGTATTTCTTCACTGTTGGATTATGAAAAGTTTTGCGTGATATAACAATGGACGTGTTATTAAAGTTTGAAGTGCTAGTTTTCGACATATCATAAAACATATTATGGGACACACTGTATATCACATCTTTAAGAAAGCATACCCCATTATACATGCTAAAAGCAAAAGTAGGAAGGTATCATGATACTTGTACTGATGGCTTGTAACAGAGATAGGCATATTGTTTTAGGGCTACACTAGTAGATGGTCCGTTGTATGTCAGACTCTTGCGTGGGTGGCTATGCGCTGCCGCCGTTTCTGTTTGGCTTTGTTTGTTAAGTTGGGCATTGTGCCTTGTCTGTGTTTTATGTTTCATGTGCTTGGTTGGTTCAGTTCGGCATTGTGCCTTGTCTGTGTTTTATGTTTCATGTGCTCGGTTGGTTCAGTTGGGCATTGTGCCTTGTCTGTGTTTTATGTTTCATGTGCTCGGCTGGTTAAGTTGAGTGCTGCCTTCCCTGTCTGACTTAATATCATCTTTTTGGATGATTGTCTGTGCGCTTCAGTATTCAATTATTATAATAGTGGTATGTTATATACAATATAAATCCTTTATACAAATAATACAATTTCATGTGCGTAACCTTCATTGATACCAACCGGCTAATCAACCGAAAATCACAAGTATAAAACTCAGTGAAGTGACACCTGTGTGGACATATCATGTGGTATGTAGCGTAACGTTTGGCTGACACGGTCAGACAATCTGTCAACTCAAAGTTGAAAACAACCGCGAACATTCTTTGACCAATTTTAACAAGATTTCAATGACGCTCAAGCCACACAGTTTTTAAATATTTTTCTGAAAGAAACGTTACACATTTTGCCGTTACCTACTCAATGTTCCTTCCATTATCTAGAACAACCCAGTATATGGAATACTATGCTTCGAGGCAAGATTGTACAATAACCGTTTCTGTACACGTGCTATGGAATATTTAGCGGGAAATCGATTACATGGTATAGTTATTACAAGGGTAGAAAACAAGTAACGCACTATATTGTCATATCACTGGCTTAGAATTAGAAGAATCAAAAACTGTCTGAAAACTACTCTTTACTTATGGAATAACAAGCTTTTTAAACTTCAGCTTGGTCAACATGACTACTTCCAAGAAGCGCCTAGAGATGCAGATTTCTTATAAGGTCGTAAGTGACCTTCTAATTCTAAGCCAGCGATATGTTATTACCATTGCCTGAGTGAACAAAATGTAGGCTGGTCTATTAAATGAGTACTGTATATTATACACATCGATATTTACCTCAGGAACTTGCATAATTTAAAAATAAATCAGAAAAAAATGAAAAAAAACCTATTTTTTCATTTTTTAAATTATGCAAGTTCCTGTCGTATTTACAAACATGTATTTCAATTTATAGGTTGTAATACTATAAAACATAAACACAAAGTACTGATTTTGATATTTTACTCAGTGCAGATACAATAAAACATAATTTACTCAGTGCAGATACAGTGCTTTTACTCAGTGCAGATACAGTGCTTTTACTCAGTGCAGATACAGTGCTTTTACTCAGTGCAGATACAGTGTTTTTACTCAGTGCAGATACAGTGTTTTTACTCATTGCAGATACAGTGCTTTTACTCAGTGCAGATACAATGAAACAGAACAATATCAGAGAGAAAAAGATAAGAAGAAATAATAGCATTCACGAAAAATAAAGTTGATAAGCACATTGAAAAATAGATTTTTTTAAATAGATTTTATATATATATATATTTTGTTTATTATGTTTCCTTTTATTATGTTTTTGTCTCATTTTTTCTTCAAAATAGTCCCTCATTAAATGCAGTTACTATATATGTGCATTATTTTATTTATGTTTCTTTATATCTACATTGTCATAACGTATTATATATATCTATATTGATAATGTATGTACATATAGTGTAACTGTATGTACACTCAACCACTTTTCTAATTGGTCACTTTTCAAACCCCAAGTACGTTTAACTGTGATCATAATGTTTGATGATAGTTTGCACGCGTACGTTAAATGTATTGACTCAACACCTGCAACATTAAAAAATCAAAACCACGTGCCAAAGTATACATGGTCAGTCATGCGATCAATTTTGCATTCTTGCCACGTTTTTGGATGCATGAGGAAGGAAATTTGTATTTCGGGTTTGAAAGTGACCAATTAGAAAAGTGGTTGAGTGTATATCGGGAATAAAAAGTAAAATCACAAAACAATAAAACAGATTAGTCTCATCACATGAACATCATAATTAGCCTAATCACATGAGTACCAAGATCATCCTCATCACATGAGAATCATTATCAGCCACATCACATGAGTACCAATATCAACAACATCACATGACTACCAAGATCAGCAACACCACATGGACACCAATCTGCATAATTCTGCAAAACAAATACATGTTGTTTATGTAACTTAGAAGACAACATCCTACATTTTGATTGGTCGATGGAAATTCGCGACAACACATGACGTCACGTCTGTTAAAGGTACAGTGTTAATGATTACACAATGTAGCATATTCCAGTGCAGATCGACGTTTTCATTGGTTCAGAATGAAGGTGATTAGAGACCGCACTTATTAATTTTTAGCAATAATTGATCGGAATTACAAGGTCTTGGCTGCGTAACGATTTTACTCAATTGCTTGTATGGAAACAGGGGCGTAGCTAGAGGTATTTGAATGTGTACGCAAGAAGGCTTGGGGTCTGGGGGCATGCTCCCCTGAAAAATTTTGTTCGCTAGAACGTCTCTGGTGCGTTATGGGGTGTTTTTGCATCATATCTTTAACTTTATTTTTACTGATAAAACCAGGTTTTGTTTGTGTATAGAGCTTTTTAAAAGTGTTTCTAAGAAATGCTGAATATACTAAAGGATTACCCCTGTTAGGGCTTAGGCATTAGTTTTTATTTCATTTTTATATGAATAAAGTTTCATGTTAGATACAGAAAATGCACAGGCATACGGTAGACCATCGTACTTGTTAGAAGTTATCTCACAAAACTTTTATTTTTAATTCCCGAATTGACGAACAGACAACTTATAAACACGACTGGTGACTTTTATATTTCCTAAACAAAACAAACTATATCTTCACAGCTTTATTCAACGTTTCGACTTTTAATAAGTCTTCAACAGAAATAATCAGATAAAAAAATAAAATAAACAACGTCACGAGTATGTGACGTCATAACAAAACTTATAATGTGTTCTTAACTTCTTACACATGATAGACTGAACAAATCTTGTATTTGAGAAATGTTTTGCCGAGAAGCACAGCTGGTGTCTTGAAGACAAATGACAAAATTAGTTTTACCATTTATGTCTATTATCTGTCCCAAAACTTTTTCCCGATCAACCCGTAAATCCAAGAAATTCGGGTGGTTTTTTCACAAATGATCAATAATTGGAGACAGAATGTTACTTTATCTGTCGAAATGTTGTGCTAAAATCATATGAAAGTAAAATGTATGGAAGTCAAAATACTTATTTTGCAAGATTTTCTTCCCTTAGACAATAAAGCGTGTATTTATTGTTTACAATTCGTTATTTTGTAAACAAACCCACAGGAGGCTGTTTTCCGGCTTTTGTCTCGTTTTGTTTGTTCATGTAATGGTGTTTCCACCTTTGGGACTCAAATAAAGTGCTCGAAATCTATCATTCTGCAGATGGGTTACCAAGTTATGGAAATAACCGTACTATGCTTAATGAGGCTTTGATATGAGAGATCATGTTTGTATACAAAGTCATTCATATCACCAGCTAGTTCATGGTGAATTGCAGGTTTTTATTGTTCATTCATCCAATAGATTGCTGGTGGGCATTTTGCATATGAATCTCTCCTATTCAGGGTTAACTAAAATACATTATTGTACCTACATTTTATTCTGACTTCATTTCCCTATTTTAACCACCATCTCCCTCATTCTTGTACACGCATGACAACTTTCCTCTCGTATCCTGCAGGCACACGTACAATGGGTCAAGATAGCAATCCTAAAATACCAAAACATGTTTCAATGCATTTTGTCTACTGTAAAAACATCAATTTTCGCGAGTAATTAAAGATTTCGCGGATTGTGGTAAAATCGTCATTTGGTGGTTTCTTAAATTCGGGTATTTTAAAATACATGTATTGAAAGAAAATATTCTTGTTACGTATATTTTATGTTGGGGTCGTGGGTTCAAATCTCACCCACCAGGTCAGGGTTAATAAACGATTTTAATATTTTATAAATAATCAGAGACATTTCAATGTTTATATACACAATGTTATGTAAAACAGATGACTGGTCCGATTCAACGAGTTTTACAGTCCGGTTATTCACCGGGTGTGGGTTCATATACGATTTTGATATTTAATGGATAGTTACAGTCCCTGACATGCATAAATGCCAAGTGACGTGTCTGTCTGCGAGGCAAATAAGTAGTTGAAATTATCAGAAATCAAATGTTTAAAATAATACAATAAAATATACAATGTTATGATATTGCACTGTTTGCAAACAAGTGACAAAGCTGAATAAACGGACTGTATAACACGTTGAATCACCTCAGTCACCCTGTTTACATAACATTGTGTATATTAACATTGCAATTTCTCTTATGAATTTAACATATATTGTATATATGAATATAAGGCTTGTTGCATGAGGTATTTAATTTTACTGTCATTTTATCCGGGGGTTTTTGGCACTTCATTGTTAGTGACATACCTGATTAAAAGGGCTATACGTATACATAAGTTTATACACATGATTATTTTACAACTCAATGTTTTAAGAACTGAAATGGTGAGAAATTCAACTGATGTATTGTACTTACGTCAAGGGCATTCCTTCCATAACATAATTTATATGGGTGGTCCGTGCATATTAGATGACATCCTGGATCGCCTTCGTCTGTACAAGTACACTTATTCCATGCACATACTTTATTTCCGCCACAGTCAGCCAGTTGCTAAAACAGACATATTTAGGACATTTAAACACTTTCAAATTTGTATGTATTTGAATGCGGCTAATATTCGAATGGAAGTATCTGTATCCGTATAGTTTCTTCGATGGTATCTCACTTATGAGCAAAAGTCTTCGAAAGCGTGTGTGCGACTTGGTGTTATGAATGTTAGACAATAAAATGTGCATGTTTTAATAAAACGGTTATCGACGTCCAAATATGTTATAGTTCGGAAAAACTAATGAGTACTCACAACGAACAAGAATTTCTAAACCTCATGATCAGTTATATGTTTAAAATCAGATTATCCTACAAAATGTAACAATGTTACCTTTCAAGTTAGATATTTGTGGTTTTTGACACTTACAATTGGCACTTTTTGGTTACATATTTCCATGTTCTTGCCTCCCATCATCCCCTATTCGTTTACTTGTATTCTTTTTGTTGACCACCATTAAAAATGATTTATGCAGCAGCTGGGTTAAAGGTGCTGCCTCACAGATCGGGTTAAACTTTTTGTATGACGTAATTTTCCTACCTAACCAAGTATTTATATAATAGAAAGTCACTGGTGGTTGCTTTATGAAAGATTTATGGCATATAAGCAATTTAAATCACTCTTGATATTTGGCACTCAGTATTTTTTTGTTTGTTTCGCCGAGTTTCCTTCCAAAATGTTCAGTGAATTATGTAATTTACACATGATCAAACTGTAACTTCAAAAACTAAGGTCGAAACATTGTTTCGGAATTCGTTTTCATCGAATGGAAACAAATTTCAGGCAATTTAAGTGATAGTAGTGCTAATTCTTAAGGGTATTAATACCCTATATAATTTTGGGTGTAAAAATGGTAAATAACTACATAATGCCGATGTTTCCTAAGTTATTTTTTATGTCAATGTGGTTGTTTATGGCATATACAGGAAACTATAACAAAATTACATGAATAATTATATTTTACAGTGATTCTTATTTTTGTTTTAATTTTATTTTACAGTGATTCGTAAACTTTTAAGGACTTTTGGACACCTATAATCATGGCTTGCATCGGTTTAGTTTCATTTACATGTTCAGTTTTGTGTTGAACATTGATGCGAATTCTTGTGGTCTGTGATTTTCTTTTTGTGATATTTGGAGCCTTTCATGCTCGACTGTTTCTGATGAATTTTCCCTTCGCGGACCTACTTTTCGTTATCTCTATGCATGTTTATCTGGAATCGTTTATATAATGAGTGTGTTACCATGCATGTTTACAACTTCTAGAGACTCGTAATGTAGTATACTGTGTACCTCATATTTGCATTTTTTGTACATTTAACACTACGAAAAATAATGATTTTGTAGTATCACATCTGTGTCTTTCCAAGCTGCAATTATTTTATTCGTTAAATAAATTCAATATGTAAACACTCATATATATATCGTTAACTTCGTGGTAAAACAAATCGTATATAACTACCATACATACATGAGTCGGAAACAAATAAAATATATACTTACTGCCGAGCCTGCAGGGCAATTTTGGTAACGTTGAGTATGCGAACACACTAGCCCTACCATGACTATCTGAAATTTAAGTTTAAAATTTGGTCGATAATTCCCTCAGATAGTTTTAAATTACAGTTTTAGGTTTGATGGTATTTCAGCCTTATGGAGACAACGCAACACCAGACAACCCCATATATACATGCTGAACAAAACATCATGAAATGGAGCGATACACTTTATTACAACTAAGAATCAAACTTGCAAACATCCATCCTCAAGATGGACATTCTAACCACTCGCTCACTAAGGACTTATTACAGAGTTATAGAGCATACAGAGTAAAGCGGCATCTTTTCAAACTCATTTCTTCCATCAAATTCGCTGTTTTTATTAATTATCTAAAACAAGGTGATAATACTCCATCTTGTTTTAGTTACTTTATAAATTGTGATAATAATGTCAGATAGCTGCCAGATTAAATAATGTTTACACAACTGATACAACGAACCCGTACTTTTTACTTAATTTGTGAAATTGAATTGGTTTCCCTTTTTGAATGTACACTCACTGCTTGAACTTAGTCTGGGTCCCGTTCCCCAATCTTACATTTCATTAGATTATTTACTGCGTATATTGTAAAGATTGGGAACCAGACTATGCTTGAACTATCATAGTCTTTACTTATTGTCAAATGAAGAATTTAATATCAAGATGTAAACAAACCCACAGGAGGCTGTTTTCCGGCTTTTGTCTCGTTTTGTTTGTTCATGTAATGGTGTTTCCACCTTTGGGACTCAAATAAAGTGCTCGAAATCTATCATTCTGCAGATGGGTTACCAAGTTATGGAAATAACCGTACTATGCTTAATGAGGCTTTGATATGAGAGATCATGTTTGTATACAAAGTCATTCATATCACCAGCTAGTTCATGGTGAATTGCAGGTTTTTATTGTTCATTCATCCAATAGATTGCTGGTGGGCATTTTGCATATGAATCTCTCCTATTCAGGGTTAACTAAAATACATTATTGTACCTACATTTTATTCTGACTTCATTTCCCTATTTTAACCACCATCTCCCTCATTCTTGTACACGCATGACAACTTTCCTCTCGTATCCTGCAGGCACACGTACAATGGGTCAAGATAGCAATCCTAAAATACCAAAACATGTTTCAATGCATTTTGTCTACTGTAAAAACATCAATTTTCGCGAGTAATTAAAGATTTCGCGGATTGTGGTAAAATCGTCATTTGGTGGTTTCTTAAATTCGGGTATTTTAAAATACATGTATTGAAAGAAAATATTCTTGTTACGTATATTTTATGTTGGGGTCGTGGGTTCAAATCTCACCCACCAGGTCAGGGTTAATAAACGATTTTAATATTTTATAAATAATCAGAGACATTTCAATGTTTATATACACAATGTTATGTAAAACAGATGACTGGTCCGATTCAACGAGTTTTACAGTCCGGTTATTCACCGGGTGTGGGTTCATATACGATTTTGATATTTAATGGATAGTTACAGTCCCTGACATGCATAAATGCCAAGTGACGTGTCTGTCTGCGAGGCAAATAAGTAGTTGAAATTATCAGAAATCAAATGTTTAAAATAATACAATAAAATATACAATGTTATGATATTGCACTGTTTGCAAACAAGTGACAAAGCTGAATAAACGGACTGTATAACACGTTGAATCACCTCAGTCACCCTGTTTACATAACATTGTGTATATTAACATTGCAATTTCTCTTATGAATTTAACATATATTGTATATATGAATATAAGGCTTGTTGCATGAGGTATTTAATTTTACTGTCATTTTATCCGGGGGTTTTTGGCACTTCATTGTTAGTGACATACCTGATTAAAAGGGCTATACGTATACATAAGTTTATACACATGATTATTTTACAACTCAATGTTTTAAGAACTGAAATGGTGAGAAATTCAACTGATGTATTGTACTTACGTCAAGGGCATTCCTTCCATAACATAATTTATATGGGTGGTCCGTGCATATTAGATGACATCCTGGATCGCCTTCGTCTGTACAAGTACACTTATTCCATGCACATACTTTATTTCCGCCACAGTCAGCCAGTTGCTAAAACAGACATATTTAGGACATTTAAACACTTTCAAATTTGTATGTATTTGAATGCGGCTAATATTCGAATGGAAGTATCTGTATCCGTATAGTTTCTTCGATGGTATCTCACTTATGAGCAAAAGTCTTCGAAAGCGTGTGTGCGACTTGGTGTTATGAATGTTAGACAATAAAATGTGCATGTTTTAATAAAACGGTTATCGACGTCCAAATATGTTATAGTTCGGAAAAACTAATGAGTACTCACAACGAACAAGAATTTCTAAACCTCATGATCAGTTATATGTTTAAAATCAGATTATCCTACAAAATGTAACAATGTTACCTTTCAAGTTAGATATTTGTGGTTTTTGACACTTACAATTGGCACTTTTTGGTTACATATTTCCATGTTCTTGCCTCCCATCATCCCCTATTCGTTTACTTGTATTCTTTTTGTTGACCACCATTAAAAATGATTTATGCAGCAGCTGGGTTAAAGGTGCTGCCTCACAGATCGGGTTAAACTTTTTGTATGACGTAATTTTCCTACCTAACCAAGTATTTATATAATAGAAAGTCACTGGTGGTTGCTTTATGAAAGATTTATGGCATATAAGCAATTTAAATCACTCTTGATATTTGGCACTCAGTATTTTTTTGTTTGTTTCGCCGAGTTTCCTTCCAAAATGTTCAGTGAATTATGTAATTTACACATGATCAAACTGTAACTTCAAAAACTAAGGTCGAAACATTGTTTCGGAATTCGTTTTCATCGAATGGAAACAAATTTCAGGCAATTTAAGTGATAGTAGTGCTAATTCTTAAGGGTATTAATACCCTATATAATTTTGGGTGTAAAAATGGTAAATAACTACATAATGCCGATGTTTCCTAAGTTATTTTTTATGTCAATGTGGTTGTTTATGGCATATACAGGAAACTATAACAAAATTACATGAATAATTATATTTTACAGTGATTCTTATTTTTGTTTTAATTTTATTTTACAGTGATTCGTAAACTTTTAAGGACTTTTGGACACCTATAATCATGGCTTGCATCGGTTTAGTTTCATTTACATGTTCAGTTTTGTGTTGAACATTGATGCGAATTCTTGTGGTCTGTGATTTTCTTTTTGTGATATTTGGAGCCTTTCATGCTCGACTGTTTCTGATGAATTTTCCCTTCGCGGACCTACTTTTCGTTATCTCTATGCATGTTTATCTGGAATCGTTTATATAATGAGTGTGTTACCATGCATGTTTACAACTTCTAGAGACTCGTAATGTAGTATACTGTGTACCTCATATTTGCATTTTTTGTACATTTAACACTACGAAAAATAATGATTTTGTAGTATCACATCTGTGTCTTTCCAAGCTGCAATTATTTTATTCGTTAAATAAATTCAATATGTAAACACTCATATATATATCGTTAACTTCGTGGTAAAACAAATCGTATATAACTACCATACATACATGAGTCGGAAACAAATAAAATATATACTTACTGCCGAGCCTGCAGGGCAATTTTGGTAACGTTGAGTATGCGAACACACTAGCCCTACCATGACTATCTGAAATTTAAGTTTAAAATTTGGTCGATAATTCCCTCAGATAGTTTTAAATTACAGTTTTAGGTTTGATGGTATTTCAGCCTTATGGAGACAACGCAACACCAGACAACCCCATATATACATGCTGAACAAAACATCATGAAATGGAGCGATACACTTTATTACAACTAAGAATCAAACTTGCAAACATCCATCCTCAAGATGGACATTCTAACCACTCGCTCACTAAGGACTTATTACAGAGTTATAGAGCATACAGAGTAAAGCGGCATCTTTTCAAACTCATTTCTTCCATCAAATTCGCTGTTTTTATTAATTATCTAAAACAAGGTGATAATACTCCATCTTGTTTTAGTTACTTTATAAATTGTGATAATAATGTCAGATAGCTGCCAGATTAAATAATGTTTACACAACTGATACAACGAACCCGTACTTTTTACTTAATTTGTGAAATTGAATTGGTTTCCCTTTTTGAATGTACACTCACTGCTTGAACTTAGTCTGGGTCCCGTTCCCCAATCTTACATTTCATTAGATTATTTACTGCGTATATTGTAAAGATTGGGAACCAGACTATGCTTGAACTATCATAGTCTTTACTTATTGTCAAATGAAGAATTTAATATCAAGATGCCTGAATAGTTGATGTTCTTGATCATCATATTACATGTATGGAATATCTTTTGAGAACTTGGGGGAAACGTGTTTGGAAAAGGGGAGGGGGGAGAAATTGGAGGAGTAGTCTTTTGCGAAATCGGATGGAATCCCTTGACACCTGACAATGGCAGTATTGATGGAACTGTACTATACAGTCAAAACATCTGAACAAGACATTGTTTTATCAGTGGTTACACAAGCTCCTGAATCTGAAGAGTCATGATGCATATTATTACTTTACACTTTTACAGTTTTATAGGCAAAATATCCATGATGTTTATAGAAAATGACACTTCAAACCAAAATCTTCAGGGTTAAATGTGGCTTTTTGGAAATTGCAGGGGTCAAAACCGCTATTCTCGTGTTAAATGGAACCCCTGTTAATGATAAATCATAGCAGCTGACTAATGAACAAATTAAAAGTCACAAACATCTTACACATGAGAAAACTATGTAAATATTATAGACAGAGCATGACTTACCGTCGCAAGAAGTACTTTATTCATAACCAACATTTTCTTCGTAAAATAACTCCAACTTATTGAACAGATCGAGACTAAATGCGAAGTCGATATTTTTCGTGCAAGTAAGAGCATATACAGTTTACTAAACAGCCAATGAATTATGTAATACGAGGTCATAAACGACGGTGTTTTGTGGTTAACTGAACCCATCTAACGAGGCCCTGATTTCAAATCATATTATGAGTGTTGAATTAAATGTAATACTAGTACATGTATTATTCTCAAATCAATGAGTGAATCGTAGGCGAATATCTATAAAAATACTGCATTGTTTTGGTAAGAGTTGAATAAACTGAATCATAAGGAAATTAAGCATGTTGAAATCTAAATTATAAGGTAACTCCGTGTTTAACTTTTACCTACTGGTAGCCACTAACTCCTTACTATAGTACTGTGTACAGCATTATAATTTATAACAACCTTAGGAAAAAGAAATGTAAATCTTTCAATATAATTTGGATCAACAAATGCGCATAAACACAAGTTTTAACAAGAGATGTCTGTAAAACATGTATGCCCACAATACAGCTAGATATTCATAAATGTTAAAGGTGACAGCGACCTTGACCTTTGACCTACTGACCTCAAAATTAATAGGGGTAATCTACTGTTGTTGGCCAACATATATCATTATATGTAAAGTTTGGAGCGTTCTTGAGTTATTGAACGGAAACCATTTGGACCGACCGACAGACCGACCGACGGACCGACATATGTGCAAAGCAATATATCCCTCATCAAATATGGGGGATAATAAGAATCAATTACTGAGTTTATGTTACTCTCTAAAACAACATTGGTCCTATCATGCAGATTACTCTGTAATTATGTTAGATACTTTAGTGAGTTATCTCCCTTTATTACTCTCTAAAACTACACTGGTGTCACACCGGTAAAATTTTCTACTATCATTTCTATGCAAAATGACCCAATTTCATGTCTCTCCCTGAGTCACACTGATTTCCCAAATGATTTCCTGTGGCCTTTTCCATAGAATACATACACTGTCCTCATAAATGAGTCACAGAAAATGCCAGGTTGAGTGTGTTGTATTCCTGCTATTTCAAGTCTCCCAGGTAGACTATTCTATTTTCCAATACACAACAGCTGATTCGGCCGAAGCACCCACACATTTCCAGCCCTCAGTCAGGGTGTAGTAATCTAGAAAAAGATAAACTAAAGGCTGTTAGCTGTTGACAGAAAGTCCATATTTGAAATATATATAGGAATTTTGGTCAACAATTCACAGTTACCACAGTCAAACAGTACAAGAACAGAACAGAATTAAAGTTTTCATAGGAACTATTTTAGCATACTACGACCCGGAAGTACTTTCACCGGTGTGACACCCACTGGTCCTATCATGCGGAAAACTCAGCTTTTACCACTGCTTAGTTTGTTAGTCCTATCATGCGGATTACTCTACTGACTTCGGAGAGTGTGATAAATCTGCTTATCTGACATCCTTGGTGTGAAATCTCTTAATCTGACATCCTTGCTGCGTTCTTACGCGCATCTTTGCAAAGCAATACATATGATACTTTATTAGGTATATTTGACACACAAGGACAATTCTAACAATTACGGCAAAAACATTCATTCAACTCAAATTTCAAAATCAATCAATCGATAATATTTTAGCCTGAGGATTTTTGCAAATGGTGTTTACAAATAGATCTTCACTAATTAATAACAGCCACACTAACGATTTTTATGTATAAATCGATTATTCAGGTCAGTCATGTGTTTACATATTGTGTATCTAAATTAAAACATTGCAAACTATTTCATAATATTAATGTGCATGTATTATTTTATTATATTTTGTGCATTGATATATGTGACTTTATGAATAGTATTGGTTTTCACTGCTTTTTTTCAAATTAAATGTTTTAAAATAAAAATACAATATTACGATATTGCAATGTTTGTATACAAGTAACAGACCTGAATAAACGGACTTTACACACAAGTATCACTAGGGCTAAATAAAAAAACCTAGTAAAAACGGCATTATGATGTAGATGCGAAATATTTATTTCCAGAACTTGAAAAAGGCTAATGATTATATTTACTAAAGTGTATTTATCATTCACCTTAAATAAACTAGTACAGAACAGAGAATTTGGCCCGCTTATCGACCTTCTATTAGCATAATTTAACAGCTGGTATTTAGTCTATATTTATAACCACATTTGTATGTTTTCATACGCGGAGAGTATCACGAAGACATTCGAGATTACAAACACAAATCTAAAAGACCGATATATTTAACGCAACAACCTTGTAATATATTGAACCATAAGGGTCAGGCTCAAGTCAAATTATCCGCACTCTATATACATCTGGCCAAAACTAGAGTAAGTAGGTATTTGTACTATGTATGACGAGTAACGTCCCTTAAAAAGCGAATTTCCAACGTCGTAATCAACGTAGCAGTGAACGTTAGTGTAGGCCAGGGGTGGTATTCAATATTGATCTTCTTTAATTGGAGGATAAGGATAGCCAATCATATCGCCTGTTATTGACAAAGAGTTTAATATGGTGTGATCTGATTGGTTGTCCTTATCCTTAAGTCAAGTAAGATCAATATCGAATACCACACCAGGATACCGACAACAAAACTAGTTTAGGTCCCTTATATAAGAGCATAGAACTGTCTAAGAAAGTATCCGTCATCCAAACATATTTGTTATTGTAACATTCTTGTGGTACAATAACGAAACTTTCGTGACACACGAGGATCAAATAATTCTACTATTAAGGCAATTGTTAGCCCCTGTTAGCCAATCAACTCCTTGTATTGCCGTGGTAAATGTCATTTGTACCGTAGTTTACATTGATGTCGAATTTACATTGAGGCCATTTACGATGATAACTGAAGAGGTGTGGCTAAATACAAGGATAATTGATGGGGTGTGTCTTAATTTTCAAAGGAATGAGTGCAACAGCTATGTACAGTGCACGATATCATGCACTGAAGTTATTGCACTCTGTTTCGTCCCTTTCAAGATCAAAAGAATCATAATGCCACGTCTTACGCTGTCTAAACACTAGCTTCCGTTGACATTCAACATACAAAAATGAAAACACCACCAGATTCAACACTAAACGCTTATATTCACTCATAAAGAATGCCAATCAAGACACCCAAGGTAATGTTCCCATATGAGATCAGACCTGGGGTGGTATTCAATATAGATCTTACTTTATTTAAGGATAAGGACAACCAATCAGAGCACAGCATATTAAACTCTTGGTCAGTAACAGGTGATATGATTGGCTATCCTTATTCTCCAATTAAATAAGATCAATATTGAATACCACCCCAGAAGTAAAATAGACCACCAATGCAAACATCCTAAACAAGCAATTACAATCGATCAGGTTTTTTCACGTATCTCACCACTATCCCTTTCTTAGCTTTGTAGAAATGTCCTTTGGAACTACACATAGCCGATCATAGCCAATATAGAAATACATGGTGCCATTAAGTGACTCAAAAACCTAAAGGTGGGCAATTCTGCTGACCAAGTGGAATTGATCAAAACCATTATCCTGGTGGAACTCCGCAATGAAATATTTGATACCATAACGCTTATCTCCCAATGGTCCTCTGAATACTTGTCAACCACCGTCCGACTGGAAGAAAGCAAAGGTAGCCCCTCTATTCAAGAAAGGTGATTATATAGCTATTACATCAACTTGCATTATGTGCCCATCACATTCAGTAGTGGTTAGCGGTCACACTTCTTACTGGCTTAGAATAAGAAGGTCTTAAATACTACTTACGACCTTATAAGACTCATGCTTATTTGAAATCTGCTTCTCATGGCGCTTCTTATGAGCCTATTTTTATCAAAATCGGAAGTGGTCATGTTGACCAAACTGAAGTTTAAATAGCTTGTTTTTTCCATAAGTAAAGACGAGTTTCAGACAGTTATTTCTTGTTTTCTTAAACTATTGATTTTGTACTTACGACCTTCTAAGCCAGCGTTCTGATCATGTCCTTTTTACTGCAGGTGTCTCACAGTAGTACGTCGTGGGACCATTACTCTTCCTGCTTTATTTAAATGACCTTACTGACAAACTCGAAGTTCCCATGCACGGCTGTTTGCCACACAACCTCCTTCCTTGTCGTCACCTCACTCTCTGAGTGTCATACGTTACAACATAACTTGCTAAAACTAGGTCATTCAGCTTTTCGACACCTGGGACTTGGGCTTAGCGGTTAAGTTCATTTCCTCGTTCAGTTATGTGTTGGGCATTTGTCGTGTAATTGTGGCAAGGAAGTTTTTATGTTTTCTGTATATTATATATAGCCTAATGTCCGCTCAGAATAATTATTTACATTGTGCGTAATGTAGCTATGTATATATTTTATGCTACTAAAGAAAGGAAGGAATACCTTTCAATTTATATTTTACTGGATTATTATATTGCTTTGTCATCAAATGTATGCATGTATTATATCTACAATTTACACTTCATTCATTGTTAAACGTCATATGTATGTGCTATTTATTTCTTGTGTATAGGCCGGTGGCCTGTTTTGCGCAAAAAACTTTGAAATTTGTGCTCGGCTAGTTTAGTTAAGTGCTGCCTTCCCTGTCCGATGTCCTATTTTTGTTTGCTAAAACTTGAAAACTAGAAAAGACAATGGGAAATGGAATTTAACCCCAGTAAGTGGCAGGTTTTCCATATCACAAGGAGCAGAAATCCCATCAAATTTCCGTAAATGCTCCATTGTCTAAATCTTTCCTCTGTCTCAGTGGCAAAATGACATGGTGTCGACGTCAGAGACGATCTCAGATGTAACACACACATATCCAGGATAACAACAACAGCAACAAAACAGCTGGCTTCCTCAAACGTAACATGAAAACTAAACATGAAAACATCGTATACTTAGCTTACCAAACTTTAGTTCGATGACAACTCCAGTATGCATCTCCCGTCTGGTCACCACATACACAGGTCAACATAAACACGTTTGAAACGTGCTATTGGATGGGTCGAAAACGATTACTACCGAGTCCCGATATACCAGCGTATCGGACCCCCAGCATACGCTCGGATAAAACCAGGAGCTATTCAATTAAAACCCTGATAAAACTCACATGAGAACAGAATGAGGCGCTTTGCCTCCAAGATAGTCCCTTTCTAGGATTTATAAATTATAACAGTGTTGTATGGACATCTTCCGGCCTTTTTAGAAGACCCAACCAGGTCAACAAGGCACATACAAATTTCGTCCCTCATAACACAATCGTGTTGAATAGGTTACCCTCCCATATCACGAACCTGACTGATATTGAATCATACAAGCAGTCAGTGGTCAACATAAATCCACATTTACCAGCTCATATTCTGAATTACGATGTTCCATCTGAGTTCGGAAAAATCCATCCCCGGCGATAAAGTGGGTTTTGTTATTCGTGAGCAGTTTTCCCATGGGTCCGCATATTCTGCTTTATGAGGCGTTTCTTTAACAATTTATTTTATTGGCTGCTGACTTGAGTTTTAAAGCATTTTATAAAACAGCTTATTTAACTCAATGCGAATACATTAATTACTATACATATGATATTATGTTAAAGTATGCTTAAATGAATAATTTTAATAATATTTATTCCATTTTTTCATTAATCGCGCAAGTTCAACTATTAAAATATTTTTCGTCTAATATTAATTGTTCATATCGTTTAACCCATTTTGTAAACATGGCGAAATGTCAGAATTGAGCTCTACATTTTTCTTGTTTATGTTATTAATTTGAACGCCTGGCATTTATAATCGGTACAGTTGGCTGAAGACGTTTGAGGTATGTGTCTTAAAAATCAATAGCTGTCTTTACAATCAGATTTGTTCGTGTCAAAGTCTATGATTTCACATTTGCAGCAAAAGTTGACAACATTTTTCTGTTGAAGTCTGATCAAATAACTTTGGAAAATAGTGTTAAAGCCATTGTCAACTGGTCAACTCTCTGTCGCATTGCCCCATCTTTGTCACACGAGAAATATATCTAGTTGCCAGACAAGTGTCTTCAGCCGGCACTCGAAGTGTTGACTCAATAGACAACCGATTCTTCGATATCGGACCGGACCAGCATTAAATTTCATGTAGCCTAGGCCTACTTGAAGTCTTGAGTCTGGGACCAGCATCCGTGTACAGTATCTGGTCAGAACGGCCCACTTACAAGAACGACCCAGTACAAATTTACCAAAACGGCCCACACTTGAGGTGTAGCCTCTATTCCTACAACTTAGTGCATTCCTACAAGTTTGTGCATTTTAGTAAAACGTAGATTGCTTTGCTAATAATCTCATTTCCGAGCCTGAATTAATTTTAAATTACCAACAAGACATTTATCCAGCCGAATAATGCGAGTTTTGTGCGAGGACGGATTTTACTGTTTACATAATCACCGGTTCCGGTCGCGAAATCTGGAGACATTTGTTAATCTCAAAATTCGCATTAGATGCGATATATTTACGAGCGGAAAAGGTGTTAATTAACTGACAAAAGGTCAAACTTTATGTTAGAAAGCTTTTTATTATCAAAATCTTTCACGTGTGTTCTTAATGACGTCATCAGTTTATATGCACAAACTTACAGGTCACAAATGTTTATATCAAGACTGCAGACTGCATCTAACATTGAGGCCGTTTTTCAAGTTTTTTGCAGTTTGGCATTCATTTGTGTTTGAATTTTGTTAATAGACAAATAATTGATATTGTTTATCACATGGTTGGTCCCAGTGTATTTGTTTTTGTGCAGATGCGCCCATTTCAAATCTAAGATGCACAAACTTGTAGGTGTAGAGGCTACTCAGTACCGAAACGTCCCACTTAAAAATTTGGAGTTTACAGACAACACTTGCGCTCAAACAAGCATCCATGTACGTTTGCACAAAACCAGCATCCGTGTACTCGAGCACGGGACCAGCATTCGCGTACTTGTGCACGGGACCAGCATTCGCGTACTTGTGCATGGGACCGGCAACCATGTTCTTGAGCCTGGGACCAGCATCCATGTACATGTACTTGAGCCTGGGACCAGCATCCGTGTACTTGTGCACAGGACCAGCATTTGTGTACTTGATTCTGGGACCAGCATCTGTGTACTTGTGTATGGGACCAGCATCTGTGTACTTGAGCCTGGGACCAGCATCTGTGTAATTGAGTCTGGGACCAGCATCTGTGTAATTGAGTCTGGGACCAGCATCTGTGTACTTGTACACGGGACCAACATCTGTGTACTTGTGCATGGGACCAGCATCTGTGTACTTGTACACGGGACCAGCATAGATCTGAGTACTTGTGCATGGGACCAGCATCCGTGTACTTGTGCACGGGACCAGCATCCGCGTACTTGAGCCTGGGACCAGCATCCGTGTACTTGAGCCTGGGACCAGCATCCGTGTTCTTGAGCCTGGGACCAGCATCCGTGTACTTGTGCACAGGACCAGCATCCGTGTACTTAGGCACGGGACCAGCATCCGTGTACTTGTGCACAGGACCTGCATCCGTGTACTTAGGCACGGGACCAGCATCCGTGTACTTAGGCACGGGACCAGCATCCTTGTACTTATGCAAATGACTAGCATCCTTGTACTTATGCAAGTGACTAGCATCCCTGTACTTAGGCAAGGGACTAGGATCCCTGTTCTTATGCAAATGACTGGCATCCTTGTACTTTTGCAAGTGACCAGCATCCCTGTACTTAGGCAAGTGACTAGCATCCCTGTACTTAGGCAAGGGACTAGCATCCCTGTACTTAGGCAAGGGACTAGCATCAGTGTACTTAGGCAAGGGACTAGCATCCCTGTACTTAGGCAAGGGACTAGCATCCGTGTACTTAGGCAAGGGACTAGCATACATGTACTTGAGCCTGGGACCAGCATCCCTTTACTTAGGCAAGTGACTAGCATCCCTGTACTTAGGCAAGGGACTAGCATCCCTGTACATAGGCAAGGGACTAGCATCCCTGTACTTAGGCAAGGGTCTAGAATATGGGTGTTTGATCATGTGACCTGCATTGGTGCACCCTGGTATAGTATAGACTAGTTCAGAGAATTTGACACGACTCTCGACCTTCAATTAGCATCATTTAACAGCTCATATAATTATTGTCTATATTTATAACCCCGGTCGTAGGTTTTCATAATTAAGCGGAGAGTATCACGAAGACGCTCGGGTGTTATACATACACAAACCTAAAATACCGATAGTACAGATTTGCAGAAATTTATATATGCAACGCAAGAACCTTGTAATATATTCATGCATAAAGGTCAGGATCATGTCAAATTCTCTGTGCTATACAACAGCATATGTGGTGCGCTTCAGTCTTGAAAACTTTTTTTAAAAAGCAAATTATATAATTATGTCAACCACTTTTATATTTTCAGATACCAGTGTTAACCATGCCGGGTACAGTTAAGAAAGATCTGTATCTCGCTAAGAGCATAGGACAGCTGAATGATATGGCAGAGTTACCTGCAAAGTTCAAGTCCACCAGTGCCAAGCTGTGAGCATTTCCAGTAGTTTTTTCCGGGTGATTAGACTATGTTCCGAAATGAAAATCATATCTTTTTTTCCTGATTTCATATGAGAAGTAACTAATTCAAAGTAAAAAAATCTAAGTATGCAGTCATGTGGAAAGTGAAATCTGCAAATGTCATATTTATGAAGACTGTCTGACATACTTTATTGTTTATGTGCTGGATTTATGCCTGGATGGATTGCTTTCCTTCACTATTGGTCAGATTTTAATAAAACTTCACCAATGGGTCTAATTGTGGTTATATTGTCAGTAGTTTTACAATGTATGTTAGATGAATATTGCCAGAGTTAAGGCAGTGTTATGATCCGGTATACCCCATGATGTGTTATTGACTAACCAACTGTACGTTTGTACATAAATTATGTAATTGAAAACTGTGATTATTAAAGGCTTGTGAGGACAGATCCGGTATACCCCATGATCCGTTACTGACTAATCCAACTGTACATAATTATGTAATTGAAAACTGTGATTATTTTAGGCTTGTGAAGACGGATCCGGTATACACCATTAATCAACTGTACATACGTAATTAAAAACTGTGATTATTTTAGGCTGGTGAAGACAGATCCGGTATACACCATTAATCAACTGTACATATGTAATTAAAAACTGTGTATATTTTAGGCTGGTGAAGACAGATCTGGTATACACCATTAATCAACTCTACATAATTATGTAATTAAAAACCGTGATTATTTTAGGCTTGTGAAGACAAATCCGGTATACACCATTAATCAACTCTACATAATTATGTAATTAAAAACCGTGATTATTTTAGGCTTGTAAAGACAGATCCGGTATACACCATTAATCAACTCTACATAATTATGTAATTAAAAACTGTGATTATTTTAGGCTTGTGAGGACAGATCCGGTATACACCATTAAACAACTGTACATATATAATTAAAAACTGTGATTATTTTAGGCTTGTGAGGACAGATCCGGTATACACCATTAATCAACAGTACATATGTAATTAAAAACTGTGATTATTTTAGGCTTGTGAGGACAGATCCGGTATACACCATTAATCAACTGTACATATGTAATTAAAAACTGTGATTATTTTAGGCTTCAAGCCTTGTGAAGACAGATCAGGTATACACCATTAATCAACTGTACATATGTAATTAAAAACTGTGTTTTAATTTTAGGCTGGTGAAGACAGATCCGGTATACACCATTAATCAACTCTACATAATTAATATGTAATTAAAAACCGTGATTATTTTAGGCTTATGAAGACAGATCCGGTATACACCATTAATCAACTGTACATATGTAATTAAAAACTGTAATTATTTTAGGCTTCAAGCCTTGTGAAGACAGATCAGGTATACACTATTAATCAACTGTACATATGTAATTGAAAACTGTGATTATTTAAGGCTTGTGAGGACAGATCTGGTATACCTCATGACGTGTCACTGACGAACCAACTGTTCATATGTAATTGAAAACTGTAATTATTTAAGGCTTGTGAAGACGGCAGATAAAATGTTAAAAGAAGCTCAGCATAGCGAGATGTTACAGGACGAAGAAAGAGCTTACGTTATCTTCATGAAGTACTTCAATGTTGTCACTTTTCTCAAGAAGTCTTCAGATTATAAGAAACAGAAGGTATAATGCAGTATGTCAAAATGTGGCATTTTGGAAATTTCAAGGGTCTATATACCTCCACTCCGAAGTAAAATGGATCCCCCAAATTTAAATAAGAACTATTTCATATCAGGGTTCCCACTGACTCTGGAAAACAGGGAAAATGCCAAACACAAATTCCCTGCAGGGAAAAATCAGGGAATTTCAAATTTTAGCAAAAATCAGGGAATTTTACAAAAATTGGAGGAAAAAATGTGTCTACTGGTAGCTTCTCTTCATGACTTCATTAAATAGATGGATTTCATCAAACTGACTGTTAGCTACATGTATTTATTAAAAGATAGGTATAAATAATGAGTTTGGTGGTAAAGGTATGAATATATGGGGAGGTTGGATGCCATATTTTCAGCTGTTTCTAAGTTGCAAACACCACAAACAATCATGGAAAATAGCCTTTCAGTCAGGGAAATTCAGGGAGTTATCTGGGAATTTCATTCTTCATTTTCTGTGGCCATCCTGCACACTGTTTACACTATGTCGATGGTCTTAACTTTTCTATTTCAGTCATATTTTGATGATTTACTTGGCTCAAAGAATTTGCTGACATCTATAAATAAAGCGGAAGAACTCTCCACAAGTTTGAAAGAAAGGTAAGAAAATACTAGTGTGTGATTTTGTGCATTTTCTGTTTTCATTCTTGTATATTTCAGTTCTACAGGTTATTGACTCTGTATATTGGGTAATTATGCCCCCATATTTGATGAGGGGGTATATTGCTAAATGCACATGTCTGTTGGTCAGTCGTATAAAATGGTTTCCGTTCAATAACTCAAGAACGCTTCGACCTAGGATCTTCAAACTTCACATGGAGGTTGGTCAGCAACAGTAGATGACCTCTATTGAATTTGAGGTCAGTAGGTCAAAGGTCAAGGTCACTGTGACCATCACCATTTCTGACTATTGAAATGGTTTCGGTTCAATAACTCAAGAACGCTTTGCCCTAGGATCTTCAAACTTTACATGGAGGTTGGTCATCAACAGTAGATGACCCCTATTGATTCTGAGGTCAGTAGGCTATCGGGCTGTCATAGGGGCAAGCCCGGGGCATATGTGTTTTACAAACATGTCTTGTTATTGTACAACTACATGAAACTGAAACTAGTTTATCTGGTTAAAACTCGTATTTGTAGCTCACCTGTCACAAAGTGAGCTTTTGTGATCACTCTTCGTCTGCCGTCCTTCCACAATTGGTTGTTTACACTCTAGAAGTAATTTTGGCCTGATCTTAATGAAGTTTAGTAAAACCTTGTGTAGTCTTTAGAGGTCACAATTTTGGCCTAATCTTTATGAAACGTGGTCACAAAGATCATTTCAATAAATCTAGGTCAAGTTTTACATTGGGTCATTCTGGGTCAAAAACTACGTCATAGAATAACCTTGTGAAGGGTAAACTAGATTTTTGTCAATATGGATTATCTGATATAAATAACAAGGTCACTGGTTAAGACAATAAGGCAATATGAAAACCTTGTATATGCAAAAGAGGCTGCATTTACTTGATTCTTAGAAGTTGTAAGTGATTTCTTAGGCCTGCATGAACTTTTACGACAGGTAAGCGACCTAAGGGGCTCTTTTTCATTTTCCCTACTTTACTTGCAGATATGATCTGGTTGAAGCAGAAACTGTTGCCAATAAACTATCAAAACTGGATACTGTCGACAGGAAACCTGACAAAGCATCTGTCAACAGGAAACCAGACGAAGATGTTGATCGTAAAACAACAGATGAAGCATCAGATGTGATTAAAACTGAAACAAAAGCAGATAAAACTGGTAAGGGTTTATATTTCTTGTTCTTGTTACCTGACCTGTCGACAGTGTGAGGGATTTCAATATTCCCTGTCGACAGTGTGAGGGATTTCAATATTCCCTGTCGACAGTAAGAGGGATTTCAATATTCCCTGTCGACAGTAAGAGGGATTTCAATATTCCCTGTGAACAGTAAGAGGGATTTCAATATTCCCTGTCGACAGTAAGAGGGATTTCAATATTCCCTGTTGACAGTGAGGGGGATTTCACTATTCCCTGTCAACAGTGAGAGGGATTTCAATGTTCTCTGTCAACAGTGAGAGGGATTTCAATATTCCCTGTCAACAGTAACAGAGATTTTAATATTCCCTGTCTACAGTGAGAGGGATTTCAATATTCCCTGTTGACAGTCACAGAGATTTCAATATTCCCTGTCAACAGTGAGAGATATTTCAATATACCCTGTTGACAGTGACAGAGATTTCAATATTCCCTGTCAACAGTGAGAGGGATTTCAATATTCTCTGTCAACAGTGAGAGATATTTCAATATACCCTGTTGACAGTGACAGAGATTTCAATATTCCCTGTCAACAGTGAGAGATATTTCAATATACCCTGTTGACAGTGAGAGATATTTCCTGTCAACGGTGAGAGATATTTCAATATACCCTGTTGACAGTGACAGAGATTTCAATATTCCCTGTCAACAGTGAGAGGGATTTCAATATTCCCTGTTGACAGTGACAGAGATTTCAATATTCCCTGTCAACAGTGAGAGGGATTTCAATATTCTCTGTCAATAGTGAGAGATATTTCAATATACCTTGTTGACAGTGAGGGGGATTTCAATATTCCCTGTCAACAGTGAGAGGGATTTCAATATTCTCTGTCAACAGTGAGAGGGATTTCAATAAACCCTGTCGACAGTGAGAGGGATTTCAATATTCTCTGTCGACAGTTACAGAGATTTCAATATACCCTGTCAACAGTGTGAGGGATTTCAATATTCTCTGTCGACAGTGAGAGGGATTTCAATATTACCTGTCGACAGTGAGAGGTATTTCAATATTCCCTGTCGACAGTAAGGGGGATTTCTCTGCCTTGTTACTTCCCCTGTTAACAATGAGGATCTATTATATCACTTACAAAAATAAAAAAAATACAATGTACTACCTACCCAATGTTTAATGACATAGGTCACATAGGGGAAAAGAGCAATATTTTATTTTAGGTTTAAATGTGTATATTTTACAGAAACAGTTCCCAGACCCGGTTCACTGACGTGCACACAGCTGTATGACTTGTTAGAAGATAGAGACGCACAGTTAATCATCATGGATGTTAGAAATATGGAAGACTTTCAAGAAACTCGTGTGAATTACAAGAATGTTATAAATGTACCAGGACAAGCTATCAAACCTGGGTATGTTTAAGAAGTAATGAATATGTACCTGTGTATTACTGTAGAATAAAACAGCCACGGGCGCAAGTAAATTAGCGACTGTCTTTGGGATCAGTTCGACAATATGACACAGTATGACACCGTACATACCATGCACTTGATGAGATGCATTAAACTCGACTTTTTAAAATCAAAGTCGTTATTAATAATTATTAATGAAATATCAATACGCGCTTATCAATCAGTTTAAGAAAGGAAATTCACGTACATGTGGTGTTAATGGTTATTCACGTCGTCTAAAACTGTCAATTTCAACATATGCACTGACCAAGTTACACGCGAGAGGTAAACAAATTACCAATCACGTGTGCAAATTGTGTAGTGAGCGTTATGACGTAATAGAGATTTTAACACTTTGAAGGTTAACAATTCAATTGCATGTGCGTAAAATAATATGGATTCGGTTTACAATGTTGAGAGTTGCATTTTTGTATCTATTTTTGTAATTAAATTATTGTCAGAATTTATAAACACTCAATAGTCTATGAACCACATTCTAAAACAATCGACCTCTACAGAGCGACACCTCTGCAGAGCGACAGTTTTTTCTGTCTCCGCCAGATGTCGCTCTACGGAGGTTATACTGTATATCAACACGTAATTAAACAATTATAACTTTGTGAATTATGACTTTGCCATTTTTCATGAAATCCGAAATCCTTGAAATTACTTCCCCACGAAATGGTCTTTTTCACCCAAACCACGAAATTTTGTCCCATTGAAATGAAATATTTTTACAGTATTTATATATTTTCAGAACAACAGTTACATACATTGAGAAAGCGTTACCGATGGATTCCATGTCGCTATGGAAACAACGAGGGAATATAGACCATATCATTCTTATGGACTTGAACTCAAAGTTCAGTGATGTCAAACTAGGAACTATTCTACAAACATTGAAAGATGCTTTATTTAAAGTAAATATATACATTTATACATTTTATACGGATCGAGAATATTAATGGAGAAATTTAGGTATAACTCAGAGAATTTGACATGATCCTGACCTCTATGCATGAGTATATTACAAGGTTCTTGCGTTTGAATATATAAGTTTCCGCAAGCGAATCATGCAATATCGGACCTTTAGATTTGTGTTGATATTACATCTACAGCATCTTCCTGATACTTTCCACTTATGAAAACACTACTAAAATGATAAATATACTCAAGGTATCAGCTGTTAAACTACACTGATAGAAGGTCGAGAGTCGTGTCAAAGTCTCTGGACTATAACTGTCCTCATTGGCTGGGTTGTTAGAAAATCTTGAAATGGAAGGTTAAGAGTTTAATCCCAGCCTCAGTGCACTAGAGTTGTTAAAAATGGTACTGATACTAGCTTCTATCTTGTTTTGAAATTAGCATTAATTAGGGTAGTTTCAGGAACAGAGGTGTCAATTTTCCTGATTAATCCGGAATTCCGGATTTATCATCCCTGAAAGAGCAATGGCTTCTGACCAAAATAAAAGTTATTTGATGAAAATATCTCAAGAAATGGCAAAGTTATTGCATGTTTAATCTGCTATGAAGGATTTTCTTTAAAAATTACTGTCCTCATTGGTTGAGTTGTTAGAAAATCTTGAAATGGAAGGTTGAGAGTTTGATCCCAGCCTCAGCACGCTTGGAAATTAGCATTTAGTAGGGTAGGTTCAGGAAGTTGCCGTGTAGCCCAGTGTGTCAGGATAATGTGACTGGGGAGTCTATATAAGACTGAAATACTGTATAATAAAGGAATGAGAATCTTACCTGAATTTACAAATATCAATAATATTCGTAGATATTAAATTTCGCAGTTTTGTCAAATGGTAATTTGGTGGTTTCTAAAATTTGTTGATTTTTATACCCCCGCACAACGAGTTGTAAGGGGGGTATACTGGATTCAGCTTGTCTGTCTGTCCGTCAGTCTGTCTGTAGACGCATTCTTGTGGACGCAACTCCTCCTACAGTCTTGACAGGATTTCACTCAAACTTTCACAGATGAACAACCTCCACATATAGATGTGCGTGAAGAAAGGAATTTGCGCTGCAATGAATTTTGGCAGAATTATGGCCCTTTGCCGGCGGGGGTATATTAGTCTGCCGAATGGCGCAGCTCTAGTAAATATTGAAAGAAAATTCTCCTGTTACATATTTTTGAGGTGAATTATTCGAGGGGATTTAATTTTGCGATCTTGTTCATCTGCGAAATCAACGAAAATTAATCCACTGTGAATATTAATTACTTTACAGTATAAGATTTAACATGGTCCGGGCCCTTCCCCAGAAATTGTTTAAGGCGCTGGGGCATTGCTAGGCTTTGAACTTACACAGATCCATGAGAATGATTATCCTTAATTTGAAGGCTAATTTAAGAACTTGTTTACACAATACAAGCCATAATCACTCAAATAACACATTAAAGACCAAAATATTAACACTTATACTGATTTAAAGACACCATTCTAGGAATTAAGGCGCTGGGGGAAAGCTGATTCTGACTTTAAGACGCTGGGGTACCACAGCGCCTTCTGGCCCACGGGTAGGGCCTTCGGTCATATAAATAATGACTTTATGTTACATATACTTACAGTACGATTCCAGTGTAATCATCAAGAGTGAACCTCTGGTCCTGGACGGTGGGTTTGAGGAGTTTGTCTTACAATATCCAACAAAATGTGTCAATCCTGTATTTGAAAAACTTTCAAAACCTGTCGTGGCTTCAACTCAAGATTCATTAAGTAAGTATAAATGTTTGATAACTAGTCTGAAAATGCTGCCCTGCCAATGGTCAATTCAATCAAAGTCTTTGAAAATGCCGTCCTGTCATTGGTCAATTCAATCAAAGTCTTTGAAAATGCCCTCCTGTCATTGGTCAATTCTATCATAGTCTGAAAATGCCCTCCTGTCATTGGTCAATTCCATCATGGTCTGAAAATGCTGTCCTGTCATTGGTCAATTCAATCATAGTCTGAAAATGCCGTCCTGTCATTGGTCAATTCAATCAAAGTCTTTGAAAATGCCCTCCTGTCATTGGTCAATTTAATCATAGTCTGAAAATGCTGTCCTGTCATTGATCAATTCAATCATAGTCTGAAAATGCCGTCCTGTCATTGGTCAATTCAATCATAGTCTGAAAATGCCGTCCTGTCATTGGTCAATTCAATCATAGTCTGAAAATACCGTCCTGTCATTGGTCAATTCAATCATAGCCTTCCAGAACAACCAATCAGGTAAACAAGTAAAGTAAACAACATACTCTCACAAAGTAACACTGGCTTAAGATACGATTTAAATCATGTTAGAATCAAAATAAAATATTCAAAAGCCATAGTGTACCTTTTGTGTAGACAACAGTTTGTCATTCCTACGGCCATCATGATTATTTCCTACACGTCAAAACTCCAAAACATTGTATAACAGCTGGTATACTATGGTTTTTCATTAGTTATTTCTTATTTTGACAGTATTTTGTGCTGGATGTTCAATGCTGTGACGTTTTGTTATATTTTTTTCAGTGGATTTTGATTATCCTGATTTTGAAGAAACTATTCGCCAACCGTCATTAGAACCGAGCAGTTCTACTACGTCCATGTCGTCAAGCACGTCCGAATCACTGAATGGGGAACTTACGGCATCTTTCCCAAGAATTGACCGATCTACAAAACCCAAAGTTGATAGATCTACTAAATCTAGCGTTGCATTCGTTCAAATCTCAAAATCAAAGACTGATTCCCTTTATCCTGATGTCGGTACAATAAATAAACCGGGAACCAATAAAACACTGACTTCAGATAGTAATCTGGATTTTAGTAATGCTGATTCCAGGGCCACTGTACATTCATCTAGTATTTCTAGGGCCAGAAATGAGGATATTAAAAACACTTTAAATGCACAATCTAGTGAAGTCACTGCTGATCTTAAAATTCTTGATGAGCAAAAACGACAAAAATTGGAAGAAATACGGAAACTTGAGGAAGATTACGACAGAATGAAAGAAGAATCGAGGCGTAAAATACGACAGATGAAGGACGAGGAATCGCGATTATCTGACCTTGAAAGCATGAAACGTAAACAGCAGTCAGATGTCGCTGACTTAATGAGGTTCGTTATATAACGTTAAATCCTTTATTTTTGTTTCCATAGATTTGTTAAAAAAAACAATTTCAGGCATTCATAGATTTGTGGAAAGTTTTCCCTCCTTGTTCCTGTTTATCCCCCTAGAAGTTCTTAGGATGATGATCAAATGCAGCTGTTGAAACATGGATTCCTTGTGGTATCACAAAAACTGTCTCTCCCCTCGAAGTTGGAGATCATTATATTGGCAGTTTAATATTGACAACTTAATACATTGTTGACAGAGTGTAATGTTATTTTATGTTGTTTATGTTATTTTGACAAAGTATAGTATTATATTGACAGCTTATATTGGTTATATTGGCTGAGTACAATGTTATATTGACAGCTTATATTTTATCTTATATTGTTTATTTTGACAGAGTAAAAATGTTATATTGACAGTTTGTATTGTTTATACTGACGGAGTACAGAGTTATAAATACAGCTTATATTGTTTATAAGGACAGTTTAAGTTTATATTGACATCTTATATTGTAAATATATTGACAGAGAACAATGTTATAACGACTGTTTATATTGACATCGTATATTTTTTATATTGGCATACTATATTGTTTATATTGACAGCTTATATTGTTTATATTGACAGCTTATATTGTTTATATTGACAGCTTATATTGCTTATATTGACAGCTTATATTGTTTATATTGACAGCTTATATTGCTTATATTGACAGCTGATATTGTTTATATTGACAGAATGAAGAAGAACTTACAGAATGATATGGCTCAGGAAGAATTACTTGTTGAACAACAACAACAACATAAACGATTGGAAGAAAATACAAGGTATTCTTATTAGTTATTCTAACTTATTCCCACATATGCAAGGTTGCTTTTCATCCAAGCAAGAATGCTCTAAATCCATGCAAGGTTTCTGTAAGTCCAAGCAAGCTTGCTCTATATCCATGCAACTTAGCTCTAAATCCAAGCAATGTTTCTCTTAATCTGTGTACTGTTGCTGTAAATCCATACAATAATATTCTAAATCCATGGCAATGTGGGGGGCAGGGCTTTGTTCTGAGACAGTCTTAAAGCGTGGCCATTCGGTTTAATCCCTAATTGGACAACAATCTCCGGCTTCGAGGGAAGAGATAGAAAGATTTAAACCACTGACCTTTGAATTGGTAGTTGAGAGCGCTGATCACTAGGTCATTGTTCCACCCATTATTTTAACAGTGATTTTGTTTGTATATTTACTCAAAAGGAAGAACTGGATATGTTGTCGAGAATGGATGAAAATACAAGGTCCTCTAATTAGTTGTTTCAACTTAAGCTCGCATGAGCGAGGTTGCTCTAAATCCATAAATAAATAAACCCATTCTACTGTAAACCTAGAAATTATTTTGTGTGATTGAGTAATGCGGAGTTCGTGAGTTGTAGAATTTTGTGAAATTAAGTCGCCTCGGAAGTGCTTAAAAATTAATGGACATTGCAGGAAAACTTAAATACGCGAAAGTTTGTGGTCGCGAATATGCCGACGATCAGTAATACGGAAAAGTTAGTATTCGCGAAAGTAAATTGGTTTACAGTATTTTAACAGTGATTTTGATTGTATACTTAGGAAGGAGGAACTTGATATGTTGTCGAGAATGGAGGAAGAGAAGAAGAAAAGACAGGCTGAAGTGAATCGTCTCCGGATGGAGAGAAAGAAGAAAGAAGACGATAGATTAGACCAAGATCGAAAAATAAAGGAAGACAAAGATGCGCTAGAGGTATTTTTCTGTAGTTTCATTTAATATCAGAGCACATGCCCTGGCTCGAGCCCTGCGTTCAATGAAGGATTAAATGACATGCGTTTTGTACCTGTTTCGTACCTGTTACTTACCAGGTACGAAACAGGTACCAAACGTACGTCACGTAATCCTTCGTTGAATGCAGGGCAGCGAGTCCATACCGATGTTACAGGTCTTCACCGCCGTATGGAATCTTGATAAGATGTGGTTATCTTGTATATCAATCCATACATGTCACGGCTGGTATTCACAAAGTATCTTTAATAGTAAAAAACTTAAATATTATGACTTCAGCTAAAAAATGTGTACCTGTGACTTATATTTTTACTAAGAATAATCTCTGTTTTATAAGTGATTATAGTAGCTCTTTACACAAAGCTTCAAAACTATAATAATGCTAAATATTTGTCATCTTGACATTCTTATATTGCTGACACACTTTATAGAGTTTTAAGATTTTAAGAAAGTTTTATATTTTCTAAGTTCCTAGAACCCTTGTAAGACCAAAAATAAAATATTGTTTGTGACCCTTTCCCTGCCAGACTATTTTGATAAAAAAATAAAATTCATAGGATCAAGCAAATATTTTGGGTAGGGGACTTTTTGCTCGGGTTGGCAAAACAAACAATATTTATTTTTGGCCTAATATATTCATGCATAAAGGTTGGGATCATGTCAATATCTCCGTACTATACGATGTTTATTATAGTAATAAAAAACACAAATCGTAAGGACTGATATTGCATGGTTTGCTAGCATAATTTGATATATTCAACACTTGAACCCTTGTAATATATTCATGCATAAGGGTTGGGATCAGGTCATTATCTCGGTACTATACCATGTTTATTTATAGAATTACCTAACTTGGTTACTATGATTACAGGAAGCACATGAACGAGCGAGAATTGAAGAAGAACAGCGGAGAAATGATGTAGCGGCTGCGGCAGAGAGAGCGAGACGAATAGAAGCAGACGACAAGAAGAAAGTAGGTTTTTTAAACCAAATTGTCCAACCGAAAAAACTGGTTATTTGATTGGCAATTTCGGCGAGCATTCACAATTCCGTTTCCATTGGATAACTTAATTTAGGAATGAGATATCATGATGAAACTTGCTGTGTAGGTAGCTAATGGGAAAAGGGTTTATGTGATTGAAAGTTGGCCAATGGGGTCAAGGTCACTGTTACCAAAACAAAACAAAAAAACATTTTCAACTTAAAACATTACTTGGCAATGAGATATCATGATGAAACTTGCTGTGTAGGTAGCTGTGAAAGGGGTTAGGCAGGGATGAAATAGAATGGCCACGCTCTACGATTGTCTCAGTCAAAGGCAAAAAAATACTTCACGAGAAAAACAGTTGCTGTCAGAGTCTACTTTGTGCAGTTCACATTGGTGGTCTTTACTGACAGGGGATTGTTTTATTGCTACTGTAAATTCACATATTTTCGTGGGTATTAAATTTTGTGAATTTTGATAAAAATGCATTTTCGTTTGGTCGTAAATTTGTTGATTGCAAAACTTGGAATATGAGAGATCAAATAATTGTGGGGATTAGATTTCGTGGTAGAGTTGAAGAATGAAATCAATGAAAATTAAACTCCTTCGAAAATTAATGACTTTACAGTATCTTGTCGCACAAATTGGCAGCCATTATTTTAAGGAATGGTTAAAGTCTGTATCCGGACCGAAAATATGTTCATGGGTCTTATAGGATTTACCTCCCTTGAAAATTTCACTGATGAAAGTTGAAATATCATGGACATAAATTGTTAATCTGCCTGATAGCTCATGATATAGTTGGAAAGCATGTTAAAGAGGGAACAGTTGCTGTCGGAGTCTACTTTATGCTGTCCACATGGGTAGTTTTTTCTGACAGAGGATTGACTGTGCAAGTTTTATTGGTATCTTGTTGTTGTATTTATTGCAGACCGAAGAGAGGTTACAGTTAGAGGAGAGGTTGAGAAAAGAGAAAGAATTACATGCAGAGTTAGAGAAACAAAGACTTGTAGCATTGGAGGAGCGACGGAGACAACAGGTTAGCATCATTCAGGGGTCCTACCATTCCGGACTAATCCAGAATTCCAGATTCATCTATCCTGAAAGAGCTATAATTTCTGACCAAAGTAAAAGTAAATTGTTAGTTTGAATTTTTAAATATCTCATTGGTTAGTTTGAACGTTTCTAACATCTCATTGGTTAGTTTGAACATTTCTAACATGTGATTGGTTAGTTTGAACGCTTCTAAAATCTGATTGGTTTGTTCAGATGTTTCTAACATCTGATTGGTTAGTTTGAAAATTTGTGTCATGTGATTGGTTGAATCTGGTTTCAGGCGGAAACTGATAGATTGGAACTGGAAAGAAGAGAAAAAATGAGAATTGAAAAAGAAAAGGCTGAACGGGAAAGATTGGAACGAGAAAAGAGAGAAAGGGAGGAAGAAGATAGAAAGAAGGCAGAAGATGCTAAACGAATAGCTGATGAGAAAATGCGACTATTGAATGGTAGGTAATGCATTTAAGTTGGCTTGGTGGTTGAGTGGATAACGCACTTGACTACTGATTGAGAGGTCCCTGGTTTGAATCTCGGCCGGGACACTGGAGACGATTTTTAGTGTTTCCCACCCAACTAGAGACGAACTGGTTGGAAACCCAGAGCTAGTCTCGCGTGTATCGGTGCTATACACCAGGCACAATAAAGAAGCAGGGAGTTTTTTCAGAACAAGCTATGGTAATGCACCTGGATTCCTTGTATCACAACTCTTTCCCTTCTACTTGCTGTCCTTCAGCAAAAATACAGGACCCCATTGGAAATGAGTGCTTGCACTTTCATGGGTTATCCTTGACTGAAAGGCCTAAATAATTACACAAGTTAAAGGAGCCTGCTCAATTAGCATAGTGGATTTAGCACTTGCTTGTCACTTTAATACTGAGGCAGGTAGGTAATGTTCTTCCGTGACATTTGCTACAGTCATGTGGATGGTCCAAATGTGGTGAAGTTGTCATTGGCTTGTAGACTAGCAGGTACATACTACTTGATAATTAAAACACTACAGGATCACTGACTGCCATATGTTTTGAAGATTTGAGCGTTGAGTGTAAGTATTACTGTGAAATCATTACCGGTAATATTCGTGGGGGATTTAATATTGTGGATAAATTCCCAGTGAATAATTCTACCAATAAATTTGTCAAGTTAACAGTGGCTGTCATACTTGCTCTCAAGTTTAGATAGGTATAAGACTGGGTTTTTGGGGAGTTTACTTGAAAGGGAGGAAGAAGATAGAAAGAAGGCAGAAGATGCTAAACGAATAGCTGATGAGAAAATGCGACTATTGAATGGTAGGTAATGCATATAACGATTTTAGTAATGCTGATTCCAGGGCCACTGTACATTCATCTAGTATTTCTAGGGCCAGAAATGAGGATATTAAAACACTTTAAAGTATAAGACTGGGTTTTTGGGAAGTTTACTTGCATATATGAACATGTAATCAAACACTTATCATATCTTTATGATATTTTTGCTTAAAGGGACTGCCTCACGTTTTGGTGTATTGCAAAAATAAAATTAAATTGTCAAATATTCATGTAATTTTGGTATAGTTTCCTGTATATGCCATAAACAACCACATTGACATAAAAAATAACTTGGGAAACATCGGCATTTTGTAGTAATTTAGCATTTTTACATCCAAAATTCTATAGGGTATTAATACCCTATAGAATTAGCACTACTATCCCTTAAATTGCCTGAAATTTGTTTCAATTCGATGAAAAAGAATTGCGAAACGAACCGAATACCCCATAGATGTTTCGGCTTTAGTTTGTTGAAGTTACAGTTTAATCATGTGTGAATTACATAATTCACAAAACATTTTGGAAGGGAGCTCTGTGATATTTTCAAACAGAAAAATACTGAGTGCCAAATATCAAGAGTGATTTAAATTGCTTATATGCCATAAATCTTTCATAAATGAACCACCAGTGTCTTTCTATTACAGTAAAACCTCGTTATTTCGAGGGCCCATCGGGACAAGCCAAATGCTCGAGTTAAGCCAGTTGCTCGAATTATCAGAATTGTATGATGAATTGTTGTTAAGACTAAGTGTAACTGTGTTTTACCACGTAAATGTTTGGTGCGCGTATTTGGTTGCAACTACGAATATCGTCATTGTTTATCAAGTCTACACGCATTTTGAGTCGTGCAGACATTCGTTGAATGTTACCTTTGTAGGTGAAATCATGTATAATGCTCTATTTGAGTTGATTTACGACCATTAAGTGATCAAATAGTCATTGTTTTGTGATTGTTTCTCTGACTTGGATAAGGTTAACATTTAGATCGGTGAATCATAAGAGTTACACGCGGCGTGAAAATTACTTTCACTATAACAAATGTTGACTAGTCATTAAATTTCTCATAATTAACGCCTCGTAATTGATTTGTATTATTCAATCTTGCCCCTTGACACCTTTATTGTAGACAAACAACCGATTTCAGTGTTGGGGGTTACGCTATTGTCATAAAATGTGATAATCACGATGTGTGAAAATCACGAACCACAGCAACATTAAATCTGTTAATTTTTCGGAGGTGTGAAATTTCGCTCGGATGATTGCCTCGAGATAAAGTAACTAATTATCGTTGAAAATTGTTGAATGGACCGACACCTGCGCTCGAATTAGACCGAATGCTCGTAATAACATTACTCGAATTAGAGGGATAAATTAATGTACAATATAGAGCAAATTCGTCGGGACTTTGAAATTTACTCGAATTAGGCCGGTTGCTCGAATAATCGCTGCTCGTATTACCGAGGTTTTACTGTATATAAATACTTGGTTAGGCAGGATAATTCCGTCATACAAAAATTTTAGTCCGATCTGTGAGGCAGCACCTTTAAAAACAAACCCATTTAGGAAAGACAATCCTCTTTTTCAAGACAATCATTTTAAAATTCCACATGTTGGAAATAATCTGTTGATTTATATTTTATTAAAGATTCCATCCTAGCAACGGTTTCTGATTGAACATTTATCATTATTTCAGAAGCTAAGATAAAACCTAAAGCAGTACCATCACCCAATCTACAGACAGGATGGGAGAAACGTTTAGATCATCGAACTAATCGATATTTCTATGTGAATCACAATGACAATACCACACAATGGGAGCCACCAATGATACAAGGTACAATCATATGACATGTATCACATTCCCTGGAATAAACGCCCGCTGAGGCGATGCAGTTTGCAAAAGGGAGCATTTATTTGAGGGCCTTTTTTAAAAAAACTATATTTTTTATGTCTGCATATGATTCTCCAATACAATAAACCACTAATCAATACATAATTGAAGTCATTTTTTGGGGGGGGGGTCATAAAAAATAGCAGGAGGGGCATTTATTAGGGGGGAGCATTTTTCGAGGGAAAAATATGCTTTCTGTTAGCTCCATCCTTTAATTTACTGGTTATATCATTAAAATTGCCTCATTTGGTTTGCCAATCATATAATTGTTCAACCGAATATTTTTGTTCTTTGAAGGCTTTGCCTTCTGCACAGTAATAAATTTATGGACATCATCCTTTAATTCATTGACTTTTTCTTTGACTTCATCCTTTAATTCATTGACTTTAAATTTATTAATTGTATCCTTTAATTCTTTCACTTCCTCCTTAAATTAATTGAATTCCTCCTTTAATTCTTTGACTTCACCCTTTAATTCATTGACGTCATCCTTTTAGTCATTTACTTCATCCTTTAATTAATTGACTTTATCCTTAAATTCATTGATTCCTTCCTTTAATTTCAATCATGGCCTTTTTATCTACCTGCTTTATATCCTTTATACACTTCCCTTTAATTTACCATACTTTATCCTTTACTTCAGGTGAACAGAAAACAGGAAATTATACAACAAAGTTAAAGCATGAACCAAGTCCTTCAAAGTCAAACCTGAAAAGATCTAATTCCTCACCTAACATAGCACAGCTGTTGGATGATGACGAGCTGCTGGCACAGAAGAAACTTCCAATGCCAGCTGTTAACAGGGGAAATAAACCAGTCAAAAGGTGGGTCAGCAATCAGGAATTGAAAAATCACTAAATATTAGGGCTGGGTATCTGTCAGGCTGCATATCGGTCTGAATGATCGATATGATATTTGTATCAATACAAAATGATCGATGTTCGATATATCAATTTGATATTTTCTTTTAGCATAAAAACATCTAAATAGCAGAAATTTGCAATAGCCCTATCCAAGTTAGTTTAATTACCTTTTATGGTACATATTTAGTAGGGCTGGGTAGCGGTTTCCGATTATCGGTTTCCGATATAAATCAAATACCAGTATTTTGAGTTTGATCAGTACATCTTGTGGAATGTTTCCGTATCAGTAAAATAATCGATCGACATCAAATGGACATGGACATTAAAACACCCATTTTAGTCAAGTTGTTTTCAATGTCCATTTGTTTCGTCCCGAAATGTTTTTGTCAATTCAAACAAAAAACTGCTGTGAATTATACCACTCGTTGTTGAGCAATTAATACACATGAGTGTAAACAGAGTATACCTCGGTCCTGTGGGTTAATAGCCCTAAATATTGCAATTCAGTATGTTCCTATTTATTGAAGTTTAAATTGTTTTTCAAGAAGTTTGTGACATATTTTATCGGAGTTTAACCTATTTTACAGATTGATGCCTGTTGCACTGCCGGCTAAAAGACGAGACCTCAATCCTATACATGGCAATGTGGTATGTACTAAAGTCTGATCATCTCAAAACAAGTGTAAAATTTAATTTTATAGAAATTTATCAATTAGAACTGATATAATAGAGATACTGTATACCCCTGAATTAATGCTCCCCCCAGTTTATAGATGCCTCCCCTCCTCAAATTTGTTTTAAAGTCTTAATAGCTCCAAGGGTCTGGCTGGCTTTACTAATTAAGTAATTTGACTCCATTAATGCCAATAACACATAACACTTTAAATTAAATCCAATTTTAATCACTGTGTTAAATTCCAATTACTTCAAGCTTGAGTAAGGGTAGGTCTCCAAATGTTGTAAAAAATATGATACACGAAACATACACATGTAACTTCAGTTCTGCACGGAAGCTGTTCAAAAAATATTATAAATCACTTAGTGCCGTTTTCTTTGGCAATGGCAATTACCTTTAATTTTAAAGATTCTATGTGCAATTTCTTTCCTGTCATGCCTTCGAACGGTTTGATAATAATTTATTGCGTATCACACAAGTACATAATTATGTACACTCAATAACATTTGTTATAACAGGCAATGTAATGTCACTTTCAATTGACTCCTGACAACTTTAAAAGAGTTTTCTAGCAGTTCCACGCATATTGATTTGGCAGCTGTGAAAGTAGTGCTTCCATATACTGTACAGTCATTAATATTTGTGGAGGGTTTAATTTCGTGGATGACCTCAACCACAATATAAATCCCCAATGAATAATTTTACCAATACATATGTCAAGTTTATATATACACAATATGCCTAAGATATTCTATAATTTGTAATATTACTAATAAAAGTTACTTATTTGGTCATCTATTTATTTGCAGGGGCGAGCTTTAACAGGGTTACGTAACCTTGGCAACACATGTTATATGAACAGTACTATACAATGTTTGAACAACACATCACCATTGGTCACCTACCTGCTGACCGACGGTTACCTATATGATATAAATAGGTAGGTTTAGTACGGAGATTTGAACTTGATCCTTGACCATATATAGGTATACAGTCAGATCTTGATACAATGACTCTGTTTGTTTCCGAGCAAAATGTCGTTATAACGAATTTGTCGGTATACTGAATTTCACTAGTGACTAGAATTTTGATTGGGAGAATTGCTTTTCAGAAATCAATTAATGATGCACGTATAATTTATTATGTCATAAAATTATATTCCTACAGTTTTTGCAGCGTTTCCTTCAAACTTTAACAGATGAACAACCTCAACATGTAGATGTGCATAAAGAAAATAATAAGCTGCAATGATATTTGCCACACTGGGGTATATTAGTCTGCCGAATGGCGACAGTTATAGTTATTTAAGTAGTAAGTAGTATTTCCCAATGTAAATGTCTGATTTATTGTAGGGACAGTAAGTCAGGAAGCCTGTGGGAAGTCACGGATGATTTTGCTTACTTGGGGAAAGCTTTATGGTCTGGTCAATATAGATGCATAACACCCAGGGATTTCAAGGTACGGTGAAAATTCAATAAGATACTATTACGTTTACTTGCAAAATGGATTCCAAGTTAATTTTTGCTATTAGGATCACTTGCAAAATGGATTCCAAGTTAATTGTTGCTATTACGTTTACTTGAAAAATGGATTCCAAGTTAATTGTTGCTATTACGATCACTTGCAAAATGGATTTCAAGTTAATTGTTGCTATTAAAATTACTTGCAAAATGAAATCCTAGTTAATTGTTGCTATTATGATCACTTGCCGCAAGTTGCAAAATGGATTCCAAGTTAATTGTTGCTATTACAAAATGGATTCCAAGTTAATTGTTGCTATAACGATCACTTGCAAAATGGATTCTAAGTTAATTGTTGCTATAACGATCACTTGCAAAGTGGATTCCAATCTTGAAATGGTTAAAGTAGAATGGCTTAAAATGATCGAGTATGAAACTGAACAAACTAATAGATCATGGAAGACTGAAAATTGTCACATAATTTTGTGGGTATTAAATTTTGTGGATTTTCATAAAAATACATTTTTGTGGGATCGTTAATTTGTGGATTACAAAACATTGAAGGGTAAAACCCATGTTCTGTAATTGGGTTTTGGATTGATCATGGGAATTATATTTCATGGTCGAGTTCAACAAAAATCAACAAAAATTCTACTCCCTCTAAAAATAATTATTTTACAGTATATAACTGAATATTATTTATGTACGTTGTATATTACAGTCAGTTGTTGGTAAGCAGCAGCCTATGTTTGCTGGGTACGAGCAACAAGACAGTCAGGAATTCCTCACCTTCCTACTTGACGGATTACACGAGGGACTCAATAAGGTATCAGCGACTTTTACCAACTTTGGGGTTGAGTTTTTGTACTGTATTTGGGGAGGGTAAATATACTCATTAGTGTCAAACCTAATACAGTAAGGACTCGTTACAACGACACCCGATATACCGACAATTTCGTTATAACGACACCAATTGGTGGGGACGAATTCTATACAACGTTAGTAGTATCCGTTATAACGACATATTCACTTACCGACACCGACAGCAAAAAGATGGGAACGAATCGATTGTTTACACAGTAATTAATACTCGATATACTGACACTATCTTCTCGACTTGATTTATTAATTCATCAATTCTTAAAGACGATAGGGTAAAATTTGTAACAAAATGAATTACCAAATTATTCTCTAGAGCGTTAGATTTTATAGTTTACTGTAGTAGTATCCGGACATCTTTAAATTCGGACGCCCTTTATTTTGGAGCTCTCTCAAAATATTGTATTTTATTTTAAATATTATTTTATGTAATTATGATAATTTCATACTGCTAATTTTGCTGATTATGTCAATTTTATGACATAATAAAGTATATGTTAATCATTAATTGATTTCTATGAAACAATCTCCAAATCAAATTTCTCGTCACTAGTGAAATTCAGTATAATGACAAATTCGTTATAACGACATTTTGATCGGGAACAAACAGTGTTGTTGTATCGAGATCTGACTGTAGTCATTTGTGCATATTGACTGCATACTACTGAGAGCAATTTTCAGTGAGCTATTGCTAGAGATGTCATTGATTTGATCTGAGGTATATCAACGATTCCGATACATTGGAAGACAAGCTTCGACAATACGTCGATATATCAATTTCTACACATAATTATGAACTACTTACAGGTCCATCAGTCATTATTCACTGATTTAGTCATTCTACACTGTATACATGGGGTAAAGATTCAGCTTTTAAAAACAACAGCTTCTGTTTGAACTTAGACATGACCCATTTTGACAATTTGTGAACCAAGAAAATGGTTTTGCAGGAAAAATGAGGATTTTGGGCGGTTCCAATTATTTACCCATGTTGTTATTTGTTAAGTATTTAAGCATCTGATTGATTGCTCTTCAATATTCAAGCATCGGATTGGTCGTTTTGAAAATTCAAGAATCTGATTGGTTGGTATTCAAAATTCAAGCATATGGTTGGATGTTTTTCAAAATTCAAGCATCTGCTCAGTTGGTTTTCAAAATTCTAGCATCTGATTGGTTGGTTTTCAAAATTCAAGAATCTGATTGGATAGTACTGTTCCTTTCAGGTAAAGACTCGACCAAAGATCTCAGAGCAAGACAATGATAGTATATCTGATGTGAAAGCGGCCGAGATAGCGTGGAGGGATCATAAATTACATAATGAATCTATTATTGTAGAACTCTTCCAGGTAAGCCGGATAAAGTACACTAATAAATGGTTGGATTCCATCTCTTTACTACTGCTTATTAGTCCCTTACCGGTTTACAACTGGAGGACACTATAGGTTTGTCCTCTGTCCGTCCGTCCGTCTGTCTGTGCGTCTGCTGTCAAAAATCTGGATCCTGACATTCATGTAACTCAAACAGTTTCCAAGCTAAGTTTATGAAACTCGATATGTGAAGAGGGGGCAATAATGGGGATTATGCACATCTCAAAATACTTTGATTCTGACAAAAATTGTGGTTGCTATGGCCTTACGAAGAAATGTATGTTGAGAGCAACTAACGTCAACTCTGTTAGGAGATTAGATGGCGCCATCTATGCTTTCATTTGATTGGTCCATAAATGCTGTAAAATGATTCATTTTCATGGGTGTAAAATTTTATGTACATTGGTATAAAAAGCAACTGATTTGGGAATCTAAAATTGGTGGAACAAAACCTTACAATATTGTGTATGTTATTACAGGGACAACTGAAGTCGACAATCATGTGTCTAACGTGCCGGAAACAGAGTGTTACCTTCCAGGCATTCATGTTCCTATCCTTGCCTATACCCTCGTCTAGCAGATGTACGCTACAGGTAAGTTATGTATTATCAATGTTGTGTTTGTTATCTATGTTACCTGTGTTATCTAGGTTACCTGTGTTATCTAGGTTACCTGTGTTATCTATGTTACCTGTGTTATCTATGTTACCTGTGTTATATATGTTACATGTGTTATCTAGGTTACCTATGTTATCTAGGTTACCTGTGTTATCTATGTTACCTGTGTTATATATGTTACATGTGTTATCTATGTTACCTGTGTTATCTATGTTACCTGTGTTATATATGTTACCTGTGTTATCTATGTTACCTGTGTTATATATGTTACCTGTGTTATCTATGTTACATGTGTTATCTAAGTTACCCGTGTTATATATGTTACCTGTGTTATATATGTTACCTGTGTTATTTATGTTACCTGTGTTATCTATGTTACCTGTGTTATCTATGTTACCTGTGTTATCTATGTCACATGTGTTACCTGTGTTACCTATATTACCTATATACTGTTGAGAACGAAACAATACGATACCGTACCGGTACAGACAAAACGGTATAGTATTTTAATGATACCGATATGTATGAGGTATGAATGTGTCATTATGTGTGTGCTAAATTTTATTTCTGACCATTGTGCGCTGAAGTTCGTAAACGCAATTCCTGTTCAGTTGCCCGTATGATTGAAAGGTCAATCGACGTCATCGGGGAATACCAGAATAATAGATCTTGTAAACCAAAACTAACAAACTAGGAATTATTTCCAAACATGAAGTAGGGCTGTGGTGTATGTTATGGGTAATTAGTAAGTTTGATATAAGTATAATGGTACCGGTATTTTCTGAAACGGTACATACCGGTATATTTTAAAACGAGTTTCGGTACGGTTCCAGTACTGAGTACCGGTATCCAACCCTATATGTTACCTATGTTATCTATGTTACATGTGTTATCTATGTTACCTGTGTTATCTATGTTACCTGTGTTATATATGTTACATGTGTTATTTAGGTTACCTGTGTTATCTATGTTACCTATGTTATCTATGTTACATGTGTTATCTATGTTATATATGTTACATGTGTTATATATGTTACCTGTGTTATCTATGTTACCTATGTTATCTATGTTACAGGACTGTTTACGACAGTTTGCTGCTGAAGAGAAGATGACAGGAAGTTCTCAATGGAAATGTCCTCGTTGTCGTGGTTACAGGGATTCTGTGAAAAAGATTGAGATTTGGAAACTTCCTGCCATATTATTGATTGCTCTGAATAGGTACTGTAAAATCATTAATATTTGTGGGGATTTAATTTCGTGGATTTCGTGAATGACTTTGGCTACGAAATTAAATCCTTAATAAATATATATATATACCAGATTTATATAGCGCCTTTTTTATGCGAACGCACGTTCTAAGGCACTTTACATTATTGTGTTGCAGCCACAAGGGTGCAGGTGCATCATATACCAGTGCAGATACAGCATGATCTGACCAGAGGGACAGACTAAGAGAAAGTCCCTGAGGGGAGAGAGAGAAATTAGATACAGACATGTCCGGCGCTGCAGAAGTGCGCCTAGCTCTTATTTGGAATAGACAGTCTGGTTCTTTAATGTGCCCGGTGTATAGCACCGATACACAGCTTCCTGGCACTTCCAGATACTTTGCAGACCACACGGCCAGATATAGCGGGAAATATTATAAATATTTCAGAAATGTCAAGTTCTGATGCCAGGGATTGAACCCACGACCTCTGGATTGACAGCCCAGTGCGTCACTGAGCTAAATCTGCTTAGATGATTAATTAATGACTAATTATACCAATAAATATGACTTTTTTTGTCAAGTTTACAGTGGCTGCCATATTTGCTTAACTTGTAAACCTGTATGTAGAAAATTGTAGGTACGATTGAAGGACCAATGAAATGTTCTGAGATGGTATTCACAAAGCATCTTAAGGGAAAACTTAGAATTTTCTTAAAATCTTAAAAATCCTGAAGCGTGTCAGCTAAGCAGGAAACTCAAGATTATCAACAGTTTTCATTCTCTGGAAGCATTATGTAAAGAGCTACAAAAATCGCGAAGAAAACAAGGGTTATTCGTCGTTTCATGGGTAATATGCGCAGCTCAATGTTTGAACTTAAGTCAAAATAGTTAAGTTTTCCCTTAAGATGCTTTGTGAATACCAACTCAGATTTGTAGAGGTTGTAATTTGTTTCAGATTTGTTTATGAAGGACAATGGCGGACCAAGATAAATGCTAATGTAGATTTTCCTGTACGAGGGTTGGATATGACAAGTTTTGTCAAAGGTCCGACTCCCAGACCCTACAGATTATATGCTGCTTCAGTGAGTCAAAACTTCCTCTAATATTTCTCCAATATATTGAAATGTAAGGAACCATAGAGTTTGATACATAGGGGTCGAGGGCCCAAATCCTGACACCCAAAAATCATAAATTTGAACCTTTCCAAATCCAGAGGTTTCAAATTGAAACACAATGCTTGATGTTGGTTGAACCTTAAAACTTAAGGATCCCTGAAATACTGGTTGACCATGATGCTATCTCATCTCCTATATTTATAACATACACTGCCCACCAAAAATAAGTGTACGGAGGTAATTTCCTCATCTGTAATAACAACATTTGCAGAACAGTGAAGGAATATTTTTGAAGACAAGGAATAGTTTTGTAAAGACCATACATTGATTGGCACCCTAGGTGCTAAATATAAAATTTAAGTTTCTTTGTCCAGCTTGAAAGGTAACTTTGTCATAAAGAGATGGAAAATTCAGCTTTTTGCATCACGTGGTTATTTAATACAAAAACTCTTCATATTTACTTCTATTACTAATTGTAGTTTCAAAAGCTAGTATAATTGTGAGCATCTGATAAACAGGTATTGAATTATTTAACCAAGTTTAATTTAGCAACTGTATACAGTCAGGACTCGATATAACGACACCCGATATACTGACAAATTCATTATACTGACACCATATTTGGGGACAAAAGTATTAAAATGCTCTCTGTATCAATTCAGTATACTGACATATTCATACAACGTCATTTTTCTTGGAAACGAACAGCGTCATTGTATCGAGTTCTGACTGTACTTATTTTTGTGGGCTCTGTATATCATATTTGTGTCATTTAAGCAACTGTTTTTGAAGTTTCCTCATCGGTATGATCAGTATGGTCGCCATCATTGATTAGGTCATGGGTTCAAATTTCACCCACCGGTGAGGGTTCATATACATCTTTTAAATACTTCTAATAGTTTCATGCTCAGCCCTCAATATGTTGAAGGTATGTTTTCTGTAATAACCTGATTTCTGATAATGTTTTGATGTATTCAATTTACTTTTGAATCTTTTTTTTCAGAATCACTTTGGAACTTTGGACGGTGGCCATTGTAAGTTGTTGTTGTTGCTCTGTAGAAAAATTAGAGTGGAGTTATTGCCCTTGATTGATTTGGTTGGAATGTTTTACTATTGACATTACCCACCCTATACTATTCTGATAAGTGATGAGACAGAATGTGTACACATCTCATGTGCAGCTTTTTGTGACAATTACCAAGAGTGATCTCCCTTGATTAGGTGTCTTGTTTACTTATTTCCAATAATTGGATTATTTCCTATTATATCTTATATTTATGATGTACGTTGTTTGACATAACTATATGGAGTAGTTGAATTTTAGCTTTTATAAATTTGTACAGACAAGCAACCAACATCATCTGCCTGATCTAAGAGTTAAAGCCTGGATCTTCACTTCTTATTTTAGCTGTTTTTTATGGATAGATGAAAATCGTGAAGAATAGATCTATGAAATTTATATCCACAAAAGATCAGACTGCGAGATAATTTATGGTTCATAAACTTGCATTTTTCTTGCAGATACAGCGTGCTGTAGAAATCCAATCACACAGAAATGGTACAAATTTGACGATCATGAAGTCTATGAGATGTCAGAGTCTGGTGTTAAGGTAGGAATACACATACGGACATACCTAGATAATATATTGCTGGCTTAGAAAGAGAAGGTCTTAAGTGTTACTTATGACCATGTAAGACTCATGCATATTTGAAATCTGCATCAAAAGGCACTTCTTATGACCCTATTTTTAGCTCACCTGTCACAAAGTGACAAGGTGAGCTTTTGTGATCGCTCTTCGTCCGTCGTCCGTCCGTCCGTCCGTTCACAATTGCTTGTGAACACACTATAGGTCACAAATTTCGCCTGATCAATAAGAAACTTGATCACAATGATCATCTTCATACAATCTAGGTCAAGTTCGATATTGGGTCATCTGGGGTCAAAAACTAGGTCACTAGGCCAAATCAAAGGAAAACCTTGTGAACACATTAGAGGTCACAATTTGAGCCTAATCTTTATAAAACTTGATCACAATGATCATCTCTATAAAATCTAGGTCAAGTTCGATATTGGGTCATCTGGGGTTAAAAACTAGGTCACGAGGCCAAATCATTGAAAAAGCTTGTGAACACACTAGAGGTCGCAATTTGAGCCTAATCTTTATGAAACTTAATCATAATGATCATCTCTATAAAATCTAGATCAAGTTCGATATTGGGTCATCTGGGGTCAAAAACTAGGTCACAAGGCCAAATCATTGAAAAAGCTTGTGAACACACTAGAGATCACAATTTTGACCTAATCTTTATGAAACTTGGTCACAATGATCATCACAACAAAATCTAGGTCAAGTTCGATATTGGGTCATCCGGGGTCAAAAACTAGGTCACAAGGTCAAATCATAGAAAAACCTTGTGTAGACACTAGAGGTCACAATTTTGACCTAATCTTTATGAAACTTGGTCACAATGATCATCACAACAAAATTTAGGTCAAGTTCGATATTGGGTCATCAGGGGTCAAAAACAAGGTCACAAGGTCAAATCATAGAAAAACCTTCTGTAGACACTAGAGGTCACAATTTTGACTTAATATCTATGAAACTTGGTCACAATGATCATCTCAACAAAATCTAGGTCAAGTTTGATATTGGGTCATCCGGGGTCAAAAACTAGGTCACAAGATCAAATGATAGAAAAACCTTGTGTAGACACTAGAGGTCACAATTTTGACTTAATCTCTATGAAACTTGGTCACAATCTAGGTCAAGTTCGATATTGGGTCATCCGGGGTCAAAAACTAGGTCACAAGGTCAAATCATAGAAAAACCTTGTGTAGTCACTAGAGGTCACAATTTTGACCTAATCTTTATGAAACTTGGTCACAATGATCATCACAAAAAAATCTAGGTCAAGTTTGATATTGGGTCATCTGGGGTCAAAAACTAGGTCACTAGGTCAAATCATAGAAAAACCTTGTGTAGACACTAGAGGTCACAATTATGACTTAATCTTTATGAAACTTGGTCACAATGATCATCTCAACAAAATCTAGATCAAGTTTGATATTGGGTCATCCGGGGTCAAAAACTAGGTCACACGGTCAAATTATAGAAAAACCTTGTGTAGTCACTAGAGGTCACAATTTTGACCTAATCTTTATGAAACTTGGTCACAATGATCATCACAACAAAATCTAGGCCAAGTTCGATATTGGGTCATCTGGGGTCAAAAACTAGGTCACAAGGTCAAATCATAGAAAAACCTTGTGTAGACACTAGAGGTCACAATTTTGACTTAATCTTTATGAAACTTGGTCACAATGATGTCATGTACATCTTGGTCATGTACTGCTATAACAGGTGAGCGACCTAGGGCCCTTTGGGCCCTCTTGTTAATGAAAATCAGAACTGGTCATGGTGACCAAACCGAAGTTTGTACTTGCTTAAACTTTAGACATAAATTAATGAAGTTTGTATGCAGTTTTCACGTATTTTCCTTTATGACAATACCATGAAGCAATTTAAACTAATACTTGTGATCATTTTCTTAATGTAAACAAAAAATGTCAGGTTCCAGTTTGTCGAAGAAATGCATGAGATTTGACCAATTTGCCTCTGATCATGAGTAGAGTCTGAAATGCACGAGACTCGCGCATGATGCGGGAGATCTGGCATGTATGTAATGAGAACTATTATATTATTTCAGACTTCGGCAGCGTATGTTTTATACTACACATCTATAGAGCTCAAGCCTCCTGAGCACAGACCTGCGTTCTCTTGATAACGTTCCGGGACTGATGCACGAAATCTTCTATGAACACAGATATATTGATCAACACAAACGTCGATCGGAAGAAAATGACAAACAACTCTTGACAGAGATTTATCATCTGATCATGGTGAAACAGATGATTAGGGACTGAATTATGTGGTCCTTTTAACGTTTATTTGTTAAAGTAAATGACAAGGGCCATTCACTAGAAATTGTTTTATTTGTTTGGTTACTTTTCAAAATTCACAATTATAATAAATTCTTTATTTTCTATGGATAGCATAATTGGTAAACCAATTTTCATTGTGGTCCATTCATGGATCTGACAGGTTGGTTTTCAAATTCAAGTAACTGATTGGTTGGTTTTCAAAATATATGCATCTGATTGGGTAATATAAAGTTCAAGTAACTGATTGGTTGGTTTTCAAAATCTATGCCTCTGATTGGTTGGGTTTTGAATTCAAGCAACCAGATGGTTAGTTTTCAAATTTGAAGTTGATACTGAATATTGTAGGTTACATTTTCTGTTTGTACAAAGTGTATTCAAGAAATTGATTTTATTTAATAATATGTGCAATTATGTTTAATTATGTGATAAATTACATATGTTTACAGATATCTTTCAAACGCTATTAACCCAAAGATATGAGGTCTATGGGCTTATATTGGAGTCATACTTTCGATCTGTCAGTCCATCTGCATAGGCACATGGTTTCAAATTTTCTGAGTGTACCCTATGTATATCAAATTATCAGAGCATACCCTATGTACAGAGAAGGTTGTGCAGCGGCCATGTTTAGGCAGCCATGTTTAGCCGCAACGGATATAACTTCACAGGAACTGGTATCCATGTTTGCTTTGACAACTGTAGAAAATCTGGATACCAGCTTTCATTATGTCAATACATAGTAGGGCTGCGTATCAGTTAGAATGATCGATACGATTTTTGTATCGATACAAAATGATCGATATTCGATATATCATATTATATATTATTTTGGCAATAAAACATCTAAATACTGTTAATATGCATGTGCATACTTACAAGATGTAGGGGTTTAACACAATTAAGCCAGGCCTGAGATGTGATAAACAACCTATTTGTATATTTTTTAAATTGCACAAGTGGTTTACATAGCAGATTGAAAATTAGATTCATTCGGACATAAACTACTTCGACGACCTGACCATTTTAAGACGAAACAAATAGACGACGGAAAACTTGATTGAAAATGGGTATTTTATTGATTTACATGTATATTTTTGTTGATCGATTTTTTGACTGATACAGGCAGGTTCGATACGATGTATGTACATAGATAGAGCGAGGGTATGGCATGCAGACTCCTTGTACATGTATCTAACAACTGTCTCTTCCCTTGACGTTTGGCTAATACGTATGGCAGGGGGAAAACAAATGACCGCACACAGCTTGTTGCCCAATTATCACTATTTTCTTCTATACTCTTGACAAGAAGACCAACTCAATAATCAGATCAATTTTTAGTCCTTTACTGGTTTTTGACCGGAGGGGACTTTAGGTTTGCTCTTCTTCGTCCGTCAGTCCGACCGCGCCCACAAACGTATGCTTATGTGGCTACTTTTTATGGGCAAACCAGTTGAAAATAGTTAAAACGAAATTAGAATTTTGTTTTACGAGGCTAAAATCTTGGTTTATGTTGCTAAAATTAGACAAATAACTACCTTCATTGTGTGAAATAGCCTCATAAAACCAAACGTCTGTCAGTCCGTCAGTCAAAAAATCTTGATCCTTACATAACTGAAACAGTTTCCAAGCTATGTTTATGAAACTTGGTATGTGGATAGAGGACAATAAGGGGATTATGCATGTCTAAAAATATTTTGATTCCGACAAAAATTGTGGTTGCTATGGCAACAGAAACATTGAAAATGGCTTCAAACCAGTACGGGACTTCTGTATTGCTTGCAATTCTTAATGACTTGTTTAAGGGTGGTCTTATTGAGGTTTAAGTGTGTACTGAATGCTATTCTATATACAAGATGTAAATATTTTAAATACACGTATTTATATAATCTGTACATACGAGTCATTGTATAATACCTGTACTGTAAAATCATTATTTTTAGAGGAGGTTGAATTTTCGTTGAATTTGTTGTTGAACTCGACCATAAAGTATAATCCCCACGATTACTCGACCTCCAAAATACAGAACATGTTTTGTTATCAAAATCAAGAAAATTTAATGCCCACGAAAATATGTGATTTTACAGTATTTTCTTATGCTAAATATATGTAATACTATTTCTGTTGTTATATTTTGTTTTGTATTAAATTATGAACATTTTACCAATTGTTGTTTTCGTTGAGTTAGACCTGGCATGTTGTATGTCTCTACATATAGTTCTGGGCTGGCAACATGGTCGAGTGGTTACCATTCTTGACTACCAATCCGAAGGTTCCTGGTTCGAATATCAGCCGGAGCACTAAAAATCCCAGATACGCTATTCATTGCTTCCGACCCAACAAGAGATCAACTGATTGAAAACAATTACACTGTGTAGATGTGTGTATTATATAAAGGGAGGTCACTGTGTAGATGTGTGTATTATATAAAGGGAGATCACTGTGTAGATGTGTGTATTATATAAAGGGAGATCACTGTGTAGATGTGTGTATTATATAAAGGGAGATCACTGTGTAGATGTGTGTACTATATAAAGGGAGATCACTGTGTAGATGTGTGTATTATATAAAGGGAGATCACTGTGTAGATGTGTGAATCATATAAAGGGAGATCACTGTGTAGATGTGTGTATTATATAAAGGGAGGTCACTGTGTAGATGTGTGTATTATATAAAGGGAGATCACTGTGTAGATGTGTGAATCATATAAAGGGAGATCACTGTGTAGATGTGTGTATTATATAAAGGGAGGTCACTGTGTAGATGTGTGTATTATATAAAGGGAGATCACTGTGTAGATGTGTGTACTATATAAAGGGAGATCACTGTGTAGATGTGTGTATTATATAAAGGGAGGTCACTGTGTAGATGTGTATCATATAAAGGGAGATCACTGTGTAGATGTATTATATAAAGGGAGATCACTGTGCATGTGTGTGTTATATAAAGGGAGATCACTGTGTAGATGTGTGTACTATATAAAGGGAGATCACTGTGTAGATGTGTGTATCATATAAAGGGAGATTACTGTGTAGATGTGTGTATCATATAAAGGGAGATCACTGTGTAGATGTGTGTATCATATAAAGGGAGGTCACTGTGTAGATGTGTGTATCATATAAAGGGAGATCACTGTGTAGATGTGTGTTTCATATAAAGGGAGGTCACTGTGTAGATGTGTGTATCATATAAAGGGAGATCACTGTGTAGATGTGTGTTTCATATAAAGGGAGATTACTGTGTAGATGTGTGTATCATATAAAGGGAGGTCACTGTGTAGATGTGTGTATCATATAAAGGGAGGTCACTGTGTAGATGTGTGTATCATATAAAGGGAGATCACTGTGTAGATGTGTGTATCATATAAAGGGAGATCACTGTGTAGATGTGTGTATCATATAAAGGGAGATCACTGTGTAGATGTGTGTATCATATAAAGGGAGGTCACTGTGTAGATGTGTGTATCATATAAAGGGAGATCACTGTGTAGATGTGTGTTTCATATAAAGGGAGATTACTGTGTAGATGTGTGTGTATTATATAAAGGGATACTGTGTATAGATGTACAACGACCTTCGAAATATGACCTTTGGGCGAGTTCATTTGCTAAGGTTGAAACGATATTTACCGTTATTATTCTAATATATTAGGAATATATCTTATAAATTAACGTTATCTTTCAAGTTGTCAGCGTGGCCTAGTGGTTAAGATGACCTATACTCTGAACTAGTCTGTACTCAGAACATTCTTTTTATATGGGCTGTGGGTTCGAGTCCGCTGCTAAACTCTTTTTTAATAATTTTATTATCATAATACATGAGTGTTTTTTCATATATTTTCTTACTTAATGAATAATGAAATTATGTTTAAGGTTAAATACAAAGTTGCTTTGTTTCGTTTATTTTACGATTTTAGCCTGCCCTGGATATTGTATTTATTCATTTTTTGCTCAGATGACACTCGGGTTGAATTACAAACTATTTTCATCATTGGTTTCGCTGGAATTAGAATTTGAATCACCACTCTAAGAATATTCGGTAGAAACTTCAACATTAATAAGCGTTTACTCTGGTAATACAGGGAGCACAGTTCGGGTGACTGTTGACCGATATCTCTGTTCAACAGTCTTGACGTGGTAGTGTTTTCAAGGATTAAAATACAGACAAAATGTACAAAGGAAATAGATATATTTTAGAAATATATATAAAATAGACATGCACGCGAATGTTTTATTTAGCAAATTTAAAAAATATTCAAAATGGGTGGGATTCGAACCCAAGCAAAAAATATATTTAGTTTTATAAGCAGTAGCTTAACCTACTGCGCCATGGAGGACGATGTAAGGTACAATTTCAAATAATATATTTCTTTTACGAATACACCCCTTTTACCTGGATTATTTCATTATTAAAAGTACAGTTACGCCCGAACGATTGTGGTTTATCTATAGATGTGTGTATTATATAAAGGGAGATTACTGTGTAGATGTGTGTATTATATAAAGGGAGATTACTGTGTATATGTGTGTATTATATAAAGGGAGGTCATTTAGCCTAAGAGCTGAGGGCGATTTATTCAAAATTGGAGTCCATCTCTTAAACTTGCACCGCAGTTGGACATATAGCCGAACATTAAGAAAATCCGTTTCTTACAAATTTCCTCTTTCACAACCGCTCAGCATCCAAGATGGCGTCCAAGATGGCCGCCATTTTTACGCGAAAATGGTACTGAACGCTTATTTGTGCATGAAATGAATTGTTTTCTCACAAATATGTTTCAAAATGTACTTATAAGTTGACAAATGAATGGAAGACGCACTTTAATCGGTTTTAACAGTAAATTTCGACATTTTGGAAAAGCTATGACCCATATAGAGGCCCAAAATTGGCTATTTTTAGGGTATTTTTCCTAATTTTGTATTGTCAATAACTTAAAAGTACATTTATGACTGTACATTTTACCTTTAAATGGTTTTATTTATTCTATATATTTAGTGTGAAAGATATTAGGGTGTAAGATTTACAACTTTTTTTAGTTGTATGCTATCGCTAAGGGTTTGAAGTGGGTGGGGTAAATATACCCCAAAGTGAAAAAAATAAGAAATTACATAATTCTGACTTCCTTTATGTATTTAGCGCATCATAGGTGGACTTGTTGTACAATGTGCATGGCATGATGTGTTTTTGAAATTAGTTTTGGTTGCTCTTGCACTTTTTTACGAAGTGGGTGGGGTAAAATTTTACAAATAATAAAAAAACTAAACAACAAGATTAACCGATGGTTGTTTAAACTTTGACCTTTGTTTTTCTTCCTACCTATGATAAACTATTTTGAAATGTTCAATAAGTTTCTTTTGTAGATAATAGATGAGAGTTTTTAAAAATAAGTATGCTACATGACTTTGCCTGCTGAAAGTGGGTGGGGTAAAAACTGCAAAAATAAGAATAATGGATATATGCAGAAATTGCATTTTATGTATTATTTTGCTCAATATAAACAGTACACATCTCTTTCTTTATAAAAGACTTATTTGTTATGACCTATTGTTGTTTTTAAACTAGATGTGTATCCATCATGCTTAGTTTATGGGGTGGGTGGGGTAAACTATCTGATAATAGGAGCGTTCAGCAGTATAGTGTGGCGACTTTATAGGCTAAAACCAATGGATAGGCAAACATAAGAGTAAAACTAGCGTTTTCATACATACTCCATACTTAATATGGCTAAGAATGGCTTTTGCTAGGAGTAGTTCACATAGTAAAGTAGTAAACATTTGGCTAGTAATTGCTTGATACGTTGGTGGTGAGTACTCCATACTGCTAGGAATGGTTTTTCTAGTGGTGGTGCATACCCTCACAGGACTTGGAATCAGTTTACCACTGGTTGGGAGTTCTACAAATGGATATGAATGGCTTTTTCTTGCAGTATTGAGTTTCTTATGGGCCTTGGAATGACATATCCACCTGTGACAAGTAATCTATCAGGCATGGACTGTATCCGCTGATTGAGAGTACATGTACCTCATAAGGCTATTAATGGCTTTTTTCGCAGTAGGGGAGTACTCCATTAGGCAAGAAATGTCTTCATACGTTGTAGGGGAGTACTCCATAATGCAAGAAATGTCTTCATACGCAGTAGGGGAGTACTCCATAATGCTAGAAATGTCTTAATATACAGTAGGGGAGTACTCATTTAGGCAAGAAATGTCTTCATACGTTGTAGGGGAGTACTCCATTTTGCAAGAAATGTCTTCATACGCAGTAGGGGAGTACTCCATAATGCTAGAAATGTCTTAATAGTTAATACGAAGTAGGGGAGTACTCCATAAGGCTAGAACTGTCTTCATACGCAGTAGGGGAGTACTCCATAAGGCTAGAACTGTCTTAATACGCAGTAGGGGAGTACTCCATCAGGCAAGAAATGTCTTCATACGCAGTAGGGGAGTACTCCATCAGGCTAGAACTGTCTTAATACCCAGTAGGGTAGTACTCCATAAGGCAAGAAATGTCTTAATACGCAGTAGGGGAGTACTCCATCAGGCTAGAAATGGCTTCATCCACTGGTGGTTACTCCTCCATAAGGCTAGAAATGGCTCCATCCACTGGTGGTGACTACTCCATAAGGCTAGAAATGTCTCCATCCACTGGTGGTGACTACTCCATAAGGCTAGAAATGGCTTCATCCACTGGTGGTTACTCCTCCATAAGGCTAGAAATGGCTTCATCCACTGGTGGTGACTCCTCCATAAGGCTAGAAATGGCTTCATCAACTGGTGGTTACTCCTCCATAAGGCTAGAAATGGCTTCATCCACTGGTGGTGACTCCTCCATAAGGCTAGAAATGGCTTCATCCACTAGTGGTGACTCATCCATAAGGCTAGAACGGCTCTATCCGCTGGTGGTGACTCCTCAATAAGTGTAGAATGGCTTTTTACCGCTGGTGGTGACTACTCCATAAGGCTAGAAATGGCTTCATCCGCCGTTGGTGACTCCTTCATAAGGCTGGAAATGGCTTCATCCACTGGTGGTGACTCCTCCGTAAGGCTAGAAATGGCTTCATCCACCGGTGGTGACTACTACTAAAGGCTAGAAATGGCTTTATATGCTTGTTGGGAGTTCACGACATGGGATAATCATGACTTTTCTCGTTGTAATACGAGCAATGGCGTCTTTTATTTCGTTTTACAATGTGTATAATTGTCCTTTTTACACAAACAATTATTTATATATAGACCTATATTTAAAATAATTTCATTATTAAGCATTATAAAATCGAATCAGTATTTCAAACATAACCTGAAACGTGAGAAAATGTTATTAATTTGCTTTTTCTGTACTTTGACCTTATAACTACATTGACCCTAACATTGACCTTGAAATGGTTAGTGTTGCAAGGCAATTTGCTGCATATCATGAGATATACCAGAATGCAAATATTCAACATCATTTACATGTATGAAATTCAAGTCTCATTTGGTTCGGTTTATTGTCAATTGTGGCGGTTGTACTACTGATCATGACGGTGTGTATGAAAGTTCTTCTGATCGCATACCCATTGATTTTAGCTTATAATGGCGCCCATTATGAAGTTTCACTATTTACGTGATTTTACCCCACCCACTTCACAATATTACGCATGACCAATTTTAAAACAGCGAAATGCTGCAATAAATATATCTTATAAAACCAAAGAGATTTGTACTGTCTATATTGATCAAAATAATTCATAGAATGCAATTTCTGCAAATTGTCATTATTCTCATTTTGCAGTTTTTTACCCCACCCACTTTTAACAGGCGAAGTCATGTAACGTGTTTATTTGTAAAATCTCTCATTTATTATACACAAAAGTAGCTTAAAGAACATTTCAGAATAGTTTATCATAGGTCAGAAGAAAAACAGAGATCAGAGTTTAAAAACAATCATTGGTTAATCTCGTTATTAAATCTTTAAAACTATTAATGGAATTTTACCCCACCCACTTCGTAAAATAGAGCACGAGCAACCAAAACTGATTTCAAAATGCATAATTTCATTCACATTATACGAGTCAACCCAATATGGTCTAAATACATAAAGAATTAGTTAAAAAGAGGCAGTTTCTTATTTTTTCACTTTTGATGTGAATTTACCCCACCCACTTCACATCCTTAGAGGTAGCATAAAACTAAAAAAGTTGTACATCTTAAACCCTCATATCTCTCACACTAAATATATAGAATAAATAAAACCATTTAAAGGTAAAATGTACAGTCATAAATGTACTTTTAAGTTATTGACAATACAAAATTAAGAAAAATACCCTAAAAATAACCAATTTTGGGCCCCTATATGGTTCATAGCTTTTCCAAAATGTCGAAATTTACTATTAAAACAGATAAAAGTGTGTCTTCCATTCATTTGTCAACTTATAAGTACATTTTGAAACATATTTGTGAGAAAACAATTCATTTCATGCACAAATAAGCGTTCAGTACCATTTTCGCGTAAAAATGGCGGCCATCTTGGATGGATGCTGAGCGGTTGTGAAAGAGGAAATTTGTAAGAAATGGATTTTCTTAATGTTCGGTCATATGTCCAACTGTGGTGCAAGTTTAAGAGATGGACTCCAATTTTGAATAAATCGCCCTCAGCTCTTAGGCTAATTGTGTAGATGTGTGTATCATATAATGGGAGGTCATTGTGTATATGTATGTATTATATAAATGGAGGTCACTGTGTAGATGTGTGTATCATATAAAGGGAGGTCATTGTGTATATGTATGTATTATATAAAGGGAGGTCACTGTGTAGATGTGTGTATTATATAAAGGGAGATCACTGTGTAGATGTGTGTATTATATAAAGGGAGATCACTGTGTTGATGTGTATATCATATAAAGGGAGGTCATTGTGTATATGTATGTATTATATAAAGGGAGGTCACTGTGTAGATGTGTGTATTATATAAAGGGAGATCACTGTGTAGATGTGTGTATTATAAAAAGAGAGATTACTGTGTTGGTGTGTGTATTATATAAAGGGAGGTCATTGTGTAGATGTGTGTATTATATAAAGGGAGATTACTGTGTAGATATGTGTATTATATAAAGGGAGACCACTGTGTAGATGTGTGTATCATATAAAGGGAGATTACTGTGTAGATGTATGTATTATATAAAGGGAGATCACTGTATAGATGTGTGTATTATATAAAGGGAGATTACTGTGTAGATGTATGTATTATATAAAGGGAGATCACTGTATAGATGTGTGTATTATATAAAGGGAGATCACTGTGTTGATGTGTGTATTATATAAAGGGAGATCACTGTGCATGTGTGTGTTATATAAAGGGAGGTCACTGTGTAGATGTATGTATTATATAAAGGGAGGTCACTGTGTAGATGTGTGTATTATATAAAGGGAGATTACTGTGTAGATGTGTGTAATTATATAAAGGGAGATCACTGTGTAGATGTGTGTATTATATAAAGGGAGATCACTGTGCATGTGTGTGTTATATAAAGGGAGGTCACTGTGTAGATGTATGTATTATATAAAGGGAGGTCACTGTGTAGATGTGTGTATTATATAAAAGGGAGATCACTGTGCATGTGTGTATTATATAAAGGGAGATCACTGTGTTGATGTGTGTATTATATAAAGGGAGATCACTGTGCATGTGTTTGTTATATAAAGGGAGGTCACTGTGTAGATGTGTGTATCATATAAAGGGAGGTCATTGTGTATATGTATGTATTATATAAAGGGAGGTCACTGTGTAGATGTGTGTATTATATAAAGGGAGATCACTGTGTATATGTATGTGTATTATTTAAAGGGGGATTACTTCGTATATGATTGTATATAAAGGGGGATCACTGCAGGTGTGGATTTGTGTATTCACTGTGGTTATACATGTATTATATTTTATAAGGGAGATTAGTACTTTAGATGTAATATGAGCCAATATAATTAATAAGAGTAGATTTGATTAACAATTTCAACAGTTTGCATTTTGTGCGTCAATAATTGCAAAGATCTAAAAATACATGTGTTTAGATCTTTGATAATTTGTTATCTTTTACACGTGTTAAAATCCAGTCCATTTAAAGCATATCGAGTTTACTTTTTATTGAACGTCCCTCTTTTGAGATACGGCGCGCCACCTATCGGTGGACATAAACTAGGTCAGCCTAACAGTTCAATAATAATTATCCTACTACGCAGACAAGTAGTTCCCAGTTGGTGTACACTACATTAATTTATAAAATCATGACACGTCTACTCGAATCGTGTGATCAAATCAATAGGTATTTTAGTTTTATTTTCTCTCCAGTGATTTGTACTTAGATCGTTTAACTCGTATTCCGTTTATCTACGCGGAGTAATTTCATATGCTAATGAGATGATAATCCAATGCCGATGACCTACTGAAGGCGCTCTATGTTATTTATGGAAAAATCAGCGGATGTTCAAGCTGTAATTTGTAGGTATTTAGGTCGGATTTGGCTGAACTAGGTCATATGGATGAAACACCTCCAGTCTCTATGGCTGCAGTTAATAAGGGTAAGTCATTATCTTGTAATGATTTGATCGCTACGTGTATTATTTGTCATTGATTCTTGGTATAAATCGACGACGTGGTATTGAAAATGGCGCTAAACGGCCATGCGCAGTTTGGTTTGGGGTAGTTTAACGGGCCATTCAACCTACTTTTCATGTTTACATTCTGTAAATGTGTCATGCACATGGTCGTTTTAATTTTCAATATCCAGATGCAATACATGTCACATGCAACGTGACACGATTTATGATGATTATTTTGTTTTAAAATCACCAATATATTTGCACATCACCACTCTCGTTGGCTCTTACTTTGGTTCGAATTGGTTTTTTAGAAGATCCTTCATAATTGACCTGATACGATGTTTTAACCGCGATTAGAACATGATATGGTATTGAATATGTAGCTGTGTATTAAAGCATCGTAGTATAATCTACATGTAAGATAAACCCTCGCTTGTTGCCTGCGTGGAAGTTGTGGAATGCTTCATAATCCGTAGGTTTTACTGGACGAGTCCATGCTGTAATAAAAAGGGTTGTTCCACAAGTTGAGAAATGGGATATTATAACTTGTCAATTTTTGCTACTATTAGTCTAATTATTATACGGTATTTGTCACAGTGTATAAACTAGTCAACTTCCTTTTATCTCAATAAGGAGCACCTTGAATTGTATAGTATTGCAGTAAGTCTTACAGTGATAGGAAATCACCAGATGTTTCAATCACAATAAGTCAAACAAGTTGAATTATGTAGTATCCCAATAAATCGTACAGTGATATGGTTTATATGCGGTGTTTGTTACTTCATATCCCCGTGGTATTGGAAATGGCGCACTTAACAGTTTACGTTATTATTTTGTTATAAATATAAAACGTTCATAATTAAAGTGATTGAGCAATGATAGGGCAATTCAATGGGAACATGTTGACACTAAATATCAATAGTCAATTCCATCAATGCATGTTGTATGACCATTACAATGAAAGACACGCTCAGCTTATTATGTCTAGTCCGCGTGATATAAAATGGCGCACCTATCCTGTAGGTCCCTAGTGGTAAAAAAATAAAAGGATTCATGATGTAGTTGTTTCCAATTTTATTTTATGGCTATATAGTCCATTTTTATATAATAGTTAGCTTAGTTTGTATACTTCTTAGATAATAAATCAATAATTAGTATTGAGACAGAATTGCACTGGTTACTAATTGCCATTATACTTTTTGAGTCACCAATACAACTTTAAGATGTCCAAACAAGTGTTAAATCATCTATTACTTTCATGTAAGAATCATTCATGGCATATGCATAGTCTGATCTGTCAGCAACTTGACTTGGGAATGCCGAAAATATCAATTACGGGTTAATATTAACAAAATTTTCAAAACATATTATTTCAGATTTTGACTAGTTTTTTCAGTTTTTCTTAATAAGAAAGTTACATCCTTCTGGACACCATTTCCTGTGTTTGACAGTGTGTAGGACATTTTAATCATGTTACATGGTGTTAACATGGATGCCAGTGCTCTTTACAAAAAAAAATTGAAGTTAAAATTTCATTTTACAAATTTGTGGGAATACGATATTTGAGGAATAAAGTTACATAAGAAAATAACAACAAATATGGGTACAGCATACCTTTCGAGTTCTAAAAGCACCAAAGTTTACTTTGAACATTGTTTATTTGCATTACAGACCAAAACCATACATCCTTCCAAAAATATACTGGAAATGTATGTCATTTTGGGTTTTAAACTCAAGAAAAGACCACTAATCTCAGGTGCGCCATTTCTGATACCGCGCCACAACCCATACCACCACGATATAAAAAATATTATTGTTTGAGACTAACCACTAAACATCAGTGGTGAATTGCCCAATCCAGAAACAGTTAATAGCCAAATTGATCTTTTATCGACCATTCAATCTTAAAGTTAAATTCCAAGCATTGCCCCCAGTGCTTTAAAAAAAATCTGGGGAACGGGGGGGAAGTGAGGTCCCATGAATAGATTTTATTGAAAACTTTATGACCAACCCGTATTTCTGTTTACATTTCAGCTGCAGCCTCATCCTCCACATTTCACCATCCAAAAAGTGAGTATTCTAGTTGATACACCTCGGGTTCCATTTGACCAGGAACAGACTCTTTGACCCATTAAATGTTCGAAAAAGCCACATTTTGTCTGTGGTTCTTTGACTCTGGTTCTGAAGCCAATTTATGTATCGAAATAATCTTTTAAGATTCTGTCCATGGTATAACTACTGTGTCAGTGATTTTTTTGGGCTATTTTTACAGGCACCTTCCCCTAGCAAAATAACCTCCATTTTTCCCCAAAAATCACAATTTTTTCCCAAAAAGTATGCATATTTTCCCCCTTTTATGCTCGCTGGTTTCAAAGCAACTACAGTATAGCTGTTTTAAAGCCAAAACAACAGATTTTCAAACTTGCAAAAGTAGTTGCCACATGTGACTAGAGTATTATCAGTAGAAAATAGCAAAATATGAACACTTTAAACCAAAACAATCTTATTTAATAATTCCCAATTTCGCGAATTGGCGCGCTAAAATTTCCCAATTTAAAAGGCACAGGCTGTTTAATTTTGTTCAAGAAAAATCACTGTGTGTCTTTGGTGCCAGGGTAAGGGTTTGACTAATTCTTGTGGTACTTTATGTTGATTGAAAAGTGATCAATTGATTCAATTAATCATTGCTCAACTTGTTTCGGTTATTTGCTAATTGATGCAGTTACTATAGTATATATATGTGTATGATATTGCGTGGAGTGATCAAATAATAATCTAATAATTAATCAATTAATGTTAAAGTAGATACAATTCATGTATATTGAATTGCATTCTTGCTGGCCATAAAATTGATATGATTTATTTGAAAGCAGTAAACGTTCTGTCGGATACCCTGGTGAACTATTCATCCGTTGTTGGTTGAAAGTTAGCATTTAGAGAAAGAAATGCATTGGTAAAAGTTTCCATGACTTTTCTGAACTCTGAACTGCATTTTGAGTGTCTTAAGATTTTTCCCTAATATTCAGTGAAATTTTCTTGAAAAAAATTATACTCTGTCTGTGCCAATAAAGTTGGGAAAATTTAGGGCGACAAAATCGCAATATTGGGAATTATTAAAAATATTGTTTTGAGTATTAATTGTCCATATTTTGCCATTTCTACTGATTATACTTAGCAAAGACTTAAACCAGTTTCAAAATCAATTGTTTTGGCTTAAAACAGCTGTACAAATAAGTTGAGTTTATACCAGTAAGAACCAAAGGGGGAATGTATGCATTCTTTTTGGAAAAAAATGATAACTTTTTGGGAAATATAGAGGTTATTTTGCTCGGGGAAGGTGCCTGTATTTGGCCCTAAAAATGGCTAAAAAAATCACTGAATATTGTGTGCGTAAAAATATTTGACATTTTTCCAGATTTCAAAAAGATGATATTCGTTTTACTATCATCTTTTTAACGCTTTATTTTTTCTTACCTAGCTCAAATAGAAGTAATCCCATGCAAGATATGTGGGGACAAGTCGTCTGGTGTACATTATGGGGTCATTACATGCGAGGGCTGTAAGGGATTCTTCCGACGAAGTCAGTCGGGTCCCGTAAACTATCAGTGTCCACGTAACAAACAGTGTGTTATAGATCGTGTCAACAGGAACCGATGTCAGTATTGTCGTCTACAGAAATGTATAGCACTCGGAATGTCACGAGATGGTGAGTAGTATTTTGGTTTTAGGGGGCAATTCAAGGGCCGAAATTGACCTCCCCCTGTTCCGATCATAATCTCAACTAGGCTGTAAAAAGAAACATCCATGTGTGAAAATTTTCAGGTTGTGTCTGAACTTAACGTTTTTTAATAAATTAAGAACAGTTTTATCAGTTATCTTAAAGCTTGTCACTGTCGGCTGGCTTCATTAGGGGCTAATTTAATGTCCCCAGCAGATAAAAAATCCTGATTTATCCAGAATTCCGGATTTATCATTCCAGAAAAATGTCTCAAGAAATGGCAAAGTTATGGTCAATTCAATCTGCTCTGAAGGAATGTCATTGAAGACCTCTTTTTTGGCAAAAATGGTTGGCCGCATACAGTTTTCCTGATTTTTAATTTGGTCCTGTTGACACCCCTGTTAGTGGAAGGTCACAGTTACCTATTTGGTTGCAATAGGCGCATACATGTTTCACAAATGTTTATTTTTATTGAGGGTTTACTTGAATGTTTTCTGTACATTGTTTACAGCTGTGAAGTTTGGTCGGATGTCAAAGAAACAGCGAGAGAGGGTTGAAGGAGAAGCTCAACTAATCAAACAAGGCGTGTCACCAGGAGTTAACGGGTATGCCGATGCCGAGATCCATTCTCCCAATAACAACTCTTATTTCACGTAAGCTTTCATGCTTCGCAAAGACATTTTCTGTGTCTCACGCTTTCTTTGCTATGAAAACCTGCCAGGCCATGCATATGTAACAAATCAGATATAATCCAGAAAATCTTGATTTGGCCAGTGATTTTTTTTGCATCTTTGGGAAAGGGTACGAGTCCGTTCAGATTGCGAATTTTTTGCGTTGTGACAACTTGAAATTGGGAAATTCCATAAAGCACAAAGGCCAAATAAAACAGAAAAAGAGATTACATGTGAATGACATGTGAATGTTTACTGGTTTCTTTGAACTTTTATGCTTGACCACTTGCTCATAACTTTATCGTTTTATGTCCGATTTTGAAAATTATTTTTTTGAATTCTTAATTGGGAATTTCTCCATTCAAATTTGGGAAAATTATAGCCTATTTGCAATTGGGAAATGGTCCGTTTACCGGACCCTAATAAAGAAGAAAAAAATCACTGTTGCCCCTTTCTCTGAATGCATCAAAGTTACTTGATGAAATGATTCAAATTATTGTCCTAAGATATTGCCATTTCATCCATGATTTTTTCAATTGAGCACTTGTTGGGAACAGAGTTGTGGTATAGGGAATGGGATGTGTGCTAAGGCCTAATGGCACCGGAAACAGACTTGCATTAAATTTATTTTCAAGATTGGACATCATGTCAGTAGGACCCCTGATGTATTATAATTATAAAACTAAAAGACTGCTAGGGACTAAATCATAAGCTTTATTTGTATCACTGTTATAATTGGAAATGTCAAAATGGGGAAAAAGTAAAGTCACATTTATCAACAAAGAATTGTTTTTTCTTCAAAAGAAAAACAATCCAAGTAACCTGTATGTTATTATTTTGACTTGTTCAGAACCTTTGTTGCATGGAAAAAAGCCTTGGCAGGTTTTCTAATTAAAGTCTACACTGATGCTATTGAAAAGGGTGAATTTTATTGTCTGGATTTATATTACAAACACAGTCATGAATGACAATAATTGACAGGGCCCTAACTTCGCTTGGGGGACTGGAGCCAGGGCCCTGAGGTAGGGGAAACACAGACATGTATGACAATAAATGACAGGGCCCTAACTTCATTTGGGGGACTGGAGCCAGGGCCCTGAGGTAGGGGAAACACAGACATGTATGACAATAAATGACAGGGCCCTAACTTCATTTGGGGGACTGGAGCCAGGGCCCTCAGGTAGGGGAAACACAGACATGTATGACAATAATTGACAGGGCCCTGACTTCGCTTGGGGGACTGCAGCCGGGCCCTCAGGTAGGGGAAACACAGACATGTATGACAATAAATGATTTGGCCCTAACTTCGCTTGGGGGACTGCAGCCGGGCTCTCAGGTAGGGAAACACAGACATGTATGACAATAAATGATTTGGCCCTAACTTCGCTTGGGGGACTGCAGCCGGGCTCTCAGGTAGGGAAACACAGACATGTATGACTATAAATGATTTGGCCCTAACTTCGCTTGGGGGACTGCAGCCGGGCCCTCAGGTAGGGGCTCTTCAACTTTAAACAACAAAAACAAAATTTGGCAAATATGGGAAAAATGTATATTCATTTAGGAGGCAGTGATTTTGTCTTGAACAAAATGAAACAGCCTGTGCCTATAAAATTGGGAAATTTTAGCACGACATTTCGTGAAATTGGGAATTACTAAAAAATTGTTTTGGTAATAAATGTTGCTATTTTCTACTGATAATACTCAAGTCATATGTAGCAACCACTTTTGCAAGTGAAAACCTATTGTTTTGACCTTAAAACAGTAACCATTAGTTGCTTTTAAACCAGTGAGAACAATAAGGATTTTTTTGGAAAAATGGAGGCTATATTGCTCGGGGAAATGTCTGTATTCAGCCCTAAAAAAAAGTAAAAAAAATCACAGGGGGGAGAATGAATATAACCCCAAAAAATCATGAAATAGGGGCCCTGATTGATTAATTAGTGTAGACTTCAATGGTGTTATTAACTTAAGTTACTTGTAGTATTCTTTCTTGCACCTTTAGAATTGTTTGGCATTTTTGCGATTTGTCGTAATCTTCCATATTGTATTTATTTGCCTTATATAGTTTGTTATGCAACTGGAATATTACTATGCCCCCACATCTTTGATAAGGGGGTATATTGCTTTGCACATGTTGGTTGGTCTGTCTGTCTGTCTGTAGACCAAATGGTTTCCGTTCAGTAACTTAAGAACGCTTTGTCCTAGAATCTTCAAACTTAACATGGAGGTTGGTCATCAACAGTAGTATGTCAAAGGTCAAGGTCACTGTGACCTTTACCATTTCTGACTATTAGACTGCCATGGGGGCATACATGTTTTACAAACATCTCTTGTTGTTTTCTAGAGCTCTTTAGTTAATTGATATTATTATGTCTGCCTTAGTAACCTATTAGCACTGTAGAAAAGATGCTCAATTTAGAGTCATCAAAGCTATCTGGGTGTGTTTCACTTTGCTTTCATTTTATTTGCATTGGCTGTTGCAGTGTTTTATGCTTTCTACTAATACCAGGGATCCTACAATACCGAAATAATACGGAAATCGGGATTTGCTGCACTAGAAAGAAAAACGTTTCTGCAGAAAATAGAAAATGTTTGATGAAAAAATACCAAAAATTGACGGAGTTATGGTCGATATGAAATTTCATATGCATGCTGAATTTTACAATAGAACAATGTTTGAAACAGTATTTTGGTAAAGGCACCCGAAACAGACTTGCATATTATTCAGGATGGGCCATTATGCCTCTGTAGGAGCCCTGTAATATTCTGCTCAGCGGCCAGCAATTTTGCTATTTATAGATATGACACTTGTATGCAGGCCTCAAAAAATATTTTTAAAACCACTTGTCCTGCAATAAAGACAAAGAAGAAAACCCAAAAATCTTACTTGTCCCGCTATATAAATAAAGAAGGAAAAATTTATGCAGGACGAGTGTATTTTTTGAGGCCTGGTATGTGTAAAGGTTGTTCTTGTCTTTTAGGCAATCAATTTTCTCACTTTTCTGCTGTTTCAGATCTTTTAATTCAAATTATGATTTGATACTCGTGATTTACTCAGTTCAGCAAACTACATGCTCATACTCGTGATTTACTCAGTTCAGCAAACTATACATGCTCATACTCATGATTTACTCAGTTCAGCAAACTACACATGCTCATACTCGTGATTTACTCAGTTCAGCAAACTATACATGCTCATACTCATGATTTACTCAGTTCAGCAAACTACACATGCTCATACTCCTGATTTACTCAGTTCAGCAAACTACACATGCTCATACTCCTGATTTACTCAGTTCAGCAAACTACACATGCTCATACTCATGGTTTACTCAGTTCAGCAAACTACACATGCTCATGTTCATGATTTACTCAGTTCAGCAAACTATACATGCTCATGTTCATGATTTACTCAGTTCAGCAAACTATACATGCTCATACTCATGGTTTACTCAGTTCAGCAAACTACACATGCTCATGTTCATGATTTACTCAGTTCAGCAAACTACACATGCTCATACTCATGATTTACTCAGTTCAGCAAACTACACATGCTCATGTTCATGATTTACTCAGTTCAGCAAACTACACATGCTCATACTCATGATTTACTCAGTTCAGCAAACTACACATGCTCATACTCATGGTTTACTCAGTTCAGCAAACTACACATGTTCATACTCCTGATTTACTCAGTTCAGCAAACTACACATGCTCATACTCATGATTTACTCAGTTCAGCAAACTATACATGCTCATACTCATGGTTTACTCAGTTCAGCAAACTATCTGAATATTGACTATCCCTTGTTGTAACACATGCTTGTATTTCAAGGATAGAAGTCTTTATTTTTTCTTGCACCTCAGGGGTGTCAATATTCCTGACTAATCCGGAATTCCGGATTTCATCTTACCTTATAGAGCTATGATTTCTGACCAAAATAAAAGTTATTTGAAGAAAAATATCTCGAGAAATGGCAAAGTTATAGTCAATTTAATCTGCTCTGAAGGATTTATTCAATACAAACTGAGTAAAATATGGAAACAATGTGGTTGAAGGCCTCTTTTTTGGCAAAAATGGTCAGCCGCATATGATTTTCAGGATTTTTAATTGGGCTCTGTTGACACCCCTGCCACCTGGATGAGTGTCAGAAATATCTAAATCATGATACTTGTGATTAAAAGTGAACTATCGAATAGATCTTTACAAAAAAATGCACAACTGCAAAATGTACTGTTTATATCATGAATAAGACTTTTTACCAAAATCATTGTTCCTGGTAGGGAATAATTAACCTATAATATGTTGGTGTTATTAGCTAACAAACAAACTCGAATTTAATGATGGAAATTCAGACTTCTGTAAAGTTGAAAAAATCAATCGGACATATGGTCCGACAAACCTTTAAAATCTGCCGAGCTATAAAAAAACAGTCCGATACTGTGTTTTCCGCTTCATTGAATTACGCAACACGCGCGTTGATTGGTAATCACGGACCAATGAAAATGCTCATTACATATTAAAATGCTTGGGATGAGCGACTGACAGTCGGACCGAATTTTCGAAAGATTGTGTCAGACCTGGTCAAAATTTGCCAGTCAGAACCATCAGACCAACGGTTTTCCAGAAGTCTGAAATTTAAAAGCAGTTTGAACAAGGTTATAATTATGCTGTTTAAAAATTATTTTACAGAAAATTTGAGTTTTGAGATGATACTAGATATTAGGGCTGTGGATCGCCTGGCCAGTTAAGATACCATAATTATGTTTCTAGATTTGGTACTTGCAATTCACAATACGTATCTAAATGACCCATGAAAATAAATATCTACACAGTGTGACTGTAATTACATATAAAATAAAGGAATCTTGGAGATTTTTCAATTATTGAAATCAAAGTATAAGTTTAGCAAATTCGAATCTAACAACAGTACTGACTTTACGTGCATGTTGTAAACATTCTTCCTTGGGGGAACCACGGCGGATTTCAAATGAAATCATGGTAAAAAATAAAGAGTTTGTTTTATAAATGAACAAAATCACAAAAATTGAATAGATTTTAAGTGTATCGCGATATGCCTTTTATTTCAGCTGCCGATACGACACATTCGTATCAGGCTGTTCGGATTGCGATTCACTGGTACAGCCCTACTTGATATGTGAGGTGAACAAATTACATGTATTAAGTTTTGTATTTGTAGGTACGCAGGAACAGACTACATGTACCAGTCAGTGAATGGGTACGGCTACGATGCTAACACGTCTCTCAGTCCTACAGATAGTACCGGTGTATACAGTCCTACAGCGTCCCCGACCACACCACAGCCTGTAACTATGGTTAGAGCCGTAGATCTCTTAGATACAGGTGTGTTTATATTGTCATATCTTATCGGCATGTCCAGTTAGCGTAGTGGGTAGAGTATCCACTTGACAACTGCCCATACTATATCATAATATGAGGGAGGTGTAGAAATGTTTTCATTTAGCCAATTAATCTTCAGAAGTGGGGGGGGGAGTCTGGAAGGAATCGTGGAGTTTGAAGACTGTCAAATATGCAATGGAAAGTAATGCCATGAATGTCATATACAGACATTTCACCTAGCCAAAGCTTCAGGGGTGTCAATATTCCGGATTTATCTGGAATTCCGGATTTACCATTCCTGAAAGAGCTATAATTTCTGACCAAAATAAAAGTAATTTGGTGAAAATATCTCAAGAAATGGCCAAGTTATGGTCAATTTAATCTGCTCTGAAGGATTTTTTCAATAAAAACTTGAGTTAAATATGGAAACAATGTGATTGAAGGTCTCTTGTTTTTGAAAAATGGTCGGCTGAATATGAATTTCAGGATTTTGAATTTGGCTCTGTTGACACCCCTGAACCTTAAAAGTTTCACATTTCGATGTTTTCGTCGACAAGTCATCAATATCATTGAAAATTTCTTTTATCTTCACTTAAATCAACAACAACAACAACAACATCTATTCAGCTTGGCTTCTAACCTGCAAGTATAACCAATTATTGGTAAATAATAATGACCCTTGGACATAATTCCTATGTATGTACCATTTATTTCAGTGGCGTTTGGTAAAGCTGTACACGAGGCACATCAGAGAACGTGTTTACACCCTGCAGAAACTGTCGCTCAACTAAAGACTACTCCCGTATCCACGGAGGTCATCACTGTCTATCAAAATATGGTACGCTAGTTTAATCTCAGGGGTGTCCTTTCAAGCAGGAGTGTCAATCTTCTTGAATTATCCGGAATTCCGGGTTTCTCTACCCTGAAAGAGCTATGATTTCTGACCAAACTAAAATTTTGAAAGAAAAGTGTTGAATAGTTTCAGGGGGTAGGGTACTTTAAAATTTAATCGCCTCCCTGGCACTTCTGCTTTTCATCATGCCTTCATATAAGCTCCAACTTCAGTAGCCAAATTGGTAGTTTTCTGCGTAAAAATAGTTGTTACAGGGGTGTCAATTTTCCTGATTTATCCGGAATCCCAGATTTATGATTCCTGATAGAGCAATGGCTTCTGACCAAAATAAAAGTTATTAAATGAAAATATCTCAAGAAATGACAAAGTTATGGTCAATTTAATCTGCTCTGAATGATTTTCTATAGTTCAAACTGAGTTATATATCGAAACATTGCCAAAAATTTTGACACAGTTGGGAAAGGTCCATGGTAGAATTGGGACACCTCCAGTCAGAAAACAACAATGATATTTACAAGGCGATTTATTAATTGATATTAATTAGAATTGTGTTAATGCATTGCTTTTGTAAATTCTTGTTTTGTTCTCACATATAACATGATCCAGAAGCATAATACAAGTATTATACGACTATTGCAATTATAGAATTAACACGAAAATATCAACAGGCACTATAGTACGGAGAATTTGATTTGATCCTGACCTTTATGCATAAATATATTACAAGATTCTTGTGTTGAATATATAAATTTCTGCAAGCAAATCGTGCAGTATCGGTCCTTTGTGTTGTTATTACACCTCGAGCATCTTTGTGAGACTTCCTGCTTATGAAAACATACAACTGGGATTAAAGGTGGAGGGTCATGTCAAATTCTATGGACTATAGTTGCAAATTATTTTACTGTTTGTAGACACACCGGCAAATGTGGAGCGAGGTGGCAGAAAGACTAACCTTAGCTGTACAACAAATTATTGAATTTGCCAAAATGGTCCCTGGCTTCATGGATTTGTCTCAGGATGATCAGATAATGCTACTTAAAGCAGGTAAACAGCCAGTCAATTACACAAAACACAGTCAAATTTCACTGTTTTTGTGTGGCGTAAACGCCACACAATGTTATTACCACTTTTCAGCTTACGACCAATTTAACGCATTAGGCCTCGGCAAATAAATAGTTCTATGATTTGAACAATATTACAAGCATGCAACACAGGTTACACGTATCATTGGACCTGATTTGTTTACATTACCAACATTTACTTATATTAAGACCAACAATTTTATCAGACTTTTATTTTTAGAGGATTTTTATAGCAAATCATTCCGCAACGGACTATATTTTTACTACCAACGAATGTTCTCACTGGTGGCGGGAATCTAATAGTTCCCACGGTTTTCAATCGTATACTGTAACGTATGTAAATCACTCCGCCGCTGCACATTGCAGACGATGACCTAATTATGTTGTATACAAACATTGATGCTATATATAGCTGGTGGGGGGAACTGAAATAGTTCTACGTACATATTGATCGGCCGATTAACGATGTTATCGCGGTAAGCGTTAAACGCACTAGTCAATTTCTACCGTGCTTTATATAAGACCTCATAATTTTCGTATCTATTATCCGATTTTGAATATTTAAAGCTTGTAATGAAGCAGAGATATATGTCTCTCTTTTAAACAACATTCAACACGATACCCTAATTAGTTAATCCACGGCGACGAGTAAGAATCCGTTCCGCGTAAAAGTAAGTTTAAAATATCCCGTTTTATACCAAATAAACGGTCGAAAATCATCAATTATTAATTTAATATTCGATCGATTTTGTTCGTTAAAGCTTGTTTTAAAAGCTAATACTTAAAGGTTTTATAAAATGTAAAACTTGTTTTTAAAGCATTAATCGGCCGATCGATATGTGGGAGCGACGCCATGTTTACACCTTTTACATACGTTAATATAGAGTGTCATTTAATTAACATGCGTGGTCATACGGAGAATAAACAGTCAGTTATCTTGACACTGGTCGAATTCTCCAAGTCGTTAAAAATGGTATTTGTAAATATCCCTTCATTGATGCTCAGCAGTTACTTAAGTAAGTTCCAGGTAACTGCTGGTTCTCTTGGTGTCTTTAGCAGCACAAATGTTTGAGTAAGGGTGGGCTTATCAGAACTGTGACATTAAATTATGATACAACCTGGATTCGATATTGGATTTAATGGCATCAGTACGCCACACATCAGTACTTTCAGTGCTTTGATTGAGATATTTAAATCCAATTTTCAACTTTAAATAAGATTTAATCGACTTGGGGGCTTTATGTAATTGGATTTTAAGAAATTTATAAACATACAACATGGATCAAAATTTTGGTTGAAAATCAATAATTTACTGCAGGTTCTTTTCCATTATTGGATTTCAGTTGGTACAGTTTGCTGTCAAAATGTTATTGGCATTCTGGTTTTAATTAACAAAGTACAAAATTATCGAAATTTGACAAAATAATGAGAAAAGTACTAAGTTATCAACATTACTCTCGATATTGAGAGACTTGTAAAAAGCCTTGGTAACCTTTAATTAGAGCTGTCATTGATTCGACATATCAGAAGAGAAGTATCGACAATAATTGATTTATCAATTTACACATACTGACGAACAAGAGGCAGGCTCATCAGTCATGATTCACTTACTTAGCCATTCTACAATGTATATGTTGGGTATAGATTCAGCTTTTGAAAATAGCACCTTTGGTTTTGGTTCAGACTGGACCCATTTTGACAATTTGTGAACTTCTATTTAACAAAGAAAATGTTTTGTGCAGGAAAATGAGGATTTGGATGGTTCTATTCATTTACCCATTATCGAGACTTCAAAATGTGAATCGATAATCAATCAGCTAAAAATGATCGTTGATACATCTATATCGCTTTTATCAATGACGGCTCTAACTTTGATCTTTATTCAATTTGAGAACCTTGTAAATGACTATTCCAGTTTGTGAAGTAGTGTATATTTGTATTGCAGGTAGTTTTGAGTTAGCTTTGTTACGATGTACGCAGGCATATGATGCCGACACAGACAGCGTTATATTCGGTGATAAGTTTGTCCCTTTACAAGCATTTGCAGCGTTTAGTAAGTATAGTATGTTTATTCTTAACACTGAAAAGGGTTTCAGAAAAGACCCAGTGCCCTGGCTGAGAATCGAACCTGGGACCTTTCGATTCATAGTCAAGAGCATTAGCCACTGGATCACAATGCCATCCCATATATCAAGGTTAGCACAGGCCTTTAATTTCGTTTCAACCTTGAAAATTACTTGAATTAAGTGCTGCCTTAAGAAATGCCAAAAAGGTACTTGAATGCCACTGAAAATCCTTGAATTTAGGCAAGCAGCCTTGAATATACGTATAAGTGTATGGATGTTGTCAAAATGACGCATTATCTGCATAAAAAATGAAAAGAAACACTCTCGTCTTGCAAATTAAAAGTATGTAAATGTATGGGTGCGAATATGAGACATGTAGAGCTACATAGTAGTTTTAATTGCAATAATTTTCATGTTTATCCAGAACAAACAGTCAAAATCGTACAATTTTACCTTGGTAATTTTCAGAAGAATGTCTTGAAAATGCAAATTCTACCTTAAAAAAACCTTGTAAAGTCCTTGAATTATGGTGTGAGAATTGCATATGAACCATGTAAATACATATAGAATCTATCTGTTGTAGATGAAGAAGAACGATTATTACAGAGTCAGATTTTTGATTTGGTGAAAACAATTCAGGCTATAAACCTCACAGAACCAGAAATAGCTCTCTTCAGTGCCACATTGTTAGTACGACCTGGTAAGTGACCCTTGCTAACTCTTGTCAAAATAGCTCTCTTCATTGCCACATTGTTAGTTCGACTCTGTAAGTGACCCTTGCTAACTCTTGTCAAAATAGCTCTCTTCAGTGCCACATTGTTAGTATGACCTGGTAAGTGACCCTTGCTAACTCTTGTCTAAATAGTTCTCTTCATTGTCACATTGTTAGTACAACCCGGTAAGTGACCCTTGCTAACTCTTGTCTAAATAGCTCTCTTCATTGCCACATTGTTAGTACGACCCGGTGAGTGACCCTTGCTAACTCTTGTCTAAATAGCTCTCTTCATTGCCACATTGTTAGTACGACCGGTAAGTGACCCTTGCAAACTCTTGTTGAAATATTATTTTACCCTCCAAACAAATGTTTTGATGGAATTGCGAATAATCACAACACATTCAAAATGAATACAATCTAAACAGTAGAACTAGTAAAGTGCAAAGGCAAAATATTGACAAAAATATTAGGCCTACCTTCCTATCCAATCTTTATTGGCCAAAACAAACAATATTTATGCTTTGCAAATGTCGGTCGATCTGTTTCCATTCAATAACTCAAGACCGCTTTGCCCTATGATCTTCAAACTTTACATGAAGGTTGGTCATCAACTGTAGATGACCCCTATTGATTTTGAGGTCAGCTGGTCAAAGGGCAAGGTCAATGCGACCTTCACCATTTCTGACTATTTGGCTGCAATTTTCTGACTATTTGGCTGCAATGGGTTTACGTGTTTTACAAACTTCTCCTGTTTATTTTAGTCCCAGACAGGGATTTAAATGTATATATAAACAAGACTGCGTTCAATAAACGCTTATGCCCCCTGTGAAAGCCTTGTCCATAAATAAGTCTAAGTCCAAAATTAGGTCAAGGTGAAGGTCAAAATGGGGTCAGGTAATACAGGCGTGTAGAGAGTGTTCATATACAACATCCATGCAAGTATGGAAGCTTTGTAGCAAGCCATAATGATGCTAGAAGAAACGGTCAATTTGGGTGTTAACCAGGACGGACAGGTGAGTCACTATATGCCTCCCGATCTATTGATACGGGGGCATAAAAAATGTTTTACGAGTTTCAACTGCTGTAAATGTTAACATTGAGTTGATACCTTCTATTGCAGATCGACCCGGTTTGAAAGATACGACGGACATTCAAAAGTTGTACGAGAAGATATCATCAGCTTTAAAAGTTGAGCTCGGTAAAAACAATCGTGAGGACGATAACATGATCACTAAGCTTAACCAGATAACGTGGATAGTGAGAAATTTGAATACCCAGCATATTACTGTTCTAAATAAATTCAAATTAAGCCAACCGGACGTAGAATTTCCCGCATTACATAAAGAACTCTTCAGTGTTGAAGGCTTGGAAAACTCATGAGAATGTGGCGAGTGAGATCTACGAGTCTACGGTGTGTGTCGGAGATAGGAATAGTATTGTTGGTGAAATATGTTGTTAAAGATGTTTTATATGGGTCAATATGTGGGAGGGAGCGGAGTACCAAGGGGTCCTACAATTCTGGAATAATCCGGAAATCTTGATTTGCTGCATTAGAAAGAGTCATGTTTTCTGCACAAAATAAAAGTTATTTGATGAAAAAATTCAAAGAATTGACAATGTTATGGTCATTTGAAGTTCCATAGGCTGAATTTTAACAAGACTGAAACAGTCTAGTTGTAGGGATGTGTACTAATGGCACCCGAAACAGACTAGTAACTCATTTTCAGGATATGGCATTATGCCTCAGTAGGACCACCTGACTGTACCTTTTATGAGTTTTTAGTTTGTATGGCGTATTGAGTGAGTGACCTTGACGGTGATGATGAAAATTGCTTACACAGTGTTAGCACAAGGTTGTATATAATATATGTATCTCTATATAATGCATGGGCGGGCCTGATCATTGTTGATTCTGTTAGTATGATTTTAAGTCTTAACACTTACAGTAATGTGTTAATGGTATGGAATTATTAGTCCCCTACCTGTTCTTGACCGGAGGGGACTATAGGTTTGCCCTCCGTCTGTCAGCCCATCTGTCAAAAAATCTGAATCCTGACATAACTGAAACAGTTTCCAAGCTAGGTTTATGAAACTTGGTTTGTGGATAGGGGGCAATAATGGGATTGTGCACGTCTAAAAATATTTTCATTTCGACAAAAATTGTTGTTGCTTTGGCAACAAAAAGATTGAAAATTGCTTCAACCCGGTAGGGTACTTCTGTATTGCTTGCAATTCTTAATGACTTGTTTTATAGATAACCTGCACCGATCTCGTTCCTAGTGTTTTAATGCTTGTATGTTTCTGAATAAGTGTAATCCACTTATTGTTGTGTTGTGGATATGTAACCTGGGCTTTCCTGAGGAATTATTTCAAGCGCAACCACTTTGGACGTGGGTGCTGGAGGGTTGTGCAAAAAAAAGTGAAATTTCAACTTTAACGGTTCAATTAACTATAAAAATTGTCTTATTGGCAAACAATATTGTTGTCATTACTATAACACAGAACGGGGATGTCAATTTTTCTGATTTATCCAGATTTACTGATTTATCAAGCCTGAAAGAGCTATGATTTCTGTCCTAAATAAAAGTTATTTGATGAAAATATCTCAAGAAATGGCAAAGTTATGGTCTATTTAATGTGCTCTGAGTTAGTGATTGAAGGCCTCTTTTATGGCAAAAATGGACGGCTACATATGATTATCAGGATTTTCAATTCGGCTCTTTTGACACCCCTGCCAAATATATTTCTGTGCAGCACCAAAGTTAAGATTTAAAAATTCAGACAACCTATGAGTGGGGCGGTAAAATGGCCTGGGGAAAGCCTTGATGTAACAAACTCAATACCAGCCTGCTTTGTTTACCCACTAGTCCTAACTATAAGACCAGTACATTTAAACTGGGTCTAGCCTGAATTGTAGTCGGATGACAATTCCTGAGAAGTATAACTCTAGTGCGATAAATTGCAATACAAAAACAAACACAAAATTCGCTATAATCATTGTTTCTGAATATTTAGGAGCATGCATACTTTATATATGTTGTGCCAAATGATTGAATGCTTTCATGGGCAAATGTTACGCTCCTTGATTTTAATCGATAACAAAATATAGGCAATAGTGTGTTTGTTTTTGTACTGCAATTTATCAGTTAGAGTTATACTTAATTTTTCGAGAGAAGTCCTGTAAACGGTATGAACCACGTAGTACAATTTGTTTAGAAGTTTTAATGAGTTTACTTTTCCAGAAAATATTTGGGCAAATTCTCTATTATAAAAGTCTCTTCTACTCACAGTTTAAGCAGATCTAATATTATATAAATAGGTTGTCTCGCTTTATTTTCTGTCTAGACTTATGGATATTTTCTCTTTAGCTTTTGTTAATGTTGCCCTTATTTCTGTTTTGAGGTACATGCAGTCTAGTATTTGCGTGATTATGTATCCCACATATCGCTGGCTTAAAATGAGAAGGTCGTAAGTTGCACATGAAGACTCATGCATGTTTGAATCTGCACCACAAGGCACTTGTTATGAGCCTTTTTTCCTGAAAATCATAACTGGTCATGTTAACCAAACTGAAGTTGAAAAAAGCTTGTTTTTCCACAAGTAAAAGACTAGTTTTTAGAAAGTTTTTTTCTCGTTTTCTCAAAATGTCGATTTTGTACTTATGACCTTCTCATTCCAAGCCAGCGATATAGACGGGAGACATACTGATTTTGTCTGGATGGATGGATGTCACAAAGTTTGTCAGCGCTTTTTCTCCTTATCCATTGGTCGGATTTCAATGAAACTTCACTTGAATACTCTACCATGCTTATTAGTGCATATTACCGTGAATTTTATGTCAAACAATTTACGTTGGAGTTATGGTCTTTTGCGGGAGACATATGTTTGTGTGTCAAACACTGTTCTAGTTCTTAGTGTTAAGTATATCAACAGATGTATTGACGGCTTTGTCTGTTTCACGTTTAGGCCCTCCTTAAAAAATTTTTGTTTGCGGTAACGCTACCTACCCATTAAAATGGCCTCTACTCAATTTTGTTTCAGACCATCTCCTTGTATAACTGTATCGACCGAATTGTTTTTACAGGTTCCCAAAAAATATTTCAATACAAAAAAATAATAAATTCGACCTACCAACCCACCTTAAAATCTTGGGTTGAGTTACAGCAAACAATCATATTTTTAAGGACGGCCTTATTGTTACTCATATATCCTAAGCAGAGTATATTCATGTATAAACATATAGTAATCAGAATAAACCCTTTAACAATCTCCCTGTAAAATTATTGATATTTGTCTGCTGAAAACCTTACATGTAGTATAAACCCTGATTCCTATTGATAAATTTCCTTATATTTTAACCCCACCCTAAGATGGTTTGATGTTTGCCTGATGTAAACGTGCCGATGTATACTTGGATTTAGAATGATAGATATTTCTGCATTACCCACTAAATAAATCATCTACAAATGAACATGTTGATCATAATGATTATCAGAATGATTAGATAATGTGCTGTTTAGGAATGTTAAATCATCTGTTTAGGAATGTTAATTCAGAGTAACGGCCTTTATTTAAAATAGTTTTATTAGAATTTGCTGTTTTTCTTGTGAAATTATTGTTTCAATTTATTTGTAATTGAATATGATCACCAAATTCATGAAATTTGTTTCTGAATGAAATCTAGAAACAGAGAATATCAGAACGACGGAGTTTTGATTATCTTTAATTTGCTATAATTTTATTTATTGAGTTTGTGTCTTAAGGGAGTGAATTTTAATGGCAATATAATTGAGGCACCTTTAATCTGGCCCCAATAATTTATAAAACATTTTTTTGGCCTTTTGATAACTTAAGGGTCAAAGCCCCTACTCCCGAGTCAAATGAAACCCCAGATATCTTACATTTTACCAAATGGTGAGTTTCAGGCAGTTTGTATTTCAAGTAAAAACATTGTCCAATTATCTTGATTATTGAGGATTTTGTTTTGTGCAGAATATATATTATTGACAGTGGTGGAGATGTTTAAGAACTATTACTCACAGGGGTCATACAGTTCAGGAATAATCCGGATTTGTTGCATTAGAAAGACCACATTTTTTGGCTGAAAGTAAAAGTTATTTGATGAAAAAATTCAAAGTTTTGACAAAGTTATGGTCATTTGAAAATTAATAAGCTGAATTTTAACAATACAACTATGTTTTGCTGTATGGGTGTGTGCATATGGTACCAAAATAGACTTGTGACTCATTTTTAGGATTGGACATTATGCCTCAGTAGAACCCCTGAATGAATTTACAGACTAAAATATAAATGAAGAAGATTATAAATAACCCCTGGGTGACGCACTGTGCGTTGTTGATGATACATCGTTTTATATGATATTTTTATCCATTGATAAGAAAACTTTTATATGTTTTATATTTGAGAGTTGAGCTTGAGTCAGAAAGTGTTTCATATTTTGATAGATATTTTCTCTATTTCTAATTGACTTAAACAATTGTACATTTCCTGCTGAAAAAATGAATAACCCACTGAAAATCCCAGTTGCGCTAGTTGTCAATACAGAACTTGGGTATAAATTGCGAGGAGTCCATGAATTAAGGGTATAGAAATTGATTTAATTGTTTACTATTATTTTATTGCTTCATACTTTGTTATATTCTTTGCAATATGTTTGTCTGCTCGTACACAAGGCCCCTAGTATCAAGAAACAAATCACATGCTATAAATATATGAGCCAGTCTCCAGGAAAACCTGCTATAATGACATTATGTAATTACTATATGAAACAAGATTTCGATAAAGCTCTAAAATAAGGAAAAATACATATCTTTTGATTCTATTTTAAGTAATTGACCCATATAGTACTTTACCTTAGCTTTAAATTTTCCTATGAATTATGTTGAAAACACATACTTCGTTGCTATGGTGACCAATTTCAGAAAAGTACTCTGATTGAGAAAAACGAGGATATAGTTGTTTAAAACAGAAGTAGCCTTTCTCTGAATGCAAACAATTTCGATTTTGATGTATATTTTGAAAAGTGAAACATAATTAAAGAATTTGGTACTATTTAGAACAGTTTATGTCAAGAATTGATCAAATGGTGTAATAATGAAATACTTATTTCAGTTACGTCGAATAACGTTTGAATGACGTTTGCGACGTCACACAAAAAAGCTCCGAATATGGACTCTACAAAAACAGCTGTAACTTCCTTACAACTCAAGATATTAACATAATTTCTTTTGCAATTTGCTTATTTAACATTATCCTGTTATACTATGGATAATCTTAAAGTCAATATGTTTGTCAAAATAGCAGGTTTTCCTGGAGACTGGCTCATATGTAACCAATCTCAAATTTATTAACATGCCACGAGGTTAGTTTGATAGTTGTGTTTGAGTATGTTTGACGTTTTGTGATCTTGTGGGCCTTAAAAATGCACCATAAAATCCCATCTGTCTGTTTCGTATCTCTTCATCATTATAATTTAGCAGGCATACTGAATCTATGGAACCCTGAAGTGACATTTCAACACTGCTTCAAAATAGTTTTTTTTATTTAATAATAACTGAAAAAATCTATCATAAGAACTAATTGAATGATTTTTATCATACACAATATGTACAAACTTCTTTTCGTGAACTATTACTCAGAGTGCAGTCTCCACGGAGATGGCTTTTAGCGCATCAGCCATATCCATTTCAATGCATGTCTATGATTTGCATACATAGTGGCCTATTTAATAAAGAATCAATAAATGAAATGAAAATATTACTTTAAGAAAAGGACTGGTGTTGAAATGTCACTTTAAATGGGGTCACCATAGTAACGGTTCTTGGATGTATTAATTATGAATGATTTGGGGGAATTCTGCAATGAATCGTGGTATAACCGGTGTGATTATTGTTGTTGTACTTACATGATATCCTTTATGTTTGTTGTTTCCAGGTATTGCTTTCATGTACAGTGATCGACTCACTAGCTTCTGTTTGCTTTAATATTGTTTCTAAGGTATTTTTCAATTATTGCCATATTTTGAATTACCTACGTTCATTGGCTGACTTTTAATTTCTCATTTGAATATTAAACCAAACAGTCATCACTATACATAATTTCTGTATCTGGTTGCAATTTTAAAACAAGGGAGTAAACTCTTGTGTTACCATAATATAATCTTTGTTAGCTCCCTTTATTTCAGTTGTACAATTTTAAAATGAGTTCGGGCACCTGGTATCTTCATTGTTGTATAATTAACCTCATATGATGAGATGAGTACTATATGTTGAGAATATTGTCTTAATTCCTTAACATTGTATTGAATTCAGAAAATCTGTTAAATCAAATGTATTCATTAGTACTAAATGTTAAGCATTTTACTTAATGGGCACTTTAGTATGCCTTTCTTCAATATTAAAACAATAGATGTAAAACACTGTGTTAAATATTTTAGATGAAGATTAATTATTTGTAATTGATTTTACATACTAGATTTGTGACTTGAAATGAAGTACCTTGTATTGACTACATATAATAATCTGGCTCTTGCCCTTGTGCACATGTATGGTAATGTTTACACACTCCATATTCATTGGTCGGTGCAGGTTGTGGCCCTGGGCTAATATTTATAAAAAATCTTAGTTTAAAACTTAAATACTAGGACTTAAGTTAAAAGTTTGTGATTGCACATTAAATTTGCAAATTGAAGTATAACCAAGGTTTTCTTAGTGTTTATAGTAGCTTTTTACATCGTGCATCATAACTATGTAAAAATATTAACCATCGTGATTTCCTTGCATAAGGGACAAACTTAAAAAAAACATTTGAGATTTTAAGAAATTTCAGAGTTTTGTCTGGGCTTACTTTTATATTATCACAGATGGTATAATACTGTGAAGAAAACAAGGATTATATTTTGGTTTTAATTGTAAAGATTTTAGAGTTTTATATTTGTACAGAGAAGTCTATTGTTGATAGAGAATTGTGTTTGTAGATGATAAATACTGTACATCTCGCATGTTGTACTATAAAAACATGTATTACACAAAACAGAAATACCTGTGTTTGTTATTCTCCTATATTTACTATATATCGTCTCTGTTTACCATTTAAACGTGATGGGGAATTATATAGTCTTCAACACGTTCCACCGTCGAGACGCTGCTGGTATTTCGTCCAAGCTTATTATGGGGTTAATTATAGAATTCAGGCATGTGAAGTTATAAAGAAACCTTCCTTCTACCGAGGACTTTACACCAATCCTGTCTCCTGCTCATCAGTTCATACTAGTGTATGTGAAAGCCTATATAAATGTCTTTATGGCAACCACTCATTGTCCGTATGGTGAAATATCAAGTGTCTATGGTGGAAAACAACGTGTCTTTATGTTCAACACAAACTGTCTATAAAGTGGACCACAAATTATGCGATTGCACACAAATGTCCATGTAACGGAACACAAATTGTCCATGCTTGTTGTCTATGTAGTGTAACACAAATTGTCTATTTGTGGTAGAGAAATTTACTCTATGACAAGTTGTTTCAATGATAACCGCTCGTGTGAATACCAATATAAATGTCTTAATAAAAACATAGCACTGTCCCTATGACGACACACAAATTTACTCTATGACACAAGTTTCAATGATAATCACTCGTATGAAGACAAATATAAATGTCTTAATAAAAATACAGCACTGTCTCTATGGTGGAACACAAATGTCATTATGGTAATCAAACAGTGTAACATAGAATGATTCGATGTCAACTATTCATGATGACCTCCTTCAAAGAAGAATGGGTATATTGTTTTGCTAATGTCGATTGGTCGTCCGTTGACCAAATGGTTTCCGATCATTAAATCGAAAACGGGTTTGCCCAAGATCTTCAAACTTTACATGAAGATTGGTCATTAACAGTAGATAACCCCATTGATTTTGAGGCTAATAGATTCAAGGTCTAGGTTACTGGAACTTTAACAAGTTTAAGTAGAACTGTTTGGCTCATGATTTTCAAACTTTACCTGTAGGTTAGTCATCTACAGTAGAGCGGTGGGGCCCTGGATCAATATGTGAGCTTAAACTTGTGTAACGTTCGTTGAATGCATCAAGGGAGGTACTTGGATTAATATGCACACTTTCTGAACCTTGTAGAATGTCCTTAAGAGTAGAATGGCAGTATGTAAGTCCCAACAAATCACCCTTAGTCGTGAGCTAGCTTTTCACTGACGTGATTTGTTGGTGTCTGTCCGGCCGGCACGTTACAAATGGTGGCAGCGCTAGGATGAAGTCAACTGTCAAGACTGGAGTTGCCTTAACTCTATGTTTCCCAGGCCAAATATCGGGACGAGATTTTTCAGAGGAGTAAGTAATGTAACGGTCGCTGAATGCATAAAGGGAGATAATTGGATTAATATGCACAATTTGTAAACCTTGTACATTGTCATTATAGTAGAATGACAGTATTAAAGTCCACCAAACCAACCTTAGTGGTGAGCTAGTTTTTCACTAACAGGATTTGTTGGTGTCTCACCGTACACTTGAATAAATGTACCAAATGGTTTCTGATCAATAACTCAACGGTTGGGTCCATGATCTTCAAACCTTACATGGAGGTTGGTCATCAACAGTATAAGGCACTGTTGATTTTGCGGTCAGTAGGTCATGGCCGTCATGATTGTTAATATCTTTGACTATTTGGCACCTATGAAAGTGGAACCCAAAATGTTTCAATGACAACCAGTCATTGGCTCTAAGATGGAACACAAACTGTCTCTATGACAACCACGCATTGTCTGTATAAGAGTAATGAATCGTGGTATAACCGGTGTGATTGTTGTTGTTGTTGTACTTACATGATATCATATATGTTAATTTCCAGGTATTGTTATCATGTGCAGTGATCGACTCACTACGCTCCTTTTTACTTTACTATTGTGTCTGACTTATGTTTTAATTATTGCCATATTTTGCATTACCCGCGTTTATTGGGTGACTTTTAATTTCTTATTTGAATATATAACAGTCGTCTATTGTATATTGTTGATAGAGCATTATGTTGTAGATGATAAATACTGTACACCACGCATGTTGAACTATAAAAACATGTATTACATAAAACAGAAATACCTGTGTTTGGTATTAGTAGTATTCTCCTATATTGACTATTTATTGTCTCTGTTCACCTATAAAAAGTGATAGGGGATTATAGGAATGGTCTTCGTCACGTACCACAGTCGAGAAGACGATGCTGGTATTTTGTACAAGCCCATTATGGGGTTACACTTCATTTGTAATAGCTCAGCATAAAAAGAACACCCCCCCTCTCAATGGCTTTACACCAATGCTGTCTTCCAGATCTTCATACATCAGGCTGCACATCAGTTGATACTTTTGTATGTGAAGGCCAATACTAATGTCTTTATGGCAACCACTCATTGTCTCTGGTGAAACACGAAGTGTCTGTGGTGGAAAACAAAGTGTCTATGGCGGAACACTAATTGTCCATGTAGTGGTGCACAAATAATGTCTATGACACATGTTTCAATGACAACACCTTTCATGTTAACACCAATATAAATATCTTAATGACAACAACAACTCTTGGTGGAAGTCTCTATGATGTAACACTGAATGATTCCATGACAACCATTCATGTGAATACCAAGATAAATGTCTTAATTTACTACCACCCATCGTTTCAATGTCAACCATTCATTGCATATAAGGTGGAACAGACAATATCTGTATTGACAAAATGTCATAGTCTCTCAGACGGAACACAAAATGATTCAATATCTCTCTGAGGTTGAACAGTAATGTCTTAAAATACAACATAATATTGTCTCTAAGGTGGAACACAAAATGTTTCAATGGCAACCAAATTGTCTCTCACGTGACACACAAAATGTTTCAATGTCAACCAAATATTGTCTCTAAGGTGGAACACAAAATGTTTCAATGTCAACCAAACATTGTCTCTAAGGTGGAACACGAACTGTTTCAATGTCAACCAAACATTGTCTCTAAGGTGGAACACAAACTGTTTAAATGACAATTAAACATTGTCTCTAAGGTGGAACACGAACTGTTTCAATGTCAACCAAACATTGTCTCTAAGGTGGAACACGAACTGTTTAAATGTCAACCAAACATTGTCTCTAAGGTGGAACACGAACTGTTTAAATGTCAACCAAACATTGTCTCTAAGGTGGAACACAAAATGTTTCAATGTCAACCAAACATTGTCTTTAAGATGGAACACAAACTGTTTAAATGACAATTAAACATTGTCTCTAAGGTGGAACACAAAATGTGTCAATGGCAACCAAACATTATCTCTTAAGGTAGAACACAAAATGTTTCAATGTCAACCAAACATTGCCTCTAAGATGGAACACAAAATGTTTCAATGGCAACCGCACATTGTCTCTAAGGTGGAACACAAAATGTTTCAATGTCAACCAAACATTGTTTCTAATCTAAGGTGGAACACAAATGTATTAAATGCAACAACTCATTCTTTCTGAAGTGGTACACAAAATGTGCATTATCTGCAACGAATTCCAACATAACGTACTAGCTGTAAAGTACTGTATAACATCAACATTAAAGCAGCATTATAATGGTTACAGCAACACTAACCACGGGAACAATATAAAAATAATGATGATGGACGTGGCGATGTACTGTACTTTTTTAACATATACTGACTTACAACTCTAACCATACTCACATGAGCTTGCCAACTATTAATTGCTCTATGGTGGAACACAAAATGTTTCAATGGCAACCAGTCATTGTTTCTAATGTGGAACACAAAATATTTCACTGTGATGAAACACTAGTTGTTTCAATGGCAACCAGTAATTGTCTCTAATGTGAAACACAAGTTATTTCACTTTGATGAAACACTAGTTGTATCAATGACAACCAGTCATTGTGTCTATAGCTCTATGGCAACCATTCATTCACTGTGTCTATGTTGAACACAAACTGTTTCAACGATAACCACTCATTGTATCTATGGTGAAACACAAGTAATTTAAATACGATGGGTGATCAACAAATACGCGGAAAAATGCTCTAAAATCTTTGTTACTTAATCAATATTGAAGAAAATTGGTCTGGTAATAGATTGGAGTATTACAAATACATAACTATAAAAACATTGAGCCCAAGGAAATATTTGGTGAAAAAACATAGAAATCGTAACGTCCATATGGCATTGATCACCCCTCGTAGCAACCACTCATCGTCTCTTTGGCGAAACACAAGTTATTTCACTGACAATCACTCGTCGTCTGTATAATGAAATTTTGAATGGGAACCAGTCATTGCCTCTATGATGGAACACAAGTTATTTCACTGTGATGAAACACTTTCTATGATGGAAGACAAATGATCTCTTTAGAAACTACTAATTGTCTCTGTTCTGACCACACATCGTTTATATGGTGACAATTCATTGTCTCTATGGCCAACACACGTGTTCTCTATCATAAGAAGCGCCTTGTAATGCAGATTTCAAATATGCATGCGCCTTAAAGGGTCGTAAAAAGATTATATTAAGTCAGACAGGGAATGCAGCACTCAACTTAACCAGCCGAGCACAGACAACATTAAAAACACACAAAACACGTAAGTCGCACTATAACGACCTTCTCATTCTAAGCGACCGATATATCGATAACATTACATATAACATTTACAATGAATTGACAATAATAAATACAAGTGCATAATGAAAATCAATCTTCAATTATCCTGAGTATCATCAAACTATGTCCAATACAATATTAACATAAACCTAGTCCAAGGTCTTTGACGATGATCATTCCATTTCATCGTCAAAGCCGTTTGTTCTTTGAAACCTAACAGCTCTACGGCTCAGTTTGAGTCGCGTTCGTTTTATGACAAAGCGCACGTTTTGAACTAAATAATCATTGACACCCTATCAATTGGAGCATATTCTATCAGTATACCCCCAAAAACAAAATGTTTTGCAAGAAATACCATTAATTCTGTCGATTGTTTCAAACCAGTACAATTTTACTGTTTTCGTTTACGATCGCCATTTATTTGAATGGGATTATAACAAAAGTGTTCCGAAACGAACCACGTGATCAATGTTTTGATTGTCGGCTGCGTAAATTGCAATATTTATTTGTGTAAATGGGAGTTACATGATTTATAGCAAAAATAACGTGTTTGTTTCTTATGTAAAGGTATATCTAAAGGTTTTGTTTAATTTTAAGACGTTTTCGACCATGTTTCAAGAAATAACGGATTTTTCGAAAACGGCTCTCGCACGCACCTGCGATAAATTAATTATTCAAAATGGCCGCGGGAGCTGATCAAACCCGGAATTAAATAAACTTTAAGCAATATATGATTATCAGTAGGTGTTACATTGACTATTGTAAGACAAAACACTTGAAAAATATTACATTTATACGTAAATTATAGTTTTTGGGCGATTTTTGAACAATGAACATGCATTTTAGGCGTTAAGCTTAAACAGTTGATTATTGAAGAGGGTAATTCCATAACTAAAAGGCCGACACGTCAGTGTAAATAAAAGACCATTTAGTTATGGTATCCAGAACTAACATAAACCAGTCATTAAGATCGAATTGCAAGCAATACAGAAGTCCCCTACCGATTTGAACCCATTTTCAATGTTTCTGTTGCCATAGCAACCACATTTTTGTCGGAATTAAAATATATTTATACGTGCATAACCCCCTTAATGCCCCCTATCCACATACCAAGTTTCATAAACCTAATTTGAAAACTGTTTTAGTTATGTCAGGATCCAGAGTTTTTGACGGACGGACATTCTAACGGAACGGTTTTATGTGACGAAATGCTACGGAATGAAGATATCTTGGTAGTTATGTGTTTAAGTCACCTAAACTGAAAAAAGCCACATAAACCCAAACTTTTTAAAGATGATGTTAATGGGATCTTTTTAGCCTCATAAAGTTGATTTGTGGGGGCAGACTGACAGAAGGACTGACAGACGGAGGGCAAACCTTTTCAAACAAAGACATGTGTGTTATTTCTGACTAAGTTTCAGATGGAAGTACTCTGACCGACTGGGACAAACCATTCACCGTAACTAATCCATTTACACAAATCCCAATTCTAATATGAATAACCTTATTATCCCCCTTTAAACATTATCATAATCAAGATAATGACAGTGTCACAAAAAGAGACCATTTAAAAAATAATAGCATATCAAATAAATTAAGTTATTTAGCAAAATTCACATGCATGCATAAAACCATGGAATTATCGTATGATCTTTGATAAAACTTTACTGAAACACACCAACAGGCAATGTTTTCTGGTAAGTGGTGCCACGGAATTAAAACACGTGACGGATATAATTGCATGTTGGTGCTGAATAATGTTTTATAATACATATGAAATAGTATAGCCGCACCCGCGGTGGAAACAGATTCTACCAGGAGCGCCTCACAGACAGGACCTTCCTTAACACCTTCTTCCCTAGATCGGTGAAGGACTGGAACTCACTTCCAACAAGAGTTTCTCCGGCTACGTACATCCCTGGAGGACTTTCAGTCTCTCCCCCGGGTAGGGACGATATAGGCGGATACAGTACAAAAGTTTTAGCGTTTTTAAACAATGAACTCTGAATTTTAACTCATACTGAATTTTTGATCGCCATCACCACGGACATTATGTCGCTGAGCTATTTACGATCGATCAAGATCCATGCTCAATACTCGGAAGAAGAAAAAAAAGCAAGTATTGTTGTATTTAATAATGATTTTTAACCCATATGCGATTAGATCAATTTGCTGATTAGTGCTGTTCTGTTTTTGCACTCCTTCGGTCCTCTGTGAAAATGTTAGAAATGACAAAAATACTAGCCTACCTAATTAAAAACGCTTGTTTAAAGTCCCCTGTAACCGTAACTGTACGTTATTTTTATCTCAGAATATACGACCCGAATCTTTTTTCGGTCAGACGACAGCGAAACGAATTTTATGATAGTCGTTAAAATTTAATTCCAAATAGCATTTATCAACTTCCGGTCAAAATGGAACAAGCGGTATCAATGGAATTTTGGAGAAATGGTCCTCAACCGGGTGCATTGTACAATTTTCCCGGTGGAAAGATTGGGGGTCACAACGAGCCTGTTAAACGAACTCTGTGAGTAAAATATTACGTCAATTCATATGATAGTTTTCTCTAAAAATTCGTTCAACTAGACTGTGACTATGCATGTTACCTTATTTTAGGGTGGGTGGGGTAATGTTTTATATCTAGTAAAAATGATTTTCAAGATTGTGCTGGTTTACTATTGTAGGAACTGTGGAGACTGACTCAGGACCCTTGCCTGCCTAGCTCAATTTAGTAAATCAGTTGGTAGAATTACCGGATGTCTTGGTATTGTGTGGGGTGGCACAGTGGTCGAGTGGATTTATAACGCTCTTCTTCTTCTACTTCATTAGTCGTCAAAATCTGCTTGACTAATGATCGAGAAGTCCCTGGTTCAAATCTCTGCCGGGGTACTTGGTCATTTCTGGAACGCTTAATGTTTCCCACCCAACTAAAGTTGAACTGTTTGGAAATCCTGTAGTGATTCCGTGTACGGTACGGTTGGGTACGGGTTTTATGGTGTCCGGAATCCCTGGGGTTTCGGGGTTTGGGTGAGTTGAGTCGGTGTGGTTGTGAAAGCGTTCAGATTAATGGGCTGCAAGCGCGGAATAGGCAATAGACAGTAGTCAGAGACTGATAGACCTAGTGTGTGGTAGCGGCCTGAATGTTTGTCACACCTGAGGGCACAGTAAGGGTGTAGAACAGTAGATAGCCCTATTGTCCAACACAAGAGAAGGGGGAGGAGTGTATATTCTGTGGAGCCTGACTCAACGGCAAGTGCCCAGCTAGCTCAGTTGGCAAAACTATGGAGTCATATGTACTTGGAGGGGGGGGGTTGATTCCATCTTAGGGTGCACTTTTCCTCCTTTGGTTACTATTTTACGATTTTCACTAAATCTGTGAAGTGACTACACACATGAAAGACCTTCTGGGTGACTGGGTCTACAAATTAAAAACTCAATTTTTCCCATAATGTCATAATTTTTTTCCAAAAAGAATGCATATTTTCCCCCTTTTCAGTTTTGTTCTCGCTGGTTTAAAAGCAATTAACGGTATGGCTAATTGTTTTAAAGTCAAAATAATAGATTTTCAAACTTGCAAAAGTCGTTGCTACATATAGTACTTGAGTATTATCAGTAGGAAATAGCAAAATATGACCAATTTTAACCAAACCAATCTTTTTTAATAATTCCCAATTTCGTGAATTGTCATGCTAAAATTTCCCAATTTTATGGGCACAGACTGTTTCATATTGTTCTAGAAAAATCACTGGACTGAATGTTCCTCTTTTTGTTCAATAGCCTAAAAGTACTGGAAATTGGGATTTTTCTGTAAGTCTGAATGTTCAATATTGGTCAAGTCATAACTGAACAAACAAGTTGTAGTGGGGTCTGGAATAAGACAGGGTAGGTACATGTTGTGGAGACCGGCTCAGGGTGGGTCAATGATGTGCATTATTGGTATATTTTTGAAAGGCTTCACAGCTCCGGCAGTATGTAACATAAATTTATGAACGATGGCATTATGCTCTCAAAGAAAATTTGGTTTTTCAGAATTCGAAAGGTCTATTTAGATAATTTATATTTTGCTTATGAAGCTTATATTAATGTTTTTATATCAGATACCCAACAGTGACCGGTACATCAGTGCTGGGACTCAAGTTTAACGATGGTGTAATCATAGCTGCAGACAAGTTAGGTTCCTACGGTTCTATGGCCAGATTTAGAGATTTATCAAGGATTCATAAAGTATGTATTCTCCATCAAAAGTCTTTATTGTAATTATTATTTCAGAGCTACAGATAAGTTGCGTATTGGGGTAATCAACCAATTAATTTCATTAAAAACTCGATTGATTTTGAGATGAGGGAGTAAGAAAAAGCAAAGACATTCTGAAATACCCAAATAGAAAATGATGTTATAGTGAAAAATAGTCTATTAGTATGTAAAACTAAAAGATCATTTACCCTATGAGTTTTATTAAATATACCCAATTAAAATTTGTCAAAACCCAAATAAAATTGAAACTCTGGGGTAAAATACCTTATCAGTTGCTCTGATTATTAAAGCCTAGGTCCCAATGAGGAATTCCACATCAGCAATGTTCTCCCGATTTCTTCAGATCCACCCGATTCATCACAAACTGTCTCATGTCTTCCGGGAAGCTTCACCTAGACCAAGAGGAACCCGTTCCCGATGTCCTGATAGCTCATTAATTTCCTTTGGGAATACATCGCTGAGGCAAAAAGTGCTCAGTGGGACATGGGCTTTACTTTGACTGTATTGAATTTTTGAAACATTTGCAACACCAAAAATGAGGTTTTTATTTTGAGTTCATTACCACTATAAACACTGTTGTAAAGCTGCGGCCTTAGTCCAGTGGTAGTGCACATCTGGATTTGAACTGCGAAGGTACTGGTTTGATTCCCTATTGCAGAAAGTTATATCCTAACCTTCCATGAAAATTTGGCAGCAATGCTGAAGTTGTTGTTTCCTTGTGGAAGGGTAAGTAATGCGAGGTAGTACTGTTAGGTTACAGTCAAGGAATACTGGTTTGGTGAATCTACCCCCATATACATGACAGAAAAATGGTTAAACAAACAGTGTTGAGTCAAAATTATTTTTAATGAACAAAACAGTTAACAAAGGATGTAAAATCCAAATAATTTTTAATATTAAGCAAATTAACACAGTTATAATCTATTGTAGGTGAATGAACAGGCTGTTGTTGGCGCTAGTGGAGATTATGCTGACTATCAGTATCTATCAGAAATCATTGAACAAAGAGTGTAAGTATCATTACTATCAAACAGTTGCCATGACAACCCTCTTCTCTGGAACCAAAGTCTCTTACAGTTGCCATGGTTACCCTCTTCTCTGGAACCAAAGTCTCTTCAGTTGCCATGGTTACCCGCTACTCTGAAAGCCAAGTCTCTTACAGTTGCTATGGTTACCTACTACTCTGAAAGCCAAGTCTCATACAGTTGCTATTGTTACACGCTACTCCAAAACCCATGTCTTACAGTTGCCATGGTTACCCGCTTTTCTGGAACCCAAGTCTTTTATAGTTGCCATGGTTACCCGCTACTCGGAAACCCAAGTCTCATACAGTTGCCATGGTTACCCGCCACTCTGAAACCCAAGTCCCATACAGTTGCCACGGTTACCCGCTACTCTGGAACTAAAGTTTCAAGTATCTAGTACATGGGTAAAACTTCAGGCTTCTGAAAATATGATTTTGTCGGGTCATAAATTTGTGGATTGCACAACATGGAAAAATAAAACCTCGTTCTGTAATCAGGCTTTGGATCAATCATTGGGATTAAATTTTGTGGTAGAGTTCAACTGACAGTTCAACCACGAAATCAATGAAATTCCCTCCACGAAAAATATTGACTTTACAGCATGTTATACATGTATGTGGCTTGTGGAAAGCTCTGAGTATATTACAGGATTCCTACTATTCCGAAAATCCTAATTTGCTGCAACGGAAAGAATGATCTTTTTTGCAGAAAATAAAAGTTATATGATGAAAAAATACCAAGTATTGACCGAGTTCTGGCCATTTGAAATTTCATATATGCTGAATTTTGACGATAGAACAATGTTTGAAACAAGGCTCGATACTAACACTGGTCCGCTGGCCAGAGACCAGTGAAAATCCAGAAGGACCAGTGAAAATTCTGGAGGACCAGTAACTGTCCTATTTACAAATTGGGCGCTTTTGCCCACAGGTAACTGTATCATTAATAAACAGTACCTAAATTGTTAAATTTAGAATTCTTATACAAGGTATATTTCCATGAATTGACCAGGTATCAAAAACAAGAATTGGCTTTCGATATCTTCATAAAGTAATTATATTCGTAAAAAACATGACTATAACTACTTTCATGCGAAATCCCATCGAAATTGGTCAAGTAGTTAAACAGTTATGCCATAAATACGTATCACGGTGTCCACCCGGTCACTGGGGTGGACTCAATAAAAACAAAAAACAGAAATATTGAGGAAATCACCAACATATGTCGAATTTACCGTTGTGTAGAAACATAATAATGCGGTAAAATTAAAGAACGAAAAAGTTGGAACAGATTTACCTGGTTGACACATGTTCACTTCAGTGAATGTATACGTGTAGGCCGAAAAACGAATCGTTGGCATATTTAAATGTCAAAATGACTCCATGTTTGTCCGAATGTTCCGAATGATGCGCGTGATTTCCTTTTTGTAACAACGATTTTCATTGGTTGATTTCATTGGGGTTTCCCAGGACTTGGTTACCAGCGTACAAACGATATACTACGCCAATGAAAACGACCGTTATAAAATACGTTCGAAATACCCGTCAGACACACTAAAAACCACTACAGTTGTTCCTACAGCGTTTTACGCCCTCGAAAATTAAAATCAAAGTTTAAACAATGAATTATATCGTACGAAGGTAAATTTAAGCATGTTTTTGAATGCTTTCGATTCACAAAGATGTTTTTGATCACCCACAGCTTTAAATAGATGATTAATGCCGTAAATGCTTTAAATTATGAAAAAAACAAAATACACCCAGTGACTGTACGAGCACTTCTCCTTGTATAAGAATTCTAAATTTAACCAAAAAAAAATTTTTTAAATTTTTTTTAGTTATGTTTATTAATGATACAGTTACCTGTGCTTTTGCCCTGTCTGACCAGTGGCCAAAATAGTTAGTGTCTAGGCCTGTTGAAACCAAGTTTTTGTGTAGGGATAGCATCAAAACAGACTTGCTTCTTATTTTCAGGATTAGGTGTTATGCCTCAGTAGAACCCCTGATATTAGCAAATGTCTTCTGTATTTCAGTATAGAAGAGGAGAGTTTTAACGATGGTTTTGGTTATACACCTAGCAGTTTATTCTCCTGGTTGACTCGTGTCATGTACAACAGAAGATCCAATATGAATCCCTTATGGAACACATACGTCGTGGCAGGCTGGGAGGACAATACGCCGTAAGTTAAAGGGGCAGGCCCTGGAACTGAAGTGTCTCGAATAGCAATCTGACAAGGTTAATGGGACATACCCTGGAACTGAAGTGTCTTGAATAGCAATCAAATTGGTATCATTTTAATACCTAGGTCAAATAATGAAAACCCTGTAAAAAGGTTACGAAATATCCTGCTAATTTTAAAAAAAAAACATTTCAAGAATAACTAAATGTTGTTGTCGTCAATAAAGGCTGCTCACCAGGCAGCCTTTTATTCAAATCGATATACAAATTATCGAAGCGCGCTATAGGGTAAATTTTTTAAGTCAAATTCTTTTTATACGCCCGTTGAAAACGGGACGTATTATGTGAACACCCTTGGCGGGCGGGCGGGCGGCGGCGTCCAGTAATTTGTCTGTACTCTAGCGCAAACAGTTTTCATCTGATCATCTTTAAACTTGCTGACAATGCTTATGGGCATAATATCTAGGCCAAGTTCGATTATAGGCCAAATCGGCCTTGGCCTTATTGGGTTATGGTCCTTTAATTACCAAATAAGTATGAAATTGGCCATGTCTGTACTCTAGCGCAAACAGTTTTCATCCGATCATCTTCAAACTTGCTGACAATGCTTATGGGCATCATATCTAGGCCAACTTCGATTATAGGCCAAATCGGCCTAGGCCTTATTGGGTTATGGTCCTTTAATTACCAAATAAGTATGAAATTGGCCTTCTCTGTACTCTAGCGCAAACAGTTTTCATCCAATCATCTTCAAACTTGCTGACAATGCTTATGGGCATAATATCTAGGCCAAGTTCGATTATAGGCCAAATCGGCCTAGGACTTATTGGGTTATGGTCCTTTTATTACCAAATAAGTATGAAATTGGCCTTGTCTGTACTCTTACGCTAACAGTTTTCATCCGATCATCTTCAAACTTGCTGAAAATGCTTATGGGCATAATATCTAGGCCAAGTTCGATTATAGGCCAAATCGGCCTAGGCCTTATTGGGTTATGGTCCTTTAATTACCAAATAAGTATGAAATTGGCCTTGTCTGTACTCTAGTGCAAACAGTTTTCATCCAATCATCTTCAAACTTGCTGACAATGCTTATGGGCATAATATCTAGGCCAAGTTCGATTATAGGCCAAATCGGCTTAGGCCTTATTGGGTTATGGTCCTTTTATTACCAAATAAGTATGAAATTGGCCTTGTCTGTACTCTTACGCTAACAGTTTTCATCCGATCATCTTCAAACTTGCTGACAATGATTATGGGCATAAAATCTAGGCCAAGTTTGATTATAGGCCAAATCGGCTTAGGCCTTATTGGGTTATGGTCCTTTTATTACCAAATAAGTATGAAATTGGCCTTGTCTGTACTCTAACGCTAACAGTTTTCATCCGATCATCTTCAAACTTGCTGACAATGCTTATGGGCATAATATCTAGGCCAAGTTCGATAATAGGCCAAATCGGCCTAGGCCTTATTGGGTTATGGTCCTTTAATTACCAAATAAGAAATTAATTACCAAATAAGTATGAAATTGGTTGTCTGTGCTCTAACGCAAACAGTTTTCATCCAATCGTCTTCAAACTGTGTGACGATGCTTATGGACATAATATCTAGGCCAAGTTTGATTATAGGCCAAATCGGCCTAGGCCTTATTTGGTTATGATCCTATAATTACCAAAATAAATGTGAAATTGACCTTGTCTGTTCTCTAGTGCAAAGAGTTTTCATCTGAGTATCTTCAAACTTGGTGACAATGTTCATGGATATAATATCTAAGACAAGTTAAATTGTAGGCCAAATCAGCCTATGCCTTCTTGGGTTATGGTCCTTTAATTAAAAAAATGTTGCATTGTTTTTTTCATTTACCATGCCCTGAGACTCACCATGCCCCAAGACGGGCGTATTTTGTGACATTTTGGCACTCTTGTTTGACTTTTCGGTAATATTTGGTTTTACAAGTGATAACGCCATTTTGTTGTATGCAAACCAAGACATGCCCCTATAAAGTATAACACAGGGGTTCCATTTGACTCTGGATTAGGGGTTTTGACCCCTAAAATTTCCTAAAAGCTACATTTTGACCCTCAAGAATTTTGGTTTGAACGGTCATTTTCTCTTAAAATCATGGGTTCATAAAATCATAGTAAAATTATGGTCAAAAGTATCAAAATGATCCTTCATATTCAAAAGCTACCACTGTACAATAGGGTCGGTTTCCCTGGGGGCTGAATCTCTGGGGTTATTTTTAAGGGTCCTGTGTATTTCAAATCAGAAGTCAGCATTCTGTTTAAGATATTGTTAGTTTAAATGCTGTATGTTTCAAACTGCCTGAAACACAAGTCATTTTGTGATATTTATTTGTTTGAGACACCATCTTTTTTCCCTGTCAGATTGTCTTCAAACTTGGTGACAATGTTTCTGAGCATAATATCTGGCCAAGTTTAACTCAGGCCAAATTGGCTTAAGTCTTCTTGGGTTATGGTCCTTTAATTACCAAAAAAATGTGAAATTGACCTTGTCTGTACTCTAGTTCAAATAGTTTTAATCTGATCGTCTTCAAACTTGGTGACAATGTTTTTTGAGCATAATATCTAGGCCAAGTATAATTCAGGCCAAATCGGTTTAAGCCTTCTTGGGTTATGGTCCTTTTATTACCAAAAAAATGTGAAATTGACCTTGTCTGTACTCTATTTCAAATAGTTTTAATCTGATTGTCTTCAAACTTGGTGACACTGTTTATGAGCATAATATCTTGGCCAAATTCAATTACAGGCCAAATTGGCACAGGCCATCTCAGGTTACTGCCCTTTAATTACTAAAATATGTTAAAAAGTAAAGGATTGTTTTGTTTTTTCATTCATCATTTTTTTCATTCATCATGCCCCAGACGGGCGTGTTTTGTGACATTTTGGCTCTTGTTCCTGACGAGCGAAAAGATAAAAAAAAAACTTTGATTTATATTTGCAGGTTTCTGGGATATGTAGACAAGATTGGTGTAGCGTATCAATCTCAGACTGTATCCAGTGGTTATGGTGCATATATTGCTCAGGTAATATTACATACAATTAGAGCTGTTATTGATTCGACCTGAGACATATTGACGATTCTAAATTATATATTAAAGTTGCAACTCGTTACATGTAAACACTTCGGTTATGTCGACATACTTTCAAATCCCTGATTTGGGTTGCTCTATATTCTATCTTAAATATGATGGTTTTGTCGAAATTCCTGTGTCGACTTTCCGCTATTAGAATTGAAAAGTTGTTAATTGACCGTGAAAAACTTGTTTCGACCCATTGTCTGTTAACAATTAATGTGGTACTGTAACTCCTTTGCAGACTTTGGGTAATCTAATACAGTAATTGCAATCACCTGTAATTAAATATTTAACAACAAGTAGTCAAATGTACAATTACTACTGCAAATCTGATTGCATGTACTTTAATCATGAAAAATTAAAATTACTTGCTAAATTACTCAAATATAAATCTTAAGTCAAATTGAATCAATTTAGTCTCCAATTATCTGAAGTAAACTTATGTATTGTCCTTTGTTGCTCTTCATGCCAGAGGGCATAAAATGCAGTTATAGTGCGCCCAGGATAATGTGAAAGGCGGGCAAATTTGGTATAGTCCACGAAGGTGAATTACAATTATGTGCACCAATTATCGGTGATGTTTTGAGTAAAATACTGACCTTATCTGTTTATTTAAGTAATTTGTAAAACCAATTTTGTCACAGTTGACCAAACTGATTCATGTTTGTAAATATCACATTATCCTGGGCGGACTACAGTAAGTCATGTGTAAGTAACTCCTATGCTATGTAAACATTAAGATCTTTTCTTTCTTTCAGCCATTATTACGGGAAGCGTTACAGAAAAAACCCAACATGAACATGAAAGATGCTTTAGAGACAATAGATAGATGTATGAAAGTGCTGTACTATAGAGATGCCAGGTCTCTAAACAAGGTATAATCTTTTTGATTGGTCACTACAGACACATACAGTTCTCGAGCTCTGTGATTGGTCATTACAGACACATACAGTTCTCGAGCTCTGTGATTGGTCACTACAGACACATACAGTTCTCGAGCTCTGTGATTGGTCACTACAGACACATACAGTTCTCGAGCTCTGTGATTGGTCATTACAGACAAACCTCTAGCTCTAGAGCTCATTGATTGGTTGAACAGACACACCTCTAGCTCTAGTACTCATTGATTGGTTGAACAGACACACCTCCAGCTCTAGCTCACTGATTGGTTGAAACAGACATACCTCTAGCTCTAGAGCTCACTGATTTGTGAATGCAGACACACAAACTGCTCTATAGCTCACTGATTGGTTAATACAGACACACCTTCAGTTATAAAACTTACAGATTGGTCAAAATATTCGTAACAAACCAATCATTAACCATTATTTGTGAAGGTGTGCTACAACCAACCAATCAGTAACCATTTGTTGTCAAGACGTGCCATAACCAACTAATATGTATCCATTAATTGTGAAGGCCTGCCACAACCAGCTAGTCAGTATCTATTAATTGTGAAGGTGTGTCATAATAAACAAATGCTTCATGTTTCAGTATGAGATTGCCATTGTGACGAAGGACGGTGTGGAAATCAGATCTCCAGTTGCCACAAAACCTAACTGGGAAATAGCAAATTTCATTAAGTAAGTATTCCAGTATGATGACATTTAAAGTCCCATTATGCCTTAAATGGCTATTTTTAAAAAGCTATAGCTTGACAACCTATCTGCAAAATTATGCATTTTGAGCACTTAAGTTGAGTCCTAAAGGTTGAAAACACCATAAGATGAAAGAAAACGAAATAAAGCCTCTAGTTGGTTTGTAAACAAATCAACGAAATGTAAACAATAAATGCATAATTTAAAGTCTAAGGGGAGCAACTCTTCCAAAATTAGTATTTTATCATTCACACATTCTACGAAAAGTGATTTTTGGCATACTATTTCAACAGATAGAGCTGACATTCTGTCGTCAATTATAGGTCATTTGTGAAAAACATTCTATTTCTTTATATTTAGTCTATTTATTGGATGATCAGAGACATTGTTTTGGGAGAGATAATGTGACTTTAAAGAGGAATGTCACAGTCGATTATAAACATCTTTCTGGGCATTTGTTCGAAAAATTATTTGGTCCGTTCTTTCAGTTTTATCAAAAAGTCAATGGCTGAGATGAAAATGCCTTGTGCTTTAGTAACAAAAGTGTCGAAAAACTAAAAATAATATTAATTAAGTAAGACACGGAAGGCAGCTCTCAACTTAACCAGCCGAGCACAAAACACATTAAAATCATACAATGCACAATGCCCAACTGAACCAATCGAGCACAGAAAACATAAAACCCATGCAAAAAGATAATATTAAGTCGGACAGTGAAACTGTTCGTTTGCTAACAAGACCAAAGTTACCCGGTTTAGAGAGTTATTGTGTTTATATTGCGTGTTGCTAAATACTTTCTAATGTTCTTTTATTTGTGTTTAAAACTCTTCATTGCCTTATACTATGAACTTTGAGCCCAATTTCTTTAATTTTGACTGGATGTGTATTATAAACCAGGCCAAATGATTAAAAAACATTGTTTATGCTCAACTCAATTTCATGCTCAAACTTCAATTGTTTACTGAAACTTCTATTAGATGGATAGCCTTAAAGAAAGGATAATTACATTTCTTTATAATGTAAAGATTATTTAACAGTTGCACTGAAACGGAGCTAATCAAATTTCCCGCCTCTTTGATATCCTAGTGGTAGAATGTCCACTTCGAGTGTTGGAGGTTTTAAGTTCAATCCTAGGCCGCATCATACCAAAGACAAAACAAAAATGGTACCAGCAATGCCCTTGCTAGATGCTAAGTGAATAAAGGGAAACTGGCTACGCTTCTCTCATACTCTCGTAGTGATGGATAACTTCAGGAATGAGGTGTAGAGAGTGATTAATATCAGTTGAAAAACCTTGAATAAATTAGTATAAAATAAATTTCATGCTCAAATTGTGTTGAGCATAAAAAGTATTTTATAATCTCAGGGCAATATTGCCTTTTAAGCGAGTATACTAAAGAAAGTATTTTGCATTCTTGAAGTTGTATTTTCAAATTATAATTTTTGGAATTATTTTTTGTATAAACTATTTTGTATTTTGTTTCAGGGGTTACGAATAGTGCGGCCACCTATCTCAATCCTCATTCTTCATACGTGATATATGGACAGACAGACAAACTGACCTATGGACGGATATTTAGATGGAAGCAATATTTATTTCTATACACATTGAAGATTTACCGGCTACCTGTATTGTGAAATTGTGACAAACTTTCTTTGGAGGACCAACATTGCCTATGATTGTAACAAACTTTCTATGGCAAGCCAACATTGCCATAGGCCATCAACAAATACAGCTTGTGTGTTTACATTTCCGATTGGCATGTAGTTGTTTAAAGACATATATCCCTTCTGTTTGAACTTAGGTATGTGATGTATAAAAAGTGCTAATCAGTTAATTGAGTGAACTGTTAGTTGCTAATAGACCAAGACCAAAAGTATGTGCATGTCTTATTAAATTCAGACTTCAGGCTCTAAAAGCTTTGTTACACATAGAACAACTTGATAAGAACTGAAGCATAATCAGTAGTGAATAGATAAACTCATATTTTCAAGATCCCAAACTTTTTGCAAATTTCTTATTCCAAATTAGTTTGCAATGTTAAATGTTCCTGATTGTTAAACATCAGAAAAAATACTTTCTGTGTTTTAGTGCAGTTGTTTAAATTCTTGAGCTTAAACATTTGTAAATTCACAAACTCACAAATATTGCAAAAATTAAATGCTCGAAAATATCTGATTTTACAGTTTCTGGTTATATTATATAGAAGTGTATGTTACAGAGGTCTGTTAGAGAATAACTGTGGAATATTGAACATTGACTCATTCATTTAAACATTGTTGTTCATTTTCTGTGTCTTTGTGCATTATATGTAAGTGCTTTATTAAATCTATGTCATCAAACTGGATACTAGTTCTAATTTATCAGTCACAGTTACATCATTGATAACATAAGTTTTATTCCACTGATATCTAAGGATTTATTCCATTGATAATAATTACACAACTCATAACATTGGCACTATACCTCTGATAACATTATGGATGCATCACCAAGAACACCCGTGTTACACCACTTATAACATTGTTGTTATAATGCCACTGAAAACACAGGTAAAACTCAACTGAAAACATTGGTAAAAAACCACTGAAAACATTGGTAAAACACCACTGAAAACATTGGTAAAACACCACTGAAAACATTGGTAAAACACCACTGAAAACATCGTTAAAACGCCACTGAAAACATTGAAGTTACATCACTAATAACATTGGTAACGCCACTGAAAAATCGGTACATTTATAAGGACTTAATGGACATTCTTGTCTGACCCCTCTTTCTTTTTTAAAGAATTCTGTATTAAAACCATTATTTGTTATTGAACAGGTAAGTGATTTGTAGAATAATTTTACCCATTACCTAAGATCGTTTCCAAACTTGAAAAAATCAAGAGGTTTGTGCATTAAGTAATGGTTTAAGCTGTCGAAGGCTTGTGTACATCACGTACACATTTTGGGGGTTAAATGATGCTTTTTATGCACTAGTCAGTTAGAAGTACAATCCCTCTTCACAACGGCCCCCTCTCTACTGAATACATTGGTAAAGCCTCTGAAACATTGATAACATCACTGAAAACATTGGTAAAACGCCAGTGAAAACATTGGTAAAATACCACTGAAAACAATAGAGTTACATCACTGATAACATTGGTGTTATATCACATAAAATTGGAGTTTCGCTATTGATAACATGGGAGCTGTACCATTAATAAGATTGGGGTTACACCACAAATAACATTGAAATTACACCACTGATAAGATTGGTGTTACACCACTGATGACATTGGAGTTACATTACTATGGTGTTGCATCACAGATAACATTGTAGGTATCCACTGGTAACATTACAAGCTACTTCACTGACAACATTGAAAATATTAGAGGTGAAAAAAACCTGTACCTAAGCTTTAACATTTGCACTAAGTTGAAAAAGGGGGCATAATTTCACCAAAATGCTTAATAGAGTTACCTCTCCCTGCTTATGGGTTGGGGTAATGATGGTGAACAAGTACGCCAAGTATCAAAGCAATATGTCAATGCACTATGAAGATATTAGAGGTTAAAAAACCCGTACCTACACTTTAACATATGCACTATTTGCACTAAGTAGAAAAAGGGGGCATATTTCAACAAAATGCCTGATAGAGTTACCTACTCCTGCATATGGGTTGGTGTCATGATGGCCAACAAGTATGCAAAGTATGTAAGTAACATATCAAAGGACTTAGAGAATATATGAGGTTAAAAAAACCTGTACCTAAACTTTAACAAAAGTGTTACGCCGACGCTCGGGTGACTGCAATAGCTCCCCTTAATCTACGAATAGTGGAGCTAAGAATATGAGCCGTCGAAATCTAAGATCAATGAATAAATTAATACGGCCTATTTTATAATAATTTGTAATATAAAATGTTATAGCTCACATCGAACAATATATTACAACTTGGCTACCTTCCTTGTCTGACTTAATATAATCCTTTTGACTTGCTGTACGATTTCAAATCTATGTATGCAACTGCTTTTGTCTATTAAAAATTGTTTATCAAGTTCTTCATGTATTTACGCAATAACTGTATTGATTAGAATCTTGATTTGTTAGTGGTTGAACATGTACAGAGCCGACCGTCGCCTATTTACAACACTATCGTATTTTGAGGCGTCAGGGGTATCAGTCTGAAACAGCAACCGTCAGGGGTATCATAGTGGTTCTTTCGTTTATTTTGCCTCATAATCTGGCGGCATCGAACTAATTTTGCAAAATGCATACCTAGAATAAGGTTAACAACGAAATTGGCCCTATCAAACAGCAACACACCATGCAAAATCGGCAGAAATTGTAAATAATATTGACAGGTCGTCACGGGTGCAGTTACCAAAACCGCACTGTAATCGAGTGTTCTCCTTAATCATAGGTATTTGGAGGGAAAATTGACTTGGGTCTGCAGGTAGTGACGGGGCCGGGTACGGTTGGCTGGTTGATTTTATTGATAACGTCTTACAAAACAAAGAACAATCAAGATTAACTTACCGAAGCGACGAAATTTACAGTCGAAAATCTGTCCGGGGTATCACTTAAGTTCTATACGATATCCCCATTGAAAATGTATAACATATCACATTGTTACATTATCATAATATTATTACCCATAACTTATACACAGGTTTTGTTGTTGAGGTAATAAAATCTTATTATTATCTCTATGATAAAGCAAAACAAGTTACAAATACTTTAATAGCTTTAGGGAAAAGAATTGCCAAAAGTGTACGCGGTCGTTGTATTATTTAATCTCGGTACCCCTGATCCCGTGTTCATTGGTTATCAGGATCAGGCTCAAGCTCCATTTTATTTTATTTCAAATATAGAAAAACTGTTGATATAAAGATTATTTCTTTTAAGCAGAGGCAACAATAAAGGTATTTCCTTAAATGTTAAAGACAAATAAATAAGTTTTAATGCATAGTTATAGACTGAATATTGTGCTTAATAGATTGAAGCTGGATTTTCGCGCTTGATCCTGAATGTCTCAGATCAGTTTCGGTTTCAAGATCAATTAATCTCTTTTTATAGGAAAGTAAAAGTTTTTAAGGGTCGTACTCTGTTATCTAGAAACTGTTTTGATATTCTGTAACTGCTAAGGAACATATAATTTCATAAGTGTACATATTATTTGAAAGAAATACCAAAAACAGAATGGAGCTTGAGCTTGATCCTGATAACCAATAGTTCTTTGTGATCTCTTGATGGAAACGGGTTTCCAAATAAGTGAATAATGGATGTATCAGTTTCAAGAAAGAGATCAATATTTATAAAGGCGACACCGACCAAATCTGGAACAATACAACTACATGTATTTGCATTGCATGAAGACCTAAATAACCTATTTCTGATCAAACATATCACGTGCACAAACTCTGAAGCATAGTATTGTATATAGCCGGTTCGAGACAAAAATCCCGTTATTGTTCAATAGTTTTCACAACGATAGTAGGATTCGTATCCCTGGTTATACGGTGCCAAAAGGTAGTATAAAGTCGTACATGGAAGGCAGCACTCAAATTATTAAGCAGCCTAGCACAGACAACATGAAGCATAAGGCCCAATGTCCAACATACAACCGAACGAGAAAATGATCCACCAAAGTCCAAGTTGTCAAAAAGCTGAATGAACTAAATGTAGTTTCAGCAATCAAAAGCAGAATGTCCAATCTGAATGACCTAGTTTCTACAGTAAAGCGGTTAAAAAACCTAGTTTTAGCTGTCTGAAGTCCTAAAAAGTTAAAGAATAACAGTATTAAAAAGCTGAATGCCATGGTTATGCTCAAACTTTGTTAAAATCGAGTCATAAATGAAACAGCTATCATACAGACAATACAATTGGCGTTGCCGGTAACATTTTTAATTCGTCTTTGCTACAGGGTGGTACTCATAAAGCATCACAGTAGAAAACATAGGACTTTCTAAAATCTTTAAAAATCCCCATTTACCTATATATAAGTTGAACAATTCACCAAACATCATTGGATGTTTGCACAGTTTCAAAGTTTTATCTATTTAAAGAGCTACTGCAATCACCTGGAAATCACTGGGGTTGTTCAATTTGTGGGTAATATGTAAATTTAGCCAAGTGAACACATTTAAATTGTCCACAAAGATACTTTCTGAATAAGCGGATTTAGCTCAGTGGTAACGCACTGAGCTGTCAATTCAGAGGTCGTGGGTTAAATCCCTGGCATCGGAACTTGACATTTCTGAAATATTTATAATATTTCCCGCTATATCTGACCGAGTGGCATGCAAAGTATCTGGAAGTGCCAGGAAGCTATGTATCGGTGCTATACACCGGGCACATTAAAGAACCAGGCTGTCTATTCGAAATAAGAGATAGGCGCACTTCTGCAGCGCCGGACATGCCTGTATCTAATGTCTCTCTCTCCCTTCAGGGGCTTTCTCTCAGTCTGTCCCTCTGGTCAGATCATGCTGTATCTGCACTAGTAGAGGATGCACCTGTGCCCTTGTGGCTGCAACACAATAATGTAAAGTGCCTTTGAACGTGCTTTCGCATGAAAAGGGCGCTATATAAATCTGGTATTATAATATTTTTTTATTTTTTTTATTTATTTAACAGTCATGGGGTAGTATTCAATATTTGTCTTACTTGACATAAGGATAAGGACAACCAATCAGATCACATCACTCATACTAAACTCTTGGTCAATAACAGGCGATATGATTGGCTATCCTTGTTCTCCAATTAAATAAGATCAATATTGAATACCACCCCTGGGCTGGTATTCACATGGCATCTTAGAGGAAAACTTAAGTTAAAACTTTGAAATAGTCCGGCTCCCATCCCAAATATTACAGTAGTTTGGGTGTGGCCAGACCGAAACTACTGTTTGATTTGGTACGGGAGCTAGACTTAAACTTTGAATTACATGTATGTACATTTCCAGAAATTAAAAAGTAACCAATGTTTTCTAGTGATTTTTGTAGCCCTTTGCAGCATTCTTTAAACCTATGTAAGTTAGTTAGGATTGCCATGTTTAATTTTCGTATTTTTTATAATTTGTTTTATAATATTTTATATAATTTTTTTATAATTCTAATTTTGTATCCTTGTGACTAGTGAGACATTTTATCTTTTTCAGGCTCAATTTCCATGTGCTTCCAGATGAGCTTATACTGCATGTTTTCATATACATTGACCTACATCACCTCCTTCAGCCTGTCACGAGAGTGTGTCATAAGTTTAACGATGTGATACATGTAAAGAAGCACTCAATACTATGGCGCCATTTCGAGTTTCCTCAAAAACAACTGGAATTGAATAGAACCAATTCGGACAATATTCTGGCTTATTCCGTAAGGATTGTTGAACCGCTCATGCCATGTACTGTGTTTATATTTAAAATACCAGAAATTGACAAAGTGTTTGCTGCATCTACGTTTATGTACTTGGACCATCTAAATATCAGTGAAACTCCGATTTCAACGCTTTGTTGGTTATACAATGCACCAAATAGTCGTGTGTTAGACCTTTCAGGCTGCAGTCTTCTCGTTGATGAAGATTTTCAGGTTGTAGTTGAGTGCTTTAAATTGGAAACAGTTGTATGTAAGTTTCACCAAAATTAAAGAAACAACACTTGTGAACGTGAAGAAAAAGATTTAATAGTGAATATAACATTGGTTTTCATATCCCGAAGAAAGATCGGTGTGATTTATGTGAGAAGAAATAAAAGTAGCTTAGTCAGAAAATACGACCAGTAACGAATTACTTGAAAAGTATAACACACATAGCAATGATAAAGTTATGACTAAGATTGAAAGGGATAGATACAGAAGGAATGGAAGAGAGGACATGGTGGTTGTGTCCTTTGATTTTGAAAATGTTATTCTTCTGCCAAAGTCAAATGTAAGCAACTTCTTCTATAATTTTTTTTATCTACCTACAATCTCACAGCCCATTCTTCCAAAGATGGATGTGCTTATAACTGCATTTGGCATGAAGCCATTAGTGGTAGAGGAGCAAATGATATTGCCAGTGCATTGGTTACAATACTCAAATAAATTAAGGTGGAATAGACCCTTTTCGACAAAAATCGCCCGTAACTCGGATGTTGATGATATTTTGCATACATATAGTATCAAGTGTTGGCCTTCTGTTTTTGGTGGTTTTAGGGAGAAATTTCACGTTCCTAGTGATAAAAAGCGCCACCTAGCGGGACGTATTTCTTGCGGGATTTTCGACGTTTTTGGTCATTTTTTGTGGTCAATACTTTCGTCATAGAAAAGTGAAACATATATTCGTGTAGGGAATTGAATGCTGCTTCATAATGTGCAATTTATAGAAAGAAATATTGGATATGATGTACGTAACGCTTAAATTACTGTGTCGCACGCTGAGTAGTGACGGCGTCAAATTCGCGACATTTCTTTCATTTATACGCACATAGCAAGAAAACGGCACGGTCAAAGTTTTTTAAATTTTTGTATGATATTATTTTAAGTATCTTCTTTAATTTAGTGAAATAATAAACAGGATGTTCTCGAGTCCGTTTTCGCGCTTTTTTCAATCTAAGTTATCTAGTCGGGAGTAAAACTACGCACCGTTAACACACCGTACAACCCGCTTCTACAATCGACTATACTTTAGTTGATGAAACTACTTTTATTCTTACACCGCCGCTAGGTAGCGCCACCTTTGCAATAGTAAACCGGTCAACAGGTATTGCATAACTACCGACACGGATGTAAACCGTCATGCAAAATAGTTCCATCAATTGCAGCATATAAATACTCCAAAGCTATTTCATATTTCTAAATCTATAGGACAGTTGGATATCCCAATAAATAATTTAAACCTATTTCCAGTATTTCTTTGTATTTACAAAGCAATTGCCACTTCTGATAACTGCCTTTCGTACCTTTTTCGTCGGCATAAACTGTTACGTAATCATATACTGTGGTACAGACCCAGTATTTCTAATTATATCGAGGTCATAGTTCCATGCGTAATCAATCTAGCTACTCTCAACGAGCGGTACGCGGAATATCCATAACTCCGAGCATCACTCTATATAAATTGTTACACATACACGTAGCTGATTAGGTTAGATTAATCAGACGGTAGTATCCGATGTTACATGTAAACCGGAATAAATTCGATCAGCATCCAAACTGCTGAACAATACTAGAAAATATTTGGCCGCAGAAAACTATTTGACTTGTACTTCCTGCATTCATTCATTCCAATCATGAAAGCTCGGACATTTCCGTTTGTCTCCGGTAAATAATTGAATGCATACAGGCCGAGGTGATCAGAATGGTATTCATTCGAACAACTGATGCCTTTCAGCGCTTTGATTTTATATGAAATGTTATTGATAACAACTACATGTGTACATCGTAAATCTAATTATACATGTACATAAAGAATTTACGCGTACTTGCGTCTCATCTTATTGGTATTATGCTAGGCCTGGTTGCATAATTATCTGTGGTCCGGAAGACGTAAATCCACCTCGGATACGTATGATCATTTCGTTTCTTTTCTTATTAACCACTATTGACGTGCAAATTGGACATATATACTAAAAACATATACTATAATTAAGATATTGCAATAAAAAGAAGTTCAACATATGTTGTGTCTTCAGACGAAACTTTAATTGGCTCTTCTCCCAATCTTAATTCATGTATATCATGTAAGCTGAATTGTCTATTTAGATTAAACCTCTTTTGTTCGTGCTTCTAAACAGCAGCAAAACAATCAGAAATCCGATCTTTGCTAATTGTAACTATAACAAAAGAAAACATATCACACTACATATCGTCGTTTTAATCACTTTAAAATGGGTGTACAATTGTATTAAGAAATTTTTTTTTTGAGGTTGAGTGATTGTTTATTATCCTCGTCAATAGGTGTGCCTGGGTCGAGGGTATCCCAGTACACACCTTACAAATTCTGAATTAGTGTATATGTATAAATGTGAATTAGTAAAAAAGGTAAGATACAAGTCAAATAGTTTTCCTCGGCCAGACCAGTATTTACAACAGTAACTTTACTGAAGAAATAATGAATGTGTACATGTGCTTTATCGTAGAATAAATCACAGTCACTAGTTTAGATGCGCACCTGAACAAGCTTAATTTTAGATAAAACACAGGTACATGTTTATAAATTCGATTCTAATATAGCCAATAATCCGCCTTGGATATTACAAATAGACGTAGTAACAATAGCACTACATTTTTCACCGAACAGCTTATTTGCAGTTGTCAGTCGTAGCTGTATTTTATCGATAATTCGTGCACACCATGATTTCCTCTATGTGTATATGGCTGAAACTGCTTGTTGGTTAGAGTACCGGTTAATCCTACCTAATCAACGTGGAAACACTCCATAAATTATTTTGGCCTAACCATTTTCAAACATTCTACATCAATAATAACAAAGCAGACCCCATGTTGTGATTCAAACATTGAGACCATTTACAGCAGATGTGTCTAGATGGTACATCTCCAGAAACTGTGTGGTAGAAGTATACTACATGTAACTACACAGTACATTTTTAAACCAAAATGTACTGTCTAGACTCACCTTAAGTCAGACTGACACATTAGCCAATCAGGCATTGACATGTGGTCACGTGCTCCTCCATAGTCAATTTTCTTTTGGCAATCGAATATACCCCTCGGCCTCTAGGCCGAGGATAATAATATATAGCACAGCTTGCAATGATAACCATGTAGTTATAATATTTAGAATACATTTAGAAGACCAAACAACTTAGCATGTAATAATATGTTACATGATATACGTGATGCTACATGAGCACGTATTGCCGAACTGTTTTAAGCAGCCCATAAATAGATGTAATACCGTATACTCTATGACTGTTTAAATAACCTAACTGTTTTATTTATAAAATACAGGTAATGTTAATCAACATTGAATGCTTAGAAGATTAATACCAAGATCATATGTTCGACTGCACATGTATAGTAATGTATCGGGGCATTACAATGTTTTACGACATTATGTCTTATGTTCGTCGCGTGAGTTATTCACGAAAAATAGTCAAATAAAATTTGTAACATACAAATAACATACATTTTTGTACAAACAAAACAATGAATAAGTTCCCTGTCAAGTAATTTGAATTTCTGCGTTTCGACCTTACATATTCTATAGAATGCTAAAAACTATTCGTTTCTTAACTTCATGATAATAAATGGAGTGCTTATTGCCCCCACCCCCCAACACACCAGTTCGTCATTTACAGACATAAAGGGCCACTCACAACCGATAATTGCCAGCGTCAGCGATCACCAGGTATATAATATATGCCGTTAATCAACTTGATGAAAATAACCACTAAACACTCGTTATTCTTGGTTAAATTGGCAGTGCAATACAGCCTAACATGAATGTGGGTTATATTTATAACATATAAATCGTACAAAGGAGTTTTATGGCCCTGTCAAGTAATTATAATTTCTGCCTTAGTCGTTAGCATAAGTCTCTTATCTCTGCCTTTGCGTTAGCACTAATATTCAACGCTCTGCCTTTGTCGTTATCATTCGAAAAACAGAACTGCCTATTTCGTAAGCATTTTTTTGTACCTCGTTCAATTTAAACCTCTGTATCTTCACAGAAAATGTACATTTTCCAAAACGGAAACGACAGATATATTGAGGAAGGATTGAAGTTTGTATTCAATGTTTTAGAATTGTTCCAAACCACAAATTAAGTTGAGAATGTAATGTCAAAGGCAATATGTTTGAAATTTTGGCAAACATCGCATACCTAAAACCTGTTAACTCGATTAATATGGCATTTGTTGGCACATAAATTGTATATACTTATTGTTCATTCATCACGTCATCGATATATGTAAGTGATCACTCTCAAAAGCAACGCAAAGCACATATAAAATAACAAATACTTACCCCACTCTAGTGGCGCAAAACGCGTGTGTCTCTGCCTTCAACATACAGAACTGCCTTACACACAGCGGGTTGTACGGTGTGGTTAACGTTAGTGCACTTAGCGCTGACGGCGTTAAAATCGTTCTTTGTGTTCCTTTATACGCACTTACCGATGGTCTTACTTGATGGTCAAGGTTATTCTAATTTAATATGATTTACTATGAAATATATTCTTCACTTTAGTGAAATAAAAATATTTATATTCTTCAGCCCGTTTTCGCGCTATTTTCAATTTAAGCGTTCTAAAAATGCCGTTGTCAGGGACGTCTTTTTATATCGCCAGGAACAGAAATATTATTAAAAGAATTACCCCCAAAAAATAGATGGTCAACATATTGAATTCTTTAGATAAATTAACGACAAATTACATAGTATTAATAAATCATTTATTGTGTGTCAAACAGGTTTCACGGTTCGGGTACTGGTAAATCTTTTCCACTTTTCCATTCATAATACAACTTTAATATGGAGACGGAGTCGACATTCTGATCACGACTTAAGGAATCATGGATAAAATGAACGCATAAGCATTCACAATGGTCCGGTTTTCTTTCTGAACGAAATTGCTATACAAAAGATATTTCATACACCACTATTCAGTACACATTGAAATTCATATTTTAAACAAATTTATTTGAGGACGATTGTGAAACATGCTCTTTACAACTTATATCACAATAGGTACCTCATTCCTGTGCTATGATCGACACAAGGGTATGATATACACGCCAGATTTCCTTATTTAATTGAGCAATGGAATTCCTAATATTATTTTTCTATTGTATGACACGGCCTGTGTTGAACTCAGGGCCTTCCGCAATCGAAGCGGACGCCAAGAAACATATTGGTATTTTCTAACTATGAACCAAGAACGTTAAAATTTGGAATAAGGAGTGAGAATTATAAAGTATGAAATGTGAAGTTCTTGTGCAATTGAATACTTTAAATATTAATTCATTTGTATATATGTCAAATGTCACATTTCATACTTCATTTCAGTATTTTAAATCTTTATTCCCAATCAATCATGATATTTCAAACTTCACAGTTTAACGTATGAAGGCTGGATTAGGAAGTGTGAAAACAGACTATATCCGACTACGTACGTTTAACCTGAAGTATAAAATGAACTAAAAACTGTGTTGGCCATTAGTGAACGATATATGTTTATTTTATGATTATTCTGTATCGTTTTATGATTACATAATGACATGCAAAACGAGCACATGAGCTCCACCTGGTCATTACATTTCAAACTAGGTGCGATGCTGATTTAATAACAGTAAACAAATTAAAGTAGACTACTGGAGTATAAGATTGCCCAAAAGTCAGTCATCGCGTCAAGCGAAATTCATGGCAGACATTTAATCGGAAACATTGCGTTTCGACTACAATATATCAATCAGCGGCGACAGCTCAGCGATTACGCATTGGACTGTCAATCCAGCGGTGGAGGGTTCAATCCCCGACATGGCATCTGGGTATTTCTGAAATTATATTCGTAGTATTTCCCGCTATGTCTGTCTGTAATGTACAAAATGGTTACATGTGTCATGAAGCTACAGGTATATCGGTGTTACACACCGGAAACTTTAAAGAACCTCGCTGTCTATTTGAAATGAAATGAAAATCCTTCAGCGCCAGACATGATAGTGCTAGGCGCACACCTGCAGCACCAGACATGATAGTGCTATGCGCACTCCTGCAGAACCAGACATGATAGTGCTAGGCGCACTCCTGCCGCACCAGACATGATAGTGCTAGGCGCACTCCTGCAGAACCAGACATGATAGTGCTAGGCGCACCCCTGCAGCACCAGACATGATAGTGCTAGGCGCACTACTGCAGCACCAGACATGATAGTGCTAGGCGCACCCCTGCAGCACCAGACATGATAGTGCTAGACGCACTCCTGCAGCACCAGACATGATAGTGCTAGGCGCACTTCTGCAGAACTAGACATGACTGTATCTAATGTCTCTCTCATTCACTTCGGATGCTTCTTCTCAGTTTTTCCCTCTGGTCAGATCATGCTAGCTAGGGGAGGTACCTGTATGTAAAGAGCCGTTGAATGTGTGAGTCGCATGGACAGGGAGCTATATAATTCTGGTATATTATTATTGCATACAAGTATGAGTGATCGTAATATCCTACAATGGACAAACGAACGCGCATGGATCGACGAAAGAAAAGGAATAATTTTAACGTCATCAAAACTCGGCGTTCTAACGTTAACGTTGCGTACTTTTACTCCAACTCAAAAACTAAGATTGAAAATAGCGCGAAAACGGACTCGAGAACACCCCATTTTTTATTTCACTAAATCAAAGAAGATACTTTAAATAATATCATACGAAAATTTAAAAAACTTTGACCGTCCCGTTTTCTTGCTATGTGCGTATAAATGAAAGAAATGTCGCGAATTTGACGCCGTCACTACTCAGCGTGCGTCGCAGTAATTAAAGCGTTACGCCCATCATCTTCAACATTTCCTTATATAAATTGCTCCATATGACGGAGCATTCATTTCCCTACACGAAGATATTTTTCTCTTTTTAATGACGTAAATATTGACCACAAAATAAGAGCAGTAACGTCGAAAATCCCGCAAAAAATACGTCCCGCTAGGTGGCGCTATTATTCACCTGGACTGCGCAATTGCTCCCTAAATCCATCCGAAACACAAAGGCAACACTTGATACTATATGTATACAAAATATGATCAAAATCCGCGTGATAGACGATTTTTATCGAAAAGGGTCTATTTCACCTTAAACGTGATCATCCTAAAATTACTTCATTTCTTTTACGGTCAGATGCTTGTGTTCCTCAGAACAAGAACTCTGTCGTTATGTCGTTTGCACTTAAGAGATTCATGGAGGACTATTCTATTGAGTCAATTGTTCAAAGATTTGGCTGCCCTGGACACTTGAGTGTACAAGAAGTCGATAATATCCACAGTAATATCGAGAGGATCACACGATATGCTGAGATTTACAGTCCCGTCGCATTGATCAGAACCCTGAAAACAATACGACGGAAAAATCCAGTGCGTATTATCCAGATGCAAAAGCACAATTTTATGGATTATCAGAAATGTATTATGCCGTTTAAATTCAACGAAATTCCTTTTACCAAAGTAAAGTGTTTGAAGTACGATAGGTGTTTGTCATTTCACATTGGGTACAGACTTTCATATCGCGCAACTGACTTCAGGACAGCCAAAGACCTAAATATACACAGATTGGACACTTAATTGACAACGGAGAGAAAATGCAAAATAGCATGCAGCAGATTCTGATATTTTGCATGAACACTTTTGTTTGTCATCCTTTTTAATAAACTATACCTCATTTGAAGAGCTATGGTTCTTCTACTGCATGATGTAACTTATTTGTTTCTATCTCTTATAGAATTCAGAAAATGATTGTTTGAATGAGGTAAATGGGGTCTTTTGTGATAAAATTTGTATTTCCATTAAAATGAAAAGAGGTCTGGCTCTTTGAGGTCTATTGTTTTATTCCTAGACTGATTTCAATAAATTAGGTATCATTTGAAAGCAGAATGTTAAATCTATTGCATAAATATAGTAGTTTTTTCCTATGTAAAGCAAAACAGGAGATATTAGGTATTAAAGACAAACGAGATTTCGCGAGATTTCAGAAAACTGCCGCGAGATATTGTGAGATTTGGAAGATTTTTCCAATCTTTGTATATTTAGGTCTTTGTGACAGCCCATATTGAAATAAGACAAACACGAGCACGAACCAACAAACAACTAAAACGCTTACCAAGACCAGCACAATCCATCAAAGTTCCAATTATTTCTCCAGACAAAAAGAAGGACATAACTTGTATGCTCAAATACATGCCAGAGGTCGATAGACAATTCTACAAAGCATTGAAATTAGTTAACTAATGAATAAATACTTCTGCAATGCCACTATTAAAGCATTATTTTATTCTTTAAATATGCTTTAAAAGCAATTGTGACAGTATGTTTGCGTTTGACTTTTCTTTATGAAAAGTTGTGTCTTTTGCTTGTTACGTTACCAGTTTGGTATGTTTGTGAAGTCAACATACATTTTCTAGACAATAATGGTATTTAGTCCGTTTAACATGTACCAGTTTAATCAGTTTTGTATAAGTCTTTTTACAAAGACATTGTGAGGTAAACATGTATTTTAAACAGTTTTAAACGTTGATATGTTTTGTTTGAATAATGGTATTTAGTCCGTTTTGCACGTACATGTACCAGTAAAAAACTGTTAAATGCGTTTTGTGTTAGACGATTTGCAAAGTTATTTTGTGTTTTGAACAATTTTAAAAGTTTGTTGTGTTTGACTTGTTAAAGAGACTTAAGTAACAAAATATTGTAACTGTAGAGACGAACAGTTTTTATGTTCGATAGTTGAAATTGGGTGCTTTAAGCAGTATTAAGTATTGAATTTAGAAACTATTCAATGAGAACAACTTGTATTAAACTATTGAAATATCAGTTTGCACTTTTGATGATGCTGTAGTAGTAAAGTATCAAGTAAGGTGACTGGTTTTAGTACACATAAACGATGTAATACTTATCAATGCATCATGTAAAGTAAAGTACCGTTTTATTGTTTCTGGCATAAAGTTACGTCAAAATTAGTGTAGTCATTGTTTTGAAAAAGATATTTTCAAACTGACGTATTATAATAGTTCATTCCAAACTGACGTAACTCGATGTGTCACTTTAATATTGTTCTCATCTAAACTTAATTTTCGACAAAAACATGATTTTAATTTATGTAATAGAATTCAAACTATCTAACATATAAGAACGAAAATTAGAATGTAGGTTCGTTGTAACTATTCTAAACTACTTCCCAAATCCCAGATTAATCCGTCAATTTACAAAAAAGTTATACGATCTCAAAACGTTGAACCTCATTTTCGCAAAACTACAAAAATGCAAGTTACGTCGGTCTGGAAATAAGGCGACGAAATGGTAACAAGGGTATTCGCCGTAATGGTACCATGTATGCGTTGGCAGCGTTATTGTCATGACGAACTTCTAGTGATTTTCGGTAACAGTTGTAGGCTTCTACGGGCTTGTTTTCTTGTTCTTTACACTGTCCAAGTAAATTCCATGCAGTCTCCCTGTGTGCAAGGTTTCGTCCAGTCAGGTTTGTTTTCAGTAAGTTACTGAGCGCTTCTCTTTGTTTTTGAACACGTCCCAACCGTTTGTACACTTTGTACTGCAGGAAGTATAAGTAAGGAAGAGAATCAACCACTGCTAAATCCATCCACATTTTGTCGTTACTAGATCTGTTATGGTTTTCCTCGTCTGTGGACCGGAAGAGTTCTCGTCGTAATTCATGGGGAATAATTGGTGACTCGCATCTTAAAAACTTCACACAAAATGCAAATGATTTATGTACTAGTCCATTATGTCGGTATACGTGCATGATTGATTTCTTGTTATCTGTTTCTCGTTCAAACTGGCAGCATCCACACATTGGTACAACAACATCCGTATAATTCTCCTCTATTTCTCTTAGTGTTAACTCGGCATTGATAATATCGCCCGCGCAATAGAATGCTGAGGCAAGCTTTAACCTACTAGACGAAACATCGGACTCGAAACCTGCTGTCAACCACCATATAGCTTCTGGTGATACCGTGTTACTGTTATGTACGCTGAAGGATGCGAGTACTGACCCAACTAAAGAACACAACATTGGAAAGTAATATTTGTATGCTTCTACTGCGATATCGCTAAAGTTATGGTATTGACTGTGGAGCTTCCGAATTCCTTCAACCAATCTCGATGTTGTTTCTAGAAGCCCTGTCGCGATAAGTGGGCGTAATATTCCACGATAGCTAACACAAAGAGCTTTTACATTCTTCAAGGTTTGACAGAAAACAATTTCCACCTCGATATCAAGCTGTGATGGCAATTTGCCCGGTTTAGGTATTATATTGGTTAATTTCATCTGCAGCCGACATCCAAAGATGTCAATTTCAATAACACAAAACATTGCAGTTTTGAAAGCTAGCAACCTTTTTAAAACATGTAGCAAAGATCGTTGCTGATCAGGGTTGATTCGGTTAGCCATAAGATTGTTTGAAGGAATAATATAATGCGGACAATTCAAACTTTGTACACAGTCATGTAAAGTAGATATACAATTCATCACACAAGCAAACAAATGATCCTCGCGCCAATACGATGCGGGTGTATTTTCGATACACCGAAATACTATACACTTGCACATGAAACTTGAGATTGTGCTTTCCCCGTTCAATATGAAAAACGTTTTACTGATTAACTTCATCATAACATAACACTTAAGCTGTGTTATATTCAAATTGAACATCATAAGCCTCTCTGCTAAGGAGGTTGAAATTCTCCATTCAACTTCAGTGAGATTGTTACACTTACTTCCAACAGGGACGAGGAAGCACCCGTTACTTGCTGCTATCCTTTTGACATCCTGAGACGGCCAATTCCCGATACATTCACCAATATAACCATACAACCAATCTCTTCCTTCATCTGGCCAACTTTCGCAGTGAAACGCTGCCACGAGGTCATAATCTGTATATTGTGACCCACCTACAAAAGTACTAGCTGGGCCATTCTGTTGAACACCAGGACTAGTGATATGAAATAATGTATTTTTTATGAGTATTCTCCCTTTGTTATCTCTATGATAATAGTTGTCAGCAACAAGTGTTTCTGGTAGTGGTATATCAGACTGTAGTACCTGTAGGAGACAGTAACCGGGCGATGTCCCATCTCGAACCATCAGCAGATTTCTCACACCTGGTTTCCATTCTGCCCAGTCTTGTATCACATGTTTATCACTGTGAGAATTGAGTTCATCAACGTCCGAATCTAAACCAAGTGTTGTTGATCCTTCCGATTGACTGCCGAAGTGATACGTTGGGTAATATGCATTACCTTTTGAGAATATTTCTGAGAAGTTTCTTATATGTTCTTGTAACAATGTACTCTTTCTACGAACCTTCACTGTTCGCTCGTTTACTCCAATTTCACTGAGAACTTCCGATAGTTTCAGTGAAATGGTTGTATCATCTGGAACATGGTCCATTCTGTAAAATAGATTCAAATAATTCGCTGGCTTAGAATGAGAAGGTCGTAAGTGCTTACGACCTTATAAGACTTAAATACATATATGTAATCTGCATCACAATGCGCTTCTTATCAGCCTATTTTCATGAAAATCGGAACTGGTCATGTTGACCTAACTGAAGTTGAAAATGAAATTGACTTATACAATGTACTCTAATAACCATATAATAAGATATATGATATGCTAGGCTTGTACTATAATAATTATATAACAAGGAACTATGATATGCTGGAATTTTGCTATAATAAATATATAACAAGGAACTATGATAAGGTGGAATTGTGCTATAATAATTATATGACAAGGAAATATGATATGCTGGTCTTGTGCTATAATAATTATATAACAAGGAACTATGATATGCTGGATTTGTGCTATAATAATTATATAACAAGGAACTATGATGTGCTGGAATTGTGCTATAATAATTATATAACAAGGAACTATGATATGCTGGATTTGTACTATACTAATTATATAACAAGAAAATATGATATGCTGGTCTTATGCTATAATAATTATATAACAAGGAAATATGATATGATGGACTTGTACTATAAAAAATATATAACAAGACATATGATATGCTGGACATGTTCTATAATAATTATATAACAAGGAGACAATGAGGTACTTGAGGAACGGTTTTCCAAGTTAGCACTACATTTAAAATAAACTGTAATATACTAATGTACGTGTAGTTAGCAGCCAACTGGGAACTGACTGCTAACTACACGTATATCATACAATAATCAATAAAGACATTAAGTAGTTATACCAATTGTACGCTAACACAACTATACGTCTATAAATACAAAATAAGTAATCTTTTATCATGTTCGCTGTATTTAACTCACTATAATTACTTTATACTTTCTATTCAGTCATACACATGATTTAAGTTATTTAAACTCTAGACACAGAGACCGCAATAGCAAATCGATTGATAGTAGTTTAATACTGAATGAAAGTCCTCGATATAATTTATGTACATTGTATATATGTTAGTATAGATTTGTTTGTACGTGAACATTGTCAATGCTTTAAAGTAGAAATAATAATAGAGTGAAGTGGTGTCATTTAAACCCAATGATTTTATTTAATACATCAAATATCATGCAATGAAATATTTGTATTAATGTTATTATAGTCCTGGGATTTGACACGACACTCGCCCTTCTATAAGCCTAATTTCACAGCTGATTTATTGTCTATATATAACCCCGGTTGTATGTTGTCATAAGCTGGGAGTATCACGAAGACGCTCGATGTGTAATACCAACACAAATCTGAAGAACCGATATTGCACGATTTGCTCGCGGAAATTTATATATTTAACGCAAGAACCTTGTAATATATTCATGCATAAAAGTCAGTATCAGGTCAAATTCTCTGAGCTATTTTGCATTTAAGCCACATTATCTCTCCCAAGACCTTTTTTTCGATCATCCAGTAAATAGACTAGTTACAAAGAATTAGGATATTTTCACAAATGACCAATGATTGACGACATAATGTTAAATGTATATGTCGAAATAGAATGCCAAAAAGCACATTTTAGTAAAATGTATGGATGACAAAATACTAATTTTTCAAGAGTTGCTTCCCTTAGATTATAAATTTGAGCATTTTTTATTTACAAATCATTATTATTATGGTTATATTTATTTTTTTCCCTCTGATGGTGTTTTCCACCTTTGGGACTCAACTTGAGTGCTTCAAATGTATGGCTCTTCAATAAGGTTAATGTGGCTTTAAAGCAGAAATATCTAAACTATCAGGGTGAAGTGATGTCCAATTTATTTAGTTAACAGTCCGAAAAAGAATTTAATCAAAGTACTTATATCTTATTTGAAGAACATCACTTGACGGGCGAGGTCCCGTGTATGATGCTTTACATCAGCACGTAAAAGAACCAGGGAAGCTTCTGGAATTAGGACATCTTCTTTATCGTATCATGCACTATCCCCAAGAACGAAAGTGACTAACCTCTTCTGGGGGGCTCGCCCATATGGATTTCCGGTGCCGAGGATAAATAAAAGCAAATAAACTAAACATCACTTGATGCTGTTTTTGTTAATTAAATCGTACATAAAGCATTAAATAATCTGATGTCATTATATACGAGGAATTACGAAAATGCATTCGTTTTACTTTCTTTATAATAACCTACAACTACGATGTGGAATTATCAGTCCGGTCCGGATACGTAAAGACCCGAAATGGACTTTATACTAATTGTATTACAAAGGGAAGTAACCGCTTTGCAAAGGGAAGTAACCGGAACATGTCAACTTCAACTTCACTTCAAGTAACCGGAACATGTGTCGTTTTATTAGATTTTCTTAAGATTGGTTGATATTTCGCACATATGAACAATTCCCGCTCGACTTACTTCGTTATCTCAGAGTAATTCATGGAAGACAATTATTATCTTTTCTTTCATAGATAGGGGCCTACACTAGTTTTTGGAATATTTTTAAACATCATTAAAAAATAAAAGAAAATTTATGAGCTGCCGAATATCGCATTTTAAAATTTTTTGTTATTCTATTGGCAGCCATTTTTCAGTATCTTTCTTTCAGTGCCGGATTTTAACATAAATTTCCAAATCCATTAGTGTCGAACTCTGACCAAATCACGTGACATGTGTTATCGTAAAGCGGAACGACATCCGTATAGTCCGCTATAAACTTAATTAATTAATAACATCTAATTTAACCAACACTTGAAAACAACTTGGTGCATTACTGTATATCACTTAAATCTTGTATCTTTAAGAAATAAACTATGAAAAACCGTTGTATACCGGCTGTTATACAATGGTTTGTCGTTCTCACGCTTGTTATTAACCACTCAGGCCAACGGCCTTCGTGGTTAATTCCTCCGAGACAGCCGGTATACAACGGTTTTCATAGTTTATTTCGATTCTTACATGATATAAACCCGGAATTATATAAAAACGCCAGTGTTAATTTTCGAGATCTATGTTGCTTAGGTTACTTGTTGACGGCTGTTACGATTATCTTCATCACCCCTAGTATAACTATACAATAATAACAATAATCGAAATATGAAATAAGAATAAAATTTGTTCAACATCAATGGATATTTATTTAATTAAATATCATTTAAGTATTCCTTACTAACAAATAGTCTAAACTACGCAAAAACATTTACAACGATAATAATACAATATCACGTGATTTCATTCATAAATTTCCCGACGTGTAAAAAAGAATAGCCGAGTCGAAAGTAGTTCAAATTTCCATTGTGTATCGGCCGATATACAACGCTATGATTTGTTCTTTGTCTATATAGGCAAAGTCGCCGGTTAATCACCTTCAATACTTGACAAATTTTACTGAGAATTTAGAAAAAATATTTGGAACGAAGTAAGCGTAAGTCGTTCAATTTTTCTTCAATATTATATGCTAGTATACGATTGCAAATATACAAAAAGTGTTCCTATCTACATGTACTTCAACATTTCAAAACGGTTTCGGTACAGGGGACACAGACAATGTTATATTTAATACCTACATTTTACTTGTAACACGATCTGCCTTAATTATAATAAGAGTGTAAAGTTAACTAAAACTATGATACTTACTCGATAGTAACATGTTAACATCTCTTTTGTTCATTTCATCTATTTTTTTCATTTATTTATCATTAATGTTCCAATTATATCAGTATATAACTATCTGATACAACTACACACTTTGTACGAAGTCAATACCAGCCCAAATAAATCACCGTCACTAAAGTGGTTGCTACGAAAAACAAATTTCATGTATTATAAAACTTCCGGTTTCGATTTCGTTTGATCTACAAGGGAGACTACACTATGATACTAGCATATCATGGATATAATGGAGTTGTCACCCTGTATCCAAAAAAGCCTCGATCTAAAGACAAGTATAATATAAAAATGGGCTTGGGTCTGCAAGTATCGATAGGGCCGGGTACGGTGGGCTAGGTGATTTCATTGAAAGCGTCTTACAAAACAAAGAAAAATCAAGATTTACTTACCGAAGCGACGAAATTTACACTCGAAAAACCGTCAGGTGTGTCACTTCGTTCTATACGTTATCCCCATTGATATTAGGTGGCAGTTTGGCCGAGTGATTATCGCTCTCACATCAGCAAAAACACATTACATGCAAATGTTCGTCTTTTTCTGTTCAGCAAACGCAATATGACATATGTTATTGACTTACCATTTGCGTCAACTTAAATACATGTATAATAAACTATATAACGTAACACATGTGTGAATTCTAATTCTAAAATAGCACGTGAGATTTGCTTTCTTTGCGAATATTGAGCTTACCATATTTTATTACCGCGATAAAATATAGCTGATTGGTGACGTGACGTTTGACGTCATATACTATGACAATGACGTAAAGGTGACGGTAACGTTCCTAGGAAAGAAAGTAGTTTGACGCCAACCTGTCTTGTTGTGCTATAAATGGCAGAGCATTGGCGATGTTAGAATCGAAATAATAAATAGGAGCTGTGCTTTGTTGTGTTAAAAAATATAGGCACTCGTTTGAATGCGTACATTAAATCACTCGTACTACGCACTCGTGATTTAATTACTACGCATCCAAACACGTGCAGCCTATATTTTATTACGCAACAAAACATAGCTACGTATTCATTATTTCTTAATTTACATTGTGTTTAAAAAATAAAACAACCAGATGTCGTTAACTAGTGTGTGGCTCCAATAGTTTCAATACTTGGACTCACCCTGTGTAATATACGAGGTATAACGTACGATGTCCCATTACGACAGCTGGGTACTGTTTTATCAAATCACTTACGAAAATCTTAAACTTACGATCAAATTTAAATTCTTTATAATTCTTTAACAACTGCAAATTGGTGACAGCTATGGTTTGTTGGAGCTCATTAACTGAATCATTATTAGTATTGCAGATCCATTTTCCACACTTGATATTTGTTAACAAATTATAAACATTTTAAATTTGATCGTAAAGTTACGATTTCCGTAAGTGCTTTGATAAAACAGTACCCTGGTTCCCAATTTCTTCTGCAGTTTTCACATCAAACACGTAATCCCGTTTCTGTAACGTCATATCCGTTGCGGCTAATCATGGCCGCTGCACAACCTTCTCTCTATATAGGGTACACTCAGATAAAACTGATATAACTTGAAATCATGTACCTATGCAATTTGGTGGAAAAAATGTTTATTGGGCTGCTTTTCATTCTATAGAATTCTCATTGCGGAAACAGTAAAACGACTATAATACCTAGTTTTAGCTGTACATAGGCTTATCTTGTGATTGGAAACTATGCTGTTGGTGTTAAGGTCAAAGCCATTGTTTAAAAATTAGATTCCACCCAATAACCTCATAGTTAGGAACGAGACATTGTGATGAAAATTAATTTGGACACCCTACTTAGGGCCGTATCCAGGATTTTGTTCCTGGGGGCCAAGACGGTTGGGTGCGGGAGTGGTGTCCCCTCCCAGTCGAAAAATGTTTGAATCTTGTTATTGTAACGGTGTATTTTCCTGATATTTCAGGCATCATAAAGCATGGGAAAAGATACACACCCAGTATCATAATTATAAAAACTAAAAGCTGAACTCTCTGTTTTGACTACTTATGTATGATCTACCAAGGTCTCTTTTACAGACTGCAATGTCATCTGTCATGACTCACAATCAGACTAGGGATCACTCATACATGGTTTTCCAAGGTATCTTAGTAAAGACTCAGTGTAAAGACTCAGTGTATGGACTCAATGTCTGGACCACTCATGTTTGATATCCCTAGATCTCTTTGTATCGACTCAATGGCTGGACTACTACTAGGAACTTTTTGTATGGACTCAATGTCTGGATTACTACTAGGATCTTTTTGTATGGACTCAATGTCTGGACTACTACTAGGATCTTTTTGTATGGACTCAATGTCTGGACTACTACTAGGAACTTTTTGTATGGACTCAATGTCTGGATTACTACTAGCATCTTTTTGTATGGACTCAATGTCTGGACTACTACTAGGATCTTTTTGTATGGACTCAATGTCTGGACTACTACTAGGATCTTTTTGTATGGACTCAATGTCTGGATTACTACTAGGATCTTTTTGTATGGACTCAATGTCTGGACTACTACTAGGATCTTTTTGTATGGACTCAATGTCCGGACTACTACTAGGATCTTTTTGTATGGACTCAATGTCTGGACTAGTCAGGTATGATCTACCAATATCTCTTTGTATGGACTCTTATAATAGTCTATGTGTTGACTAATTTCTTGTTTAATTATCAAGACATTATTTTATTTTTCTTCTAAATAGCTTATTTTAGTAATTAAATTATTAAATTAAAGCTGCTGAACTCCAGATTTTACCCCAAGAAAATTTGATAATTCCAAGTGTATTTGTGTATTTGTTTTATTTAAGACTTCTAACCATACCTAACAAACATTACAGCATTTAAACGTTTTTGCAATGAAAACCAATATTGGGTTCAGCAGCTTTAATCTTGTTTGTAACTGTTATAGAGGTGATAGAGTTCTAAAAGAAAATATTTGTTAATATGTAGCTTCATGAAACTAAGTGTGTGCATATACAAACATAATAAATAGAGGATATTTGTTTGTTTTGATTGAATATGGTTTATATCTCATCGTGTAGTGATAAAATTCAATATTTTCAAGAGCGCGTTTAATGCTTTTATGTTGTCAAAACTGGTACTATTTATGCCAAATTACCACTGTGGTTAGGCTACGTATGAATATGTTATTCCATTTATATTTTTCACTTCAAAATCCGCCATCTTGGATTATGGTGAATAGGTGAAAACGACTTTTTTGAGAATTTTGCATTAAATCATTCACCAACTTGTAGGAAATGGTCTAACTAAGAATAAAAAACTTCACATGACATGTTTCCGTTCGGTAATATTTTAGTGTTGAGATTTTGGTAAATTAAAGTAGTCCCTGTGAGGGGGCGGAGCTTATATCAGTCACATTGTAGGTGATAACCAGTGACTGATATAGGTTTTATTTCACTGATAGAACTCCATATCTCATCAGTTAGCATTAAATAAGACAATATACATCTTCCATTTCTATGCAAATAAAACACCCATTTCAACATTTAAACATGTTCCTTTCATCCAGGGCTTATTATACACGGTACATTTAACATTTTCAGTTCTGCTTTGTTAAACTTACAACTCGGTAAGTACATCTGGAAGAGCCATCTTCCTAGGGTGTTTCTTTGCGAAGTCCATGACTACTTTACTGATTTCAATACTGATTCCCCTGTGAATACTATAACAGACACAAAGCAGACAACCTATCTTGTCCCATTGTAGACCTAAGTTTAGTCTTAACCAATCCAAGAGTACTTATACTTCTTTCACATTCACATGAAGTTACTGGGAAAGCACAGGAGATTGACAGGATGGTAGGAATATTCGGATAAAGTTGCTTGTCACACAGTTTAAGACTGTCTTGAAGTGTTGCAGGGGGATCGCTTACACTTTTCCACTTCTGCTGCAATAGGTGAATCCCAGCAGGTAGAGACCGAGGGGCCGCAAATCTTCCTGGAACCATTCTAAGTCTGCAGCTGTCACAGGAGAATCTTGCATACTCTGTGGAATGACCTTAAGACCCATGGCTGCTTTAGACTGTAGCTGACTGAATCTACTATCCATTTCAGAGATAAAAGTGTCCACAAACGGAATTGTCAGGTTTCGTCTGTAGTATTCTTCTACATTGTCTCTCTTAGTCTGTCGATCACAGGTTCTTGGCTTAGATGGCTGAGCATCAAGGTGATCAGCAATTTCTGAAGCTTCCTGGAACCACTGCTTGTGGAAGTCTTCAACGTTTGCCCTGACATCCTGAAGCACCTGTTGTACAACACTGACCTCGAACATGGCTTTCACTACATCCACTGAGCGACCCTGTAGGGAGATGGTAAGGGGTTTGATCAATGTTCAATCAATGTGTATAAAAGTGGACATTTTCTGAAAATACAACAATTGCCTAGCTAACCAATAAAATAATATTGCAATCGGCAAAATATCCAGTCACCCATATGACATTTAATCAGTAGGGGTTTGAAACACTGAATTGCTAGAAAATAAGGTATATTAGTAGCCGTAAGGGTTGATATTTATGGTCATAATTTATGTAATTTTAATCCGATTGATTTGAAATTTGCTGATTTCATGCACCGTATACTCGTTTAACTAGTGGGGAATCAACACTATTGCTTGGACAGTCTAAATGGATTTAGTTGTACAAGGAATCTGCCATGTTCCAAATACTCCAAAAACTGCATTTTGCTGAGACTATACCCTATACGTTATTGCTGTATTGTACTACTGTACGTCTTAAGTGGGAAAGTCAAACATACAGCTTTTTTCACATTTATATATGTAACCATCTAACACATGATAAATATGTCCTGAATTATTCATAATTTGTCCTTTACAAGAGCTCAAAGAACATGATCACGTGACCAAAAATACGTCATATCCCTAATTCAATAATACGGAAAACAAAAATAAAAAGACAGGATCGTAATTTCATATAAGAATAATTATATGAAATGGACAACAGGGGTGAATTTTCTTTTTTTTTATCATAAATGGGGGATATAACATTACCCCACCCACTTTTTAAAGGTTGTGATGGAACATAAAATTTTGTTTTAAAAATTATTATTATTTATCTAGTATATATCTTATATTAATTAGGGTGTAAGTGTGGTATTTTAAGTCTCGGATATGGCTTGTTTATACCGCTATAGTTTGATAATAATTTAATGTTTTCAAAATAATGGATAGTCCTTTACGAGTACAATGATACATATTGCAAATGATATCAATTTCATTTCAATCAGCCTGAATGAAATTTGAAAACAACGCTCAGAAAATGTATGAGCCCGTATAATACAATTTTCTAACGTATTTGTGATATATGTTTTGTCCAGTGTTTTAAACCATGTCATATATGAATATCAATAACATGGAAAAACATTAATATTAAATGATGAAAATACCACAAATTGGTAGCTGTAAGATTGGTCTTTAAGAAAATGTACACTTTTTATATTGTCAGAGGCAATGTTGATGATTTATCGCTCACTGATTAATACTTTTTAATTGGCCCTCGTATGTATATGTATACCGTACACAATATTGGTATTCTTTTTTTAGAACAAGGCCTATACAAAACGTATGATGCGGCATACAACTGCTCATACAAGGGGTGTTGAGATTGAATGCATCTACGCCCAAAATTGATAAGACTTTGAGGAAAAATATTTTGGTTCCTTGATTTATTCACCTCCAACACATTAGTATGCGAAGTTTCAGTCGGACGTTCGATGAAATACTACAGCCCCAAGTAGAAATTGTAAACAAAACCTCCACAGAAATAAAATACTTACGCCTATTTTACTTTTCGAAATGGAGGTTTTGTGTTCTTGGGACTATAGTATTTCGTCACGTGGTATTGCTACACTGTGATATGAATCTTATTTCATTATTTTGAAAATTGATACTGAATGTACATGGTACGGAGGTGTTTCTCTGAAGCGTTGCGCTATGTGAAAATTTAGTGCACCATATGCAGTACGGTTCTAGTACGGTACGATTGGGCAGATAGTCACATTGGAGTTTAAGCCAAGTTTTGCCTACGATTTGACCTAATGACCAAATATCGAACCTGACCTAGATTTTGTTGAGATGATCATTGTGACCAAGTTTCGTTAAGATTAGGTCACAATTGCGACCTCCAGTGTTTACACAATATGTGTCTATGATTATAAATTGTGACCTAGTTTTATACCCTGGATGACCGAATATAAAACTTGACCTAGATTATGTTTAGATGATCCTTGTGACCGAGTTTCATAAATATTAGGTCAAACTTGTTACTACTAGTGACTACGCAAGGGTTTTCAATGATTTTACCTTGTGACCTAGTTTTTGACCCTGAATAACACAATATCAAACTTGACCTAGATTTTGTTGAGCTGATCATTGTGGCTGAGTTTCATAAATATTAGGTCAAACCTTTTTCAAAAGGTTTTTCTTTGATTTGACCTTGTGAACTTTTTGACCCCGGATGACCCAATATCACACTGGACCTAGGTTTTGTTGATATGATCATTGTGATCAAGTTTCATAAAGATTAGGTCAAAATTGTGACCTCTAGCGACTACGCAAGGTTTTTCTATTATTTGACCTTGTGACCTAGCCTTTGGCCCAAGATGACCCAATATCGAACATGACTTAGATTTTGTTTAGATGCTCATTGTGAATGATGCTTAGGCCAAAACTGTGGCCCCTAGTATCTTCGCAAGCAAATTGTGGACGGACGACGACGACGGACGAAGAGTGATCACAAAAGCTCACTCTGTCACTTTGTGACAGGTGAGCTAAAAGCGAACATAAAACGTGTCAGTTTGAGCTTTAATAGCCGCATCATGATCGCCTCCCAACGGTACTCTCAGTGCTTTGATTAACATATAATTCTTCTTCTGACTAGTATACTTAAAGTACAACCCAGACCCAGACTACTGCAATAAAATATGTACATAAATCTGCTCGATATAATTTGTAATTAATGTATCTTGTGCGTAATAACATCCCTATTTTAAAGTACAATCTTGGTACATTTGCATATGTGCCTATAGTCAAACTAACATGATCAGACCATTACTGCGTACTGTTCAATTCGTGTGACGCATTGAACCATGATTGTGATAAACGAGAAGAATGTTTGTCCGAAATAAATGATATATAGTCCAGTCAGGATAAAAATCCAGTGACGCAGCGGTCGAGTCCACTATAACGGTGTAAAACCAATTATAAAGGCTGTATAAACAACTATAATTTCAATGCTAAACTAACACACTAAACTTTGCTCTACCTGTTTAGACAATGGTTGAGATTTTTTGCGTACACATAAACTGCAACGTCACTGTCACAATATCCTAACTGGACTATACGTACGTGCTTTTTATTTAACACATAATAAATAAAACGAGCGATGGAATATCTCGCAGAGGATCTTTTTTGTCAATTTAATTCGCGGATGAAGTAGCAATTTGTAAATACAGATCGCGAAATTAAATTCTTTTAAGTATACCGAAGTGCGTGTTACACAAATAATGTTACTTTTGGTAGGTGGGAATATTTACCACTCAATGCCATTCGATGTCAAATCTTCATTCATGAGCCGTTTACAGTTTATAATCAATATATCGCTGGCTTGGAATAAGAAGGCTGTAAGACTCATGCGTATTTGAAATATGCATCTCAATGCGCTTCTTATGAGCCTATTTTCATGAAAATCGGAAGTGGTCATGTTGACCTAACTGAAGTTTAAAAGCTTGTTTTCCATAAGTAGAGAGTAGTTTTCAGACAGTTTTTTTCTTGTTTTCTCAAAATATTGATTTTGTACTTACGACCTTCTAATTATAAGCCAGCAATATATAATCTACAGTAATGTATAGTCAGCATAAAGCATACAGACAAACATTCAGCAAAAGCATCTTGTATGTAACAAAATACCATTATAAATACAGTGCCCACCAAAAATAAGTATACAGTAAATAATTGTTGCAAAATTAAACTTGATTCAATTATTCAATATATGTTTATCAGGCGGTCATAATTATACTAGTTTCTGAAACTACAGTTACTAAATGAGTAAAAATAGAGATAGAAATAAAAATGAAGATGTTCGAAACTAAAATAACCATGTGATCAAAAAGGCCCATCTTTTTGGGGCAAAGTTACCATTCAAGAGGGACAAAGAAACTTTAGATTTTGCACCTATGGTACCATATAATGTATGGCCTTTCCATTTAATAAACAAAAATATTCATTTTCTTCAAATCTATTGTTGCTTCACTGTTCTGCAAATAGTATTATTACAGGCAAGTAAGTGGGCAAATAACATCTGTATACTTTTTTTTGGTGGGCAGTGTATAATAGACAGTTAAATGATACGGTTCTACCTAAAATATTACATTACTTCCCTTTAACAATATATACGACGCAGAACTGAATTAACACAATTATTACACTCCTTTAAGAATGCAACATACATTTACATATCTATATTAAACAATAACACAGTCACGCCCTACACAACACAAATTATAGATACTTTCACGAAAATGGCTTTCCACAATATACTACACCAACCTTACGGTGTACTTCTCGACTCACACATGCTAAATTAAATACTGCGTTCAATAAACGCTTATGCCCCCGTGGAAGACTAGTCCATAAAAAAGTCAATCAGGGGGCATAATTCTGTTAAAATGTTAAATAGGGTTACATGGCTTTGTCAGTGTAAAGGGCTTATGATGGTAAATGGTATGTCAAGTTTGAAGACAACGCCTTGATGTAAGGCTTAATAAGTCTAAGTCCAAAATTAGGTCAATGTGAAGGTCAAATGAGGTTAGGTGATACAGGCGTGTGGAGAGTGTTCATATACAACATCCATGCAAGTATGGAAGCTTTGTAGCAAGCCATAATGATGCTAGAAGAAACGGTCAATTTGGGTTAACCGTACGGACGAACGGACAGACGGACAGGTGAATCACTATATGCCTCCCGATCTATCGATACGGGGGCATAAAAAAGAAAAGGTGAACATGCCAGTGATACATGTAACAATGTTATAAATTAACGATGGAATAATTCCAGCCAGAAAATGAAAGAGAGTAGACGAAAAGTAATATCTCAGAAAACCATTACACTATTCTACAAAAATCCGCGAGTATAAGCAAGACATTCCTCAACCACATACTACTTCTTGCAATCGGAACCGTCTGTACGGCATTTTTACGGGATAAAATACCTCGGATGTATCAAGAGTATGAATCCAGCAGCGATCTTTCTTAAATCCTACGCAGATGAAAATGGGCCGAAGAAAATAGACCGTAACTTATCAGCAGCGGAAATATCAAAAGATGTTTTATTGATTAAACAATACAATTTCGCTACACTCCTTGAGCATAACACGCAGCTACGCAGCGCTTGCTTGATGGGCGTGTATTCCATTGAAGCACTGTTTAAATTTGTTATGATGACGTCATGGCGAAAGACGTTGAAAAATGGCGACGTTCTATTTACACCCGAGAGATGATTCGTAGAGATTGTCCGAGGTGTCCCGATTGTACTTCTTGGTGTAAAGCAGTGTATCAAACAAGAAACCAAACAAAGAAATTCTTTCTCTAGCTGCAACACCCTTGGAAAAAACGTGTTCTGACAACCGGTTTCTCCAAACCACCGCCCAGATACCGACTGGATGTGCCTGATTCTACGCCTAATCAACAATGTTCTAAATATTAACCGAATAGCTAATTTTACCATCGCCGCTAGGTCTGTTATAATAAAAACACATCTATATTCAAACGTTTGATTAATAAACACGAGCGCAAAAGTCTTAAATACAAAACAACACTTCAAAATTATTAATTTTCGCGGTGAACTAATTTTCGTAAATTTCACTGATGAAGTATAAAATTAATATACGTATATCGCGAAATTAAATCCCTTGATAATTGAACTCAAAAATACGATGTTCGTAACAAGAGATTTGTCTGTACATATTTTAAACCCATGAAATAAAGGAACCACCAAAAGTACCAATTTCACAAAATCTGCGCTATTACCCGCGAAAATTAATGATTACACAGTATTCCCAATCGATCAAAAACAATAGGGTTGTTTAACATATTATCTCTAGTGAACATGCTTGATTAAACACAAATTAGCTTAAATGAACGTATCAACGCATATTCAATTTTAACAGACGACTTTTATCTTTATATACGTGGGTAGATCCAAAAGTAATGTCACTGTTCCACTGGCGAGTTTATTTATTGGCGTACGTCAATAAAATCTATATCAAAATGTGAAGTAATTCAATTCTGATTAATATCATTTGTGTCATATTGTTTGAATATTAAAATAGCATTATATAGACATTAAAAATATACCACTGACGTCACGTCGCCGCACACGAAAATGACGTTATTTTGCCAGCGTATAATTACAGTTAATGAAACATGGATGTATTTCTAAGACCCTGGATCAAGACAGGCCTGTAACAATGTGTTTTCCTCACTACATAAAGACTCTGGTATGTAAATGGTTTTTTTAAAAATAGGTGAACAGACATGAGCGCTGTATAGAACATCAATGACGATACCTTGAAAAGGAATGATGTAAGAAACGTCAACTTTTGTTTACGATGTCAATAACGTCATTTGCTTGCGGCGATGTCCATTAGTAGGCTTCCTATGTACACGTGTATCTCAATAACAAATTATTGCATTATTATGAAATTTGGCGATTATATTGGAAATAGATTAATGTAGCGGTGTGTAAAATTGCGTTGCTTTATTTAAATTATGCACGATATTACAGCACTAGTGACATTACTTTTGGATCTGCCCACGTATTATGACTAGGTGTTCATTTACAACTCCAGGGCCTTATATGGCAAAATGTCATTTTCTCCCAAAATAAACCGACTCCCCACCGAGGTATTCATTGTATACATTATGATAATACTTCTTTAACAAAATATGATTGCCGAGGGTGGTCAAGAATAAAAATAAACACATCGAGACAGATTTTATAAGAAGGTAAATGTAAACGAAAATGCATGTACGTTAAAAAATCTCGTGTCACAATAGCCGCACGATTATTTGGTCCCACGATTCATTTCCCCCGAAATTCAGGCCGCAGACAACAAACTAGAGGTAAGGCGCTTGCTTTGAGATCAAAAGGTCCCGGGTCCGATCCCTGTCTTGGACACTGCTGAATTTCTCTGAACAAGAAATACCTACATTGTCCAGGTGCATGTACATGAATGTGCACATGGACGGGTAATGTGTAGAGGGAGATAACTTCAATGATGTTCATTGTATTCTCCTTTTGCATAGACGTAACGTCAACAGGTGAGCACACAAGCGTAACGCTTTTTGACGTCAAACAGCACCTTGTTCAGGTGGTACGCGCGCCACCGGTTTCAAATGACACACCGTTGTATTTGCTCATTTCATCTATTGTTTGCATATATGACACAAACATATTCATTTTAAGGTGGTACACGTGCCTTTTATCTAACACTCGAATTTTCTCTAAACCACCTTAAAATGACAGACTAATCATCTTTAACGCCATTGAAATTATAAGAATGATATGTCACCAGGCTCGTTTTGATATACGATTTTCAAATGACACACCATTGTCTTTTGTTCATTTTATCTTTTTCTGGCATACATGACACCAAAGTACTCATTTCAAGATTATTATTATATTAAACCATTTTTAAACAATACATGATGTATTATGTCTTCCATGGTCTTTCCTATTGACATTAGAAACAATTCCGGCTGCTCGGTGAACAAAAAATTAATTCAGTATTTGTATATGATAAATAGTTACCCCATCCACTTGCAAAACAGTGTGATTTTCAAATGAACGTCAAATAAAACTCGTATGCCCACATGGCAGCCCAATAGTCAGAAATGGGCAAAGCGTTCTGATGTTATTGAACGGAAACGATAGGAATAGTCAGAAATGGAAATGGTCACAGTGACATTGACCTTTGACTTACTGACCTCAAAATCGATAGGAGTCATTTACTGTTGATGACCAACCTCCATGTAAAGTTTAAAGATCTTAGGGCAAAGCGTTCTGGTGTTATTGAACGGAAACGATTGGAATATTCAGAAATGGTAATGGTCACAGTGACCTTGACCTTTGACCTATATACCTCAAATTCAATAGGGGTTAATCTACTGTAGATGACCAACATCCATGTAAAGCGTTCTTGAGTTACTAAACGGAAACCATGTGACCGACCGACCGACCGACCGACATGTGCTAACCAATATACCCCGTCATCAAAGATGGGGGCACACAAATAAAAAGTTTCTAATGATCGAAAATAATTTAAAAGTGCATATAAATTGAGAATCATATAGAGCACCAGTAAAGTAAAATAAAAATTAGGGGTCACCAGCCTTTTTATGGGAGCAATTCACCAAAACGTACTAATTTTGAATAAATATACATAAACTAACATAATTTGCATATTTATAACTACATTTGGTACTTCATATAACAAAACCATGCACTTCATATTTTACATTAGGCCTAAAAAGGTCACTCAAAAAAAAATTACTTAGTAAAATGTTATTACTTATTTCAAGTAATGTTCAGTAATACTTACAGTAATTAATTACTAAGTATTACTTACTTTTTAAGCTATAGTGATATAATACTACTTGAAGTAATTATGCTTCTTTAAGTAATTTAATCTGAGGGGAACTTCTACATTTAAGTATTTATATTACTTAAAATTTGTATGAACAATAATGTTGTACAGTATAGAATTTGCAATCAGAGTATACAGCCCAGTAAAATAAGTTAGGGCAATTTTATCACAATATCTCAGACCCCTAACTAAAATTTAAATGTTGAGCGGAAAATGATTTTCCATTTTAGTAATAGCAACCTTAATTGACTACATCACCGCCACTTTCAATCGCACACGTACAGCATCTTTACACAAGCCGTGTGTATACCAAGTTACTTTATTTTTATTGGTGTACCTTGAACAGTATGTTAAGATACATGTATACTTTGAAATACAAACTCGTCATAAACTTTAACGTGAACAGACGACACTTGCAATATAGTTCTCATTATTCTTGGAACAGTAGAGCTAAAAAGCTGGCTGTATATATTTGACACATTCTTGATCACTTCAAGAGTTTTGTTATTGAATGTATGTACTATATATACCAGACAAAACAAGACTGCGTTCAATATACGCTTATGCCCCCTTGGATAAAGTAGGGTAAAAGGCTGTACAACGCTGCTCCATCAGACAGCATGGACATTGGAACCTAAAAATTTTAGATGCTGGAAAAACATGGTAAAATACTAAATTAAATGTGGAAATTTTAGAGTCCAATTTTTAGGGGAAATTAGTCTATTTTTACATGAAAATAACTTAGAAAAATTGTATTTGAAAAGAGAAAAGGAAAGAATCCAAAACCAAAATGTATGCTTCAACAAGCTTGAAAAATGCAAGGGCTAATATTCAGAAGTCTGCAAGTGTGCAAGAGCGGACAACATTTATATGTCTAAAAAACAAAGGGCCATAACTCCTTAACATTTATCTGATCAAAGTTTGTGAATGACATTTACAACAAGACTTGGTTCTGACAAGTCATGCAAAAGGTCACCATGATTTTTTATAGTCAACTATGTTTTATTGTGATCAGCCTTCAAATACCATGAAAAAATCAAGGTGAGAGCCTAGTCGACCATGGTTCACCATTGTCGAGTTAGAGTTACCAGTCCGACCATGGATTTGACAACAGCTGTATTTAATCATGACACCATAGTTAACTATGGGTGACAGTTGTAAAGAATTTTGTTGACCAGGGTCAACAATGATCAACACAGCACTTCAATTCAGTCCACCGTGGTAGACCATGGTCCAAATCAATAGGGTCATCTACTGGTCACCACCAACCTCCACATCCAGTTTGAGGAGTATAGACCATGATCACTGCTTGTCCATAGTGACTACATACATGCAGTCTGTTAACAATTTCTCAGCCAAACTTAATAAAGCAAATTTTGATGGACAATGTATATCTGAGATATTATAGTAATGCTATTTTATTATTATTAAAGGGAGGTAATTTAAAAATTATACCATTAAATTGCCTTTAACACACTTAAAATACATTCAAAAAAGTTAATAATTTATCTTTTCCAAAGCTATAAAAGAATAAAACATAGCTATAAACTTAAATTGCTATTGTAAAAAAAAACTTAAATGTTTCTTTTACTTTATGAATCTGTACATATAGAAAGTTATATAGTAATTGCTTTACTAAGTATTTTATATTTACAAAGTAAAATATTTACTTAGTAAATAACAAGTAATTGGTTAGTTAAATAATAACTTAGTAATTAATTTACTGAGTAATTTACATGTACTAAGTAAATTATTTACTTAGTAATTAACAAGTAATTGGTTAGTTAAATAATTACTTAGTAATTAATTTACTGAGTAATTTACATTTACTAAGTAAATTATTTACTTAGTAATTATTTGGGTAGTAATTCTTTTACTTACTAATTAATAAGTAATTCATAAGTATAACTATTTTTACTTGAAATTTTACTTGAAACAAGTAATAAAATTACTTGATTTGAGTATTACTTAGTAATTTTTTTTTGAGTGGTACTTTTTAAGTTAGTTTTTCTCAAATAAAAAAATCAGACGGAGAGGTTCTTTTAATTTTTTATACACAGCTAGTGCATGTTCATATCTCCCTATGCTACTTTAAGAGTGACAGTCGACCATATACTCCAAATGTACCTCGCTTTATAGTAATACCTATGCCATTTTCCGTAGTCGACAAAGTATATTATTTTCAAAGTTATCCCAACTAAACACGCACCATTATATGAAGTAATACTAATATAAATATAATTAATTTATTGCATTATGATATTTTATTCATAAAGGTATAACGGAATACGTCTCTTACCTCCGTAATTCGAAAAAAGTACGAGTTATATGCGTAACGACCTAGACGTCGTCAATTTTTTCGCTGTTATCAGAAACTAACAAGTGTTGATGTAATGCTTATAGGCTTGGCTATACCGAGCTTCAGTACTAAATACTATGGATAAGGATTCGCTTTAAAGTGAAAGTTTGAATATCTAACAGACAACGTTGTTTCCCTCCAAATCCGTTCCGTAGTTTCTTTGTTGCAACGTTTACCTAGGAGACCACGGGTTTATGTTACATGTCTCGCTGCGTCATAGCTAGAGTTAGACTGACGTTCTGCCATTTTTGAAAATGATTACAAATCGTAGTTAAAGAATCGCCCTGTTTGGCTTATTAACACAAATTACCTACATTCTTTATTCTGTATAGTGTTTATAATCAATTGAGCCGTGTATTGTAATTTTGATCATGTCGGCCATTTTCTTTAGAATGCACGCATTGATATCGTAGCTTTGACACGTGTCATTATAAATGCAAATGCGTTGCTTATTGTATATAATTTATTATATAGATGCAAAGCACTTTTTAATATCAACAAACGCACCGAGATGGTCCGATATTGGCTGTTTTTACTAACGCATTCGGGCGTTTTTCTTTACTTATTTGCGTATTACAATAACGCTAGATTAGGTACAATATTTGTTCCGAGGCATGGTGTGTTTACTATTACATACCAACACGTGCTAATAGACTGACGTTGGTACATTAAACAGTTGACTCCCTATTACTTGGTTACATAGGTAGCAAGGTAACGATTTTTGGCCCTCATCCAGTGCGCCTGAGGAGCGGAATTCCGGAATAGGGCGGTCGTACCTCATCTCTGTATATAAGGCAACGCACATTGTCAATGATAGATTTTCAATATTTGAGGATTACCAAGATTGTCGTTGTCAGATATACAAGAACGTCATTGTTTTAAGGTAAGAATGATTGTTTAAATATAGCAATTTACTTTTCAGGAACATTATGGACAATTAGATTTTATAATCCAATTAGCGAGAATTAACGAGATATTATCGAATTTAATTAAGTAAAATATTTCCTCATCATAATACTGTTCCTTATCATGTACTTGAAATAATATATTTTATTATGTTTGCCTTTTGTCATCAATGAATACTGTTTGGCATACAGTTATAGGCGGTGACCTAAACTGTCTACAAAATCCCCTGTCAATTTTGACTTTTTGACAGCTGAAACTTGGCCTTTCAGGGTTTAGGTTCATTTTCTTGTTCAGTTGTGTGTTGGGCATTGTGCTGTGTAATTGTGGTATGTGTTAATTTAATGGGTGATTTTATAATTTTTCATGTTTTGCATTCTTTTACTACCTATCACTGTGGCCTTCTTGTTAGGGGGCATTGCATGGTGGAAGTTTTATTTACACTGTCCTGTTCTAAAAGGTTGGTATGAGGTTAGGTGCCCTGTAAAATCTTTCAGTCCCCAGTGGCATTTGCCGCTGTCCGTACCAAGGCGGAAGAACCTTAGTCAACCTTCCTCTATGTATGATAAGATAAGATAAATTTATTTCCAATTAAGGGTCATAGATATGACATATGAATCAAGACAATACATAATGACTAAACATAAAAACACTGAAACTAAATGGTTTTAAAGAAACTAACGCTTAATTCTGATTGGTATAAACACAATTAACAAAGTTTTGAAAGGTAATAACTGTTAATCACATTTCCCTTAAAAACTATGCATGTAAACTAGAGCCAAAAATTTGATATATATCCTATAGAGGCCAGAAAATGTAATGTTAACCATAAATTAATGTACGTACTTATACCCCTTCTTCACGCTGAGAAAGAAAAAAACACTTGATTGTTTAAGTTTTGTCTCAATATGATCAAAGTTAACCTTCATAAGGACCCTGTTACATTTGATGGTTACCGTATAGTTTAAAAATACATAGATTTTACAAAAAAAAAAATTATAAATACAATTACTGATGCCGAGATGTCTGAGCTCATATTTGTATCAAAATATTATTAGGGTTTTTTACTTTCTAAAATAAAAACATGTATGAAGGGTGTTTTTAGACAACATTCTAAGGACATTTCTTATTTAATTACAATTGTATTGGTATTGTCTACCGTGCCACTTTGTGAAACTATGCTCAAGGCTTGCTTCGTATCTTTCAAATTTTCATTTACACTGTATATGTTGTGTTTTGTCCCTGTGGTGTTTGTGTCGTGCGTTTGTTATTTTTTGTGATATGGTTCTTGCTCCGGTTATTAGACTGACTGAGGCGGCAAACTTTCGTGGTGGTATGTCGTGTTTTTGAAGTTGCTAGTTTTTTTGCGTTGGGCATTGTCTTTGTCTGTTAATTATAAAGTCGTGTTCTTGTGCTAGTGTTTTATGATGGAAATGATCTGCGCCTTTTTGATATACGTTTGGCATTATCTGTTCCTTTCTGTTTCCGTGTGTCCTCTCGTTCTTTGCTGTTTTTAATGGGTGTTGCTTCTGACCTTGGTTTCGTATTTTTGTAGTTTTGTTTAAAAAATTTAAATATGGTTGGATTTATTTTGTAGCTCCAATACCGTTTATAGTGGAGTTTTTCAGTCACAAATCAACAAATATGATAAGTTTTCAGTATTCGTCATTTTCTAAGGCGTCAGTTCTATTGGAGTAAGGCTTTTTGTTCGCATTCACTATTTGTCCCCTATCTGATTCGTTTGCGCTTTTCGTACCGTGTCTGGTTCATTCATAAGTTAATGTGCAGCTATAGAGTTATGGATGTAGTTTTATAAGTTGTTTAAATAACCTTGCACCCTATCATGCCCTATCAAATTATTTATATTAATTACCCTCAATAAATCAAATGTGCGGCTGCAGGAATTTCCATTTGTACCATTAACTGTAATCGTAACCTTTTAGGACTTCAGACAACTATAACTAGGTGTTGTAGCCTTTTTGCTTTTATAAACCTTGGGCATTCTTTATTTTGACAGCTGAATCTTGGGCACTTCATTTTCTCGTCCGCTTAAGTGTTGTGCAATGTGCTGTGTAATTGTAGTAAGTGGTGTTTCTATTTTTTCTTGGCCGATTAAGTTGAGCGCAGTCTTCCCTATCCGACTTTCTATCATCTGTTTTTATGTTTTCTGTGCTCGGCTGTTTCACTTGAGTGCTGCCTTCCCAGTTCAATTTTATGCGACAGATGTGCACTTATCTACGACTGCTTTTTGTGACACGTTGTTGTGACAACCGCGTGTGCATCGTGCGACTGTCGTAAGATTATCTTACTACCACAGTACGAAATATTTGTACCACAAGATGAACATAACAACAGAAACCACGTAATATTTCTTTTCTGTGTGTTGTGTTCCTTTTTGTGCTTTCGGTCTCTGCTATATCTGTTCAGTGCTTCTTGCCCTGTTTGATTACATATTATTTGTTTAATGTATCGACTGTTATTTACCAATCATCATAGAAGTAGGTCATACATGTAACTACATATTTTTGTTAAGTCTGAAAATCGCCTAAGTGCATCACTTAAACATTTTCTCATAATCCTCCAATCATTAAGTTGTATGTGAAGAGCCAAACAAATCAGTATAAAAACATAGGTTAGCATTAGCTTAATGGTTATCGCGCTTGCCGTATAATCTGGCGACTCGGGTTCAAACTCGGGCGGAGGCATTCATATGCCTGCCATATTTTCAGCAGAAAGCAGACTGGCAAATAAAGGCTATGCTCGGTATTACGTCAATTTGCGATACATGTTGTGTAGTAAAGTTATTCGTCAAGATACTGCTTGAATATCAGCACTTCTAGTTCTGTGCCCCGTGTTCACAAAGGTTGAGTTTTAGGATCAGGATCAACCTCATATGGATGTCCTTTAACATTCAGGAATTTTGTTAAAATTAAGCTTGTTATTTTTTAATCTTGATACGCCACTCGTGAAAATATTGATTTTCTGTGATAAAATTCGATCTTAACCTGGTGAAGTTGAATATACGAAACGCGTCGTTTTGAACACATATTTGTTTCAGTCGTCTTCTTGTGGCATTCTAATTTTAGAAAATACTGTATATTTCAATAGTCAAAGAACTAAAATCGACGCAGTTACAGGCCCTAGCATGACATTCAAATTGTCAGGTCGATCACATGACCTGACAGTCAGTTTTCGGTCGATCACGTGTCAAAAAGGTTGGAAAAATATCTCCTTTTGGGGGAATGGGAGTTAAGCATTGTAGAAAAAAGTGAGGTATAATAAATGGTAATGTCGGGACGGGTTTCTCATTGTAGGAAAATAACGAAGCAGACGGCAAGCATGGGTTCGTTCCATTTTGGGATATTTATGCTGTTTGTGTTGACGGTGCAGGCAAATCACGAACGCCGAGGACGATTTAGGAAAGGTAAACGGTCATTATTTGTTATTCGTTTTGGAGTAAAATGCCATACATAATCGCCTTACTGTCTTTTGACTGCTGGGAGTGGCACTATAATTATTCGACAGCTTAAACTTGTACGTTCGACGTTTTGACAGTTCAAACTCTCACTTTCGACTTTTTGTTAGTGTGGATTTGCATTTTCGACTTTTTGACAGCTTGGACGTGCACTTTCGACTTTTTGCCAGCAGAGATTTGCACTTTCGACTTTTTGCCAGCAGAGATTTGCACTTTCGACTTTTTGCCAGCAGAGATTTGCACTTTCGACCTTGTGACAGAGCTGTGGGACTTGCACTTTCGACCTTGTGACAGAGCGCTGGGACTTGCACTTTCGACTTTTTGACAGAGCTGTGGGACTTGCACTTTCGACCTTGTGACAGAGCTGTGGGACTTGCACTTTCGACCTTGTGACAGAGCTCTGGGACTTGCACTTTCGACCTTGTGACAGAGCTCTGGGACTTGCACTTTCGACCTTGTGACAGAGCTGTGGGACTTGCATTTTCGACCTTGTGACAGAGCTCTGGGACTTGCACTTTCGACCTTATGACAGAGCTCTGGGACTTGCTCTTTCGACCTTGTGACAGAGCTGTGGGACTTGCACTTTCGACCTTGTGACAGAGCTGTGGGACTTGCACTTTCGACGTTTTGACAGAGCTCTGGGACTTGCACTTTCGACGTTTTGACAGAGCTCTGGGACTTGCACTTTCGACCTTGTGACAGAGCTGTGGGACTTGCACTTTCGACGTTTTGACAGAGCTCTGGGACTTGCACTTTCGACGTTTTGACAGAGCTCTGGGACTTGCACTTTCGACCTTGTGACAGAGCTCTGGGACTTGCACTTTCGACCTTGTGACAGAGCTCTGGGACTTGCACTTTCGACCTTGTGACAGAGATCTGGGACTTGCACTATTTTATTGTTTATTTTGTTTTCTCGTTCAGTTGCTTTTTCAATCGGAACGGTCCGTACGGCATTTTTACGGGATAAAATACCTCGGATGTATCAAGCGTATGAATCCAGAAGATTTCATTCTTAAATCCTACGCAGCAGAAAATGGGCCAAAGAAAATAGACCGTAACTTATCAGCATCGGACATATCAAAAGTTGTTTTATTGATTAAACAATACAATTTCGCTACACTCCTTGAGCAAAACACGCAGCTACGCAGCGCTTGCTGGATGGGCGTGTATTCCATTGAAGCACTGTTTAAATCTGTCATGATGACGTCATGGCGAAAGACGTTAAAAATGGCGACGTTCTATTTACGCCCGAGAGATGATTCGTAGATATTGTCCGAGGTGTCCCGATTGGTGTTATTATGGTTTGTGTTTGTTTATGTTTTCTGTGATCGGTTGTTTATGTGCTGCCATCCCTGTCCGATATGTTATTACTTTTATATGAGCCAGTCTCCAGGAAAACCTGCTATTTTGACAAAAACATTGACTTTAAGATATTCCATAGTATTACAGGATAATGTTAAATAAGCAAATTACAAAAGAAATTATGTTAATATCTTGAGTTTTAAGGAAGTTACAGCTGTTTTTGTAGAGTCCCTATTCGGAGCTTTTTGTGTGACGTCGCAATTTCATTCAATTGTTATTCGACGTATTTCATTTTTACACCATTTGATCAATTCTTGACATAAACTGTTCAAAATAGTACTAAATTCTATAATTATTTTCACTTTTCAAAATATATATCAAAATCGAAATGGTTTGCATTCAGAGAAAGGCTACAACTGCATCCTCGTTTTCTCAATCGGAGTACTTTTCTGAAATTGGTCACCATAGCAACGAAGTATGTGTTTTCGACATAATTCATAGGAAAACGTAAAGCTAAGGTATAGTACTATATGGGTCAATTACTTAAAATAGAATCAATAGATATGTATTTTTCCTTATTTTAGAGCTTTATCAAACTCTTGTTACATATAGTAGTTACATAATGTCATTATAGCAGGTTTTCCTGGAGACTGGCTCATATACATTTGACGCTCGTAGTGTTAGTAGCGAGTGAGATATCCACTGCGCTAACCAGGTAGGCAAGAAATAAAAGAGAAACAAACAAAATCCATTTTGAAAAAACTATGTTTTTTATTATCAGTATAATAAATGGTATTGATTAACGAATGTATGATTTCAGTGTTCAAACCGGCACGGCGTCCACAGAAACAAGATCTTCCAGGTAAAAACTGTTTGTTATTTTTTGTTTTCTACGAATTATCTCCATTTGGTTGTTAATTCCTTTATACAGTTAAGCCTGTGTCACATCAGACATGCGACAGCCGTATACGATGGATGTTCAGAAATAACGTAGACTTTTACTCTGGTGTTCGCATTTGTTATAGTACGAACATAATTGATACACCATTGTAATTTGGAATCTTTCTGCGACCAGTACACAAAATAAGGTATCTGTAATAAGTCTGTCATAAATTATAGCTCCTCAAAATCAGTCACTACCACGCACCCGGGGCAACACAAATGACGTCAGTGACGTTACAATGTCGGTGTCGCTGAAATAACCTCAACGATCACCTCACTAAGTCTCGAATATAACAATTGACACACCATGAACCATATCCTAATTGTGATCGTAATGTCTGATAATATTGGTGGTACCTAGCGTGCTGAATATCGTATAGAATTCTTCTATTTCTTTCTACACCGCGCATTACGTTTTTGTGCATGAAATACGCAACGTAGACGTCAACGCTATGACTATAGAGTGTTCTAATGTGACCTCCATCTCTTTCATACAATTTAAATATCATTTTAAGACCAAAGTATGACTGCAAGAACTCGTCGTATACGTTTTATTGATCATATTGGAGATTTCAGTGGGGTTTCCCCCTAATTCCTTTATTAGTTATTACTGTGCGATTGTTCGTATTAATCAATAACGTTATGACGTACGTTATCGATTGGAGAACACGTCATATTGTATATCATTATGTAACAAGGATTCTGATTGGCTTAGACGGCCTGCACGAGAGGTGTATATATTTTAATATACACCTCCCGAAACCGAGGCTGGGGTTGATATAACTTTTTTATGACGTGACGTCATTTCGTGCGACATATCGTTCCAAACAATGTAACGTTTTTTTCCGTATTATTTGACCTACAGCTGCTCATACATATCTATAGGCTCTAACCTAGCCATTAATGATAAGTGCCGTTAATAAATACGTGAATACTCTCTCATACATATACATAAGAAGATCATTGTTAGCTAGAACATTTGAAGAGCCGTCTTTTGTTTCTATTACATACACTTTCCTGAAGAGAGACTGAAGTTAGCTTAACTTCAAAAGAGCCAATAGGTTTTATTTCCTTGACTTATGACATGGTATACAATATAACAGTTGTCGACTTATGTTTCGATGAATATGATGTTTAGTTGACCTTCAAAAAGTGATATTGACCTCTGACTTCGTCATCGGTCAATATCACTTTTTTCAGGTCAACAAAACATCATATTCACCTCCACATAAGTCAATAACAGTATAATATTCACACGCTGTGTATTTCTACCAGTAACGTTAAAATGTCACCAAAACGTCTGTGTACAGTGTTTTGACATTGCATGATATATTGACAAACATTTAGACAGAAAATTTAACCTAAAATGATACTTTCAGCAGTGAAAGTAATGACACTAAGTGGAACAAATAAGTTGCCCGGGTACGCGTAACCATGGTTATAAAAATGGCGGGTTTACATATAATATCCATAACAATGTTATGAAAAATATGCCATCAGGTGGCCAGATAATTCCGATTTCAAAAAGCATGGTCATATATAATCTGTCTACAACATTGATCGTTTTACAGCAACAGTCTACGTTATTTCTGAACGTCCCTCGTATATCTGTAAACGATCACGATTTGAGGCACCTTTTGGGAGAAATCGCTGTTGTTTCGTGCGACTGTCGTTAGATGACCGCAGAACGCAACGTCGCAAACCAAATTCTCGACATGTCGACTGTGTCTGCGATTCGGTTGAAATTTACCGATACAACCATATTACTACTGTATTCGTGTGACACGTGGAAGTGTCGTTCGATCGTGGTGCAGCAGCCTTGTGAAGTCTGATTTTTGCGATTTTGCCTGCGATTTTCTCTGCGATTTTCTCTGCATCCTGAATCTAATTTTGATTTATTTTCGGGAGAAATAAATCGTTCGACCAAAAGATTGTGTAACTGATGTGGTACAGGCTTTAAATCATATAAATACTGTACGGAACCTTTTCTCTACATTTTTTTTGATTCTGCTGGTACATTTTTAACGAAGTGTTTAACATTATGATATGTATGTATAGATATAGATAATAAGACACTGTATTAAGATAACAATATAGTTAGACCAAGACAGATTTACACATAGACTTTCATTATATTAAAGATAAAAAAATTGTAAAGTTACTGCTGGAACTAAACATAGTGAAAGCTCGCCCATATGGGTTCTCCCGGTGGCAAGGTTAAACAAACCCATTATGTTCTGTACAATCCTAAACCACACAGGAATAGTTGTAGTGCCTAGCCATCCAAGCAAGATACAGGCATAGAACGAACCATCCGTATATACCAAGAAAATGGCTATTTCGAGCAATCCTATATTCTCAAACGAAATGAATGACATAGTTACTGCGGACTTTGAATTTCGGGCATAATTAATCATAAAGGGAGATAATTACGAATTCTTACTACACTGAATATATACATGTAGTGAATCAAAAGCTTGATTGATACTTCAATACTGTGATCAGAATGTAATTACGTTTTAGAGAAATAATACTTCTTATTAATTGATATGATTAAATAATATATATCCAATCTTTTCAGCGTGGATACAAGAAAAAGCGAGTGCTGGTAAGTATTTTTGTTCTCATGTTGTATACACAGGTAAATGTATCATTGATGAGGATTGGTTTTTCATTTCATTTTATTCTTTTTGCAATGATACAGTTACCTGTGGTATCCCGCTTATAATGTCTATGAATTATATCCCTTTGATTGCGAATTTCTTTAAGTTTGATATATACTTCTTTTTGATGTATAGTCCGTTTAATCACAGGAATTTGAAGTTCTACCAATAAAATATTATACAAGTCGGTCCGTCAAAATAATATCTATTAAAATATGACTTTAATAAGAAATACTGCAATGTTTATGTACATAATGTTATGGAAACAAGTGACTGACCTAAATATTCCATTGCTATAGCTATAGCTATAACATTTATCGGTTTGGTCAACTGTGTCAAAATTGGTTTTACAAATCTCTTAAATAAACAGATAAGGTCAGTATTGTACTTAAAACATCACTGATAATCGTGCACAACATAATTGTAATCCACTTTCGTGGAATATACCAATTTTTTCCGCCTTTCACATTATCCTGATATTATAAGAACATTTAACATGGAATCCTTGAATATCCGTGCCTATCTCTTGTCCAATCAGAGTTGTAATTTTAACTAACTAAAACATTCTTACGGTACAATAACGAAAACACACGAGGATTATATAGCGACAGGTCAAAAGTTCTGTAATAACCACTGAATATTGTTTCCTATTTTGTCTTTAATCACGCTAGCGGAAAATGCTCTTATGGTGACGGATACCATTTTAAATGAGGTGTATAGAGGGATTATTAAAATTTGTAAGAAATGAAATACATTAGTTAACACACAACTTATCAGAATGCCGTATATCAATGATGATCCTTACTAGGCATAGAGATAAATGCTGACTTGTAAAGATAGAGGTTTGTACGGAGGGGGTCAGAAAAGCCTGATATGTATGTTGTGTATGCAATAAACTTCTGGCGAAAAGCTGCCTATATGCATTGAAGGTACATGTTTTTACACATTTTTGCCAGATATGAAAAGTCCAACATGCAATAATCATCGATATAGTAGGAGATATAAGCGTATCGAACATTTGTGCCAGATATGAAAGTCTAACATGCAATAAAATCGATATAGTAGGAGATATAAGCGTGTCTAACATCGTGCTTGATATGAAAGTCTAACATGCAATAAACATCGATATAGTAGGCGATATAAGTGTGTCGAACATTTTTGACAGATATTAAATTCTATGCAATAATATCGATATAGTAGGCGATATAAATGGTCGAAAATATTTGCGAGATATTACATTCGATGCAATAAAATCGATTTAATTGAGGGATATAAGTGTGTCGAACATTTTTGCCAGATATGAAAGTCTAACATGTAATAAAAATCGATATAGTAGGCGATATAAGCGTGTCGAACATTTTTGCCAGATATGAAAGTCTAAAATGCAATAAAAATCGATATAGTAGGCGATATAAGCGTGTCGAACATTTTTGCCAGATATGAAAGTCTAACATGCAATAATCATCGATATAGTAGGCGATATAAGCGTGTCGAACATTTTTGCCAGATATGAAAGTCTAACATGCAATAAACATCGATATAGTAGAAGATATAAGCGTGTCGAACATTTTTGCCAGATATGAAAGTCTAACATGCAATAAACATCGATATAGTAGGCGATATAAGCGTGTCGTACATTTGTGCCAGATTTGAAAGTCTAACATGCAATAAACATCGATATAGTAGAAGATATAAGCGTGTCGAACATTTGTGCCAGATATGAAAGTCTAACATGCAATAAACATCGATATAGTAGAAGATATAAGCGTGTCGAACATTTGTGCCAGATATGAAAGTCTAACATGCAATAAACATCGATATAGTAGAAGATATAAGCGTGTCGAACATTTGTGCCAGATATGAAAGTCTAACATGCAATAAACATCGATATAGTAGAAGATATAAGCGTGTCGAACATTTTTGCCAGATATAATTCTAACATGCAATAAACATCGATATAGTAGGAGATATAAGCGTGTCGAACATTTTTGCCAGATATGAAAGTCTAACATGCAATAAACATCGATATAGTAGAAGATATAAGCGTGTCGAACATTTGTGCCAGATATGAAAGTCTAACATGCAATAAACATCGATATAGTAGAAGATATAAGCGTGTCGAACATTTGTGCCAGATATGAAAGTCTAACATGCAATAAACATCGATATAGTAGAAGATATAAGCGTGTCGAATATTTTTGCCAGATATAATTCTAACATGCAATAAACATCGATATAGTAGGAGATATAAGCGTGTCGAACATTTTTGCCAGATATGAAAGTCTAACATGCAATAAACATCGATATAGTAGAAGATATAAGCGTGTCGAACATTTGTGCCAGATATAATTCTAACATGCAATAAACATCGATATAGTAGGAGATATAAGCGTGTCGAACATTTTTGCCAGATATAATTCTAACATGCAATAAACATCGATATAGTAGGAGATATAAGCGTGTCGAACATTTTTGCCAGATATAATTCTAACATGCAATAAACATCGATATAGTAGGAGATATAAGCGTGTCGAACATTTTTGCCAGATATGAACGTCTAACATGCAATAAAATCGATATAGTAGGAGATATAAGCGTGTCGAACATTTTTGCCAGATATGAAAGTCTAACATGCAATAAACATCGATATAGTAGAAGATATAAGCGTGTCGAACATTTTTGCCAGATATGAAAGTCTAACATGCAATAAACATCGATATAGTAGAAGATATAAGCGTGTCGAACATTTGTGCCAGATATGAAAGTCTAACATGCAATAATCATCGATATAGTAGGCGATATAAGCGTGTCGAACATTTTTGCCAGATATGAAAGTCTAACATGCAATAAACATCGATAAAGTAGAAGATATAAGCGTGTCGAACATTTTTGCCAGATATGAAAGACTAACATGATATAAACATCGATATAGTAGAAGATATAAGCGTGTCGAACTGGTTGTCTGTCTATCACCGACTTCAATGAAACTTAACAAGCCTAGTTGTGCGTATTGTAGTAATGTTAGTTCTGATAGTTTTGCCATAGTTATGGGCCTTTAATAATCAAAATAACCATGTCTACGCTTCTTCTCCTTAACCACTGATCTGATTTAAATTAATGGTCACATGAACAGTTGATACCAAGCCTAGCTGTCGGTTGCATATTGCCACGGCCTTTTAGTCCTGTTTGTGTGACTAAACCCTTCTTGTTTCATTTCGTTTATTTTTTATTTTAGATACAAATTGCGAAGATTGTGAGATTGACGGAGTGCACAAGTTTTTGAGCCATCAGGAAGATTGCGGGAAGTATATTGAAACTTACCATGACAATGGCACCCGGGTCGAAGTAGTACGAGCTTGTCCCAGTGGTCTATTCTGGGATAATGACATGTTGCTTTGCAATCATGCGACCGACGTCTACTGCAAAATCGGTAATATATTCAGCGTTAATGAAAAGTTACCACCCTATTGACTCTTATATTTTAAGATTCACGTTACACTATGTTAAAAGTCGAACACGACTATGTTATGACCTCACTGTGTAGTCACAGCTGTCCTATTTATGATAATAATAATAGTCACAGCTATCCTATTTAACAATATTGAAATGTACAAACTATAAAACTTTTGTACCGATGGGTCTTATTGCATACAGAATACCGAGGTATATATAAGTGGTAACTTTTCAGTGACGCACAGTATAGTTTAAACATTTATGAAATGATGAATAATTATAACGTACCTGTGTTTTATTGAATATTAAAGCACATACATAAGTTTTGATGTGTAGTAATTAAATAACGAGTGCGTAGTCACTGTGGTGTAGTATGTATGTAAATAAAACACATGTGCAGATACATATGCATTATTTTGATCCTAACATAGCCAATATTTCGCATTTCACAACACATCAAGACATCGGAACCGCTGCACTAATTTCCTCCTCGGAAGGTTATTAAGTTATTTGCTGTAGATAAAGGCACATAAAGAACACACACAACACACACATCAAGTACAATTCGCACGGACAAATATGTATGGACATAAAAAGTACACATGTGCCTAATAAGTTTATTAACCATGCATATTGATATTTACCATAGTATGAGCATAGGTGTCTGCATCGATACTAGTCATTTCCCTGATATCTACATCTAGTGAATGCGATACAGGTGAGTCGATACAGGCCCCTATGAGTATTACACATTAATATACAAACACCATCTCATATACATAAAGTGCATGTTACAAATTTATAGCACATAACACGCATCTTTCCCCATTTTATGAACTAAAAATTATACGTCTTGTAAGCTCTAAGTGCTCAAAGCTGAATGACCACATACCTTCAATCACTGCGCACGACAACTCCTGCGCTATGGTTACCAACATAACAAGTCCTGATTGGTGCAATCAAAGATCTTAACCAATCACAGGAAAGCATTTTCCGTCCTATGCACTTCGCTTAACCGACAGAAAATAAATTAGCCGTTACCATAATATTAAAATATTCGATTCAACAATAGTCTTACACTTTCAGACCCTTGCAAGACAAACGGAATGGTAGCCTACGGCATCGAGTTGCTTTGTAGCTGTTACTTTCAGTGTAATGAAGGGTGTAGTGTGTTACAATGTTGTCCGGGCGGGAAGAGATTTGATACACAGACGTTGGCGTGTGCCATTGAAGACCAATGCCCCATTGAAGAGGGTGTAGTAGTGGGTAAGTATACAGTTTATTACTTTCGGTGAGGGGTGTCGTGATATTTCAGTTGCGTTGAGCATTGTCTTTGACTTTTTGTTATTGATTGCTTAAACAATTTCCACTAGCACAAAACAAAAGTGAAAAATAAAGTTTTTGTAAATTGATTTAATAGCTCACATGTTTTTTCTACCTCTTTTCTTCTTGCCCCCCTTGCCGTTTTTTCTTTTCTCTTCTGATCAAAGATTAAACAACCCTCTTTAAAAAGCAATTCAGTACACATTCTAATAATCATATGACAATTCTATCCAACAAGTATTACATATTTTGTGATCATTGGTTTTGTTGTTGCTGTTGTGTGCATTGTACTGTTTTTGATATATTACTATATACTATATTTATCTGAAAACTGAATACAAAGTAAATATCCAGAATTTGTTTAATATAAGTTTATATCAATTGATAACTCGTGCTAAATCATCTATATACTGTGAAAATGATTTATTCAATGGAGCCAATCTTTTATTCTTTGTAACCTTACACAGAGTGCAACAAAAACGCAGTTTCCGGTGAGCCCACCAAGTACACAATTGGTTCATCCGCCTACCAATATACATGTCTTCCATATACAAGATTCTGGCAATTTATATGTGCATGTGACCTTGATTTGTCACAAATTGACTTCGAACCCGTCGGTAAATATTGTCCGTTTAATCAGGACTGTCACTTGTATACAAACATTGCAATATCATAACATTGTATTTTGATTGTTTCAAACATTTGAATTTGAGAAATGGGCAGTGAAAACCAATACCTTATTCACTTACCAGCATACTAATACACATACTATCTATTAAAATAATGCATTAATAAGATAAATTACAATGTTTATGAATTATACACAATGTTATGTAAACAAGTGACCGACCTGATTAATCGATTGTTATGTGTTTTATTTTACGACAAAAAATAAACCATAATAGTTCGCCGGAAAAAACACTAGCCCTTGTTTACAAATAAATAGTTAAATGCATTTTCGATATTCATTTTTTGTTCAATCTTGTGCATTCACTTTTACTGAATCAGATATACTCTTTAAATCTACACGGATAACGAGCGATCAGTCGATCGTGCAGTGTTTATATTATGCTTTGTTTTTTTTATTGATAAATCTTGAGTTATCTCCGGCGAACTATGCTTTGATTAATTGACGGCTGGTATATATTGAGCGAGTTCAGCTGTTCTACTAGAGTTAACTCTAGTGACGTGAGAATCTAAAAATAAACGAACTCTTGAAGCTCTTCAGCAAAACGAATAGAGTTAAACTACAGAGTAAACAAACATGTGATTCATAAGAAATTGTCCGAGGTGTCCCGATTGGAACTAGACTCGAGGATTGAAACTCGACTCGTTTTACTGCTACTCTAGTTAATCGGGTTTACCCTCGTTAGTCAGCTGAACTCGCTCATTGTAACCCACCAGCTCTTTAATTTGAAGACTTATTATTTGTATAGTCCAGAGAATTTGACTAGACGCTCGACCTTCTATAAGCATAATTTAACAACTGATTTATTGTCTATATTTATAACTCCGCTTGTATGTTTTTATAAGCGGAAAGTATCACGAAGACGCTCGAGGTATAATATCAATACAAATTCAAAGGACCGATATTGCACGATTTACTCGCGGAAATTTATATATTCAACGCAAGAACCTTGTAATATATTCACGCATTCATAAATTTTCGCGAGTAAATCGTGCAATATCGGTCTTTTAGATTCGTGTTGGTATTACACCTCGAGCGTCTTAGAGATACTACCCGCTTATAAAAAACATACAACCGGGATTATAAATACAGACAATATATCAGCTGTTAAATTGTGCTGATCGAAGGTCGAGAGTCGTGTCAAATTCTACGGACTATATTCTTCATTGCATTTGTACGTTCACTGTCATGTCAATTTGTATATATGTATGCTAACATATAATTTGTGTATGGGCCAGAGGCCTTTATACAGGGTGATTCATAATATCTGTCACAGTTTCAAACTATTATAACATTTCGTTCCTGTACAAAGTATGTATGTATCATATATCATTTAAAAGCTGATATGATGAAGTTTTATCTGATTTAAACGACAGTAATAATGTTGACATCATGGCGTCATAAACGATGTCATAAACAGATGTGCAATTTCCAAGACGTCGTTTTCAAAGCATAATTAAATGCAGCATAATTTTGATTAGCTCTGTTTTGAAAGCCATTCTCCTATAATATAACCATCATAGCAAGTCAAAAATATTATCCTGATTATGATAAACGATCTAGTTCAACGGCACGCTGGCTTAATGAATGGTTTAAGTAAATTGTATCTATAGAAGATGGCAATCGTTAGGTCACATTAAAATAAGCATTGACGTCATCATCGGTCGAATAGACGTCACATTGAATATATGGCATTAATTTCAATTCCATTTGTAGACTTAAACATGCATGGAAGTATGTAATATTGTATATCAAATAAAACTTTAAAGCATATGAGTTTCGGGTGTGCAAACTACTTGTGGTTATATTCAAACATATCAAAACTGTTTCATTTGAAAAGTGTAACAGATATTATGAATCACCCTGTACAATAAACCTTGAACTTGAACTTAACATGTTTTATAGAGGTCAGTGATAATAAAAAAATACTTACCAAAACGGTTTTACGGTGTCCCGTTACAGACAATCGTAACTTCGGCTTTCCAATGGAGCGACGATACGAACACGCGAGATTAATCTCGCATCTTCGACCTTCAGAAATCTTATACAAACACGATAATTATCGCCAACATTTCGTGTGTGTACAAGACTTCTTAAGGTCGAAGATGCGAGATTAATCTCGCGTAGTCGTATAGTAGCTCCACGGGAGAGGCGAAGTTACGATTGGTGGAAATAGGACATTGTAGGTTTTCAAGCCAATTTGTTCGGGTATTTGATGTCTTGTCTATAGTAAAAGAGTCCAGTGGAATTGCTACATTAGGTGTGAAGGATGAGTTCAAAACATACATATAATATTACACAAATATCATTTACATTAAGCACAAATAAATGTGCAAGGGTATTCATAGGTAAAAGGGTTGAGTAACAAGTAAAAAAAACTTTGTTACATGTACAGCTCTCCACTTTCATTCATGATGGTTTACCATGCCGCGGATGATGCTACATTGTGTAATGATACTTTGCCTCTCAAAGTTAACATTGCCTATTTCTTAACGCCAATTGAACGCCTTTAGGCTAAACAATGTGTATCCGCATTCAAGTAATTCTAGAAACTGTCAGCATTTTCACTACTGCCACTTATGTTTCTCCAAATGTACAAACTGGTTAACTTAAATCAGCAACATTTGTTTATTTTAAGATTAACAATTATTGTCAAACTGTTCGTTAAATCGTTATTTGTGCAGATAATTACTGCGCTGGGCTATATCGAACTTGTTTCGTATTATGAAAATGACGTGTCAAATGTCCCGCGTCTGTACATAGCTATTTTTAGAATTTATATTGGAGGTTCTGTATGAAGCTATTTTTAGAATATACGTACAGCAAGCGAAGTAGTTCTGGTTTCATTTTAAACGCAGATTGCAGCGTTGCAGCCCACTACCTTTTCGATGACGATTTCTTGGACTCATCTGGACATAAAGCGTATGCTGAAGCTCAGGACGTGACCATTGTTGACAACGCCGCCCACTTTGGAGGCGATGGTTTGATCAACATCCTTCGATTCGCCAATGACGACTTTGGGCAAGAATTGGTAATGATCGTTCGATTCAAACAGTCGAACTCAGGTAATGCCACATTGTTTTTATATATTTTTTCGGGCTTCGGGAAGTTATTGAAAATTTTGCTAATGAGGGGAGAGAATAAAAAAATGACAAGAGAGCCTACAACGGGTCCTAAGGGGTCCTAACCTAGCAATGCGTGAGCAGCTTAAGACCATTGGGACCCTCGTGATCGATCTCCATTTCTATTGACAGTAGAATGTTCAAGCAATTCTCGTACACAAACAATAAAGACTGACCCAATTTTGATCTGTATAAGTCCGGAGAATGTGACACGATTCTCTACCTTCTATAAGCATAATTTAACAGCTAATAAAGTGTTTTTATTTAAGTTAATTATGCACATAATTACCTCCCTTTATAGTTAATTATGCACAAAACTACCTCCCTTTATAGTTAATTATGCCTAAAATTACCTCCCTTTATAGTTAATTATGCTCAAAATTACCTCCCTTTATAGTTAATTATGCACAAAATTACCTCACTTTATAGTTAATTATGCCTAAAATTACCTCCCTTTATAGTTAATTATGCACAAAATTACCTCCCTTTATAGTTAATTATGCACAAAAACTTAACGTGTGCATGCGCACTGTGATATTGATGGTTCGTTCTATGTCTGACTCTTGCGAGGGTGGCTAAGCGCTGTCGTCGGTTCTGTGCGCTACAGTATTTACAAAATTATGTAAATGGTCAGTTAAAAGGACGAGGTTAATCAACACTTGTTATAGAAAGAGAACGCAAACGCGAGGTTGTCTTATTGTGTCGAGGGCGTGTTTGGATGCGTAGTTATTAAATCACGAGTGCGTAGCACGAGTAATTTAATGTACGCATTCAAACTAGTGCCTATATTTTATAACACAACAAAGCACAACTCCTATTTATTATTTCGATTCTAACATCGCCAATGCTTTACCATTTATAGCACAACAAGACAGGTTGACGTCAAGATACTTTCTTTCCAAGGAACGTTACCGTCACCTTTACGTCATTTGTCATACTATATGACGTCAAACGTGACGTCATCAATCAGCTATATTTTATCGCGGTAATAAAATATGGTAAGCTCAATATACGCAAAGAAGGCAAATCTCACGTGCTATGTTAGAATAAGTTGTATCTTTTCAATTATTTCATTTTTATCTACTGTACAATAATCATACAATTGTATTTAATATATTCACTACAACAAGAAATTTTGATCATTTGAATTATCGATTCATCAAAGCAGTTTATCACATGTTTGGCGTCGCGGTAGCGTAATAAAGCCATTATTTATTTTTGATAATACACTAGTGTATTAAAGCTATCACGTCATTCAAAGGATAGGCTACGTCGTCAAAGTTGCGCGTTTATTCTAGTAAAAAATAAGTAGCTATTTTATGTTTCGGCCGGAAAAGGCTAACATGTGATTAAAAGAACATTACATTAAAATGTTGTGACTTTCCACATTGAATTTATTAAACTCGTTGAAAAAAATCGATAAAATGCTCGACAGAGCCTCGCATTTTATCATTTTTTTCAACTCGTTTAATAAATTCAATATGGAAAGACACTCATGTATTATCCTCTATCTAATATAATACTTTATAACATGGATTCATGAATGGACTATATCTGAAAGATTTATGATATTTCCCGCTATATCCGTGCATAATACAAAGTAAAGGTGCCAGGAAGCTGTGAATCGGTGCTATACACCAGGGACATTAAAGAACCAGGCTGTCGATTCGAAATAAGCGCTAGGCGCACTTCTGCAGCACCGGACATGCCTGTATCTAATGTATCTCTCTCATTTCAGGAGCTATCTCTCAGTCTGTCCCTCTGGTCAGATCATGCTATATCTGCACAGGTAGAGGATGCACCCGTGCCCTTGTGGCTGCAACACTATAATGTAAAGTGCTTTTGAACGTGTTCGCATGAAAAAAGGCCCTATATAAATCTGGTATACATGTATTTATTTTATTTTTATTATGCCCCCGTATCGATAGATCGGGAGGCATATAGTGATTCACCTGTCCGTCCGTTCGTTCGTTCGTCCGTTGGTCCGTCCGTCCGTCCGGTTAACCCAAATTGACCGTTTCTTCTAGCATTAATATGGCTTGCTACAAAGCTTCCATACTTGCATGGATGTTGTATATGAACACTCTCCACATGCCTGTATCACCTTACCCCATTTTGACCTTCACCTTGACCTAATTTTGGACTTAGACTTGTTTATGGACAAGGCTTCCACAGGGGGCATAAGCGTTTATTGAACACAGTCTTGTTTGAATATGCATGTTATATGTTTCAGCCAATAGAGTTGAAGCGCTGGTAACAAACTGTATACGTAACGATAAACAGAGTGCTAGTGTCTCCATTCTGGTGGATTCCCGAAATCATGAAGTGATCTTTAAAGCAGTGACAGATAATGGTAAAGCCGAACTCCGTGTCCATTTTACGCCGGTAAGCGAAACATACAATAGTGTTTGCTTGACCTTTTAGACCAATCAGCGTCCTTGATTTTGGTCTTCTAATCCATGAAGAACGTTATATGTTTCCCAAAAATGTGTCTTCACCAAGAAGTAATTTGTATATGGCTATCGCTCGCTAAGGTTAAAACTTTCAAGAAAACGTTTAATAGACTCTAACCTTAGATGGATACTGTAATAGGTTTAAATATGTTAAAGTTTATATCATTATACCTCTAATTATTCATTTACAAAATGTACTTTATAACTTGTACCAACACCTGTCGTAGTGATATAACTTTTGATACTGAAAACGATTTATATACGTTATTACCTGCGAGCCTTGAGCGAGCAGGTGTATTGGATAGCATAAAGTAAAAAGTCCATGGAGGGGCAGGTGACCTGTTAAAAAATATAAAAAAGATGCATTTTGTAAGAATGTCGTGAACCAGACTAATTCCATTATTCCATGCGGATAACATCGGTCTTTGTCGCATTGCAATAGTTTATTTACCGAAGAAATCAGAACTGTCCGACATTTCAGTGAGCGCTAGGCAATATTGAGACCATGGATCTAAACAGCAGGTGACTGCAGCTGTATAAGCACAGCGCTTCCCAGTCAATGATAACAATTTGTTGATAAATTTCGTATGTCAAATTATCGTGCATATATACTCATCAGCTGTTGAATTATGCAGATAGAAGGTCGAGGATCCTGTCAATTCTCTGTCAAATGAAGTCGGTACATCATTTGCTCGCAGGATTGTTTGTATACTACGTTACATTGTACGTCATTTTATTGTAGAGAGTACAGTATATTGTTGGTATACTAGTTGACATTGTACATCCATTTATTGCTGGGAGTACAGTATATTGTTGGTATACTAGTTCACTTCGTACATCCATTTATTGCTGGGAGTACAGTATATTGTTGGTATACTAGTTGACATTGTACATCCATTTATTGCTGGGAGTACAGTATATTGTTGGTATACTACTGTTGATTCAAAGTTATCTGTCACAACCGCGTAAACAAACATTCGACACAATCGATTATTTCAGGTGTGTCAGGACTAAATCCTTACATCATTAGTACATTTAAATGATGAAAACTTTAACCGCCCTATAGCCGAGTGGTTAACAGCTATGGTTTTGTGAGTCTTATTTTGAAAATGTATACAATTTACTGCGAGTTCAAATCCCAACAATGCCTAGATTTTTTTAATTTTGCTTCAACTATGACTTGTATATTAATGCTTTTGCTCATATCGGCGAGTACATAGTACATTCAATGAATAAACTTGAAATGTTCACATTTGTATTCTAGCACACCTAGGTAAAGTTCATCCTACGAAGCTGGAAATTTCTGCATTTTTTGCATGCAATGTACTGGTAAATATAAAAAAAACATAGCGTATCTATATCAAGCCAGCTACTTTTTTCGCAAAGAAAGGTATGATAAAATTAATTTGTCGATATAAAAACATCATAAAAAATATTATAAAAAGCATAACAAAGTAAAAGGGTATCAGACTGGATTCGAATCTTCACTTGGATTTTACCCATGAGTTATGATGTTACCATGCATTTAACGCACTACGCTAAGAACGCTAATGAAATATTCTACGCTTATTTTAATACATATAGCTATGGTCAAAAATGGTATGAGTAAAATAACAGCGCTGATTGGTCAATACATAAATTTACCTATTAAGGAATGGAACATTCTGGCGGGTTTGACAGATATCTTTGAATCGACAGTAGTTGACATTGTACATCCATTTATTGCTGGGAGTACAGTATATTGTTTGTATACTAGTTGACATTGTACGTCATTTTATTGCAGGGAGTACAATATATTGTTGGTATACTACGTTACATTGTACGTCATTTTATTGCAGGGAGTACATAGAGAAACTCGGGTCACTGTCCGGTGAGAACAATGTTATCAGGCGAGGTGATATCGTCCGGGTGGCGAGCCTTTGGCGAGTCACCCCGGACGATATCGCCGAGTCTGATAACATTGTTCGATCCGGACAGTGACCCGAGTTTCTATTTATCATGCAACCAGCACCACGGAACAAGTAAGGGGCGTAATTCCTCATTTTTTAAAGTTACAACCGAGTTGTGGGTTTTAGTAGATCCAGTTAACCCGCCGATTAACCCAATTCAATGTGCTTCCGCGAAACAAAATAGTTCTCAATTCTACGCTGCTTAACAAAAGAAATATTAAAAAATAAAATATTTCAATTATATATTCAGAAAGGGAAATCTTAGTAAATGGTATTACCAAATAACTACATTGTGTCATAATAGTAGAATAAAATTTCGCTCATGAATTTATGAAGTTTTTTTAATGAATCATCAATGACGTACGGTCGTTTACTACGTCATAAATCCTTCTGTTATTCTTAACAATGCCTTGGAATAAATATAAACATGGACTATGTGAAACACTGGGTTGTTTTCGGTAGCTGTCAGTGCAAAATTGAATTCCGGACGGGGGAAATAACTTCAAGAATTAACAGTTTATACAAGCTTACTCGTCTTAGTCAAGTTGGTGGGTGGAGAATGGCAGTAGGGAGACCTCAATGCTTGGAAAATCGATGGAAATAGAATATGGTAAGACATTGATCTTGTTGAAGAGCCTATTATATTTTTTATGTTTTACCTATGTATGAACCAATTGTACACTGAATCTAACAATGATTTAACTGACCCACTTAGTCTAAAGATTCGCCAAGACTTTTTTCATTTTCAATGATTTTGTAATCGCATCGTATCGAGTCTTCAAATGAGTTCAAAATTGCATTTTGTCCAGTGTATTTGATGTGGAACCGTTGTCTATGCATACTCTTTATGTTTATTTATCTTTGATAATCCTATGCCAGTGGATTTATGTGTGTTTAATGTTTTTTTCAGGGCCTTTTCCAAACGATTGATCCGTGGATGACCCGTATGAATTCAAGAAAAAATTCACTGGCGTAGCCCTACATGGCGAAGAAATATTGCTGATGTTGGTTGTAAATCTAAACTTTGAATAAATATTAGCTATCAAATGAATATTTTGTAGTTTTTAATAATATGTAGGTCAATTTTAGACGGAATGAGAAATGGGAAAATAGTTCGTGATTTGTGGGCGGAGCCAAAAAGTGTTCTCAGGCTACTAGCAGCCTATTCACCTGAGAACACATACTGTTCTCAGGTCATGTGTTATCAGGCAGTTACCATGGCAGTTGCATGATAAAGTATATTGTTTGTATACTACGTTACATTGTACGTCATTTTATTGCAGGGAGTACAGTATATTGTTTGTATACTACGTTACATTGTACGTCATTTTATTGTAGGGAGTACAGTATATTGTTTGTATACTACGTTACATTGTACATATTTTTATTGCTGGGAGTACAGTATATTGTCTGTATACTACGTTACATTGTACATCCTTTTATTGCTGGGAGTACAGTATATTGTTGGTATACTAGTTGACATCGTATGTCATTTTATTGCAGGGAGTACAGTATATTGTTGGTATATTAGTTGACATCGTACATCCATTTATTGCAGGGTCAATACAACACAGCAACCCTTGCATATAATGGAGAGAAGTTGTATGGCTTTGTGAGTGACGGAGCAACTGCACCCTCTATGAAGATGGTACCTCTTACCGGTGAGTTTGCTAATTATATTTCTCTTTAAGGTTTATTGTCCTTTATTTTTTCTTAACAATTAATTATAGAGATTTATCATTGAAAATAACAGTGGACATAACTGCCATGTTTTTTTAATGTTTAGAAGCTGTTTTCACTACCATACCGAAAAAGAAACGTAAAGACAACGAAGCAGAGCTTCAAATCAAGCGTTACATCAGTTTGCGCCATTTATATCACGTCGTGACGTTCTAATTTCAACGTATTTGTTCCTTTTATGCCAATTACTGTTATCATTTTACGTGAATTCGAAGGATATAATAAACAGAAAATCAGTTGGTTTTTGGTGAAAGATTATATTTCATTTCACTCATGATCATAGAAAATACTTTTTACTCATTGCCGCCAGGTTAAAGATACACATGTCTGCACATACGCTCAGATGTTATATAGACAAGAAGGAAGTGGTGTAATATATCGTCAAATTAGTCTATCTAAATATGAATTAAAATACACGGAATCAATATCAACTGATGTGTAAGGCAATTAAGATTACAGAACCGTTTGCACCTAAGAGTTTGCTTGTATAGTTTTTGCTTTATAAAGCAAAACGTATTTTGTCCCTTCTTATTTTTTATATAGAAAAAATGAGCCTAATCGATTAACCGCTTGAGGAGAATTCTTCCACATGCTTACACCACTCCTGAAACTACTATTAATTAATGTGATCACTCGGTGAAATAAAAAATCGATCTTACGCCACAATGAACAAATATCTTTTTTAATCACATTCAAGGCAAGTACCCTCTATCCTCAAAAAATGGTGTCATTAAAGCCTATGTTCCACTGAGGAATTCCACATCGGCGATGTTCTCCCGATTTCTTCGATACAAACCGATTCAACACAATTCCTTCCGAGATCACAAACTGTCTCATGACTTCCTCGAAGCTTCCCTTAGACCACGAAGGAACCTGTTCCCGATAGCTCATTAATTAAAATCGGGAGTACATCGCCGAGGCAACAAATTGACAGCATAACAAGCGTAATTTTTGGCAAATGCTGTTAAAAGAAAGTGGAGAGTCGCAAATTGTTCATGTTACTGTATGGCTATATTGTATACAATTATTTAGTTTGGCAGGAAACTGTTTGGTATGATACATATTGAAATAGGAAGATACTTTTCCCAGCTGTTAAGTTCTTAACAAATTACAAAATTTTGACAGGGCTCTAATCCATATTGTACGACCACTCGTATCGACATTACTCATGCTATGTACTATACGCATATATAATTACGCTTTTGTCAAGAAGTGTCGCGGAAGAAAACTTTGAGCAATTCCAATAGCATAAGACTGTGTGTATTATCTTTATTTTAGGGGATATACAGTCACGCAAGAGCGGAATAGTACTTGGCGCCGGGAGCCAGCTGAATTGCTTTACCGGTTGTATTGATGAGGTATATATGGTTGCTGTCTATCTTATGGTCAATATTCTACTTTCACTCCGTTACCCTAAAACAATACATCGTTGGCTTAGAATGAGAAGGTCGTTCATGCTACCTACGACCTTATAAGTATCATACTAACTTGACATCTGCACCACAAGGCGCTTCTTATGAGCCTATTTTCATGAAAATCGGGACAGGTCATTTGGATCAAACTGAGGTTGAAAAAGCTTGTTTTGCCATAAGTAAGTTGTCAGTCAGTTTTTTCTTGTTTTCTCAAAATAGCGTTTTTGTACTTACGACCTTCTTCTAAGCCAGAGACATGTACATGCGCAAAAGTATCAGCTCAACTTGAGATAGTCGTAGAGTTTCGCGATTTTCAATATGGATTAGTTGAATGTTTGCTTCACAAAACTCGGTCGCGGTTTAAGTATAATTTCTAATTATATTATGTATTTACATAAATAGAAAGATGTACATTGTGATACCGATTTGGAGACCAAAAAGGAATACTGGCAACAGTAAGCTTTAGCTTCGGTTGCTTTTTGCGCTTTGTATAACTTTTCAAAGGCACGTGTCAATTGATTGTCATATTGTGAACATTATAGAGTCCACGTAAATAATTTTTGACCAGCCAAAATGATATTTTACAAATGCATTTTCAAACCTAAAACAGTTAGAGTGTCTTCCCTTAGCGCTGGTGACCCTGTATTTGAATAGTCCTGGCCACGTGGTGATCCGGTGTTGAATTCGTTGATTTAGCTACCAATGTGTTAAAGGTGGGGTAAGTATTTTTTGTTTCCTGCATGCCATGTTGTTTATTGAAAGTTACTTTTTATTTGTTTCAGTTTGAGCTGTACAAGTGCATCCCTGAATCGGTGATGCTTTTCTAATACACACAAAACAAGAACATACGGACACACGGATACACGGACACACGGACACACGGATACACGGATACACGGATACAAGGACGCACGGATACACGGACACACGGATTCACGGATACACGGATACACGGATACACGGATTCACGGATTCACGGACAAACGGATACACGGACACACGGACACACGGATACACGGATACACGGACACACACACGGATACATGGACACACGGACACACGGATACACGGACACACGGATACACGGATACACGGATACACGGACACACACGGATACACGGATACACGGACACACACACGGATACATGGACACACGGATACACGGACACACGGGTACACGGATACATGGACACACGGCTACATGGACACACGGACACACGGATACACGGACACACAGATACACGGATACACAGACACACGGATACACGGACACACGGACACACGGATACACGGATACACGGACGCACGGATACACGGATACACGGATACACGGATACACGGATACACGGACGCACGGATTCACGGATACACGGACACACGGATACACGGAAAAACGATTCACGGATACACGGATACACGGATACACGGACACACGGATACACGGACACACGGACTTATATATTCATCTGTTAATTAATGTTTGTTTGCGTTCAGTTTTTTAATGCGGTTTGAATAATAATTGTGTAATGTTTCGAAACTTGGGATGACACTACAATCACCCATCCAAACAAACCAGTAGACGGTAGATGGGGACATTAATAATGGTCCGAAAAATGTAGATCAATGTTTAAAAGGAGCGGAATAAGATCCAGTGTCAACTTAATTCAACACTCGTTTTGACGATATATTCTCTTTGATTTTGATTATATTATGTTAAGTGAATGATCATCCTTTTAGTATTTGAGTCTGGCCCCAATTCCTCTAAAATACTTAAATAATAGTTCAACTAAGTCAGACTTTCTTATTTTGAATTAGTTATATAAATGCAATTGTAATCTTGTGTTGTTTCCCCCTGAAACCATGGTACTGTGTTATCAAAGCACTTACGAAAATCCTAAACTTACGTGCAGATTTAAATTATTTGTTGATCTTGCAACAACGGCGAATTTCGGTAAGATAAGGTTTGTAAGCTCTCGTTTACTGAATCAGTACTAGCTTTGCAGATCTTTTTACCACACTAAGTAGTTCTAAAGGAATTATAAATAATTTCAATTTGAACGTAAGCTATAGATTTCCGTAAGTGCTTTGATAAAACAGTACTCGTCTATTTATTGCTAAGTAATACGATATTAAATTTGTCTATGAAATGCTTATTTAAATCCAGCATTAATACACCTGTTACTATATATAGTAACATTTTTACGTTGACAAAATCTGTATTATCGCCCCATCGGGGATATTATCATCAAAATGTTGAAAACTGATAATATCCCCGGGGATAAAATGTGTGTTAATAATACTCAACACATGTAGCAACTTTTATGTAAAACGCCAAAATTTCGAATATGCTACTAACTTGTATCAAAAAATAAAGTATAACGTATCTAGTTTGTTTTATCTATAATTTTGTCATTTCCACATACTTTTATTATATATACACATTTCCAACATGATGTCAAATGGAACATCACCCGGGTTTGCCGACGTGTGCAATTGGTTGAGCGATAACCCTTTCTGTTGGAACAATAATACAACGAAATACATTCTATTGCTTTGTATGATATTCTAACACAGTCAGTGGTTTCAGCTACATACATATAGAGGAAACGACGGTGTGCACGAACTGCCGATAAAACACAACTACGGTTGAATAACTTCAAACTGCAAATAAGCCGTCCGAGGAAGAAACCAGCGCCGCGGATAATGTCTTGATGTTTTGTCAAATGCAAAATACTGGAGATGTTAGAATCAAAATAATGAATATGTACCTGTATTATATCTATAATTAAGCACAGTCACATATTCGGATGCGTACGCACTCGTGATTTAATAACTACGTATAACTGTGCTTTATTCTACGATAACACATAGGTACATATTCATTATTTCTTTAAACAAGCATCAATAAGTTCAACAACAAACACGACGTCATGTAAAACAGGCAGTCAGCACGTACCCAAACACTCCCCCAGCCAAATCAGATTTTACCACTGTTTTCTATCTATGACAGGCTACTATCAGAATTTCCGATTATAAAAGTGCCTGTCACATTTCTAGCCATGAAGGTTTATTATTCATTGAAATGGTATATTACGGGTATCAGCGTGTAGCTACTTTATTTTACTTTCAGGATATATCAACCCTTTAGTCCTTAAATACACACCCTTTACACACCGAACGTCAGAATCAAGAATTCCTTAATTTGGTCGCTAACTTAGGCGTTCAGCAAAACCCAGATTTCCACGCTTGTAAACGTGAATTTTGCCTTGAAACAGAATGTATGCTTCGCAAACGGACCTAGCTAGTCATCCTTTCAGTTAGTGTAACTAAATAATTTACCTCACATGCCAATTAAACATCGCAATATTTCACTATATCGATAATTAAAAAAAATGTACGAAATTCGCCACCGTCAATTTCCAATTCTATTTAGTATTCCGACAACCTTTCGACCTCAACAAATTTCGAAGCGATCGTTTGATTGGCTGTGTGTGTCGCGTCATTCATAGTTGTTCAATCGTGAAAGCTCGGCCATTTCCGTTTGTTTCCGGTGTATATACTGAACTTCTAAATTGGTGACCAAGCCAAATTCGCGATTCTGACTTATATTGTGTTAAGGGTATGTATTTAAGGACTGAACTGTTTATATATCCGGAAAGTAAAATATCTTCGCTACACGCTGATACCCGTAATATAGCATTTGGGTAAATAAATCACATAATACGACAAGTTATGTGACACGCACTCCATTTTCCGATATTCGCCTTTCTTAATATAGGTAAACAATGAGAAGATTGAATTGACTGAGGAAGTATAAAATAGAAGGGTACATGCTGGCTGCCTATGATGTAAAATGTGTCGTACAACTTCATCGTGACGTCACGTGTGTTTATCAAAGCATGGGAAACAATAATAACAAACAAGATAGTTCGCCGGGGATAACTCTAGCCTTATCAATAAACAAACAAAGCAAATTATAGACACTGCACGGTCGATTGGTCGCCAGTTATCAGTGTAGATTTAAAGAGTATATCATTAAAAGTGTATATGCACAAGATTGAACAAAAATGAATATCGAAAATGTATTTAATTTTCATTTTTATTTATAAACAAAGGCTAGTGTTATCTCCGACGAACTATACAATATTGCGCCCAAGATGATGTGATATTCACAAACATGAATTGGTTTTGTCAACTGTTGCAACATTGGTTTTACAAATTACTAAAGTAAACGAATAAGGTCAGTATTGTACTCAAAACATCACAGATGAATCGTGCACATCTGATTAATCAACCTTTGTGGAATATACCAACTTTTCCTGCCTTTCTCATTATCCTGGGTGCACTATACATTTGTTTTATGTTAGTTTCATTTCAATACAAACGAAACAAAATATGATAGAAAGTCGGACAGGGAAGGCAACACTCAACTTAACCAGCCGAACACAGAAAACATAAAACATTACATACAACAAGTACACGGCACTATGCCCAACACATAACAGCTGTCAAAAAACTGAATGACATAGTTTCAGCAATGAAACAACTTAATGCCCTAACTGAATGACACAGTTTCAGCAGGAAAAAAACATTCCAGTCTCAGTAGTTCAGGGCTGATATTCACAAAGCATCTTAAGGGAAAACTTAAATATTTTGATTCAAGTTAAAAAAATTAGTTGCACATATTTCCAAGAAATGAAGAATAACCCATGTTTTCTTTGTTTGTGCCTTTTGTTGCTCTTTATATAATGCTTCTAAACCATGCAAAAATTAATAATCTTGATTTTTCTGTTTAGCTGATACTCTTAAGGAAATTTTAAGATTTTCAGGTTAAGTTTTCCCTTAAGATGCTTTGTGAATACATGTACCACCTCAGTTGTACACTTCAGTGGATTGACTGAGGCGGCAGGCTGTCGGAGTAGGATGTCATGCTTTATAGCTATATAGTATTTTGTGCTCTCCTGTGTCTGATGAGTGCTGCCTCACCCGTCCGATCATCATTATCTTTTGAAACGTGGAACAATGTATGCGAAATCAGTGTTGACATATCACGTAATTTTGGTTATGCATATTTATGTACTTTAATCATTTAATCGTTTGTACAGCGAAAATCCCCGTTAAGCTGCACGACTTGAACATTTCCCGATACCCGTCAAATTATTATTATCTTTTTGAAACGTTAAACAATCAGTTTTGACAAACCATGTAATAATGTTTGACTTAATATAATCTTCTTGACCAAGAACGGAAGTAGAAATCTGTCAACAAAATGTTAACAACAACCGTAAGTAATTTTGTATTCAACCGGTTATAACGAGATATCCTCGACGCTCAAGCTGAGAATGGGTACTATCCATGTCTCTTAAATGTTTTATACAAAAGGTCACAGTTTATCCGAAACTGGCTCAACCGTCATCCGGTTTAGTTTCATTTTTTCGTGCAGTTGTGTTTGTGTTGGGAATCGTGCTGTGTTATTTTGGTCTGTGTTATGTCTGTTTCATGTGTGTGCTGCCCGGGCGTTTGTTTTTTATTTTTTTGTTTTAGCACTGGAGGTGCATTGAATCCAGGACACTTTATGCCCATTGTGTACCATATATGAATGGATCTAGTATGTGGATTTATTGTCGATTGTTTGCGAAGGAGCAAATTAGTACTGGAGAATAATTAAATTCAGGAAAGTTTAAGCCTACTGCCGTAATTAGAAACTTTTAAAAACTTTAAGACACTTTACATTCTGTGTCCTCAACTGTAATTGTAGCCATTTACATGGCTCTCTTACACCATCACTCATCAACGTCGCCACCTTTAGTACTAAATCGTAATGTAAGAAAATCAACATTGATGTCAAATCTTAAAATTCAGGACATTAACATTGCTCTAGAAAGTTTGTCGACCTGAGCAAACACATGAATAACTTGCTCGCCCACTAGTCATTAACAACCTCTACATGTGTGGAGGACATGGCCTAGCTTATGGTAATAATACAAGCATACCATGTCCTCGCCATAAATTGATCTCATATAGATTCCAAATTATGAGGAAGCATTTTTGATCTACAAATGGCTATTGAAAGTTTGTCGACCTGGGCAAAGTTTGCTCACTAGATTAACAATTAAATACAATCATAATACCAAACATACGGAAATAAAACTACATACTACATAGATTCGTTATATTTTATTGCTTTATAAGGAGCATATTGAAATTGGTGACATAAACTGCATTAGAATATAACCTACATTATGAGCCAATGAAAACGCTGAAGTTTGGCGGTTAAATGAAAATTTAATCATTAAAATTTTCTCTTGACGTCATGCGTTGGCGCTACTTTCTATCGGCCAATCAGAATGCAGAATGTTATATTCTAAGTTAGCTCGCTCCGCCCTTATTAATCATTAAAATTTACTTAATATGTTATTACTATAACTTAAAGTTGCTACGTTGAAGCATACAGTTTGCACATGTTATAACATAATTACACCTATGTACAAGTATAAAGTTAAATCTAGTCCACTGTCGAAAAATTTAAAGGTATAATAGGAGAGAGCATGTTTGTATACAAAGGTATTCATACCACCAGCTAGCTACTGGTGAATGACAGGTTTTTATTGTTCATTCATTCAATAGATTGCTGATGGGCATATGAATACGGTGATCTCTCCTATACTATGCCCATCCGAACAGCTTAAAACAACAAGTAATTAAGAATTGCAAGCAATACAGAAGTCCCATACCGATTTTAAGCCATTTTCAATGTTTCTGTTGCCATAGCAACCACAATGTTGGTAGGAATCTAAATATGTTTGGACGTGCATTATCTCCTTATTGCCCCTATCCACATACCAAGTGTCATAGACCTAGCTTCGAAACTGTTTGAGTTATGTCAGAATCCAGATGTTTTGACGGACGGACTGACGGACGGATGGAGGGCAAACATATAGTCCCCTCCGGTCAAAAACCGGTAGGGGACTAAAAATTAATATTTAATTAATTTGCTGTACAAATAAACGCCTGTTATTAGAACTATTGTGACAAAACTACAGATGGAAATATATCTCTCTCGATATTACATTATCACGTGACGAAGATAACTACATGCTGTAATTTGCTGGCTTATAATTAAAAGGTCGTAAGTACAAAATCAATATTTTGAGAAAACAAGAAAAAACTGTCTGAAAACTACTCTTTACTTATGGAAAAACAAACTTACATAGATACATCTAATACTATGCGCGGACACATATTAACAAGTTAGACACCGACTGGGGGTACAATGAATGTTGTTGTTCATCATTTGTAGTGTTGTCAAATCTGAGCGATTGGTCTGATGGTAACGCCACACAATGTTATTACCACTTTTCAGCTTACGACCAATTTAACGCATTAGGCCTCGGCAAATAAATAGTTCTATGATTTGAACAATATTACAAGCATGCAACACAGGTTACACGTATCATTGGACCTGATTTGTTTACATTACCAACATTTACTTATATTAAGACCAACAATTTTATCAGACTTTTATTTTTAGAGGATTTTTATAGCAAATCATTCCGCAACGGACTATATTTTTACTACCAACGAATGTTCTCACTGGTGGCGGGAATCTAATAGTTCCCACGGTTTTCAATCGTATACTGTAACGTATGTAAATCACTCCGCCGCTGCACATTGCAGACGATGACCTAATTATGTTGTATACAAACATTGATGCTATATATAGCTGGTGGGGGGAACTGAAATAGTTCTACGTACATATCGATCGGCCGATTAACGATGTTATCGCGGTAAGCGTTAAACGCACTAGTCAATTTCTACCGTGCTTTATATAAGACCTCATAATTTTCGTATCTATTATCCGATTTTGAATATTTAAAGCTTGTAATGAAGCAGAGATATATGTCTCTCTTTTAGACAACATTCAACACGATACCCTAATTAGTTAATCCACGGCGACGAGTAAGAATCCGTTCCGCGTAAAAGTAAGTTTAAAATATCCCGTTTTATACCAAATAAACGGTCGAAAATCATCAATTATTAATTTAATATTCGATCGATTTTGTTCGTTAAAGCTTGTTTTAAAAGCTAATACTTAAAGGTTTTATAAAATGTAAAACTTGTTTTTAAAGCATTAATCGGCCGATCGATATGTGGGAGCGACGCCATGTTTACCCCTTTTACATACGTTAATATAGAGTGCCATTTAATTAACATGCGTGGTCATACGGAGAATAAACAGTCAGTTATCTTGACACTGGTCGAATTCTCCAAGTCGTTAAAAATGATATTTGTAAATATCCCTTCATTTATGCTCAGCAGTTACTTAAGTAAGTTCCAGGTAACTGCTGGTTCTCTTGGTGTCTTTAGCAGCACAAATGTTTGAGTAAGGGTGGGCTTATCAGAACTGTGACATAAATTTATGATACAACCTGGATTCGATATTGGATTTAATGGCATCAGTACGCCACACAGCAGTACTTTCAGTGCTTTGATTTTTTGTGAAATAAGAAATTATTACTTTGGGTTACCTGTACCAATATGAGTGTTTGGATTACCTGGGACTACACAGATCCCCTTTTACTGATAAATAGGGAATGAATTGATGATATCTTGATATATTGACTAAAATTGTGAAGATCATTCAAGTGAGCGATTCAGGGCCCATCTGTGTCCCCTTGCTATATGAAATGCGACGTCACAGACAAATTGGGAAAAAGGGGAGATAATTCAGTCATAATAGCACAAAGTGTAGCGTGAAAACCTATGTTTTATTTTAATATTTAGATCAAGTACACTTTAATCAACATCCTTAGCCAAGAATAAATTATGACAAGACTAGAAATTATGAGAAAAACATATATGCAAAATGTACTAAATTGGCCTTTTTTGCACCATTTGACCGCCATTATACCGCAATTTTTATTGCAAAGAGACACAATAACGTCGTAACTGCCGCTAAAATAATTCTTGTTACACGCCAATTTCTTCTAAGTTTATATTAACTATACTTTCATGTACATAATATACAAATGTGAGTACTCTTTTGGTATTAGAATATTTTTTACGCGCAGATATTGCGTCGTTTTTACGCAATTTAACTAAGGTTTTTATGATATAGGGGGACAATAATGAGTCTGCATGTACACATTACAACAAAACATATATAGCAAACATGTATAAAATACTATGCGACCTCATACTGTTCCCATGTTCTAGCACAATCAAAGTAACTGGTGACACTCTCTTAATTGACAATAAACTAATCAACAATACACCACGACCAGCCGTATATCACAGAACCCCGACTGATTACCGCGGGATACCAATCTAAACGATATCATCAAAGAATATAACACATTGGAATGTTAACTAACTTATAATCTAGGACTTACATATATAGTTCTGGTATAATGGTGCATATAAAATATGCGTAGCCCTAATTATTGTACTTGACCCGACATTTATAACGTTATGTTAAAAGACGATATGTTTTTTATTGATAACGCGTGATTGTACATTAGCTATTAGGTGACTGCTAATGACACACCGTGTACACAATATTACGCAGTGGTGTGGGATCAGAAATATCACATTTATCTATGTTAACATAACTGGTATTATTTTTACGGAAGTGGCAATCAAACACAGCCTCGTCACTCTAATGCTCGCAAGCAACAAAATGTATGCCCCCGCTAAGCGAAAGATCACATGGTTAACACCCGACGCCGAAAATCAGAAGATTAGGTCTACTATACATGTACTTATTTTAAAAAACGTTATGCACATTGAGATTTGATTATTAAATTAGCACACGTACATGTGTGCATAAGATGAAAGGCTAGTTATGGAAGATTTATCTTTACAGTGTATATATATAGATATGTCGCTGGCTTAGAATTACAACTATAATTAAGACTCGTGCGTATTTAAAATCTACATCACGACGCGCTTCTTATGAGCCTTTTTTCATGAAAATCGGAACTGGTCATGTTGACCAACAATGAAGTTAAAAAGCTTGTTTTCCAATAATTAAAGAGTTGTTTGCAGCCAGTCTTTTCTTGTTTTCTCAAAATATAGATTTTGTACTTACGATCTTCTAATTCTAAGCAAGCGATATTATTAACCTATAAAATAAATTATTTGTAACAATAAAAGATGCTTCTCTCAAGACTCGTAATAAAATTTTCCCCATCTGCACAAAAAATACATTAGTAATAGTGATTGAAATCAAAAGAAACGTTCTGTTTGAGCGACAGATTAAATTGCGAGTACCGATTGTGACGTCACAGTCAGATTTACGAAGATAAACGAACGCGCTTCCGGAAATTTCCGATGTCAGCGGTATCGGAAAATGTGCACTACGCGTATATGATTAGTCGGCATAAACATCGTTAATACTCGTAAAATATCGATATTTTCGTTTCTGATGTTAAAGATAGATATTTATTGGCCTAAATATATAATGGAAATAAAATCAGTCAATAGTCCCTTTAACTTAAACACGAATCGGATTTGGTACGAATAGCGCGAACGAACTAGATAAGGGACAAACAGTGAAAGCGAAAAATCCCTAACCCTAATACAATTGGCCCCTTAGAAAAAGACGAATACTTAGAAATTATGACATTTTGTTGAATATTAAAGATTGAAAAACAAAATAAAAATCAATTCCAACACCATGTTTTAATTTAAACAAAATACGAAACTTAGGGCAGACGCAACAATACCCAGAAACAGCAGGGCGCGAAAGGACGCATGAAAACAAAAAGCACAGAAAATGCCCAACGTAATAAAAATGCGCAGACTTTACCCAACATAAAACACTAGCACAAAAACACGTCTTCATAATAAAGAGGCATATACAATGTCCAACGCAAAATCATAATATACAAACATCCCACCTCGATCCACCCCATCCCATAACAGTAATAACAAAGTGGAATGCCCTAGTTTCAGCAATAAAAAAGATGAATGTCCTAGTTTCAGCAATAAAAAAGGTGAATGTCTTAGTTGCAGCAATAAAAAAAAGATGAATGTCCTAGTTTCAGCAATAAAAAAGGTGAATGCCCTAGTTTCAGCAATAAAAAAAGGTGAATGTCCTAGTTTCAGCAATAAAAAAGGTGAATGTCCTAGTTTCAGCAATAAAAAGGTGAATGTCTTAGTTTCAGCAATAAAAAAGGTGAATGTCCTAGTTTCAGCAATAAAAAAGGTAAATGACCTAGCACATAGAGAACATATTGGTAATACACTGTAAGACCAATGGTAATGTTGGTGTGCTTGGCCACCGCTGTCTATGGTCATTTCTGCTTCCTGACAAAACTGCAATCAGATGGTATGACACATTCTTTAATCTCCTGGGGAACATAAGTATAGAACAAAACAATAAAATGACATTATATTCAAATGGGAGTGACGATGCGCATTTAAAATGAAATGCAATCTCATTAAAATCAGATCCCTATTCACTACTGTACGCTGGGATAGGATCTGATGACACTCTGTGTGGGGTCATGTCAATGTGAACTTTACGTCATCCAATCAAATCGCTGCTGGAACACTGCTGAGGCTACGTGACGTTATTGTGCGCTAGAGAGGTTATATGAACCTGGTAGTCAGATCTCTAGCAGCCTAAAGGAATGTAGATAATGTTAGGGTATGATTTTAATGAGATTGGATGAAATAGACCCTTTTCGGGAAAAATTGTTCGTAACTCGGATTTGGATGAGATTTTATATACATATGATATCAAGTGTTGGCTTTCTGTATTGTTGTGGTTTTAGGGGAAAATTTTAAGTTCCGAGTGATAAAAAGCGCAAACCTAGCGGGACATATTTTTTCGGGAATATAAGTGAATTTGTTTCTACAATACAACATTCCTAATATAATGCTAAAGGCTTATTTAATGAATTATGCAATCTTCTTTCAACGTGCTTGATTCAATACAGAAAAACATTCATGGATATATCAACGTATATTAAGCACTCGGTGGTTTGGTTTCTTTCGTGTTACGCCTTCGATTTAATCGGTTCAAACATTGATTACATATTCCCGTAGCGGCGTTAACAGTGAATTACCCTGCCTAAAGTAGTAGAATGTGTCATGTTTGATTACACACAGATCAGATTACATGAACATAACGTGTATTAAACAACCATTGTTTTAATTTCGCGTTACACCCTCGATTGTATCTATTGATTTATATCATTGATTATGTATACATGTATACAATTCTGGCGGCAAATTGTAAGTGTTCCGCTAGATAATTTATATAGTGGCATGCTTCATTACTTTAGTCAGTATAAATGAACATAATCAAAGAATGTTAAGCAGTCAGTGATTTAATGATCGGTTTGCGCCTTTACTTTGATCTTAATATATCGCATTATGATTACTTGTACATTAAGTATTCTGAAATAGTCTGTATCAGCCTGAATTTTATGGTGATGTGCTTTTTAAAGATTGTGGGTCATAGTTACTTTCATGCTACCGAGGGATACAGCCAGAACGTTCAATCGGATTGTTGTGGATATAGACAATTCGCTGTAGTGTCGCAGTTGGTGCTACGCTGACATGACGTTCTATAGTTGGCTAAGTAGGAGTTTATGTAATGCAACTAATAGTTTCTATCTGAGAAACTTTAAATACCGCGAGATTTACTGACATACCACTATGACACCACTGAGTTCAATAAAAGAGAAAATACAACAAAAGTGATTTCAATTTATAAACCAAACTTTTTAATGAACCAAACTAAACATGCAAACATCGACAATACATTAAGAAAAAACAATGAAATGATCGCAAAGTATAAACCAAATGATCTCCAATAGAAGAACTATTACAAAACTAACCATGACTAGAATATAATGATAAAGTTAAACAAAAATGCATAAAGTTATGATCAAAGTACATGTACAATCTTAATTTTAAAATGTATTACAAAATAACCTTTACTTACAGTAAAAATAAACAGATTAAATACAATATTCAAACCGCTGATTAAACAAATGCTTCCATTTGTCTAAAATCAAGCCTAAATATTCTATTTAATGATTCTGCACTTAACACGTATTTAAGAACTCAAAAATGGCTACTACACAAATATTAATTAATTACCCAAAAATACAATTGGCTATAAGTACTTAAAATAATCTCAAAAATTAACTTAATTAAAATAACCTAATTAAATACAAAAATATCACTTACTAATAGTTTTTTTCAACAATTTACTTAATAGTCCAAGATAAAGGCACAAAGTACCTAAATAGATAATCAATAATTAATTGATTATTATTTATCTTGAAGAGAGGGTTTAAGATCCTCACTTTTCAAACATTTGCAACAGAAAGAGGAAAAACGCCAGTGTTTCCACTTTTTATAGACATTACCACCATTAAATAAAATAAAACTACTTCTGGTGAGTTATCTTACAATGTTTTAGCCAATTAAAAAGTAGCAGTCTCTTCATTAAATAAGACAAATTCTGATCAGTTTCTTATAATATTTTATCCAATTAAAAGATACCTAATATAACTATCTAGCAATTCAGATTCCTTTGTTTACATAAATCGGCTAGACACTATGATGTAACAGGGTCCAGTCATATCTAAAAATACACTGATAATGCACTAAAATGCTGATAAGTGCAAGGTTACCAAAACATGATGATTATAAAATTTAAATCTATCTAAAATAAGTACATGTATCTAGAATGTAAAGAACAATGGTTAAAATAATTGAATGTCATTACTAAGTCATATAAAATAAAACATATATAATAATAATGTTGTAATAAACATGAATGCACAACGGGTTTAAATGCATGTAGATAAAACAATATAAGCAATTCACATTATATATACCGGCCCCAATTCCACGAAAAAACTTAAGTTATTGCTCAGCTGAGAATGTTATTTTGAATTCATTATGTGACTACAATTATAGTCTTGTGATGTAGATTGCTACCAGAAACTGTGTATTTATTGCTAAATAATGATTTACTAGGTGATTTTTGTATAAAATGCTCATGTAAATTCAACTGTAATGAACAATAAAAAACTGTGTACTTGAGCTTGCTATAACAGACTTAAGTTTTTATTTTTATTATTATAAATTTAAAGTACTATTTTCTGTAAAAATCGGACTTATTTTGTATTGCTCTATTAAATTTGCATCTAACTGTGATGTAACAATATATAAAAGTATACATAAACGTCATTTACCCAACAAAATATGTTTTTAAAATAGCAGTCTCAGCTGAGCAATAACTTAAGTGTTTTCGTGGAATTGGGGCCAGGTGGTTTAAATTAAGTTCTTATCTTTTATGATTCCTATTATACATGTAGACTAGCTTAAGCTTGTATTGATAGGATGGCTTTGAAATAGACTAGCTGTCTTAAACTTAAAGTAAGTAAGGGATGTAAAAGGTTAAATTATTATAGCTTAATTATACAATCATAGTAATATTATGTAACATGTTGGAATAAAGATCTAACTTTACAACATGACAAACTTGTCATCATTAATTTTTTTAGTTAAACGAGTTCCATATCACCATTTTAATAATATATAATCTCCAATTTATTTCAAATTATCGAACTTATTTAATGAAATATTGATAATAGTCATTTTGAGCTACCATGTACCTACAGAACTCACCGAAGTCACAATCAGTCTCATATCTATGGTCTCTTAATATACTACTCAAGCTTTGCTAAGGGTCAAGAAGTATATTTTCATGTCCGTCTTACAAAACCGATTAAGAAATATCTGTGCAATTATTAAATCATCTGCTTCTAAATTTCGAAATATTCATGTCTTGCATTTGATACGCATTGCCAAAATGACGTCGTTTTCAGGTAACTGATAAGCCCTTTTGGCAAGAATAACATGGAACATTTTGTCCCTTTTTTATTCGCATATCATGTTAGATCCAACATGACAAGAAAAGGACCGCATTGTGTTATAACAGAGTCTTCGGCATTGGCATATAGTAAATATTTTTTGGTATTCTGTTAGGGAATATGTTGTTATTGAAGAAACTAAATGATGCCCAGCTGGCATCATTGTTGAGCATTTCGCAAAATTCAAGATGGCGTCCAAGATGGCCGTTAAAATTAGAAAAATATGCCATGGGTGCATGAAATATGTTACAAATTGCTTTTTTAATGTTTTAAACATCAGTATTAACATATGTTGATCATTATTCATTGATTCAGTTAAGATAAGATGGCATCCGGAACGGCTAAAATCAAAATGGCGGCTGCGTTGACGGCAATAATTGCCCAAATTGGTAAATTGTATTAATAATCATCTATTTTAATCAGTTGAGTGCTGCCTTCCCTGTCTGACTTAATATAATCTTTTTGTTTATATCAGTACTGTAATATGTAATTTTTATTCAAACAAAACTTATTTTTTCATTTCGAAAAAATTGACCCATTAGTTGATTTAAAATGGCACCCGAGATGGCGGCAAAGACCAGTAAAAATATGCCGATGACGCAAGAAGTAAGTTACAAATTGCTATTTTTGCTGATTGACATTTTTTTGACATATATTTATTAATTTATATCATTATTTATTGTTTGAGTCTATTTGCGATAGCATCCATGAAGGCTGAAATCAAAATGGCGGCTACAATGGCCGTCATAATTGGCCAATTTGCATATTTTCATTAAAAACCATGAAGTGTAATAAAATTTGCTCATTGTAATATTATCAGTACTGCAATATGTTGTAAATATCAAATTAATTGAAACTTTAATTAAAAGCAATCGACCAGATAACTGATTCAAAATGGCATCCAAGATGGCTTCCAAACGTGAACAAAGTGGTTAACCATATAGTTATTGTCATTGGTCGGTTGGTAAATTAAGTGTAAATCATCAAGTATTCATTCCAAATAAATTAATTTATATTAATCAATTTTACAAAAACCAATGTACACGTGGTACAATATGGGTGCAATTGTTAGGTAGTATTCAAAGTTCAACCAATCTGGTGTATTCTGTCCTCATCAAAACATCGGTTTGATCCAAATTCCAGTGAGTCACAGTTGTGTAATAATTAATACCCAGATGAATCCAGATGGTTAAAAGGTAACTCATATTTGCTCAAAACCCCGAAAGAAAGAGTTTATCACTTTCGTGTTTGTGATACAAATGCCAACACAAGTCATGAAATGACCATCGATAACGATGGTCTAGGTGGAGGCCGATGAGTTAAGTTATTGGATGAAAAAAAATCCAACATCCAATAATCTACAAGACCACATGAAGGTCATCTGATAGCGTGCTTTAAACCAAATATTTATGTAGCGATATCCAGAGGATGTGGACGACCCCTGCATGACGTAATAGTTTATATAGGGGCAAAGATATGGCCAGACCACGACCTGATAAAAGCACCACAATGGCTTGAGTAAGGAACGGCCATTATTGGATTATCTTTAAGCTTGGCACATCATCAACACGCCAAATATAGAATGTAATAGTAAAATTATTTCTAAAGATCAATTGGAATACAAGAAGAGGATGTACAAGACTTGGCTTACTGACGAGAATTTGTTTATCAGACAGACTGTGGCAAACAAGGACCAGATATCTAAAACACCAAGTGTAATATAGAGAAATATGGAAAGAAGGTAACGAAAGCGCCTGAATGAACATGAGGGTTGTGACAAATTTATTAATAAAAGAAGAGGTTAAGGATTACATGATGACACTTGTCATAAAAGATATTGACAGAAGGAGAGAAACTGAACTATACATTGATCCTACCAGAAGTGATGCCACTTAGCGACCCATTATTAGACTCATTGCAAGAAAAGCCTTTGTAATTAAAAAACATCAAACTTTGAAATCTCATACTTGTAGTACACCAACCTTAGCATAATTGTAATAAGTTGTAGAATGATATGTTGGAGACATAGGAATGCTTGCGTAGTGAAGGGAATGCCGCATGGTCAAGGTGGTATTGGTTACTTATTGGAGAGGAATACAATCTAGTTGTCACTTGTAAGGATGATACGTATGTGATCGATAATAACATCAATGAATGAAGTCAGAGATTTGAAAACTCATCAAGGGCGTTGTTCTTTAAAACCTTCACTAACTTTACTCACAATAAATATCTTGAGATTATCAACATTAAAAAGTATAGAATATCTATGTCACAATTAAGAATGTCTTCGCATAGGCTCTACGTAGAAACAGGGAGATGGAAAAAAAACCTACCGGTACCTTTTAATGAACGTTTATGTATTGCATGCAACTTGTTAGAGGACGAATATCATTTTATCATTCAATGTCCAATTTATTCAGAGATTCGTGAAAAATTACTTAAACCTTATTATTGGAGAAATCCAAATATGTTTAAATTTATACAGTTAATTACTAGTGAAAATGTATCTGATATTAGAAACCTTGCCACTTTTATTCACCATGCTTTCATCGAAAGAAGACAACTTCATGCCATGTTATCGTAATTGTATTGATAGATCATTCACACGTTTAACATGTACATATACCGTATCTTAAATGTTTGTTTATTGTCATTTGTCGATTATCATTTATTTTATTGTTATTTTATCATGTGCATTAATACATGTATAGCATTTTTATTTCAAATATGTTATTTAAATCATTTATATTTGTAACCTTACACCATTAAGTATGCCTTGTATTTCGTTTCGACAAGGTAAACTTTATAATGGAAACACTATGCATTTGTATTTCATAAACTATGTTTCTTTGTACAATTATATTGTATGTAATTTACAATCTCTCGGATAATAAGAGCGGTTGTGCTTAACATATATAATCAGTACATAAACTATAAATTTTCTAAAAATAAATACCGTCTCTCCCGAATCCGGGCCTCAATTCGTCTCATACATATATACCTCGGTTACATATATAAAATATTGTTTCTAATTTGGTATAATATCATATCGCATACTTTCCCGTCATATATCACCATGCTATTTATGTAATTGTATTAATGTTGCTTTGTAAAAAGTCCTTTTCAGGACTGAATATGCAAATATACTATATTCTATTCTTTGAAATATGCTGAATCTATCGGTCTATTGTCTCACACAGACTTTTAATGTGTACCGTTTACTAGTATATCTTCGGATTGGATGTAGTGACTTGTGTATGTAGGTTGCTGGCATCTCCCAACAGCTTTGTCTCGTGTTAAACAATGCCCATTGTCTTGATAACATAACCAAAGACATTGATCATTGTCAAGAAGACGAAACGGTTTGCGATGCAACATAATGCACTATGCTCTAATCATGCAAGATGCCTTGTGGATCATCAAAACATTGACTATGAGACCTTTATCTTCTCGAGAAGTGTTGGAACTGACAGGATTAAGATATGAAGAGTATGGTAGATAAAGCTTCCAATGCCTTTAATACATTTAAACCACAGTGGAACACAAGCAACAACTTGACCGAAACAGACATCAAGCTATTCAACTCAATGCCAAGACAGTAAAGCTGTATATTTCAAAGACCTGGTACCTTACTGAGCAGAAGACTCCACGCAGACAGATGATGACTTTACATGTATTCCTCAACCATAATGTCCATGTAGAATTTGGAAAATATATGGCCGAGACATAATTAACAACTGTACGCCTTAACAGGGGATGAAGCAGAAATCCACCGCCAATACCATTCACGGACGAAAATGGCGTCAGTCTTGGCACAGGACGAACCATGAACCCACAACCCCAACCATACAGCGACAAACATGGAAGTGATATGGCGTCTACATTGTGAGAACAGTATAACATCACTCACATATACTTGGATTAGGACCCAAAATAACAGATAATTCTTCCAGAACATTTTTGTCGCAGCTTTCGTTTGGCGAGGCAAATACCTTTAGCAGTACCTTTATTTCCATTACGTTACATGCTTGCTATTAACTGCAAATGTTCATTTTTGCCGCCATTTTGATTTCAGTCGTCTTGGAGGCCATCTTAAATTGGCTTAATCAATAAATAGTGATATATTTATGCAGTGTATTACAGTAGTGGTAATGCTTGAGACACTTAAACTACAATCAATCAGCAAAATATCAATATGTAAATTATTTATGATCCACTAACATATTGTTTTGATTATGGCGGCCATCTTTGACGCCATTTTGAATTAGCTAATGGGTCAAATGTTTTGAATTGAAGTTTTCTTTGAGTATCTATTATATATTACACTAATGATACACATACAATTAAAACAATTGAGTTTTAATACAATATTTAAATTTGGCAATTATGGTGGCCATTGTAGCCGAAATTGGATTTTCAGCTCCCATGGGTGCCATCTAAGATTCACTAAATCCATAACTAATTGAATCATTTGATGGAAGTCTGTATGTATTTCAACAGTTAAAATATTAAATTAATAATCAATTAATGGTTTCCGTTTTCACCGATGTATATTAACTTAATTGTTTTATTTTTTGTGATACTTTGTGCATATAAAGTAAGAATTGAAGATAGGTTCTACTACAAGAACTTAAAATACTATTGTGAACGACGGTAGGTACCATTAAGATTCTTGGTTGAATTCCCCTCATTGTTAAAGGGACTGCCTCACATATTGGTGTATTGCAAAAATAAAATAAAATAAAATTGTCAAATATTCGCGTAAGTTTTGTATAGTTGCCTGTATATCCCATAAACAATCACACTGACATCTAAAAAAGCTTGAGAAACTTCGGCTTTTTGTAGTTATCTTGTATTGTTACATCAAAATTCTATATGATATTAATACCCTATAGAATAAACACTACTATTACTTAAATTGCCTGGAATTTGTTCTCATTTGATGAAAACGAATAAAAAACGAACCAAATACCTCACTGATGTTTACGCTGTAGTTTGTTGATGTAACAGTTCGATCACTGGTGAATAACATAATTATCAAAGCATGTTGGAAAGAAACTTAGCGCATTTTTGAAGAAAAATATACTCAGTGGGCGACATCAAGAGTGGTATAAATTGCTTTTTTGCACCACATCTTTCATAAAACAACCGTCAGTGGCTTTCTATTACATCAATACTTGGTAATGTTGGAAAATCACGGTATACAAAAAATTTAGCCCAATCTGTGAGGCAGCACCTTTAAAATGAAAAGATACTGCCCTTTCGTTGTTAAGTCTGATGTCTCGCAGATGTTCCTAGATTCTTTCTTTCAACTCCCTGTCCGTTTAACCAACAAAGACCGTCCTATCACATGCTGTACCTATCAAAAATAAAAGTCAGACAGGGAAGCCAGCACTCAACTTACCAGCCGAGCTCAGAAAACATTAAAAACATACAAGGCACAATACCCAACTAAACCAACCGAGCACACAAAAACATAACAAAACATACAAGGCACATTGCTCATCACACACGAGAAAATGATCGCCTTAGTCCCAGCTGTCAAAAAGCTAAATGAAATATTCTCAGCAATCAAAAGGCTCAATGCCGACGCTGAATGACCTAGTTGCAACAGTAAAACTGCTGAAATACATAGATTTGTTGTCTTAAGTCCTAAAAAATTAAATAACTAAATAAAAACGCTGAATTCAATGGTTTCAGCAGAATAACCTTGCTTCAGCAACAAGAGGATCAAAGATCCTGTGGCGCTCACCTGCTAAACATGATCAAACTTTGAACTTGTCCTTAAGGTCATTAAGATAAACATTCTGACCAAACTTTATGAAGATTGAAGCAACAAGATTGTTCTATTATATGACCTTTTGACCAAGTTTTTAACCCCGCATGACAAAACTTCGAACTTGACGTTATGGTCATCAAGTTAAAAAATTTGACCAAACTTGATGATGCTTAAAGCAAAAAGGTTGCCTCCTGAGTGTTAAAAATGTTTTACTATTATTTGAGCTTTTGACCTTGTTTTTCATCCCACATGAACAAACTTCAAACTTGACCTTAAGGTCATCAAGATAAACATTTTTTACCAAACTTCATGAAGATTAAAGCAAAAATGTGGCATCCAGAGTGTTAACAAGGTTTTCCTATTATTTGACTTTTTGACCTAGGCACCGTGGCAGAAAATGTTTGTATTATTTTCTATTTATACTATAAAGTGGACAATACATACATTGAGGAAGGTTGACAACCACAAATATCAATGAGGGCTTAAACGTTTTACAGTGCAACAAACCTCACACTTACCCAATAGATAATCTTATAGGACAGGATAGTGTAAATAAAAGTTTCCCGCCATGTAATGCCCTCTAACATAAAGTCCACAGTGACAGGTAATAAAATAATGTAAAACATGAAACTTTTTACAACAACGCCCAATCGAGAAGCACAGAAATTATGGTGGCCATTGTAGCCGAAATTGGATTTTCAGCTCCCGTGGGTGCCATCTAAGATTCACTAAATCAATAACTAATTGAATCATTCGATGGAAGTCTGTCTGTATTTCAACAGTTAACATATTAAATTAATAATCAATTAATGGTTTCCGTTTTCACCGATGTATTTTAACTTAATTGTTTTATTTTTGGTGATACTTTGTGCATATAAAGTAAGAATTGAAGATAAGTTCTACTACAAGAACTTAAAATACTATTGTGAACGACGGTAAGTACCATTAAGATTCTTGGTTGAATTCCCCTCATTGTTAAAGGGACTGCCTCACATATTGGTGTATTGCAAAAATAAAATAAAATTGTCAAATATTCGCGTAATTTTTGTATAGTTGCCTGTATATCCCATAAACAATCACACTGACATCTAAAAAAGCTTGAGAAACTTCGGCTTTTTGTAGTTATCTTGTATTTTTACATCAAAATTCTATATAATATTAATACCCTATAGAAATAACACTACTATTACTTAAATTGCCTGGAATTTGTTCTCATTTGATGAAAACGAATAAAAAACGAACCAAATACCTCACTGATGTTTACGCTGTAGTTTGTTGATGTAACAGTTCGATCACTGGTGAATAACATAATTATCAAAGCATGTTGGAAAGAAAATTAGCGCATTTTTGAAGAAAAATATACTCAGTGGGCGACATCAAGAGTGGTATAAATTGCTTTTTTGCACCACATCTTTCATAAAACAACCGTCAGTGGCTTTCTATTACATCAATACTTGGTAATGTTGGAAAATCACGATAAACAAAAAATTTAGCCCAATCTGTGAGGCAGCACCTTTAAAATGAAAAGATACTGCCCTTTCGTTGTTAAGTTTGATGTCTCGCATATGTTCCTAGATTCTTTCTTTCAACTCCCTGTCCGTTTAACCAACAAAGACCGTCCTATCACATGCTGTACCTATCAAAAATAAAAGTCAGACAGGGAATCCAGCACTCAACTTACCAGCCGAGCTCAGAAAACATTAAAAACATACAAGGCACAATACCCAACTAAACCAACCGAGCACAGAAAAACATAACAAAACATACAAGGCACATTGCTCATCACACACGAGAAAATGATCGCCTTAGTCCCAGCTGTCAAAAAGCTAAATGAAATATTCTCAGCAATCAAAAGGCTCAATGCCGACGCTGAATGACCTAGTTGCAACAGTAAAACTGCTGAAATACATGTACATAGTTTTTGTTGTCTTAAGTCCTAAAAAATTAAATAACTAAATAAAAACTGGACAAAGACATTGCGGGATAGCACATACAAAATGAATAAAGTTTCACAAAAAGGCACCGTGGCAGAAAATGTTTGTATTATTTTCTATTTATACTATAAAGTGGACAATACATACATTGAGGAAGGTTGACAACCACAAATATCAATGAGGGCTTAAACGTTTTACAGTGCAACAAACCTCACACTTACCCAATAGATAATCTTATAGGACAGGATAGTGTAAATAAAAGTTTCCCGCCATGTAATGCCCTCTAACATAAAGTCCACAGTGACAGGTAATAAAATAATGTAAAACATGAAACTTTTTACAACAACGCCCAATCGAGTAGCACAGAAATTATGGTGGCCATTGTAGCCGAAATTGCATTTTCAGCTCCCATGGGTGCCATCTAAGATTCACTAAATCAATAACTAATTGAATCATTCGATGGAAGTCTGTATGTATTTCAACAGTTAAAATATTAAATTAATAATCAATTAATGGTTTCCGTTTTCACCGATGTATATTAACTTAATTGTTTTATTTTTGGTGATACTTTGTGCATATAAAGTAAGAATTGAAGATAAGTTCTACTACAAGAACTTAAAATACTATTGTGAACGACGGTAAGTACCATTAAGATTCTTGGTTGAATTCCCCTCATTGTTAAAGGGACTGCCTCACATATTGGTGTATTGCAAAAATAAAATAAAATTGTCAAATATTCGCGTAATTTTTGTATAGTTGCCTGTATATCCCATAAACAATCACACTGACATCTAAAAAAGCTTGAGAAACTTCGGCTTTTTGTAGTTATCTTGTATTTTTACATCAAAATTCTATATAATATTAATACCCTATAGAAATAACACTACTATTACTTAAATTGCCTGGAATTTGTTCTCATTTGATGAAAACGAATAAAAAACGAACCAAATACCTCACTGATGTTTACGCTGTAGTTTGTTGATGTAACAGTTCGATCACTGGTGAATAACATAATTATCAAAGCATGTTGGAAAGAAACTTAGCGCATTTTTGAAGAAAAATATACTCAGTGGGCGACATCAAGAGTGGTATAAATTGCTTTTTTGCACCACATCTTTCATAAAACAACCGTCAGTGGCTTTCTATTACATCAATACTTGGTAATGTTGGAAAATCACGGTATACAAAAAATTTAGCCCAATCTGTGAGGCAGCACCTTTAAAATGAAAAGATACTGCCCTTTCGTTGTTAAGTCTGATGTCTCGCAGATGTTCCTAGATTCTTTCTTTCAACTCCCTGTCCGTTTAACCAACAAAGACCGTCCTATCACATGCTGTACCTATCAAAAATAAAAGTCAGACAGGGAAGCCAGCACTCAACTTACCAGCCGAGCTCAGAAAACATTAAAAACATACAAGGCACAATACCCAACTAAACCAACCGAGCACAGAAAAACATAACAAAACATACAAGGCACATTGCTCATCACACACGAGAAAATGATCGCCTTAGTCCCAGCTGTCAAAAAGCTAAATGAAATATTCTCAGCAATCAAAAGGCTCAATGCCGACGCTGAATGACCTAGTTGCAACAGTAAAACTGCTGAAATACATAGATTTGTTGTCTTAAGTCCTAAAAAATTAAATAACTAAATAAAAACGCTGAATTCAATGGTTTCAGCAGAATAACCTTGCTTCAGCAACAAGAGGATCAAAGATCCTGTGGCGCTCACCTGCTAAACATGATCAAACTTTGAACTTGTCCTTAAGGTCATTAAGATAAACATTCTGACCAAACTTTATGAAGATTGAAGCAACAAGATTGTTCTATTATATGACCTTTTGACCAAGTTTTTAACCCCGCATGACAAAACTTCGAACTTGACGTTATGGTCATCAAGTTAAAAAATTTGACCAAACTTGATGATGCTTAAAGCAAAAAGGTTGCCTCCTGAGTGTTAAAAATGTTTTACTATTATTTGAGCTTTTGACCTTGTTTTTCATCCCACATGAACAAACTTCAAACTTGACCTTAAGGTCATCAAGATAAACATTTTTTACCAAACTTCATGAAGATTAAAGCAAAAATGTGGCATCCAGAGTGTTAACAAGGTTTTCCTATTATTTGACTTTTTGACCTAGCTTTTTATCCTTCTCAACATAATTTCGAACTTGACCTTGATGCCATTACAATACAACTACTGACCAAGTTTGGCGAAGAAAGTTAAAAACATTGAAAGTGCTAGAGTGTTAATTGTGACATGTCTAACGGACGACGGACAAAAAACAATCACAAAAGCTCACCTTGCCTTTTTGTGGCAGGTGAGCTAATAAAAACGTCTTAGTTGAATGGCCCAGCCTTTACAAGCCAAGCATAACCAAGAACGACCTAGTTCCAATAAGCTCGACGTCCGCAGCCGAGTGATCCTCTTATAAACAATTAGTATGCCAAAGTGAACAACCACGCTACATGACCAAAGTGGACGAAACAAAAAACTACATCCATATCTCTGCAGTTGTATATTAACTTATGAACAAACCGAATAGGATACGAATAGCACGAACGAAACAGATAGGGGGCAACCAGCAAATGCGAAGAAATAAATCCTAGCTCCACAGAAATGGCCCCGGTCAACAAAATGAATTCTGAGAAATTATGACATATTGTTGATTATTTAAGATCGAAAAACTCCACTATAAACGGAATTGGAGCTAAAATCTGGACCCAAGCCCATATTTTAATAATTAAACAAACAAAATACGAACTACTGGCAGTAGCAGCACCTAACAGAAACCGCGGGACACATGAACACAATAAGGCATAGAAAATATACAAGGTAACTCGAAAAGGCGCAGACCATGCCCAACATAAAAACTAGAACAAGAACAAGAAAGACAAAACAGGGCATCCCATCCCGAAAGTCTGCCGTTCAGTCAGTCAAACTAAAACGGAACAAGAGCAACAAGGCGACAAGAAAATAGAAACCGGACAACACACATCACAAGGACAACCCACAACAGATACAGTATACATGCAATTTTGAAAGAAACCAAGCAGCCTTGTGCTGGACAAAGACATTGCGGGATAGCACATACAAAATGAATAAAGTTTCACAAAAAGGCACCGTGGCAGAAAATGTTTGTATTATTTTCTATGTATACTATCAAGTGGACAATACATACATTGAGGAAGGTTGACAACCACAAATATCAATGAGGGCTTAAACGTTTTACAGTGCAACAAACCTCACACTTACCCAATAGATAATCTTATAGGACAGGATAGTGTAAATAAAAGTTTCCCGCCATATAATGCCCTCTAACATAAAGTCCACAAATCATATAAAATGTTTTCTAAATTATTTGGTACTAAGATTTCATCAATTTTACTTTATGGCTCTGAAATATGGGATTAAAGTCTATGTCGTGTATCAAAAATGTGCAAGTGTACGCTTGTAAAAGATGTATGAATGTTAGTATGTCCTCATGTAATAATGCAGTTCCTGGTGATGTTGGTAGATACCTAATCAATATAAATGCTTCAAAACGTTGTATAAAATATTGGTTAAGATTGTTAAAAACGCCTAGATATAGATATGTATGACTCTGTTATGAAATGATGCTATATTATGATCACAATGGTTATTGTAACTGGGCAACTGATATTAGAAATAATTTATATATAAACGGATTTGGGTATATATGGGAATCACAATATGTCGACAATGAACCAACGTTTCTTGTACAATATGTTCAGTGGCTGAAGGATCAGCATGTTCAAAATTTGAGATCAGCTTGTGCAGAAACTAATAAACTGTGTCAGTATATAAATTATAAACATGACTTTACACCTGATATGTACATAAATGTTATTGATATAGTAAAATTTAGACGGTGCATGGCACGCTTCAGACATTCGTCACATTGTTTAATGATAGAAAAAGGACGACATTATTATATTGATATACAGTATCGTACATGTATTTATTGTGAAGGATCTATAGAAGATGAATATCACTTTGTCATAAGTTTTCCGCTGTAAAGTGATTTAAGAAGTAAATATATTCCTGTATATTTTACAACAAACCCATGTTTAGATAAATTTTACAGACTCATGTCCTCTAACCAAACTGATACAGTACGAAACTTGGCTATGTTTATATATTATGCTACTCAAGAAAGGAATCAATGTATGTCCATGTTTGATAAATATGGGTATGTGATTATGATTTTGTACATGCGTGCATTGTTGTTCAGGTGCTGTGATCAATGTATGTTTAAGTGCTGTGATCCATGTATGTTTAAAACTATATATGAAAAAAAATATTCTTGATAAATTATATGTCTAGATAATATGTATACATGTTTGTGTGAGCATATAATTTCATGTCTGACCAGTGTATGCCGGTTGTGACTATGTTCATAAATTCATATGCTTTGTAATGTATGCCTTTGGTTTGACTGACTGATATGTATGCCCATAATGCTTATGATATGATTTACTGTTATGTATGCTAGCTAATGTTTGCTGTCCGCTAACAAAGTAGGCTATTTTTATATATTATGCTACACATGAAAGGAATCAATATGCATCAGTATTTGATTAATATGTGTATATACTTATGTTTTGTTACATGCATGTTTAACATTTCATTCAGTGCTGTATGTTTAAAACTGTATATGAAAAAGTATATACTTGATAAATTATATGCCTAGATAATTTGTATACATGTTTGTGTGATTTATATAATGTCATGTCTGACCAGTGTATGCCGGTTGTGACTATGTTTGTAAATTCGTATGCTGTAATTGATGCCTTTGTTTTGACCGACTGATATGTATGCTCATAATGCTTATTCTATGATTGACTGATATATGTATGCCAACTAATGTTTGCTGTATTTGTGTAAGTGGTATGTATGCTTGTTATATTACCTAGGTTTGGTTGGTACATAATGATGCTCGAGTGATTGGTATGTTTGGTATATAAATGTATTAGTTTATAATAGATTGGTTGATACTGATTGATATTTATTTATATATGCGACTGATCCTTGTTTAAATATATCATATTGTATTTGTTGATTTTGTATGGACCGGAGGCCTATTAAATGCAATAAACCTATGAACTTTGCTCGTGGCAATATAACAGTCTGAATCCGTTGGAACATCTATTTCAAATTGATTTTTGATCGTTGTTCTTGGTCTACGTTTTGAAGGGCAGACGATTGGCGACAAGTCCAATTTTCTTAGAGTCCAATGTTCCAAGGTATTGCGTACATGTACCATCATATGTTTGAAGTAGTATTAGTTGCTAAAAGGGTCAAACCTAATTGTAAAAAAATATGAACAGGTCTCCAGGAAACCCGGGCTTAGTGACATTATATAGAAATGTTGAAAAAAGGTTTAGAAAAAGCTCTGGAATGAGAAGAAAGTGATTAAGTTAATTAAAGTTATTAAATAATATAGTACTATATATTATATTTAATTTTTCTCATTAACTAAAATAACTTCTGTCGTTGCTATGGTGACACATTTTTGACAAAATATTGACAAAAACGAAGGGCTAGTTGTTAGTAACAGTAGTTACTAAACGCAAACATTCACAATTTTGATATGTTTTATTAAAATTAGAATATCATTCTAAAATGTGATTCGATTTTAGAAAGTTTACGCCAAGAATTTATCAAATACTGGTTTTGTGAATTGCTTTTTAACGCAATGTCGAATGACGCTTGAATGATGTTTGCAAACGTCACTAAAACAGGCGGTTACAGTTAGTTTTAAAGGCCTGTAACTTTGTAAATGAATCTTATTTTTTGCTGGAAATTTCAGAGTCTTATCTTTCTAACAATATTTCATCATGATTTTCTTACTTTTGTCACTAAGCACGGTTTTCCTTGAGAACGGCTCATATAACTTTGAAATCATGTTCTGGAAATTAGAGCAAAGCGTCAGTCAGCCATGGAATATTGTGCAGAAATTTAATGTAATATGTGAATCGGTTGTGCTTTCCATAGCTGGTTTAACATTGTCCATAGTCTCTGTAGTGTTATTGTTTGAGTATATATTAAAACATAGACCACGAGATAGTTTGATGTTGTTTAATCAAGCGCTAGTCAAAGAGTGTCCTGTCTACTCTACTTATCAGCCAGCACGCAGAATGGTATATTTTTACAAGTGTCTAGGACAGCTTATACTACAGTCCCTACCTTCTTATGTACAGTGTTAAATATCATCTTTCTGTAAATGTACCCTCGCAAAAATGCTGCATTGTTGCTGGAAAAGTTGAAATATCCTCGTTTAATTTGATATACTGTAAGATAATTCAACTTCAATGGGTCAAAGTTCAGTAAAAAGACCATTTCATGGGGGCGTAATTTCAAGGATTACAGATTTCATGAAAAATGGCAAGACAAAATTCACACAAATTATTAGAATTAGATATTATTCAAAAATCAAACATATATAATAATTGTTTTTATGCAGCCAGTGTATCCATGATACCAGTGTATGTCGTGATCTCACGAAATTAGGCTCATAAGAAGCACCTCGTAATGCAGATTTCAAGTATCGATAGATCGGGAGGTATATAGTGATTTACCTGTCCGTCCGTTCGTTCGAACGTCCGTCCGGTAAAACCAAATTGATCGTTTCTTCTAGCATCATAATGGCTTGCTGCAAAGCTTCCATACTTGCATGGATGTTGCATATGAACACTCTCCGCAGGCCCGTGTAAACTGACCCATTTTGACCTTCACATTGACCTAATTTTGGACTTAGACTTACTGAAGGACCAAATTCTTGGTTAACCCAAATTGACCGTTTCTTCTAGCATTAATATGGATTGCTACAAAGCTTTCATACTTGCATATATGTTGTATATGAACACTCTTCACACGCCTGTATCACCTTACCTCATTTTGACATTCACCTTGACCTAATTTTGGACTTGGACTTATTGAAGAGCCAATAGCATGGTAAACTCAAATTTACCGTTTCTTCTAGCATTAATATGGATTGCTTAAAAGCTTTCATACTTGCATGGATGTTGTATTTGAACATTCTCCACACACCTATATCACCTGACCTCATTTTGACCTTTACATTGACCTAATTTTGGACTTTTGGATGTCGTCTTGTATCAAGGCGTTGTCTTTAAACTTGACATACTTGATTACCATCATACGCTTCTTACATTGTCAAAGCCATGTAACCCTATCCAACATTTTATCAGAATTATGGCCCTTGATTAACTAGGCTTCCATGGGGGCATATGCGTTTATTGAACGCAGTCTTGTTTTGTAATTTATTGGTACTTTTTGACCTTCTAATTCTGCTGAATGCCGCTTCGCCTTTATCATAATTTTCTTGTAGTACATTTTAAAACTTGACGTTTCACAAATAACTGACAACGTAATGTCTTGTGGAGGATATATGCCAGTATTTGTATACCTGTAACAGGCCTGATAACTTGCTTACCGTGAAATTCAATCCAGGGTGGGTTTTCAATATTGATCTTATTTAATTGGAGAACAAGACTAGCCAATCATATCGCATGTTACTGACCGAAAGTTTATTATGGTGTGATCTGATTGGTTGTCCTTATCCTTAAGTCAAATAAAATCAATATTGAATACCACCCAAGACTTACATATTTTTCTACACATTTTATTCAAGATATTTTTGTAGTTTGTTTGTATTCGACTGAGGCAGACGTAAGTGTTCATTAGGACTTTTCCCCTCTCAGACTGACCAATGACCTCCGACATTTAGTCTGACCGTATTTTTACTGTGATTGTTGGACATTAGTATATTTAAGGGAGATGTTCGCGTATATTTTATGTCGTAAAATTGCAATTTAACCACTCGTATAATATTCATGTATAGTAATTACTAGTGAATATACATATAAAAATGCAGAAGAATCCATTGCTAATATTGCACTGTACATGTACCAGAAATGTATTTAAAAATTAAATTTCACGAAAAACGTGATATTCCGCACCCACCCCGAAACCAGTCAGTCGACGTACTAAAGCATTGGTGCTTTTAAAAAAGCATTTGTGATGAATGATTACATCTTTAGGGAAATTCTTCTGATTTGATATATTAGAATATAAATTGGTATTTAATGTAAAATTAAATGGCAATTTTAATATTTGAAAAAACATACTAGTGTATAACAAGCTGGTTATAAAATAGAACACTGGCGAAACTTGATATTTAATGTTTCATAAAAGTAACACATAGAGAAAGAACAATTAAAACAAATGACTATTTAAACCACAGGTAAATGTATCATTGGTGAAGAATTATTTCACATCTAAATTAATAAGAATATATAGATTACATAATATAATTTTACAAAAAAAAATATTTTTTTAATTTTTTTAAAATTCTTTTTCAATGATACAGTTACCGGTGATTGAAACTGCTTCAATTCTAGTATCCCGAAATAAAATGTGTTACTATTGGCTTTTTCTCCGATGATATTTCGTGTTGTCTGCTGTTGAAGTAGGTTGTGGTTTTTTTGAAGCTGTTCAATTTAATTTTTCTCGCACATTTTTGTGATTTTCCCTGTGGTTTGTACTTGTGATAAGTGTTTTGTATCAGTTCGATTTTTTGTGTTTGATGAGCTCTGTTGTATGTTTTTTATTGGTTGAAATAAATGAAATATAATCGGACGATACACTAAAATCATAATAAAAAAACTTATCAAGGACAGCAAATCTTTGGGTGCTACTCTTTATCGCATAATTTCCTGTGAGGCTATGCATTTAATTAAAAATGTCATTGCCACTTCAGTACAGGACACGAAAATATGTCTCTCGAAAATAACTTCCAGAATGTTTACTCACTCAATGATTTAGTGCTGACAAACGTTTTGTCGTGCCAAAGATTGGTTTCTTTGATAAGATTATATTTTTCTTACATTTATTGATTGGGTTCTTTGATAAGATTATATTTTTCTTACATTTATTGATTGGGTTCTTTGAAAAGATTATATTTTTCTTACATTTATTGATATTTTTCTTACATTTATTGATTGGGTTCTTTGATAAGATTATATTTTTCTTACATTTATTGATTGGGTTCTTTGATAAGATTATATTTTTCTTACATTTATTGATTGGGTTCTTTGATAAGATTATATTTTTCTTACATTTATTGATTGGGTTCTTTGATAAGATTATATTTTTCTTACATTTATTGATTGGGTTCTTTGATAAGATTATATTTTTCTTACATTTATTGATTGGGTTCTTTGATAAGATTATATTTTTCTTACATTTATTGATTGGGTTCTTTGATAAGATTATATTTTTCTTACATTTATTGCTATTTTGGAGCATTCTTCCGTTTAGTATCATGCACAGTACCAGCAGCACCCCTTTTAAAACCTAGACAATGGAGAGGAATTGATAGACTTACAAATGTACTTGAAATTAGTTTTGCACTGCAATTAATTTATATTCTTTTCTTGAATACTTTTGTTTAAACTAACGTTAACAAACATCTACTCAGGGTATTATTCATGCACGGCCTTGACAAAAATGTTGTAATATTACATATATTTACACGAGTTAAGCAGGGTATATCGGCTTCTTGAGTCTGTCCCTGAGTAAAATAGCCGGTCAGCCCCATCCTTTAAAAATATAAATGCTATGACCTACCATGAGATGAATATGTATACCCGCACCTGTTTTTAATTTATACTTTTCCTTTCTTACTATATAACTATACGCGTACAGTTATTGAATGATAAAATAGTAGTTATACGAACGGTCTATTTAGTCCTTTGATATATAGACATATATATATATATACAGTAATTGAATATTACTTTTATACTTGAACGAAATTAATTTAACGAAAATCAACTTATCAAATACATTGTTTTCATTTATATGACGAACACTTGTCACAGGTGTTTTCTTAAGGCGTCCTGTCATCGTCCAATCAAAAGCGATGTTACAAACGGAGTTTAACGTTCTGAAAAAATGGACGCAATTGAGAAACATTTTGGCAATGTTTTTTTATCGATGATTTGTTCGATCGCCAGAAAATACGCAGAACAATAAACAGACAAAATGCTGCAATATTACGTTAACGCCCGAAACAGCTCGAAGTTGAACATTCGTGGAATACAGTTCCGACGCGCACCTGCAGTTTTACGATAGGGTACGTACATATATCAAGTGAAGTTTTTCCTCCCGAGTCGGCCAAAATTACGGTGGATTACAAATTATTTTACCACGATGCTCTTACGAATGCACAGTTTGAATTTTAGCGAAATAGTTAACATTTATTATATTAGATGTAGTGTCCTCGCCTTTTTACAAACGCGGTTTGCATTTCTCCTAAATATTTTAAATTAGTTCCATTTTTCATTTTAATGGTGTGTTGTTTACAATATTTATCGCGGGCTAGTGTTCTGATTGGACGATAGATGGAAACTCCAAATATTGACGAAATTAGCTATTTTTAGATTTACGCTCAGATCGAGGGGTTTTGAATCAGGGTACACGTCGGAACTTGGCTTATCACTGATGTACGAGGATGTTTGATTGATATCAATATAGTCCTAGTTACATGTATGAGCCAGTCTCTAAAAAATCTACAATTTTGACATTATATAGTTACTATAATATCAAGGCTTTGAAAAAAGCTTTAATAAAATCAATAGTGTCGAAATCATCTATTTCGTTGCTATGGTAGCCAATTTCGGAAAAGTACTTCGATTGAGAAAAAACGAGGAAATAATGGTTTTAAACCGTAGTAGCCTTTCTTAAAACGTGCGAACAATTTCGATTTTGATATAAATGTATAATTATATACGATATAATTGTGTTTTTATGAGCCAGTCTCCACTAGAACCTGATATGTTGGCATAAGGTAAATTTGACATGCCTTCTAGTTTCTTCTATAAAGTACAAATGTTTGTTGTTGTTTTTTTGTTTTTTTTAAATAAATGCCGAGCATAACCTTTATTTGCCAGTCAGCTTTCTGCTGAATCATGGCAGGCATATGTGTGCCTCCCCCGTATTTGAACCCAGGTCGCCAGATTAGGCGACAAGCGCGCTAACCACTGAGCTACGGAGGACACTAAAGTACAAATGTACTATATCGTAGAATTAAACAATATCTCACGAACTATGTTAGCATAGCATACATTGTTATAATGGATCGACAAGTTTATTATAATCACTCAGATTTAAAAATCTAGGATTAGTTGTACTTATATCATGGCTACGGCAATTTCCATTGATGTTAACTGAGTCGGTGTGGCTAAATCCGAAGATAATTGATGGGGTTTGTCTTAATTTTCAAAGGAATCGGTGCAATTACTACAGTGCAGGATAATATTATCCTGCACTGTATACATACAACTCCATTGTACTTTACTTCGGTCAACGTGACCTCTATCGATTTTCGTGGTCGAGTTATATTGGAGTCCACTACTTTAAAATCACAACACCGTGCTATTGATTTTCATTGGACATGTTAATCGGTCAGCATTGTAAATATTTGGACACGCCTTATGTTTACAAAGTGACAGCCAATGATATAAGTCAGAAAGAAAACGCTTAACGCTTGGTTGTTTATTTTGTCTCGGGCTACGCCCTCGACAAAATAAGACAACCTCGCGTCTGCGTTCTCTTTCTATAACAAAGCAGTAGTAGCGTTTCATTGGATCCGAACAATATGCTTTTGATACATACATTGTATTCTAAAAAATAAAACATGATTCTAAAAGTTCACACTAATTTGAACAGTATATGTCACCAATTGCAAAAATACTGTATTTATGAAATACTTGTTACGGCTTAGTTGATAACGTTAAAATGACGTTTTCGACGTTACACAAAAGACTCCGACAAGGTCTCTGGAAACAGCTGTAACGTCCTTGCTTACACGACTATTTTCTCATCAATTTTACATTTTGCATAATTTTATATACTATTTTGAATAATTAAAAAATCTTAAAATCAATATTTTTGACATTGTTATATCATTTTGTTCGGGAAACTGGCTCATAAATAACGGTATTATAGAAATGTATTTCAGTTATGTAGGTGATATATAATTGATGTCATGCCTTCTTCTGTGTTAGGTTATCTAGAATCAGAGGGACCAGAGTTAAAATAAGAGGTATATTTTAAATGTGTTATCATGGATGTTTGAGCGTTTGACGTATCTTTTTCCTGAGCAAATTCTTAATATCAATTAAGGTATTTGTAAGTTTCGGTTACATGTACATTTAATTCACAAAATGTTACATTTTATTTTATTTTTTCGGTGTTATTTGATACGCTGTATCATGTACGTAAATGTGCATTTTTTCTAAAAAGTAATTACTATTATTTCAAGCATAACATAAACTTAAAAAAATCCATTTACTCAGAGCCCTGATGTTGTTCTTTTCATTGAGGTTATTATATTAGTATATAGTTACAAAACACTATGGTCTAATAAAATATATGGCATAAATACACATTTAAGTACAAATTTGAATGTGCATGTCGGTATGTTCTTGACATGTTCGTAGTTGGGTATTATCCTTAAAACTTCAACGGCATTAAGTACAGATTTGAATGTGCATGTAGATATGGTGTTGACATGTTCGTAGTTGGGTATTATCCTTCAAACTTCAACGGCATTAAGTACAGATTTGAATGTGCATGTAGATATGTTGTTGACATGTTCGTTGTTGGGTATTATCCATATAGCGTCAACGTCATTTATGACGGGATACACATGTACAGTTGGAACTGGAACAAACAAAAATGATGCATTAAACAAGTCATTAAGAATTGCAAGCAATACAGAAGTCCCCTACCAGTTTGAAGCCATTTGCAACGTTTTTGTTGCCATAGCAACCACAATTTATGTCAGAATCAAACTATTTTTACTTTAGACGTGCATAATCCCCTTATTGTCCCCTATCCACATACCAAGTTTCATAAACCTAGCTTGGAAACTGCTTCAGTAATGTCAGGATCCAGATTTATTTGAAGGACGGACTGACAGACGGACGGACGGAGGGCAAACCTATAGTCCCCTCCAATAGAAAAACCGGTGGGGGACAAATAAACATGACTTGTATAGGCACATGTAACATGACATTGTTCATCCCAAATGATTTTTAAACATAGTAAATACATGTATAATTCATACTATATTTTATTTACGTCTAATTGAATTAATAGATAGAGGACACGTTGTGATTGAAAACGGTTGTGTATAGGTATATTATTGAGTTAGATAATCCAAACACGGACACGTCTTCTGAAAAGGGGAGGCATACTTTCATGTTGTATATCTATTACCACTGTAAAAACAAATGTGTTTATATAGTACACCTCAAATCTGATCCGTCCATAGTGTACAGTACAAAAACATGCATAACCTATACATTTACTTATAGTGATAAAATTGAATATTTCACGGGTCATAATAAAAACATTAGTTTTATTTCACTGACTAAGCTCCATATCCTATCAGTGAACTTAGAATAATTCATTGAACCATACACTAAAATCTTTAAATAGAACTCATCTAATACGTAAATGCGCGTGTATTTAGTTATGCAAATTCCACATTAAAAATATACCATATGATAAAAACAATACCATATAACATTGCAAACTGGAAACGTCACCAAAAGAAATTCTTTATACATGACGTCATTCGGATTGATAGCCGAAATAGCAAGCCATAATTCGAACACGAAATATTTTGGACACTACACGAGTGACCTTGACAGTGATTAATGTACCGACAATATGACGTAACTGCAATGAAAAGGTTGTGTCAGAACAATTTTTAAATAGTGACTATGCCAGTTCTTAACTCCGCCATGGCCGGTCCCAAGCCCGGATGAGAAAGGAGGAGGGTTTTGCGTAGGGCCAGCAACCCGACCATGCAAAAAACAACTCACGCTACAGAAACCAACACTACAAGAAATATAAAATTCATCGGATTTTTGGCATCGACCCCGGAGAGAGTGTATGAAGCAGGGAAATCTGCCGATGTCCCTTCTCTCTCCAAAGACCGTTACACAGATTGCGACTTGGAATGTGAGAACATTATATGAAACAGGTAGAGCTGCACAAGTGGCCAGGGAGATGGAGAGGTACGATCTGGAAATACTTGGTTTAAGCGAAGTAAGATGGACATCATCTGGAAAATTCATCATTGCTTCAGGACAGACAATTCTGTACTCTGGAGCAGCTGAGGAAAAGGGACAACACAATGGAGTGGGGTTTATGCTTAGCATGAAGGCAAGCAAGAGTTTGTTGGAGAGGGAACCTATAAATGACAGAATTATTACAGCAAGATTTCAATCGAAGTTCCATAACACCTCTTTTATACAATGCTACGCTCCAACAAACCAGGCAGAAAATGAAGATAAAGATGCTTTCTATGAAACATTGCAGGGAGTATTAAATCGAATCCCATAGAGAGACATAGTCTTTGTGATAGGAGACCTAAATGCTAAGGTGGGGAGTGAAAACACAGGAAGAGAACTGTGCATGGACAACAAAGGCATTGGCAGCATGATTGAGAATGTTGAACTGTTGGCAGACTTCTGCGGAGACAACAGTCTGGTCATTTGAGGAACTATTTTCCCACACAGGAGGATCCACAAAGCCACATGGAAATCCCCAGAAATGGTAACAGAAAACCAGATAGACCACATCATTATATCCAGAAAGTGGAGAGGATATTTGGTGGATGTCAGAGTCTGTAGAGGAGCTGAAATAGGGTCAGATCATGAGCTACTAGTAGCTAAAATTAGAGTCAAGTTAGCAGCTGTCAGGACGACTGGACTCCAGAAACAGCCCCTGTTTGACACTGCCAAACTGAACTCAGTAGAGAGCTGCCAAGAGTTTTCTGTAACTGTTTCAAACAGGTTTCAGGCCATTGCAGAGATGAATGACTCATCTATTGGAAAAGAAATGGGAAAGAGTGAAAGAAACGTTGAAGACTGCATGTCGAGAGAACTTAGGATTCAAGAAAAGAATATACAAAAGTTGGCTGACAGAACGTACCATCACTAAGATAGAACAGAAAAGAGCAACCGGACAGCGACTCCTTCAAGCGAAGACAAGAATACAGAAGCGTAACACCCAGACAGAGTACAGCAGCATGCAGAAAGAAGTGAAGAAGCACAAGACAGGACAAGAGAGAGCATGTGGACAAGTTAGCGACAAGAGCACAAGAGGCAGCTGAAACGAAAGACATGAAGACACTGTATGACATCAGCAGGAAACTGTCAGGTAAAACTGTGAACTCAGACAGACCAGTGAAAACCAGAGACGGGAACATACTGACCAGGACCAGATGGAATCCCACCAGAAGCCATCAAAGCTGACGCTGAAGGGACAGCAGACATCATGTTAGGGCTGCTACAAGACATCTGGGAAAAGGAAGAAGTTCCTGCGGATTGAAAGACAGGTCTGATAGTCAAACTGCCAAAGAAAGGAGATTTAGGCGACTGCAATAATTGGAGAGGCATAAAGTGGATATAAAGTTGCGAGATGAACAAGCAGGATTTCGCACAGGAAGTCATTTGCCGATCAAATTGCAGCCCTTAGGATAATCATTGAACGATCATTGAATGGCAATCCCCTCTCTACATAAATTTCATCGACTTCCGTAAGGCATTTTACAAGATAGATCGCCCAACCATATTGAAGATTATGAGGAACTACGGCATCCCAGTCAAGATAGTTAATATCATCCAAAACTATTACGAAAACATCATCTGTCAAGTAATCCATAATTGGGAATAACTCGACAACAACACGTGTCAGTATTTTTATATTATAATTTACGTTTCGGCTTGCGCCGGATGTTTTTTTTTTTTTTTTTAAGTAATCCATAACACAGACCTCACCCCATCCTTCTCTGTCACTACAGGAGTTAGACAAGGCTGCTTGCTGTCTCCATTAATATTCACAATGGTCATAAATTGGGTTATGTAAAGAGTGACGAGCCAGCCAAGAGGACTACAATGGAACTTTACAAAACAGCTTGAAGATCTTGACTTTGCGGATGACATCGGACTCCTTATCCACTCATACGCACATATCCAGGAAAAGACTCATGCCCTTCAAAACATAGCAAGGACAACAAGTCTGGAGATCAATATCAAGAAGACAAAGAGCATGTGAATAAATGCTCCCAACGATGCTCCTATCAGACTTGAAGGACAAGATATAGCTGATGTTGACAGCTTCACACACCTTGGAAGCACTGTGAGTGGGAAGGGTGGGACTGATGAAGATGTTACAGTCAGAATTGGAAAAGCGAGGTTCGTTTTCTCGACCCTAAGACCAGTATGGAACAACACCAACATACGGCTTAACACCAAAATCAGACTATTTAACTCAAATGTCAAGGTGGTACATGTACTCCTATATGGCTCGGAAACCTGGAAGCATACCAAGATGCTAGATCACAAACTACAGGTTTCGTCAACAAATGCCTTAGAAGTATACTTAAGATACGATGGTCAGACAAGATCAGCAATCAGGAGTTGTGGAGGAAGACGAAACAGGAACCAATCATCCAGATCATCAAAGAGAGAAAGTGGAGATGGATTGGTCACATTCTGCGGAGGGAAACAATCGAACATTACCCGCCATGCCCTGGACTGGAATCCGCAGGGACGCAGAAAAAGAGGTCGACCTGTGACAACCTAGAGGAGAACACTGGGGGCAGAACTGAAACCCCATAGACTATCATGGGGAGAAGTGAAAAGACTTGCTTGAGACCGATGTAGAATGAGACGGGTAGTGAAGGCCCTATGCCCACCTCTGGGCGAGGAGGATTAAGTAAGTAAGTAAGTATGCCAGTTCTTACAAAAACAAAACATCCGGTAAACAGCAGTGAGAAAAGCGATGACAGAAACCATACTTACATCGTCAACACTTCCGGTGAAGCTATTAATCAGCGTGCCACCACCGATTATGATACCACTCTCTCGAACCACGATATCACCTAAACACACATAATAAAGTTAAGACTAAGATTAAGTAAAGTAAAGTCTGATTGGTTATAACTTGTAAATTCCTGTCTGATTTGCTGTAACTGGTAAAACCCTGTCTTATTGGCTATAACTTGTAAAACCCTGTCTGATTGGTTATAACTTGTAACTTCCTGTCTGATTTGCTGTAACTTGTAAAACCCTATCTGATTGGTTATAACTTGTAAAACCCTGTCTGATTGGTTATAACTGGTAAAACCCTGTCTGATTGGTTGTAACTTGTAAAACCATGTCTGCTTGGTTATAACTTGTAAATTCCTGTCTGATTGGCTGTAACTTGTAAAACCCTGTCTGATTGGTTATAACTTGTAAAACCCTGTCTGATTGGTTATAACTTGTAAATTCCTGTCTGATTGGTTGTAATTTGTAAAACCCTGTCTGATTGGTTATAACTTGTAAAACCCTGTCTGATTGGTTATAACTTGTAAAACCCTGTCTGATTGGTTGTAACTTGTAAAACCCTGTCTGATTGGTTATAACTTGTAAAACCATGTCTGCTTGGTTATAACTTGTTAATTCCTGTCTGATTGGCTGTAACTTGTAAAACCCTGTCTGATTGGTTATAACTTGTAAAACCCTGTCTGATTGGTTATAACTTGTAAAACCCTTTCTGATTGGTTATAACTTGTAAATCCCTGCCTGATTTTGGTGTACTGTACAGTAACTAGTAAAATACAGTCTGATTGTCGGTAACTTTTAAATCCCTCACTGAATGGCTATTACATGTACTTGTGGAACCCGTTTTATTGGTTGTGATTGTTTGTAACTAGTGAAATACTATCTGATATGCAACTGGTATGATTGGCTAACTTGTAAGACCCTGTCTGGTTAGCTGTAATTTGTTTACCCCTATCTATTAGGTTATACTTGGTAAATCCATCAGTAATTTGATGTCATGCGAGTATTAAGCAAACGTTGATTAAACGTTATTGACATTCTTCCATAGAACGTGTTTTTAAAATTATTAACTAATTAAATTAATCAACTATACAATCATAGTTTGCGGTTGCATATGTAATACCGAAGGACTTGTGTAGAGCTACCCGGTACTTGTACATTGGTTGACACACGCTCTTGTCCGGTCAATACACATAATACGCCATAATAATGTTGAAGATGCCCGTATACTGTGCAGTACAACATCTCTAGAGAGGCCCTCTGTAGGGCAACACCCCCTCTATTTCAACTGCTTCAAATTTCAGTACGTCGACATTTACTATAAATAAATTTGATACTACAAACAATATATGCAGCCACCAGTGGGTTTTGCTCAACAGAGTCTGCATTATGTTTCCTTGGCACTTATACGGGTCAGACAAAGCTGAGCAATGGCGACCGCAATGTGTGTATTCAATGATATTGGAAATGTCTTAATTTAATGATCCTGCTACAATACTACTGTGAGTATAGGACATTGTATAACGAGGATATTCACCATAAAGGCTTGCCCACTCTGTAGCTGTAGAGTTATTACCATCGTCCACTTTACCGGACAGTACCGTTCCATTATAGGTATATGTGACTTCGTTCCATAGTCCCTGTAAGTAAACGTGTATAGCCTCGTTATCATAATGAGTCCATTTAAAGTTATTACACTATGCGCATATGAACATATGAACACGCTATAACAACCGATTGGTTCAATCCTTGTTGAGATCGGATATGATAATCGTAATAATGTGGCATAGATAACTATTATCACAATGCTACTAATTTCGGATGAGTTAGTCTTATGAGAAAACAAAAATGACTGGATGATGAGTTCTGTTATATCTTGTTCAGATTTGCATAGTATACAATTTATATTTGTATTACAAAGATGATTATATAATTTTATCCAATTAAGCACGTTTGTCTGCTATGTCTTTGTTCGTAAACATACATTATTGTCAGCTCAATTGTTAACATAAATCCTAGTAAAGTCCGGTGTCATCTCATTTTGAACTACAACATTTCATCTACATATGACTGTTTTCTTGTGGATTGGAAACAGTTTCTAGTATCTTCAAAATGTCATTTTAACCATATCACTATATTCATACGTGGGATGTCCCAGAATAGCGTATACTTCTTGCTTTATTTTGTCCAGCATTATAGCACATCTTTGAAACTTTGCATGTGCATTTCTTTAACTATTCTACATATGTTTGAGGAATTTATTTTATATCAGCATACGTTGCATATGATAAATAAAAGATTTTGTAACCCATGGTAACGGTATGTACGTTAGCAGAAATAATTATACATTTCAGAAATGAATTGAAATATTTAATGGCAATAAGTACTTTTTGCCACATCCAGACAAAAAATATATATAATAATATAATATATAAAATATAATAGCGTAATTGGCATGTTTTGCCTAGTTTCTGTGTGACATTTTATGGTAAAGGCGTCGTGTATGATAGGTTTATGACTAATATAACAACGTTGTTATGATCAGAGTATAAAAAATTACGACGTCAGACGACGTTATCGCGCAATCGTCGATTTCTAAGCATTGCGCTATACCGTGAGGTGCATAGTATAACACAAGGACATACTATTTTTGAGTAGCAATCAACTGCACAATACAGCAGCGTAATTAGGCAGCTGTTTTTAATTGACACAATCGTTTTGTTTGGCCAAGGAGTACATGGGATCGAAGTATAGTAGACCGACCGAGCTGAGCAAAAACTTACGTCAGATTGTTTCCGACACTATCTGCACAAATCGTCTACTCAAGTTGTACATTTCAAAAAGCAATTAATTAAATATTGATAGTATGTAAAGAAATAAATTCTCAAACGGTTTATTGCAACATCGGCATATAATACTAAAAGTGAGTATCTCACGAAGAGAAGTACTTTGGAGAACTGTGATAGGACGACGTCGTAAGCCAGTGTTGACGTTAACGTTCTGTGACGCACCCGACTTCACCCGTCGTTCGTAAAATGTACATCATTTGTAGGTTTTTAGATTATATGTGATGAAATTTTGCTAGTTTGTCAAGAAATAAATTCTCTAAAGGTTTATTATTACTTCAACACACAATATTTGATCGTTCTCATGATATAACGTGATTATACGCTTTTCTGGGACACCCCATGTACATATTTAGATTCATATATTATGTGGTAAAATGATTTCCTGCTGTAGCAAAATAACTTGCAGGATTTCAAAAGTGCTCACTTTTTGTAAACGGTTTATTCTATGATTTCTACAGTATTTTGGAAATAACGAATAAATCATTCTGCATTATCATGTGGCCTGGAGGTTAGGGCGTCCGTGTCTTAGACTTGGTAAAGTTGAATGCTGCCTCCCCTGACCGATTTTCTTTTATCTTTTATAACAGTGTTTTATACTATCGATATGGATCCTTTTTAACTCACCGATGTAAACGGGACAATGACGGCGGCTGTATCCTGGTCAGTGGCTGCATAGAATATCACCTCACTGTTGTCAGAATCAATCTCGATGGAAACGCTCTGTCCATTGCTACTATCGCTGTTACTAACGAGTGTTTGTATTCCTGTGGCTACAAACATATTATACGTCTACATAACACACAAGTCGCTGGCTTATAAGAAGAAGGTCGTAACTACAAAAACGCTATTTTGAGAAACAAGACATGAAGCGCCTGAAAACTACTCTTTACTTAAGGAAAAAACAAGCTTTTTCAACTTCAGTTTGGCCAACATTTTCGGTTTCATGAAAATAGGCGCATCAGAAGCGCCTTTTGAAGCAGATTTAAAATATGTGTGAGTCTTAATAGGTTAATAGCACTTACGACCTTCTCATTCTAAGCCAGCGAAATCCATACAACTACTTAATTTACATAAGAACAAGTGAACGGTCATCGGCCGGGTAAATTCGATGCATGGTCATTTGGTGATCTGGTATGGGATGAACGTGGTCAGTAAATATCGTACATTGATTGGGCTAATGTATCCTGCTATAATGACATTATGTAATTAGCATTATGTAACAAGGTTTGTAAAAGCTCTAATATAAGAAAAAAATACATATGGATTGATGCTATTATATGTAGTTTACTCATATAGTACTATACCTTAGCTTTAATTTTTCCCATGAATTATGTCGAAATCACATACTTCGTTGCTATGGTGACCAATTTCGGAAAAGTACTCATAGTGAGAAAAACGAGGAGGTAATTGTTTAAAACAATAGTAGCCTTTCTCTGAATGCGAACAATTTTGATTTTGGTAAATATCTTAAACATTAAATGATACTGTTAAAATGTGATACCATTTTGAACAATTCATGTCAATAATTGATCAAATGGTATAATTATGAAATATGTGGTATAGTTACGTCAATAAACGTTTGAATGACGTTTGCGATTTCACACAAAATAGCTCCGAAAGGAGACACTACAAAAACAGCTTCCTTAAAAAGCAAGATATTAACACAATTTCTTTTGTATTTTGCTTCATAAAGATTATTCTTTCTAGCTATGGAAAATCTCAAATTAAATATTTTGTCAAAATAGCAGGTTTTCCTGGAGACTGGCTCATATACTTATATTGTTCTTCACTGTTTGGAGGCCTACATTTTTGTGTCAAACCCCTATTTACACAATACGATCTAACATTATACTGACTATTACCTAGCATGCGACCCACAAATCAAATAATGGAATGCATATATAACAATATGTTAAATTTTGGTTAACGCCAAGTTTAAAACCGTAATCATTTCCGTCACATTGCGAAACGTTGACATTGTTAGTTATTTACAATTGGCTGATAATGCTAATAAATGTTGAACTTGAACTTTAAGTTTTACATGTTTTAACAACAAGTAGTCCCCCACAAGCAATTGTTAAATTGTCTGGAATCAAACACAGAATATAGGGCGATAGTCTAGCAATCAATGAACAGCACAGACCGGTCGAAATATGTACAGTCTAGTTAGGATAAAATAGAGTGACGCAGTGGTAGAGTCCACTTTAATTACTGTGCAACACCATTTATAAAGGCATATCCAGATAACTATAATTGCAATGCTAAACTACAATACTTGCCTGTTCAGACAATGGTTTTAATATCTTGTGTACGCATGAAATAAAATGTAACTCTCAATTATTCTAACTTGACAGTATATAAAGTGCGCCGGGGATAACAATAGCCTTTGTTTACAAATTTCCGAAGTCCATTTTTGTTCGCAACAATTAAAATACATGTTATAACAATGCATGGCACTAATATGACATTTTCTTTTAATTTGCAATGATGGCTACATTTCCAAGAAAAAATATTCAGAGTCTAGAGTTATCTCCAACGAACTGGATCATAAATTTAATTCAACATTATGTACATGTACCAGCGAGCACAAATAAATACAATAATGCACCGTTCGTCTAAAGGGCCGCATGCTCAATAATTGTAAAAGACCTACCCGTGTCTGACTGTTTGAACCTTAGTCTAATTTCCAGTTGTTGCCCAAATTCAGCCGCGGAGAATCGATCAAATAGTATCTTTCCTCTGCCATTGAACAGTGCCGTGCCATTGAAAATGTTAACGAAATTAATATCTGCGTTCAAATTATTAATTGACGTGTCTATGAAGTTACCATCATCGAAAGATAGTTCAGCTTGTGGATTGCAATCTGGAAGTAAGATGCAATAACGATATGTATAAAACATTACAAAAACAGTATATTAAGTCAGACAGGGAAGGCAGCACTCAACTTAACCAGCCGAGCACAGAAAACATTAAAAACACACAAAGCACAATGCCCAACTAAACAAGCGCAGATCCGCCCAAGTCCAAGCTGTCGAAAAGTATAATAAATTATAACTAGCTGAATGACCCAGTAGAAAAGATACAGCAGAATGACCTAGTAACAACAGTAAAACTGCTGAACTACATAGTTTTAGCAGCCTACAGTCTAAAAGTTAAGTAACAGTATTAAAACGTAGAAAGGCCCGATTTCAGCAACAAAAAATCTGAAAACCTTAAAACGAGTGACCCAGTTTCATTAAGTAAAATGACGTAATTGAACAAATCGAGATATGACGTACTGAATTGCAAGCAATACAGAAGTCCCCCACCGGTGTAAAGCCATTGTCAATATGTCTGTTGCCATATCAACAACAATTTCCGTCAGAACCAAAACTGACGGACAGATGGCAAACCAATAGTCCCCTCCGGTCAAAAACCGGTAGGGGACTTAAAACCACTCAATATAATAGTACAATAAACATGTATAACCAACTTTCGTCCATTGGCAGCTAAAAGGAGCTATCAACACATGAAATAAGAGGGCAGATAGCTCCTTTTGGCTGCAAAACGGAAGAAATGTACAACAACTATGAAATTATAGTTTGGATATAGGAATATGACCCGAGTATCGTTAACTATCAAAACTTACAAACCAACACTTTAGTAAAATGCGAGTTTATATATGCTTATATAACATCCATAATTGTGCGTAAGTGTCGTCGGTTTGTATCCCATCCGACGGATAAGCCAGGTATTGGTGCATATGATGAGTTGACCTGTAAAAACTGATATTGGCCTCATGACATGGTCCTCAGTCAAAATCGTAGTTTTGTTCTTATCATTATTATCATCATATAATTATCCCGACGTGCTAAAACAGTTGTTTTACCCGGCACTTCGCCCTCGGTCAATATAACATTTTTGCACGTCCAGGGCTGGTATTCACAAAGTATCTTAAGTGAAAACTTAAATATTTTAAATACTTTGTGCAGCTCATATGTCCCGCAATTCGAAAAATAATCCATGTTTTATTAGTGATTATTTTAGCTGTTAACAAAATGCTTCAAAACTGTGTAAACTATTAAGCATGTTGATTTTCTTGCTAAGTTGATACTCTAAAGTCTTTAGAAAAAATAAGATTTTAAGAATTTTAAGTTTTCTGCTAAGATGCTCTGTGAACACCAGCCCAGGTCCACAAGGCACCCTATTCACTTTAAAATTAGTATATTGCATTTACCTGCAAGGGGCTCCACTACACCTATTGCATCACCGTAAAAACACGTGCACATGCTTTTAACGAAGACAGTCCCAGCCGGACACTGCTGTTTATAAGTCATACCGCTTGTTCTAACAGTTCGGATGAAAAATCGGTTGTCTTCCGGGTCAACTTCAAAATCATTACATACTATAATGAAACAATGATTCAATAAAACATCGCTGGATAAAAATGCTGTCTCAAATAGAGGCATATTGCAATAATAAAATTAATAAATGTGTCAAATATTCGAGTACATGTACCTTTGCTTAATAACATTTCATAACATTTCATTTTTTTAATTTCTTTCAGCTGTGTAAATATGTACAAATGTATATATTAAAATTACTGTGCCTTTGTACATACACATATGAGGCTCACATGGAAGACTGGGTTTACCCAACTGCGTTGCCTCTTTAAATAAAGTCTTTATTATTAGTATTATCTTTAATTTTTCGCGTCTGTGTACATGTAAGTTGCTACAACATATCCAACATGTAAGATAAAAGTCGAGGGTAATAATTAATAGAAATAAATGAGGAAAACCCGGGAACAAAATAATAATGCTTACATAGTGTCACTGCTGGCACTTCTTGTCGGTTTGCCTGTGGTCTGTTCGCCGCTTCCTCGTTTGCCCATGGTAGATTTGCTTGTGCTCGGTTTTCCGGTGGAAGATTTGCCTGAGGTCGGTTTTCCGGAGCTCGGTTAGGCTGACGACGGTTTGGCCGTGGTCGGTTTGGCCGTGGTCGCCACCCTGTAGGCATAATACAAAAAATGTAGACTAGTATGCATGAATGTATGTTATTTATTATGAAGATATGTTAAGATTTAGATTTGAGGGTATATAATTAATGATATTCATCATTGTTTGGCACATTCTGATAAAGAAGCGGATAGACAAGATAAGCATCTTTGGTATGACGCGGCCTGGGATCGAACCCGGAACTTCCCGCACTCGAAGCAGACGCTCTACCCCTAGGCTATCGATTATTTGTCACGTATTATTAATGCGATATAAAGAGACATTTTAGCCAATGTAACCACACAAAGGTAATCGACATATTTAAACAAAACAAAATGTTCCGATAGGCATTGTATGTTAATTATCTCAAAATTGCATTTTACCAATAAACAGCCTATATAAATAAACAAACACGAATGTTTACCTCTAAAGTGAAATGCCTCTACAGACAACACACACATCAAGAATATCCCGAAATAACACAGCTTCATACTTCTCGCACCTTCTCCGTTGTTTCTCTATAATTAAAATTTGACTCTGGATTTCATTCACAGGAAATTGTAAACCGAAACTCCTAAGTCTTAGGCTTAATAAATGTATAATGTCCATTTCCCTTTCCTGATGTTACACTCGTAAATGTATTGATTTGAAATTAAATTAGTTTTAATGTACAATAATACAAATATGGAATGAGATGATGGATCGGAAAACAAGGTTTTAAAAACTATTAATTCCTCTCCGCGTTTTGTTAACCATAATATATAAAATAAAATATAAATTAGCCTACATTTACAGTAGGCAACAGCAATTATTCCGACATAATGTCATTGGATAAGATACATTTAAATTTTGTACATTTAAGCCTCAAGTCTGAGTTTTAATCTAAAGTGCGTGTTAATATGGACCCAGACAGTAATAACTATAAATCGGAATGATAGAATTTACCAATTACAGAACAGAACAGCACAGCACAGCACAGCACAACAATATGATTTGCATTATTTTCAGAGATTACAAAGTAATAACCTCGATGTGGACATCTCATGTGGTGTATGACGTTTGTTATGACCCACGCGGTCATAGGATTTGCGTGGATACATCGCTGGACTAGAATGTGAACGTCGTAAGTACAAAATTGATATTTTGAAAAAACAAACAAGAAAAAACTATCTGAAAACTACTATTTACTTATGGAAAAACAAGATTTTTTAATTCGATTAACATGACCAGTTCCGGTTTTCAAGAAAATAGAGTGACTTGTGTAGCAGATTTCAAATATGCATGTGTCTTAAAAGTGCTTACCACCTTCTTATTCTAAGTCAGCTACATGTAGTACTCATACTCGACTTGAGCGTCGATGATGTCCCGTTACCCGTCAAAGAATAAAATACTTACGATTGGGTTTTTTTGCATTTAAGTAACTTATAACATATTTCGTCTTGAGGTTTAAGCAAAATCTTACGTCACATACCACGTGTTATATCCACATTACAGATATGAATAAATACTTTTACATTGGTGTCGGTTAATAGCACTTTCATATGTTCAAATGTTTGAGTCATAACTCTGCATTGAAAACCGTATTTAATATCAACATACATATAATAATAAACGGGACATTGAAGCAGGATTCAGCAGCAATAGCAGAGAAAACAGCTACAGAATCATACCAAAAAAGACAAAAAACACTAAAGGAACACTGAAAAAAGCAAATATCCAAAATTACAATTGAACACAAATGGTAACAATTTGGACAAAGAAGATATCACTTAATCAGAAAAGGCAATACACAGAAATTAACACACAGTCCTGCGTGCGAAAGCGGTCAGACAGAAATGAAGAAATAATGAGAATTGAATCGGAATGAGTTTTGATGGACCCTCCAAAACCGCCAACGATGGCATTTGAGCACAAAGCAAGGTCCAGTACCATGTTCTAGCATTTCTTGTCATAAAATATGCATATGGATATTTTGGTCGACTTTTATCCACATATGTGTCATTGCCATCAGACAAGATCGCATCACCTGGACGATCACACATCACAAGGACAATTCCACATTTGGACATGGATGGCAGCACTCAACAAAAACAGCTGGACACGAACGGCACACAAAAAAGGAACACACGACAAACAATAAAATAAAACCACTGACCACAATTATACGTTACAAACCTCAACACGTAACTGAACAAGACTAAGACACGTAACCTCTATAAATCTTAATTACAGGTGTGAAAAGTCCTAAAAGTATAAGAATCGTAAATGATATAACACTGCATATGCATAGAGTGGTGTTGCTTCATATACAAAAATGTAGGCCGTGTCTTAAATAATTCTGATTGTTATCATCAAAAGGAAAAAATAACTAAACGAATATGGGGTGATTGTGCACAAGAAAAGAAAGCATGCAACAAAAAAGCTACACAATCCTAATTCCGCGACCCTATAGCTGCACATAAGAATTTTAAAAGGAAACGGACAGGTTACGAATATTTATAAGCCCGTACGTAGCGGGTATGGGACGAAAGGCATATACGAAGAAAATAGCTAGCTCTGCATGAACTTGCCCAGAATAGATAAAGTTTGATTAAGTATTTAAGTTTACAAACTATTACTGTTGGTTGATGCTTTTGGAGCTAGACCATTGTTTAGTAATTTATATAGAACATATGAAACTAAGTGCAACAACAAAAACAGCATCGCAGGAAAGACACAAAAATAACACATAAAACAAAAAGGCCCCAGTCACAACCACGCGCACACCTAAACCTATAAGTGCAACTGAACAACTATAAAAGAGAGACAAAAAAATTTATGTAGATAAGTATATTCATTTATGGTATGATTCTATTTGCTTTGTTCGTTTCTGTACAAATAGTGTTATACGTATATATATAATATGCAATGTTCAAAGGTTTGTGGGGGATGATTCTCCGACCCCCATAAAACCATTGGACGGGGAAAATAAATGGGGTTACCCTTCTGGGGCCCGAATAAAAACTATAAAATAGAGAAAAATAAATCGGACAGGAAAGGCAGCGTTCAACAGAAACAGTCGAGCACGAATGGCACAAAAATAGACATACAAAAAATAAAATTCACAGATCACAAGTACCAGTCACAATGGTCCAACTCGAAACTGAACAAGGAAAATGAAACTTAACAATCACAGCTGTCACAATGTTTTTAAGCATCACTATAAATGGTTTGTTTTCATGAGTTTTAATAGTTGTACGCACACAGACAAGAACGGAATGAACTGATGACTCATAAGCCTCGCTAAACACTGCATTTACCTATGAATAAACGAAAACTGTACAATACGTTATTTACAAAAAATAGGAGCGGGATCTATGTAAGTTTCAAAACTTGTTTCCCAATCCTTTAACATGTGTAATTATTATACACAAATTTCAAAATATTTGTTGAATAAATACTGTTTCAACTAAAAGGAAATAGTAATGATTTTAATTTCTCAAAGTAATTTGATAGTTTGATATTTGTTGAATAAATACTGTTTAAACTAAAAGAAAATCGTAATGATTTTTATTTTCTCAAAAGTAATATGATAGTTTTATGAAAAATATTCTTACCTTAGATTATTGATTTTTTTCAATGTCTGACTATCTACGACGAGCGCAGCAATCCCCAAATGATGAAAGTCAATTACTTACCCCGTGTGTTGATTTATATTCGAAACATGCTGTATTCATACGAGGGTTGTTACAAAATGTAGGAAAGTATCGAAACGATATAATGAAAAAGTAATAGTGAAAAAAGTAACTAACTCCAAAACAAATGTACAGCTGTAATACTGCGTGATTTTAACTAGAATTATCACTGTCGTGAACAGGGCCCCGTGTTAGCATGTCGTAAGAGGGGGGGGGGGGGTTATTTAGTCAGTCACTATAACCCGGGGTAATCTGGCGTCCCAATGCCTAAGAATATTAAATGCTTATATTTACGCAAATAGATAATATTAAGTTAGACAGGCAATGCAGCACTCAGCTTAACCAGCCAAGCACAGAAAACATAAAAACACAAAAGGCACAATGTCCACCTGAACCAGCCGAGCACAGAAAACATTAAAAACACACAAGGCACAATGCCCACCTAAACCAGCCGAGCACAGAAAACATACAAAACATACAAGGCACAATGCCCGACTTGACAAGTTATGATCCTCCCATGTCCAAGCTGTCGAATTTCTAAATGAACCAGTTTCAGCAATCTAAAACAATCTGAATGCCCAAGCAGAATGACATAGTATCAACAGCAAAATGGCTGAAATACCTAGTTTCAGCTTTCAGAAGTCCTAAAAAGTAGAAAACAGCAAACAGTCCTTATTATTACCTAGCACTCTATATAACGAGTAATTCGTTATTTTGACTGTTTCATGTTTTAATGTTTATTTTTAGATACAGGTATGAAACAGTTCACTGCCAGGAGGGCAACAGTTTTGACTGTTACACCCCTGGATGAACTGTTACCTGCGCACTACGATGCGCAATATAAATTCCTGCAAAAACACCCTGCTAGATCTATAGCGTATATAACTCTTGAACAATGGTTTGTCCCTTTTTGCTTTATTACATGCCAATTTTATTTATTGGATAATAAAATCATGGGGATAATGACAGTCTTAAATTTATAAAAAAAAATATCCGCTATTAGTATGACAAAATGTCTTAGAAATATCCTTTTTGTTTGTTATATAAGTAGAACTTTACTGTAGTTATATAGAGTATTAGGTAATAAAACAGTTATTTCATGTCTGTTTTGGGTTAACAGTCAAAACTATTGTCCCTCGATATCGGGGAAGACATTTTGAACTGTTGCCCTCGGCCTGTCGGCCTCGTGCAACAGTTCAAAAGTCTTCCCCGATACCTCGGGACAATAGTTTTGACTGTTAACCAAACAGACATGAAATAAGTGTATACTGTTCTATCTATCAATAGAAATACGAATTGTTGACATAATCATACATTTTTGGCCAAAAACACCATTTAATTGCATTTTCTGGTGTTTATATTTTGGCGATATATCCTACCCAGATGATTCAAAATGGGAGCTAGTCAACTCTGTTTACTGTATACATTTTAATATTCGTGTATACTTTTATATATACAGTATGTTTTACTGGTATTAACAGGAGCCCATTTTCTAACTCAGTTACTTGGGTGTGTTATAAGTTTGTATTACTAGCTTAGTAAACTATTGGGACACTATAGAACAACTACTCTCCAATTGCCTCGCCCGAAACTACATCGTTTCTCGGCTCTGCATTATTGCTAGTGTATTAGCGCTATTGCTATTTTTAGACAGAAGAATCCAAAACTAGCGTACAGCGAGGCAAATGTGATAATGTAAACGGGTTTTTAAAGATGCATTGTATATAAAACGCTCCTGTGTTAAAAGAATGACTTGTATTATAAATTAAAACTCTCGCACTATCAATTTATCATATTGATTGAAACAAATAAATCATGACCAGTCAATAGAACCATGAAATATTTAAACCTCATACAGTGTGTACTCGTTTAAACCTTTCAACACGTGGCCTTCATATTCACTATAAACTCTCTGCTATAACTCTCTACTGTCTATACAAACAAGTAAACTTTCATCAGCCAATGAAAATGTGTATCAGGGTTCACAGCAGTTTTGTAAAGGTCAAATAACAAAATATTCTAGTATTTTAAGCAGCGTGTGAATTGTAACGGTTAAGTGGAAATCAAAGCGCTGTAGGGAGCGTACAGAACAACTTGATGGCTAATAATACCTAAAATATTTCCGATTCGTGATATATAGCAAAATATAAACTTTCGGGGCTTATTTTATTCTACTTTGATTTTTAAAGCAAACATGCATGTAAAAAATGCCGTACTGTCCAGGTATCTATATATAAGATTTTGTCAATGGCAACTTAAATAGATGTACAAATCTATGTTTTCTAATTTTTATTTAGTATTTCAATTTGTAAGTACCAGTTTTGAATACTGTATAAACATTGACAGATTATCAATACTTTCTGAACAGCCCTCGTATGTAGGGTCGCCTCATGTCGGAAGTATACTCCGAGGCTCACTGATTAAAAGCCAAATAACGTTACCTTGCCACCAAGTTCACTAACAAATACAGTGTTTAGTGTTACGTAGCCATGCCCGTGTGCTATCAGGTGGTCGATGGTTAAACAATCGCCCTAATGTAATGTTGAAATAAATCGCAAATAGCTTTGCAACAAATAACTGACCTAATCGAGCGGCATGGCGATAAGTCATAATGTATAGTAAATATATAATTTATACAATGAACATCACAATTGCATTTATACAGACACGTGTAAAAAGTACGTTGTCTCTGCATGGATTCCTAACCCATTTTCAAAATTGCCGACGTTATCGAACGATAGTAAAGAAACAGCCGAGCACACATAACATAAAAACAATACACACAGTGCGCAATGCACAAAACACAACTGAACGAGAAAATGAACTTGACTGCTGAAAGTCCAAGTTTCAGCTATATGACAGATGAATGACCTAGTTTTACAAAGCTAAATGACCTAGTTTCAGTTGTATAAAAGAACCGATTTACAGCCGTCAAAAGTACTAATTTAAAAACGTTTAAGAATAACAGTTAATGGTAAATTCCTGCAGCCGCACAAAACACGGTGCAACTGATCATAACACTCTAGAACTATGCTTTCATGTGTTTTGTGTTCATCAATCTAATTTAAAACATCACTGCTTGCAATCCAACATAACATCACACTTGGGTTTCGCTAATAATTTTAAAAAGTATGTTTTTAGGATAATTTAAGTTATCATGTTTCGTCAAGAAAACAAAGTCAAACACAAATAGCAATTTTGAGATTTTATCATATAAATACCGTAATCATCCATGCGAGAACAAATCACGAAACAATGTTCTCCAAAATTTGTGATAACAAATGTGTGGCATCACTAGTTTTCGGCGGAAAACGTAACGTCTTCTGCTCAATCTAATTATTTTCCGACGTTGTTTTGACTCGATAACAATGGACATGTGATAAAAAGAGACTGTTAAGCGTTTCGGACGTATAACAGCGGTCATAACACAAGGGCGGACATATTTAGGATCCGTCATGCTTTGTCTTTGGAGATCTACCTTTTTTAAACGTGTCACGAAAACAAATGTTCGCTAAATGAATGGAGTGTTTCTAGACTTGTTTAAGAAAATTTGATCTCCAACGACAAATCATGACGGATCCTAAATATGTCCGCCCTTGTGTTATAACCGCTGTTATATAGTCCAGTTAGGATATTGTGACAGTGACGTTGCATTTTATGTGTACGCAAAAAATCACAACCAATGTCTAAACAGGTAGAGCAAAGTTTAGTGTGTTAGTTTAGCATTGAAATTATAGTTGTTTGTACAGTATAAGCCTTTATAATTGGTTTTACACCGTAAAAGTGGACTCGACCGCTGCGTCACTGGATTTTTATCCTGACTGGACTATACGTCCGAAACGCTTAACGGTATATAGATACATGTACAGTCCAGTTAGGATAATGTGACAGTTACGTTGCAATTTATGCGTACGCAACCATTGTCTAAACATGTATAACATTTGATATGTTAGTTAAGCATTGAAATTACAGTTGTATGTACAGTATAAGCCTTTATAATTGAATTTACAACGTTATAGTGGACTCGACTGCTGCGTCACATGTTTTTTATCCTGACTAGACTGTAAGTCGGTGACTATAACTAATCTACCGTGTAGATAAACACATTTTGGCACGTCAAACAATTGCACTATATACCTGACGAATGCAAATCCGTGTCAGAATCAACGTATTTACGATGTGCTGTAGAGTTGTTGGTTCTGTGTGAAGTTGTCTGGCGACCAAATGGGATCCAAACGCTTTCTAGATGTGATAAAGATTGGATTTCTAACCGTATGAAGCAGAAGGTTTCTAGATGTGATTAAGATTGTAATTCTAAGAGTATGAAACAGAAGGTTTCTTGGTGTGATTGAGGTTGGAACAGAAGATAGATCGTTTCGTAAGTTTCCTGAGTTAAACTACTTTTATAGGTCATTCTACATGAGCATTCAACTTTTGATTGCTGAAACTAGTTCATTCAGTCTGTTGACAGCGGATACTTTTCTCGTTCGATTGTTTGTTGGGCATTGTACCTTGTTCGACTGGTTAAGTTGAGTGCTACCTTCCCGGTCCGACTTAATATTATCTTTTTACGTAGTTTCGTTGTTTCATTTTGACACATTGTGGATAGTTGTTTATTTGTGATTTTATTCACCAGCACCCTAAGCGACCATACATATGTACTTTGATTATGTAAGTATGTATCACAATGTATAATGTATCGCTGTTAAAGCGCCAACAACTTTGTCAGAACATTATGTAAAGGTGGGTGGCTTCTGGTCATAGATTAACAATATATTAGAATAAAGTCGTGACGACACCCTAACATTAAGATAATAAATGTTAATTGTTCTTTGAAATGTCCATGGGTTTTGTTTGGTATTTAATCGAGCATACTTATTTGAGATAATATGTTAAACAGGCATATTACAATCGAATCGGAATATGGTTTTGAAGAAAACAATCTTTAAAAGGAAGTACTCACATTTGAATATGATGTTTTTCTATTTAATTTATAATTATTTGGTAAAGTCATGACTATAATGATTTTAAATCAAAGTTACAAATTTTCGATGGCTTCTTTCAGCAGTTCAGCCGTTCACGCACCCTTTGACATTTTAACTTCCCCTATTCATTGGGCTAACTAAGGAAATCTGCGTTCGAGTCTCCCTGTGGAGAGTATTTCTCACCTGGTGGGTGTTCGGTGCCCAGGAATATCGAAGATGTACTTACACAGTCCTCACTGGTATCAATTCACACCTTGGTTGAATGGAGCATGTGTGTTATTCTTGCTCATAGACATTTAGCAGTGGGACAGACCTACATCTAGGCCACCGCTCCCCATGATGGAGCATGCTAACTAGTCACATAAACTATAAACAGTTGTTATATCAATATATTTACATGTATTATGAACATATATCACATTGTATCATATTATATTATAATTGAATACATCACAACGCATTCTAGTAAGTCTATAATAACCTAAAAGATGAACAAAAAGATCATATTAAGTCAGACAGGAAAGGCAGCACTGACTCTTTGGCCCCGTGTTTACAAAGTATTAGCGTAAAGATCAAGATCGGATCATTTTATCCTCATTTTAGCTCTTGTTGAGCTTGATCGTTTGTAAACACCAACTTGTCCTTAATCCAAATATTTTATCCTGATCCTAAAAACCTGATTTAAGCTGTTTTGTGAACACGGTGTCTGACCGGTTTTGCTGATTAATTCAGAAATGGTATTCTTGCACATACATTTGTAAGACGGAAACGGCCGATGGCATTTCAGGACATATCGTCAGTGTTTTCTACGTTGGACTGAGGAGAGATGGCTTGCTGGCGGATGGTCTACATGCTGATTAAAAACATGTACTATTCTAACATATTTCCCAACATAACAATGACCTATAGGACTTGTATTGTGTAGAGGTATTACCCCGATTTGGACGTTTATGCTTGAACATATTATTGCGTTGAATACATACATTTCCGCGAGCAAATCGTGGATTGTAGGTCAAGACTCCTGTAGATTTATTTGACAAGTGTGTACGTTGAGTATTACGTACTCCCGGAGTTATATATGTTAACATGAAATTATTAGGGATGTCAAATTTGACCGAATCAAGTATCCGGATATCCGGATCAGACATCCGGATACATCCGGGTGTTCGGATCGATCGTAACATTGCTATCGGATATTTACCAGTTTTCGCGAAAAAAATATCAAATTATGTAATTTGGCAAACACAATTTGCATTCATTAACATTCTTTTCGAAGACCAACATAAGTACGCATGTTGCTTTTCTTGGCAGGGAGAAAACGATCGTTTTAATTCATGGAAACATTACAAAAAATATTTGAAACAGATTGTGTGATGTATGATGGTGTTAATACCAAATTTTATAAAATGACTATCGGTCCAATACGAATGCCCTCGGACAAATACAAAAATGTAACAGGGTAAATGTCAAATCACTCATTCATTAACATAAATGAATACAATTAACCCAACTAGTGAACCGAACGACAAAGCAAGTAAGTTGGTGTACATAATATTACTACAACTACGCGCAATACATATATGCTATAATAACTATTGGACGACATGATTACGCTAAATTAAGAAGTGAAATGGTTTTTTTTCATTGTTAATAACACCATCATTTTATCTTGACCGCGATACTTCAAATGTTGTTTCAAAGTAGACTCCCCACGAAAACCGAGGCTGCTATTCACGAAGCATCCGAAGTGGAAACTAAAATATGTTGACTTAAGTTAATAATTTGTGCAGTTCATATGTGTCCCGCAATTTGAATGATAATCCATTTTGTTAGGGATAATAGTAGCTTAAAAACTAGGTAACTATTAATCGTATTGATTGTCTGGCTTAGCTGATACACTCTAGAAAAAAACCAAGATTTTAAAAATGTCTAAGTGTTCTGCTAAGATGCTTAAGTTTGTGAATACCAGCACTGGTGGTTGAGCGTTCCATCGAGTTTGGAAGATTTGTGGTTGATTTCTTTGTCATGTCATAACTATGACGAACTAACAATGGTACTAGTATTTCAATTGCTTGACTCGAAGCATAAGAAGCTGCTTATTATGGCTGGGTTTTTTCGGTAACCATGGTCACCATAGTTTAACTAGAGACCACGAAAACCATAAGCGGTTGAACTATGGTCGATACATCGCTAGTTCGCTTTTATTCTTGTTTTATCAGCACCATCTTGAAACTGTTTTAATGCAAATATAGGCTTTGGCGCCAGACGAAACCAGACATTGGCAGATAATCGAACCAGAACACAGCCAACATATTATTTCTCATAGCGATAGTTATAATCAATAATGAGATATCGAGAGTGATCACAGATCAGTAATACTTGTGTTACAACCGTACGAAGGGAAATCACTGTGAAGTGTATACCCTTGTTATATGTGTTTGATTAAGCGTTACATACATACGAGTGGTGCCCCACTTATATTTGAACAACGTTAAACATCCGATATTTTCATGCTGACACGCTATGATCGAAATGTCTCTATACAGCCATGTATATTAATGTGTCAACTAAGATATGCACTCACTGTTTTTTTTTATTTTTAAAGTTTAGCTAGACCCCTAATCAACAATTTTATAGGGGTACGAATTAAGCTCTATTAAGACAGAACACCCAATTGATGGTGTACACGTTGATCGAGTGTAACCAATGCTGCTTTATCGTTAAGATTCAAAAGTTTATGAATACAGGATCGTATGACTTCGGCATTCACTATTCTGGTGTAATATACTTGGAATTCGTGTTCTTAAGGTATCGAATAACGTGATTGTGGTGGGGTTTGAAGCTGAGTCTTTACCAAAACACCATGTTCCAGGCATTGTCGTCAGGTACGAGATGTGGCAAACATTTTGTCCAAAAACATGTTTAAACGTTAGGAGCCTAGTTCTTTGCGCTTATTTTTCCATTTGTACAATAAATATGAGTTCTATTTTATTAGTTTGAACACACAACAGCACAAGTCAAGCAACGGATGAGAACTCACGTTGCTTAACGAATGCCAACGTTTTGATAGTCTCGTAGACATTTCTCAAATAGCAATCTATTGATTAACCGTAACTTTCTCAATGATAAAGCATTATCTCAAGAGAGGGGACAAAGTTATCGAACTTACCATTTCGTTGTAGCATATACGGGGTTGAAGACGATTGTCTTCCTTGGATTTTTTTTGACAAAATCGCTGGTGAACACCGACAGTTTTTTAGAGCTTGGCATTCGCTTTTTTTGAAATTACTTGATATATAGTTTCAAAGGATACTTCAGTGCCATCCGCATTTTTGGTTATTGGATTTACCCTAGTTATCATATACCCATTGGGTACGATTTTTAATATTTTGTGTCATATAACATATTAGAGCAAAAGAACGTAAAGAACCCTTCTAGAGACGAAAATTACTGAAAGTCTTCACAGAAACGGTATATCCATGATCAATTAACACCTTGGCAGTGGCTAGTCGTCCGGCACCGGACGACTAGACAGCGAAATTAGTCGTCCGTCAGTGGACTACTAGCAAACGCTACGTGCATGGGCTAGAGAACCGTCATTCTATTTCTACGCATTATGCATCTTTATTATTTGCTTTCAATAGATTACGAAGATTTTTCAGTGAAAATAACAGTGAAAATAACAGTGAAATTACCAATTTGTTATTTTCACTGTTTTAGAAAAGTAAAAACAGAGTTGTCTCCCTTATTATAGTCAGGTGAGGTATCCAGTCAAAACGCCTACAGATGAAAACGCCCCAAGTAAAAAAGAACCAAAATGGTCAGTAGCGTAGCTTCCTCAAGGCCGTCAACAGAAAGTCGAAAAATAAAAGGCAGTGGCTAGTCGTCCGGTGCCGGACGACTAGCCACTGCCTAACACCTTCTTGGTGCTTCTTAAGGACTTCAAAAAGCCAAACGCCACACCCGCTACAAAATTGCTGATTTTGGCTCGAATCATATTGCAAACAAACCAAACATTGAGTGTACATGTTACCTGACCCATTATTTTACGCGATCATTTATATTGGGTTAACATCATAATATCGGATATTAAACGGTGTTCAAATATAAGTGGGCACCTCTCATATTTACATTACATTTGTACTTGTCAATCAGTTTATTATACAGATACAGAACTGAAACGTGAGGTTAATATGAACAAATGCACTGCATAGAGCGGGGATTTCCCATCAGGTTTTTTGATAATCTGATCAAGGAAAAAAATGACTATGGAATTTGTTTGCTCAACAGAGACAATAGATCTAACCTCTGACTGCTAGACAGTACTATATAGAAGACCATAGAAGCGTGTTACTGGTATGGGTATTTACAATAGTCCCTATAAATCGTATTAAGTCGAGGGTGTACTACTTATGACCTTATAAGACTCATGCATTTTGAAATCAATGCGCTTTTCATGAAAATCGGAAGTGTTAATATTGACCAAACTGAAGTTTAAAAAGCTTTGTTTTTCAATAAGTAAAGAGTAGTTTTCAGAAAGTTTTTTCTTGTTTTCTCAAAATATTACTTTTGTACTTACGACCTTCTAATTCTAAGCCATCGATATGTTGTGAACTATAACTTAACATAGGGCGTGGTAAACAACAACAACAACAACAACTTTTCAGCATTAAGTAATTATACATGTTTCTAGCATACATAACTATAGATATATAAACAGATGTAGTGAATAAGACATGATACTTTTTAAACAAATATTCTGATGAAAAGCTAAGACAAAAAATATAAGAAAATATGAATTGATATAAATGTGTTTTCAATTCATTTTTATGTAATATAAATAAATACAACGAATATTGAATAATTCTTGATAGACGAAATAGGATCATTGTGATGAGAATTTCAGAAAATAATACGTACATCTAATATGATAATTGTTTACTCTATTTCCATTCTGAGTTGGTTTGAGAAATAAACATGTCCCATCTAGTGCAGTACCACACATACCGCAAGCGTTTACAGTGCGGTTTTAGTGTTATTGCAGTATTGCACTCTGTCCCGCCGTGAATATGAAGCAAGTACTCATATAAGCGGACTGTTATCCCTTAAAGTCACCTCCTCTGTTGTCGCAAGGCCCTGAGTTTGAGTACTATTGAGTAGCCTCCACATAACTGCAGAGGAATTTATTAAGTCGTTGTTTGCAATGTAAACTAATAACAACAGTCCATTTATTCAGGTGTGTTCAAATATTACAATACAATAACATTGTATTTTTATTGTTTGAAACATAAAGATATTCAAGTTTTGTTAGTTTGATATACTAGTACAGTATTAATCTGACTGAAACAGGTCGTTCAAACGTACACGCATCTACAAAAAACTAACTTTTCAGGAGTTACCCAAAATGAAAATTTGAAAAAAGATGTATCCCAAAATAGAATTTTTCAACGGAAATGAAATCAGCACGAGACTACAATTTTACAATACCCTTAAAATTCGATCCAATATGATTTTTAAAAATCAAAATAGACCTATGTTCATTTATAGCATTATCTTTTAAATCCCCGACTATTTCCTTCTTTGTGTCAATATACCACCATTCGCTTATAACGTAATCGGATACAGCGAAATATCAGCTATAATATAATCATGTCTATGTCCCAGTTAAGTGCCTTTCTACTCGGTTATAACAAAGCCCGTTGTATTTTGTTTTTAAAAAGCTAACTGTATGAAATCTAGCTTTGCCATTTTAGGCGAACAAACTTATCTAATTGTTACATGTAAGTGCTTACATGTAGGCATCTGGCACTCAACATTACAAAGTACATGACCAAACCAATAATTAAGTAAAAAAATACCCTATACATATATTTGCTTTATTTCAGTCTCATTTGTGTAAATGCATAATATTTGTAACAATATAATTATCATTCTAATGTACATAAAAATTGTAACCATTCAATATTGTATTATAAATCAAATTTGTCATTTAATGGACTCCATAGTAACGACAATATCAAGCATTATTAACATATAAAATATTTACATAATTAGACTAAGAGTTGTTTTAAAAACTTTATGATTTAGGAAATTGCAATTTGTAAATACAAATGTAGGAAATGATTAAAGAACAATTATTAAAGAACACCGTAAATATTTACTATCACCCCAGTCAGATTAAACAGCAGTCTCTTATTTGTTTATTTGCTTTTATTTATCCTCGCCACCGGAAATCAATGTGTAGGCCACTTTATTTAAGGGGGGTTCGGGGGCATGCTCCCCGGACATATTTAAATTTTTATATCGTCGCAGGTGCATTCTTGGCCGTTGTCAGACTACAAAACAAGAACAACTACGACTCTCAATTGTGATAGGGTAAATATAATTCACCAAAATATTTAAATCATTAACATGAATGAAAAATCACACAAGTGTGACTCTACAGTATTGTCTAGATTCCATATAAACATAGTTATTGTAGGGTGTTCCGGGGACATGCTCCCCCGAAGTTTTTGAAATTATGTTTTGTCGTATGTGTACTCTGGGCTATTTTTAGACTAAATATCAATAGCATTCCAGGCGAGTTTGACACTCCTATACACCATACCCCCATTGATTTTTATTGCATTTTAATTGTTTCGACTTTCTGTGAAAAAGTGTAGGTCGCGGCCTATATGGCCTATACGAAGTTACGCCACTTGTTAAAAAAAGCTTTGTTTTTTTCCATAAATAAAGAGTAGTTTACAGACAGTTTTTTCTTGTTTTTCTCAAAACATTGATTTTTTACTTACGACCTTCTAATTCTAAGCCAGAGACATACGGATATCTGATACTGTTTTCTCCTCGGTCAACGCCATGGAATAAAGGCAACAAGTACAGGTAAAAAAGTTCGTTCTCAAAATGTAAATTCATATAAGTTTTATTTGAGCTTTGTAATGGTAGCTATGAATAATTTCTTTTTTTAATAGCTTCATCCAATGCCAGAACGATTAGAACAGTAGTATGACTCACCGGAATTTAACCTGTAAATATTACATTCTTCTGAAGTCAGAAGGATAGACTATTGAAATGTGAACAATGAGAACGAACTTTTTTAACACCCTGTAAGTCTTACATGAAAACAGTGAAACTCTATGACTATTTGGACGCAAGAAATAGATAAATGTAACATGGTTGTGCTGCGTATGTAACTCGAACTCTTACGGTACATATTGCTTAAATTAATTTAGTTATTCGGAATTTCAATCATAACTTATAGTTTATCGTCTAACTATAAGTTATGATTGAAATTCCGCATGAAGAAACTGCATCCATTTCATCTTTGTATAATTTACTAGTTAATAAAGAGTTTGTGGTATATTACTGGAGTCTTCTTCACCCCTATGTACGGCCAGATCACGAAGGAATATCAAATAGGATATTGTAGATAGATATGCATGAATTTGACATTTATCTATTTACAGACTGTTAATTACATTTCCTGTCTAAGTATTAATATGTAGAATGTCACATGGTATTTCTTTCATGTATAAATAACACTGGGATATTTGAATACAAAAAGATAATATTAAGTCAGACAGGGAAGGCAGTACTCATCTTAACCAGCCGAGCCCAGAAAACACAAATTACATACAAGGCACAATGTCCTACTGAACAAGTAAATGATCAGCCCAAGTCCAAGCTATCGTAATTCTGAATGAACTAGTTCCAGCAATCAAAAAGCTGAATGCCCGAGCTGAATGACACAGTTCCAACAGTAAAACGTCTGAAATACGTAGTTATAGCCGTCAGAAGTCCTACAAGGTCCATGCATAGACCATACATATATGTCACATCTGTTTATTCTGATAATATTTTGTACAGCTTTAACTTACGAAATCCCTTTGCAATATCAAATACTGCAAGTCTTCTTCTGTCCTTGGATACGGCAAGATAACGAGGGAACTCCATATCATCCTGGTGCGATGCCAACACGCGACCTGTTGGGGTGATCTCAACTATCGAGCCTATATCTTCACTACATACAAACACATGATCATTTGGACCTATTGCTACACCACATGGACCCTTTATAAGCATATCATCTCGGATGACAACCTTTTTACCAGTGTTTATATCGTAAATATGGACCATATTGGCATCTCTGAAGGTCAAGGCAACCTTATCCTGACTTCGCATGTACGCACAGTAGCTATAGCCACCACTTAAATATACCTTTATTGGAAACTGGATATCAAATCTTTCCTCTACACCAAACTTTGACAAAGCGCAGACGGGTGGATCGTGACCATAAGTACTGACAACAAAGCACTCATCATCCTTCGTGCTTATTGAGTAGAATGGAACCTTGACCTCGCATGTTCTATGCAATGTTATCTGGTTGGCTTTACTCACATGAAGAAAGTCCAGTCTGTGATTAGATCCCGTTGTTATGACAACCTCCTCGTCTGATACAGCAACCACACTATGAGGGTGTTTGTATGGAAATTCGTATGTAGACAACAACCTCAGATCCACATCATAAAGCAAACATTTGTTATTACTATTGTCCACCACTACCAATCGATTATCAGGTAAAAAGTCTAATCCGGTACAGAGTGGATTTGCCACTTCATCATCCTTCTCGTGTACATCTTTAGACGTGATCAGTTCAAGTTTGGTCTTCCTCATTACATTTACGTTCTCGCTCATTCCAAATTCAGATGGTATCAATGAAGACACCAGCTGGAATTTCAACTGATCGAAATGTGATTCACAATTGCACGAAGTATCCAGAAAATATAGATCGGAACATAGTGTACTGACATCTTTGATTTGATTTCTAGCAATATCAGCAATGGAATGCTGGATAATGAACATTTCAGATTCTGTTCCACTTTCAGCTACATGTTCTATAACATCTAGTGATTCTGTCATATCGTTGATACGGCTCTCACATTGACTTATGTTTTCAGTAGCTGTGTCTTGAAAACCTTTGGCGTCGGCTATCACGTTGTTAACAACTGCATGAATCTTTCTTTCATATTATTAAGCTTGTCTGGGATTCGTTGAACGTCGCTCGTTGCATCCTTTAAGTTTCCAACGGCATTCTTCGTCATTGTTATGGCCCTTTTTAATTCGTGTCTTAGTCCTTCGCACTGATTTTTCATGTCAATATTAGCAATTTCTTGAACACGATCGCATTTTCTATGATCTGCGAAAGAACACGTTGAACATCTTAACACTTTGTGATCCTCGCAGTAAAACATAATTCGTTGATTATGTTTTTTACAAACATCAAAACCCTTCATATCAACTGTTTTAGTGCTCTCTGCAGTAGGTTCATTTTGATTATTTTGCATTATTTGGTGATCTGACGCGTTCCTATACACTAAATGTCCACATCGGCAATCGTTGCATCGACATTCGTTGCATGTTCCACAAAATGCATCGGCTATACGCATTTTGTTGTTCCGGAAACACGGTTCACACCATCTTTTTAATTTTCCCTGTACTTCATCATTACAGTTTGCCATTTTTAGTGGAATAAAAAATATATGCGTGTTTCACAAAATTTGTTGAGTTTTGTATTGAATGAAATGAAGCCTTCAAAACATATCCAGTATTATATACAAATGTATAATGATTGAATAAGACACACGGATGTTAAATATTATACTTTATCGACAAACAGTGTTTGTTAGAAGCCTACGATCGTGTTTTATAGTCATACACGTCATTAAAATATTCGCGTCTGTCCTTTTTAAATAACCATGCAAGGTGGTTTATCGCATTTATATTATAAATATCTTAAATGTTCTTTGTTGGTATTTATATCATAAACCATCCAAGAGATAAAGACTGAGGTTGTTCTTATTCATTGAATATTTAAAACGTCTACTTTTTATTGATCGTGTTATCGATTAGTTAAACTTCAATCAATGTTCAGTCATTAAATTTAAAGACATAAAATATTCAATATAAAACCAGGAAGTGACTTCCAACTTAGCCGTATAACTGCTTACATGCATATATGCAAGCTTGTGATCTTCAGTTACAGAACCTTGTGTTACCTAGAGGTAGGGCGTGCGCTTTTTGATCGAGAGGTCTCGGGTTCGATCCCCGTCTTTGCCACTGCTCAATTCCTGGGCGCCGTATTTCGATGTTGGCAGTTCACAAACTAGAAGAGAAAATAATATCCCCAGGAAGACTCGAAGGCAGGTTTCCTTAGGTAGCCAAATGAACAGGGCAAATTAAATGTCAATGGATGGCTGAACGGCCGAATTAATAGAAGCAGCCCTCGAAAACTGGATACTTAACTTACTTATTTACAGTTGTATATTACCGACAGCCCACCTCAAAGCCAATACGTCAAGCTTGTAACTGTTATAGTAAAACTGTTACGCTCAGTATAAGCATAAACATAAGCAATAATTCTCTCCACACTACAGAGATGTTTACTACATTTCTGTGATCGACTGATATTGTCGTAGTAGGTGGTCATTTGATTTTATCTTGCCTAATTGACATATGACCTCCGGCTTCGAGAGATGAGACAGATTTATTTTTTGAGAACAGATTCCCGATGTAAATATCAAAATGGAATGAAATAAATAACGGGCGATATGGGGTACATGGATTTTCATTCTATTTCTACAAGATGTAAATGTTTGGTTGCCACACAAAAACTGTATAAAGGCTGTATTCATCGCATAGAAATTTATGTGGCATGAAGTTATTGTATTATATTGATTTTATATATAACGGTGTATACAATCGAAGTAATTAAGCTATGAAAGCATTCCATTTACTTTATTATACAATACTCATTACCGTCATTCGAATGCAGCTTTCTATGCATTCCTTAAATTTGATAGATTTTCAACAGTCATACGAGCTATTCACGAATTACGACAGGTAATGTTATGTATTTATTTAGTCCCTTTAATCCCTTTTTATGATCGTATAGGATAAAATTTCCGTATTCTATATCAATACAACTTTCAATCTCTCTATGTCGAATTTATTACGTAACAATATTATCCAATTAGTTTAGGAAAACCCAAGTTTTTTCACAAGTACCGTTGTCTGCTATTTATGTCACATAATGTCATAGGGTGCTGGACAAAACGGCACAGCTGCTGACTTAAAAAGATTTTATGGAATGTACATAATGTATCCGTTAGCGTGGCGTATGTTTCATAGAAATCGATGAAGAAATAAAATACTTATGGCAATTTCGTTTTCCCAATGATGGCAACTTTCGTCTTGGACCTGTAGCTTAAAGTCACGTGATATTGCTTCACTGGATATATAGCAGATTATATAAATTGATTCAACATTATGTGTTTCTATAGGACATAGTTTCAGTTAGATACTGTAGCTTCCATTACTGATGAAGAGTATATTGATTTGCACTGTCACAAATGGTTTTCGTTCAACAACAATTATTTTACCCTAGGATCCTCAAACTTTATATGGCTTTAAGGTGGTACGCGCGTCTTTTATCTAACGATCGGACTTTTTCCGAAACCCCTTAAAGGTACTGACTAACAGACCGGGCTAAAGTTGTGTATAACGTTATTTTCATACCTACATGTTATCAGGTGTATATGTAATAGAAAGCCACTGACGGATGTTGAGTGAGCGATTTATGCAAATAAGTTATTGAAACCACTCTTGATATCGCGCACTCGGTATTTTTCCTTTTGAGTCGGGTTTTCTTCCAACATGCTTTGTTCATTATGCTAAAAATATGCTGTGCATTAGTTCATATTATTATAGGAAATATAATTTGGGGAAGAATGTGAATCATTTATAAAGTACTTCGTTTCGGTTTTAAATGTAAAAATCGATATCTTTTTACAGACTGTGGACTGAATATAATAATTATATTTTACCACGACGATGTTGAGGCTAATATTTCATACTAGGCAAATATTTCTTTATACATGTGCAATCGTTTCTAATAGAATAAAACGACGATATGTAATTTGATATTTCTGCTTTTGTGATTGTAACAATTAGTAAAGATCAGTTTTTAGATTACTTTGTTGCCCTTCACAAGTAAGAACACGGTTCTGTCTACATTGATAATTCAACTGACGAGGTAATTCGAAACACTTTACGCTTGAGGGAAGAAAGGTATGTTAAAGTATAATGTAGTTAAATTGTAGTCTAAAGATAAAGAATACAGTGGAACTCAGTTTTAACGAAATGCTAGGGACCTAGAAATTTCGTTTTTTTGTCTTTAACGTTTTTATTTCCATAAGACATATAGTTACATAGTAATACATATATACATACAATATTACATTCACATACAACTATATAGATTGGTTACGTAGTATAACGTAATATTCTGTGTATGTCGTTATGATTTTTTGAGAATTTATAGTGTATAAAGAGTAAGAAAGAGAGCAGGATAGTGATGAAGAGAGAAGGAAAGAAATTATAGTTGGGGTAATACCAACATATTTGAAATATATAATTAAGTTATCTTTTGCCATTTTCTATTACAGACTTCTACTTTATCTTTAAAGATAGCTATAGTGTGTTCAAGTTTCTTCCTATAGTTAATATATTCTTTAAATTGCCGGATTAGCGGAACACTTTTATTGCATTTGTTTTTAAATATAAAATATTTGGAAAGTAGAACAATGTAGTTAGCAATAGGTCCATCTTCATCTTTAATGTTGATAATGTTGCAAAATGAGATATTTTGAAATGTAAGATTTATAATTTTTGAAAATTTGTCTTCTAAAAATAACTTTACTTCCGACCAAAAACCTTGTACAATATGACATTCCCAGAACATATGATATATTGAATCTGGATGCATGGTGCAAAAATCACAAAGACTTGACTGGACAAGATGACATTTATGTAGGAATGAGTTGTCTGGTATTATGTTCATGAGATATTTGTACTGGAATTCTCTTAGTTTCGTGTCTATTGTAATGTTATATGATTGTGTGAGAATTTTTTCCCATTCCATATCTTCAATTGGGTGATAAGTACTCCATTTTATTTTGTATTTTGGTTTAGTTGGTATTTTTTGTTTGATTAATGTTTTATATGATAATCTATTCATTTTTGTTTTCCCATTTACTTTATCAATCAAGTAGTTAGGTGCATCGTATGACATATTACAATTATCCAATTGTGTTTTTCATTCCTTTGGTACATTTTTAATGAGAGTGTAGTATTTCAAATAATCGCCATTTGGAATCTCATATAAAAATTTCATTTGCTCGAAGCTATAGAATGTTTTATGTCTGAAGTCAAAAATGTGTTCAAGAAAGAGAATGCCTTTTCTGTACCAATGTTTGTAATAGAATAATTTGTTATTACTTAATTTTTTTATATTCGAATTGTTCCAAATGATTTGTTTTGATATTTGGATTTCCGTGTTTAATGTATTAACCTTAGACCATGAAATTAATATATCTTTTAAAAATTTAGATTTTATATCAAGACATTTGCAGTCTTGTTCTGTTATATTACATTTAAATAATAATAGTCCTCCATATTTTTCTAGTTCATTCTTATACTGAGAACTCCAATTAGCATTGGAATCAATTATTCTTTTTATCCAACTTATCTTTAGTGAGTCTAAAAAGCATTCAATGTCAATCATTTTTAGACCACCGTCTTTGTATTCTTGAATTATTAATTTACGTGCTATTTTGTCAGGTTTGGAATTCCATAAAAAATCAAAGAATATATCTTTAATTGATTTTACAAAATCTGGCGGTGGATTTGGAAGAACAGTTAAAGGATAAATTAATTTTGGAAGGACAAAAGTTTTTAGAACCGTTATTTTTCCTATAAGTGTTAAGTTCCATTTTTTCCATTGTTTCAAAACGTGTTTGCATTCTGTTATCTTGTTTGCTAAATTTGAGTCAAACATTGTATTTAATTGGTTGCTAAAAGTAATTCCTAAAGTTGTGGTATCTGATGAAGTCCATTTGAATTCGTTATCATAGGATGTGTCTGTGTTTTTCATGTTTCCGATGCGCATTACTGAACATTTGTTTCTGTTAAGTTTAAGTCCCGAAGTATTCCCTAAATCATCAAGGGTTGTTATTAGAGTTTCAAATGATTTTTGAGTTCCATTTAGTAGAAAGCTAGCATCATCAGCGAATAAGGTTTGTTTGGTACCTTGAATATCTTCGTTCTTTTCTATTGATGTGGACAGAAATTCAATACATAGTATAAATAGGTAAGGTGATAAAGGACAACCTTGTCGTACTCCATTCTTAATATCAAAGAAATCAGAAAAATGACCATTATTAGTTATACATCCTTTTGCATTATCGTAAAAGACCTTAACCCATTGTATAAGTGAGTCGCTAAAATTTAATTCTTTTAGACATTTGAACATAAATGTATGATCTAAACTATCAAATGCTTTCTGGAAATCGGAAAAGAAAATTAAACCAGGTTCTTGTTTTTGTTGCATTTGTTCTATAGTTTCTATAATAGTTCGCACATTCTCACCTATATATCTTCCCTTAATGAATTCAGTTTGTTGTTTATTTACTATACCATCTATAACTTTTTTTATTCTGTTAGCGATAACTTTAGTAGCAATTTTGTAGTCAACGTTTAGTAATGATATTGGTCTCCAGTTATTGATAGAGAAAGGATCCTTGTTCTTTCTTTGGTATTAATGTAATAATACTCTGAGTTTGAAGCTCTGTTAATTTACCTCTGTCATATGAGTAGTTTAATGCATTTATTAAGAGTGTTTTAATATCGTTCCAGAAGATCTTATAGAATTCGACAAACAGGCCATCTGAACCAGGACTTTTGTTATTATTCATTTCTTTCAATGCAATAGATCCTTCATATTCTGAAATTATTCCACTGGTTGTGTTTTTATCATCCTCAGAAAGTACCGTATGTTCATTTGTAAAAAAACTATTATCTAGGGTTAAGTTTTCATTTACTTTGAATAAGTCTGCATAAAAGTTTTTACAATATGATAGAATGTCTTTCGAATTTTTTATCACTACATCATTTTCAGTTTTAAGTTGATGAATAGTTTTACCTTCGGCTCTCTTGTGTTCTAGGTTTGCAAAGTATTTCGTGTTTTTTTTCAGCCCCTTCTACCCACTCCGCACGCGACCTTAATATAATGCCTTTGATCTTTTCTTCAGTTGTATCATTTAATAGATTTATTTGTTGTTTCAGTTCAGTTTGGAGGCTTTCGTTATTAGGATTAGAAATAATGTCACGCTCTAGTTTTTCAATTTGTTTTTGTATACCATGTGCCATGTGAATTGTTTTGAATTAGGATGTTTTAGTCTCCAAACATCATGTTTATCGTTGTTTTCCATAATTTCTTGAATTCGCTTTGAACATTTTTTATGTGTATTTTTATTACCATTTTGTTTATCAATATTTACATCAATTATCGTGTTAAAATCGCCCCCAATAATGAATGTTTCATTACTGTTTTCTATAAGTATATTTTCTAAAACATTTAACAATTCTTCATCATCTCTATTAGGTCCGTATATATTCAATAAAAGTAAACTATTTCCATCAATCTCTATATTTAAAGTTTGAAGTCGACCCTCTCTGTATTCTTTATAAGACTTAAATACGAAGTTAACATCTTCGTTGACGAATATGCCGATCCCTGCGCTATTTGACTGGTTTCCACTAATAAACATTTCACCCTTCCATTCCCCTTTCCACTCATTATAGTTATTTGGTGTGCAGTGTATTTCTTGTAAAAAACTTATTGAATATTTATTCAGTTTAACCATTCAAACAATTCGACTCTTTTTGTTTTTGATGCAATACCCTTGACATTAAATGTGCAAAACTTGAGACTCATTATTTACACAACGAAGTATATTTGAAAAACAATATCAGTAGATGCGCATCCATTACTTAACACATGTGGTTTAACTGCAAGAATATATATTGTTCGGTATACCCCGTAAGAAAGAGCAGCATAGAAAGGAGTTAGGAGACTTAAGCCCTCACGGACCAAAGAATATGTAAGGTTTCTGTTTGAAATCATTTATATGAAATGATATCAAAAGTGTCTAGGTTGGATAATTAAATGATGTTTTTTTTTAAACTCAAACACATAATATCAAAATGGTAAATAGCCATTGCTTTGTAAATAAGAAATGATTTGATAGGATTTAACTTTCTTTATAGCATGTTACATGTATAGCTTATGTTGGTGAGAGAAAAATGAGAAGTCACACACAGTGTGTGATATACAATATTGAAAAGAAACTACATTTATATCTATTGCGTATCAATTAAATTGTGGGAGTACATATAATTGATTAACTTCAATTTCATACAAAATGTACTAGTTAACTTGCTAGGAGCATGTGTTGTTAAACTATACATGTTTAAAAAACATACAAAATGTATAGCTAATATCCTTAGAGCGTACGTTGTAGAAACAAATAGTTGATTTACTGTACATGTTTAAATTCAATACAAAATTAACTAGTTAACATGATTAGAGCATACGTTGTAAAACAATTTTTTGATTTGCTACATATGTTTAAATAGCATACAAATTTTGATAGTTAACATAAATAGGAGCATACGTTGTAAAGACATATATTTTAGTTACTATGCATGTTAAAATACTATACAAAATGTAACAGTTGACATGCTTGGAGCATACAATGTATAAACAAACAATTGATTTACTGTATATGTTTGTATATCATACTAAAATTAATGTGCTAGTCGACATGCTAGTTGTAAAATCATATATTTTAGTTACTATGCATTTTTAAATACCATTCAAAATGTTACAGTTGACATGCTAGTAGCATACAATGTATAAACAAAAAATTGATTTACTGTACATATTTGTATATCATACTAAATGTGCTAGTCGACATGCTAGGAGCATACGTTGTAAAACATATAGTTTAATTACTATGCACGTTTAAATACCTTACAAAATGTAACAGTTGACATGCTAAGATCATACGTTGTAGAAACAAAAAGTTGATTTATTATGCATGTTTGATTATCATACAAAATGTACCAGCTGACATGCTAGGAGCATACGTTGTACATGCTAGGAGCATACCGTGTCGAAACAGGTAGTTGTTTAAATTTCATACGCATGTGCTAGTAAACATGATAGGAGCATACGTTGTAAAAGCATATAGTTAATTTACTGTACATGTTTAAATATCATACAAAATGTTCTAGTTGGAATGCTAGGAGCATACGTTGTAGAAATATATAGTTGATGTGTACGCATGTTTATATACCTTACAAAATGTAACAGTTGACATGCTAGCAGCATACGTTGTACAAACATATAGTTGATTTACTATGCATGTTTAAATATCATACAAAATGTGCTAGTTAACATGCTAGGAGCATACGTTGTAGAAACTTATAATTGATTTACCACACATGTTTAAATATCATACAAAATGTACTAGCTAACATGCTTGGAGCATACGTTGTAGAAACGTTTAAATGATTTACCACACATGTTTAAACATCATGCAACAAGTGCTAGTTAAAATGCTAGGAGCATATGTTGTAGAAACATATAATTTAATTACTATTCATGTTAAATACCATACAGAATGTGCTATTTGAAAAGATGGGTGCATACGTCGTAGAGACAATAGTGGATTTAATATGCATATTTGAATACCGTAAAAACATAGGTGATTAACCTATTACAATACATGTTTAAATAGCATGCAAAATGTACTAGTTAAATCGCTAGGAGCATACGTTGTATAAACTCATAGTTGATTCACTGTACATGTTCAAATACTTAAAAGTAAACATGCTAGATGCATACGTAATAAAACATATAGTAGATCTACATGAGTGGCTGAATCAAGTTTTCAAATGTTTGATGATATGAGCAATCATTACTATAATTCATTTTGTGACGTGCCAGTTTCTCGTCAGTCTACCATGGTTTCATGCCTTACACTGTATGCTTAGATATATCAATGCTAACATTGTTCATACAATAGTTGAAATATTTATGTTGATAAGAAATAACAGTATTTATGGTAAAACACCATACCAAAAGACAAGTTCCACTTGGAATAGATGGGAAAGAATAGGCTTGATATGTAATCACAAGGTACGCTGTTCAACGCTTAATTACGAGACAAGCAATTCATTTTTCGATTGACATAGGTTACAAGGTGTGTGATTAACTTATGTCACGACAATTTGCATTTTGTAGAATAAAAGACATTGTACTCAGAAACAAGTTTCATTAATATACCAATGGTTAAAGACTAATGTAAATTTGATATAGTATGGAGAACTTGACCTGATCCCGGCCTCCATACACCACCTAGCTCCATGAGAATAGAATGCGTAAGCCCCAGACCCGAGGCAACACCTCACCTGAGTGTCCTCGTGACCCCTCCCGCCCACGAAAGAACACAATCGGGACTACACATATCAAATTATATCAGCTGGGAAAACTATGCTAACACGTATGAGGTTGAGAGTAGTGTCAAGTTCCCCTAACTATTATAATAATTGTGTCATGCGATGTCGGTTTAAGTTTTTGTTTTAATTATTTATTCGAGGAGTGCCATATGTCCTCGATGTTTGTGTCCTTCCCATAGGAAGGATACGATAGAGGATTTTTGTGTGATTATTTTTTGTGTGATTATAATTTAATTTCTTATGTTTTATTTATATTCTAAGCTATACGTATGTAATTATATGTACTTACAATAAATTTTGGCGCACTCATGCGTTCCATTCCTATATGTTTCCTTGACGAAAAAACGAAACCCAAGGAAACATAATATGGTAGTCATGTTTGCAAAAAAACCGACATGCGTTGTTTGAAGTATTAAGTATTACATAAGTTATAAATGTTAGAGTATATACAGTCCGTGCAGGATAATGTGGCAGTCACGTGACACAATGTGGACACTGTCAATTGATTGAATTAGGTAAACCATGGTTAATGTTTGTGATTATAAATCATTCTAACCACCCATCCTTTCAAACATACTTCATAGCCGAGTGGTTTAGTGCGTAGATACTTTCTAACGATATCGATATTTTTGGCCGCGAGTTCGAAACCTTGTCAAGTTGTATGGATTTTTTTATTTCTTTTTCTCATCTTGATAAATTTAAAAGCTAAGAGTTTTACAGAAAAATGGCTTAAATAATCAATAGTGATACAAACCTGTAATTAAAGTTATTAAGTCTATTATTAAAGAGTGTATAGCCTAAATATACATGTACACAATCAACGTAGTGTACATGTATTATAATTAAAGCACAATAATTTTTATTGCTAGTACTAAGGTATTGTAACTACCAACACGAAGCCACAGATACATTATCTGAGTGTGACTGTAACTCATACCATGATACAGCAGATGAAGTGATGTAAAATTATTTTGTATTGTAATGATTGTGTGTTCTTGTCATAAAAGTTGAATTGAATTAAAAATAATTTTATCATGACCATAATAAAACAAGAAAAATATATAATTAACAAATTATAAATTCTCTCGAAAAGAATATGAAAATAACATTAAAAATATTGTGATGAATTCAAAAAAAATACTAAAGACTTCTTTAATGGGTAGAACTTGAATCGCTCAGTTACAATTCCTGTGCGTTACCACCTGAGCTATTACAGCATACATAACTACTTGCAATATTTAGTGCTTATATTACATTGTAATTAGTCAAGCATGATGATAAGGCCAAGCAATTTAACTGTCTGGATAACTGTCTATGTTAAATGTTAAATTTTGTCGTTGAATGGGTGGTAAAGGATTATCTGCACAAGGCAGTCATACTGGTCTGAAAGGTAAACAAACACTAGTCCATATTAAGCCTGTATTTCAACAGTTACCACTTACATAGTATTTAATGAAACGGACAAACAACAAACAATTAGATTCTCTTAAAATTATCTGTAATCAATATCATGTATTACCTGTCGTGAAATAGACTCGACTGCCACATTATCTAGCACTAACTATAAAATTGCAATGGTAAATGTTTATCAAGCTTGGCATATATATATATTATCGTGCCTTGTATTATCTATAACGATGTAGAATTGTTACCCATGATGAAGATTTTATAACTATAGTGTGATATGTGATACAAGCATTATACATCATAGTATGATATCGTTATTCGAAATATATGAACTAGATACTTATATTATAGTTTACCCTACTTCTTTGTCCAATCAAAAGCCAGGGATTTTCAAATTTTTGGACCACTTATTCATTTATTAGTGCAATGGGCACAATATCTAGTAAGTGGTTCATGAAGTAAATTCATTTATTAGGACAATTTGGCTGTTTCCATATATGGAAAACTAGACCCGCCTTCCCTCTAAATTGTACAGTTATTCCTATATCAGCATATTACCAGCTTATATACGAGGGGTGATCAACAAATACTAGGAAAAAAGCCCCAATTTCTTTATTTGTCATTGTTATTGAATGAAATTTTCAATACATAAAGATAAATGAATTTCAAGTTGATTCACCGCTGATCATCAATATTAACCAAAGTCAGGACGGATGCGATTTCCTATGGCAACAACACTCGACGTTATGCAGTCCATATTTTGCAACGTTGAACGTAGCAAACAATGACGTATCATTGGTGCATTCATGTTTTTTGTAATTTTCTAAAGGATGGGTTATGAATATGTACTATGTAATGATATAATATTACATTCATGATTTCAAAAACAAGTTTTAATGTCAAATTCCGTTTAAGAACTATTTGCATCAGTCGTTGTCAAAAAATGAGTGCGATACTGAAATCGGCGATGAAGTGTTGTTGCGATTGAAACCTCATAACATACAAATGGCAATATTGCACTATGCAACGACTACATGTATGTAATGGCATACAAAACAGGTGTGTGTTTGGTATAATTATGCTTTCATATGTAGCCAAGTGAAATCTTATTGCCGACATGCAAATTGGCTATACGACGTCAATAACAAATTACGTCATCAATACTAATGATCTCCAATAGCTAATTCTTATAATTTGCATGCAAGTTGGAAAAGAAAAAATGATTTTCGGTTTACATGTCTATGTATCTAGTTGTAAAGCTATTTTTGAGAATGTTTTACTGCATTATACATTATGAATTATGCCACAAATGAGTATGTATACTGTTATATGTACCAACTCCGCGATGACGTTGGGCCAGTGTACCAATAGTTACGTTACAGTTTCAACGTTTATTTTTCAAAAAATGAGTTCAATGTTTTATAGTTAATTTTCGTCAATCTTTTATATGACAAATTATCTTATGTTATAAAAATGTCAAAGCATTTTCCGGCGTATTTGTTGATCATCCCTCGTACATACAATCTTGCCTTATTTTACCCTCATTACTCCATCAATGGGCATGCTATTGTTTGCAAACAAAAGCATTGGAAATGACACCAAAAAGTGGGCGGGTAAACTATAAGCCGGTTATAGATCACATATTAGAATAATAAACGAATTAAGTACGGCGTTTGCTTCGCTCACTTGTACTTAATTCGTTTATTATTCTAATAATGATCGATAACCTATACTAAACACACATTTTCTGCGTTCAGTATTTACTGATTACGCACGGGATAAAAGTTACGGTAATATCTTTTGTTGATCGCCTCGTCTGTTAAAACATCGTGCGTATTGGATTGATCGATGTCATTTTAGATCTATACTTCTTATGAAAAAAAACGAACACTATGGTTTTCAGTTTGATATCTTATTAGCGGGTATGATGAACACAGTTTATTGTTGAACTACGGAAGAACGCTGAGTGTTTTTTTCTGGCCAACTCATTTCAATCCAGGTTTTGAAGTCCTTTTCCTTGACTTCATGTTTGTTACCCGCTTTGCTTAGGTAGAAAATTCTACCTTCTTTTGACCAGGCGTTGTCGACCTCATCCGGTGATTTGAGTCGAACGGAAGATAGGATGTGGAAATTGAGTTGGGTAAGATCCTCAGTGATGACGACACCAGTATGTTTTAGAGTTCTTCTGTTATACAATATGTGATTACGCATTAGTCTTGACTGAAATTTTACGATTATCTGCTGTTTGTTGTCTTGTTTCTTGCCTACTCTGTGGGCGATATCTATATCTTGTCGACTGAGTGTTAATTGTAGATCTTTCATCTTTTCATTCAGTGTTTTGCAAACTATTTCTGTCGTTTTCTCAGGGGTTTCGTCGGATGAAATTTCGTTTGCTATATCCGATTTTCGCTATATCCGTACAACGAAATTTCGTTATAAAAGTTCGGATATAACGTATTTCAATACATTGTACAATGTATATCATTATATCCGATTTACTTATAAGCGAGTGGTACATTGAAATAAAGAATGTCGTAGTCGGGGATTTATTTATTTCGCTATAACCGACTTTTCGTTATAAGCGAGTTCGTTATATGTGAGTTCCACATGATATGTTTAACTTCATTTAATTTTAGTAGTACGTGGGTTGTCTCTGAAAAGCGCGAACAGCTTGAATATGTTTTATTTGTACAGTCAGATTTCAGTGACAATATCATTATAAGTTATAATATATAATTCCTTCAGAACTTCCCATAGATTATGCAAAGGTAACATGCTCATATCACAACCAGAATCATTTTAATAATGTTTAGTAGTGCTGGTTGGCGAACATAAAAAACTTGACATTTCTATTTGGTTGTCTGCATTCAAACATAAATATTATGGGGTTAGCAATAGTGTTAATAACCAAGTTACACTGACGTATGCCTCAATGCTGGGCGCTTTGGTGTGAACATTTTGAGGGCTGATGTCATAAATCATGCCGTAAAGACAAATGTGTCAAATGTGCTCTTCCTTTGAATGAACATAAAATTATGATGTCAGACGGTTATAAATGCGGCGCCAAAAATCTGTTATTAAAGTCAAGCGCATTACTTATGTATCTCGAGTAAAAACCGGGATTTGAACCGTGATATATTATAAGGCAGTCAATAGAACGTTTGTCTGCACCTGGCGAAAAGGTGGGCGGGATAGAGGAAAGGGGAGGCCAAAGTAAGACAACCATGCTATGGTCACCACAAATATAAAAATGTCATTGATGAAGATCGATGTCCGACTGTTGGCTGGTGGCTGTCTTGTAGTATTGTCATAAACATGTTTGAGATTCAGAGCATTCTTAGACATGATATACCTTGAATGAGTCATCACATAAATAGGGGTGTATTGAAGAATGAGACAAATGAAGCATGTACCATGATTGTACAGACTTAAGCATGTACCATGATTGTGTATGGAAAAATGAGACAAATATAGCATGTACCATAATTGTGTATGGAAGAATGAGACAAATGTAACATGTACCATAATTGTGTATAGAGGGATGAGACAAATGTAACATGTATATGTGTATGGAAGAATGAGACAAATGTAGCATGTACCATGATTGTGTATGGAAGAATGAGACAAATATAGCAAGTATTCCATGATTGTGTATGGAGGAATGAGACAAATATAGCATGTACCATGATTGTGTATGGAAGAATGAGACAAATGATTGTGTATGGAGGAATGAGACAAATGATTGTGTAAGGAAGAATGAGACAAATGTATCATGTACCATGATTGTGTATGGAAGAATGAGACAATTGTATCATGTACCATGATTGTGTATGGAAGAATGAGACAAATGTAGCATGTACCATGATTGTGTATGGAAGAATGAGACAAATATAGCAAGTATTCCATGATTGTGTATGGAGGAATGAGACAAATGTATCATGTACCATTATTGTGTATGAAAGAATGAGACAAATATAGCAAGTATTCCATGATTGTGTATGGAGGAATGAGACAAATGTATCATGTACCATGATTGTGTATGGAAGAATGAGACAAATATAGCAAGTATTCCATGATTGTGTATGGAAGAATGAGACAAATGTAGCATGTATCATGATTGTGTTTGGAAGAATGAGACAAATGATTGTGTATGGAAGAATGAGACAAATGTAGCATGTACCATGATTGTGTATGGAAGAATGAGACAAATGTAGCATGTACCATGATTGTGTATGGGAAAATGAGACAAATATAGCAAGTATTCCATGATTGTGTATGGAAGGATGAGACAACTGTATCATGTACCATGATTGTGTATGGAAGAATGAGACAAATGTAGTATGTACCATGATTGTGTATGGAGGAATGAGACAAATGTAACATGTACCATGATTGTGTATGGAAGAATGAGACAAATGTATCATGTACCATGATTGTGTTTTGAAAAATGAGACAAATGTAGCATGTACCATTATTGTGTATGGAGGAATGAGACAACTGTAACATGTATCATGATTGTGTATGGAAGAATGAGACAAATGTATCATGTACCACGATTGTGTATGGAGGAATGAGACAAATATAGCAAGTATTCCATGATTGTTTATGGAAGAATGAGACAAATGTATCTTGTACCACGATTGTGTATGGAAGAATGAGCTGATATAGCAAGTATTCCATGATTGTGTATGGAGGAATGAGACAACTGTATCATGTACCATGATTGTGTATGGAGGAATGAGACAAATGTAGCATGTACCACGATTGTGTATGGAAAAATGAGACAAATATAGCAAGTATTCCATGATTGTGTATGGAAGAATGAGACAAATGTAGCATGTATCATGATTGTGTATGGAAGAATGAGACAAATGTATCATGTACCACGATTGTGTATTGAGGAATGAGACAAATATAGCAAGTATTCCATGATTGTTTATGGAAGAATGAGACAAATGTATCTTGTACCACGATTGTGTATGGAAGAATGAGACAAATATAGCGAGTATTCCATGATTGTGTATGGAGGAATGAGACAACTGTATCATGTACCATGTTTGTGTATGGAGGAATGAGACAAATGTAGTATGTATCACGATTGTGTATGGAAAAATGAGACAAATATAGCAAGTATTCCATGATTGTGTATGGAAGAAAGAGACAAATGTAGCATGTATCATGATTGTGTATGGAAGAATGAGACAAATGTATCATGTACCACGATTGTGTATGGAAGAATGAGACAAATATAGCAAGTATTCCATGATTGTGTATGGAGGAATGAGACAACTGTATCATGTACCATGATTGTGTATGGAGGAAAGAGACAAATATAGCAAGTATTCCATGATTGTGTATGGAAGAATGAGACAAATGTAGCATGTATCATGATTGTGTATGGAAGAATGAGACAAATGATTGTGTATGGAGGAATGAGACAACTGTAGCATGTACCATGATTGTGTATGGAGGAATGAGCCAAATATAGCATGTACCATGATTGTGTATGGAAGAATGAGACAAATATAGCATGTACCATGATTGTGTATGGAGGAATGAGACAAATATAGCAAGTATTCCATGATTGTGTATGGAAGAATGAGACAAATGATTGTGTATGGAATGGTGAGACAAATGATTGTGTATGGAAGAATGAGACAACTGTATCATGTACCATGATTGTGTATGGAGGAATGAGACAAATATGGCATGTACCATGATTGTGTATGGAGGAATGAGACAAATATAGCATGTACCATGATTGTGTATGGAAGAATGAGACAAATATAGCATGTACCATGATTGTGTATGGAGGAATGAGACAAATATAGCATGTACCATGATTGTGTATGGAAGAATGAGACAAATATAGCATGTACCATGATTGTGTATGGAGGAATGAGACAAATATAGCATGTACCATGATTGTGTATGGAAGAATGAGACAAATATAGCATGTACCATGGTTGTGTATGGAAGAATGAGACAAATGTAGCATGTATCATGATTGTGTATGGAAGAATGAGACGAATGAGTGTGTATGGAGGAATGAGACAAATGTATCATGTACCATGATTGTGTATGGAGGAATGAGACAAATGTAGCATGTACCATGATTGTGTATGGAAAAATGAGACAAATGTAGCATGTACCATGATTGTGTATGGAAGAATGAGACAAATGATTGTGTATGGAGGAATGAGACAAATGTATCATGTACCATGATAAAGTGAGCACAGAAAGAACACATTTTGAAACTAAGCGGCATATGACGTTGTTCGCTTTGAATTGTGTGTGGCGACTGCTGTATGTGAGTATATTTGCAATTTTACATGTATCCTGTCAATATGAAATATATTATATATATATTAGACATGTGCTTTTTAAGACATTTATCGATTTTACAATGCGATACTTGATTAAATACAAGTACAATTGTTCGCGATTTCTTGGGACAACCTACATATACCGTCTCACAATGTTATTGAACGCTTAACAAATATATTACATGTTACCAGTATTATCATTCAAACTTGCACGTGAACAATGCTTTGCCACAAGAAGAAAATATTAATACGTATACGAGTCGGATTTGATTAAAATTGAATCGTGTCGGATTTTTAATTTATTATTGAATCGTGTCTTATATGAGGTTTAACCATATTTATGTGTGTCAACTAATAAACCAGTAATTAGGACTTGGATATTTTCGAATATGCATGTACATAAAAAAAGTACGAATAAGTATATGTTAGGCCTGCATAATATGTATTTCATTTACAGTAAGTAAGAATATCCGAGTACAAAAATTGCAAGGTTTTGCCAGCCGTTAAGGAATTGAATATTGAAATTATAGCACATTATGAACATACATTATATGCTATAAGATGAGGCTTTGTTTAAATCAAAACTAGAATATCTAATAATTACCTTAAAATTTAGTTAAATTCCCGGTGTCGAATTCGTCCATTACTATCATGGCGTTCCTTTCTTACAATGCGCAGTTCTAATATTGACAGTTTGTCATGGAGACGTGATCACATGATGCATACGTCATTTCCAGTGTTTGTAATGTACACTTTGTCATAAAGAGTGTCTGTGTCCTTGAAATATAAATAGGAACTGCTTCAATTTTGATATTGTATACATTGTAAACACAAATTGTATAACAACTTTATTAATCAATAAAACTACGTATTTATAGTTTGACGAGTATGCTTCAAATTGCAAAGGTACATTCACACAAACGAGACAGACACGTGAACATACAACGATTAAATGTATTTTCCAAATACATTCTCCTTAGCTAATTTTCATTTCGACAAGTCGGTCATTTCTTCCAGTACTCAGGGTGACATGTTTACCTGGTCATTTTGGCCAGTCGGTAATTTCCTCCAGTACTCAGGGTGACATGTTTACCCGGACATTTTGACCAGTCGGTAATTTCTTCAAGTACTCAGGGTGACATGTTAACTCGGACATTTTGACCATTCTGTCATTTCTTCCAGTACTCAGGGTGACATGTTTACCCGGGCATTTTGGCCGTCGGTCATTTCTTCCATTACTTAGGGTGACTTGTCTACCCGGACATTTTGGCCAGTCGGTCATTTCTTCAAGTACTCAGGGTGACATGTTTACTCGGACATTTTGGACAGTCGGTCATTTCTTACAGTACTCAGGGTGACATGTTTACTCGGACATTTGGACCAGTCGGTAATTTCTTCAAGTACTCGGGTGACATGTTTACTCGGACATTTTGGCCAGTCGGTAATGAAAGAATCGGTAGAATACTTCAACAAAAACAATCAATATAGGCATATTGTATATTATATTGTTAGTGCAATGGAGATCATGTTATTGTTTATATGTAGATAATACTTTTGAATTACTTTATAATACACAGTTATGAAGGATGCAGAAATAAGTGATTTTCCCTGAAATTACACATTCCACAATTTCGTCACAGAATTCCTTGTTGAAAATGTGAAGTTTTGTAACAGATTACCAAAACAACTTCCGTGTGATAATAATTAAACATACCAACTTAATGGTTAAGTGTGGCCCTCGAAAAATGCAATAGGCTGACCAAACTGATCGGCTTTAACATGTAACCCTAGGTAAAAATGTTACATTTTTGTACATGTGTGTTCATGGCGTTCTTTATGTGCTCAGTGTAATTCAGTTTGAAAAAACATTATTTGTTAACGGAAACATGCACTATCCCACGGTACATGTAGATCACGCTCCTTAAATATAATTAGGTATGAAGAAACAAAACGTTTTTTTAAAATCGATTTTTTTTATTTTGCTGTCAAGGGGTGGCAAATGTATATTATTTATAACGAACGCATTCATTATATTTTTTGTAGAAATCTATACTAGACCTTGAGCTGACAATTGACCCTGCCCCCTATGATTTTCTTAAACCTTATGGTAGGTGGCATTCACATACAAAAGTTTGCAAGTTTCTGTCGGGGCTTTAACGAGTTACGGAGATTTGAAATACATAACTATGCGATTTTCTACATAAATCACTATTTTTGCTTATATGATTATTATAAACATGCCAAGTCTTTAATAAATCATATGAAAACAACATTTATGTATGTTAAATGTATTTAAAATTGAAACTATCAGTTGTACAAATTATAACAGGCAAACCAAATGATATAACATCCGTAATTTACGTTACTTTGAATGAAATTACTATAACACTAAAAAAACAGTCAACTTATATGACGTTTTTAAGTTAAGAAATGATGATACTGATTAGTATGCAGCCTAATAATGTTTATAACTATTGTACAACTACACAAATAGTCAATTGATATGAAATGCCATGTAATTTACGTAACCTTTTAAAAATATGGGTTTTTTCAACAACCTCTCAGTTAAAATGTCGGTATAACACTTACAGTGCTTTTTAGGTGACAACTAAAGTAGAACAAGCAAAGTTATATGTCAAAATGTTCGCCTATATCTGTACTTTATGGAACTGCCGGCATAAATTGTCAACGCATGATGCGGACCCGGAAATCCAAGATGGCATCCAAGATGGCCGCAATAATTTACGAATTCACTAAAATTTCTATGTTCTCATGTACTTTTGTTTATTTATGTATATAGTCACAAATATGTGCTTAGATATTATTCATTTGATAATGTACATCAAATGGACATACAAAACTGACCACTTTGAAGACAAGGTCAAGGTCATTTCAATGTCAAGTTACGAAAAATATGCAATATGGGATATGTAACACTGCAAAGTACAGGCATCCCACGGCCAAATGGGGTACATAACCCTTGTCAAGTACAACCATCCAATATCATATTAGGTACTCACCACCACAGAGTACAGCCATCTAATGCCATATTGGGTAGTTACTACCACTTATTATAGCCATGCAAAGCCATAAGGGGTACTTAATATCTGAGTACAGTCAGACCATACCCTATGTTATACTTACCACTACCAATTACACCCATATCACACCCGACTGTGTACTCATCACCATCATATACCAGGCCTGAATGGTGTGTAACTACCACCAAGTACACCCATATCAGGCCCTAGGGGGTTCTCAAGTCACCTAATAGTCAACCCATGCCCTATGGGGTACTAATAACACTGTTCATACATACATTCCGTAACCAATGGAGTACTTACAACTACTTAGTACAACAGCTCCTATTAGGCTTTAATGACACCAGCTATACATAACGCCATTTGTGATACTTACAACAAAATAGTACAGCCAACCAAGACCATATTAGATACTCACCACCACCCATTAATTATAGCCATAGTAGGCCCCAATTGGGTACCCACCTATACAGAGAACAGCCATCCCAGGTCTTATCAACTACCTAATACGACTGAGAACAACCAGTTCAGGTCCTATTTGGTACCCACCATCTCTGAGTACAGACATCCCTGGTTGTATTGGATGCCCATCACCTCGGAGAACAGCCATCCCAGGTCCTATTGGATGCCCTATACCACAGAGAACAGTCAGCCAAGGTTATATTTGGTACCCACAGCCTCAGAATACAGTCATATGAGGCCCTATAGTGTACCCACCAAATTTTGGTACATTCACCAAAGCCATTTTGGGTACTCAACATCACAGATTAAGCGTTATTGGCTTGTCAGAATGTATCATGTTTAAAGGGTTTGTTTCACAAAAGGAATATCAATGTGTTGGTTTACTACATTTCAATCCACATGATACAAATACAAGGCCAGTGTTTAATATAACGATACTGTGTGACAATGATACATGTCTATTATATCAGACAGTAACGGTAACTCATGTAATAATAATATTTCTGATGTAACATTGTTGAGTCCCTTGGTATGTTATTAATTCAGTTACACGACAATAATTTACGGAGATAAGCACCTTCACAAAATCCAGATGGAAATCGCTCATACATTTATTTTATACGTACTATTTAATTCTTAGGGCATCATATAATGAACGTCATTGTTTGTTCCATATTGTTGTTGTGTTTTTTCTCTTAAATGTTTCCCTGCATTTTAAACTTTTCCACACAAAAGTTTCGTTTCTGTTGTGTGGTAGGGGCGTACTGTTGGGTCCAATCAACATTTACTTTAAAAAAAAGAGTCTAATGATTAATTTGATAATTTAGTCAACAGATGGACAGGGGAGAACATAATCCATTACGGGCCAGGTACATGTAGTAAGTCTAATGCTATTGTATTTGTAACAACTATAATTATTATGGAGTTTGCCTGTTTTAATTTATTTATAACAACTATAAAGGAATAAATATGGATAACTTTGACCTGCATTTGACACATCATCAAGGCTTATACAGCTGAGTCCCATCTCCTGATACCAATGATCATTTGTACAAAAGCATCGTTTTCTTAGATGTTTTTATTATGAAGATTTCAACACAGTTGCAAACATTCGAGAGAGGTCCTGTACTACAACCGAGGGGGTCCGGCTCATCAATAAACCGAAAGTACAGCCTTTTAAGGAAACTTGCTGAAAGTATCTACGTGAAGCGTATTGAGTGGTACGATGGGACCAACGACTTCACATCTAAGGTGCTAGATATTTGCTGTATAGGAGAGATCACCGTATTCAAATGCAAAATGCCCAACCGGCAATCTATTGGATGAATGAACAATAAAAATCTGCCATTCACCAATAGCTAGCTGGTGGTATGAATACCTTTGTATACAAACATGATCTCTCCTATCCAAGAAAATCCGTAAGCTTCGTAAACACGACTCGATGTTCATCTGAGCAAGTACTCCCGGTCTACGTTCCGTCTGAGGTTGAACTAATGTCAACTAATTAAACAAATAGAACAATAAAAATGCAATGGTAGATCTCAGTGTCAACTCGTGGTACAATGTATATGTGTGTGTAATACAGTTATATGTGGTTGTTGACACCTCTGGCACAGCGTCAACTGAAAACCAACGTTTTGCAAGATGAGTGTCCTGAGCCAGCAAAGAGGGATCCGTTCTTTCACCGTGGTATACATGGAATAGACAAATAGTCTACCCTTGTTATGACCACTTGCAATCTCTTAGCTGCATTACAAGTGCTGCGTGCAAATCCTGTCAGTTTTCCGTATGAGACAATTTTCAAAAACATTCAAAAAGAGAACACCTGCTATCTTAAACGATTTTGCTATTTCCATGGGTGGTCTTTACAGATAGGAGTGACTGTATGTCTAATTTATTATGTTAAATATGTGATGAATACTAGACAATCAAAACAACAAGACGTTTATCGATAATATATCATCATTTATTACCTGTAAAAGTCTAGTACAAAAATGCACAGGTACAAATTAAATGAAATACCCGACCTTAACGGATGTAGACTGGTTCATATAACAAAGCACATGTTTTCTGAGGTATAATACAAATATTGCAGCAAATTGTTAGAATAGCTTTTGGTTTCTCATACAAAACATACATATAACTATCCCCCAGGTTTCCTGGTGTATATATGGAATAACACTGCAGTGTGTTGATACGTTTGGTTGTATTACCTAGAGTTGCTGATACAATGCCGTATCTCGCAAGATCATTAGGTCGAGCGAGATGCAGTATAACGCAAGTAACAAGATTAAGAGGCAATACGGTCCGAAGTATTAACACAACTGTAGTGATATTCCTTTTATGATATACTCCCAAATTAAAAAATGCGTTTGATGTGTTAAAATTGACGTCACTCATAAGTGAAACACGGAAAACACGTTGAAACTCGGAATCAAATATACAATGTGACATATTACATGTACTTAAGACTACAGTAGGTGCATTGCCTTCACGAGCTCTAGAATAATTTTGGATCCGTTGTACTGAGATTTGAATCAGTCACCTATCATCGACATTTCTAAAACGTTGTCACTGTGTTTACAAGTTTTTTAACCATTACAATCAAATTTATAGTGCGCCGGAGATAACACTAGATTTTGTTCATAAATAAAAATAACAATCAAATGCATTTCGGATGTTCATTTTCGTTCAATCTTGTGCATATTGAATTTCAATGATGTACTATTTAAATCTACACTGATAACAGGTCAGTCGACCAAGCATTGTGTATAGTATGCATGTGTGTTTATTGATAAGTCTAGATTATCCCCGGCGAACTATAAACTCTTATATTACTAAGAAATGCCATCACCTCAATAACAATAACTTCCGTACTTTGATTAACTTTTTGTTGACATATTTTTACTTTCAATCATAGCCAAAAGTTACGTAAAATATCACGTGGCATGTCCACACTAAACAATTAAAACATTACATAAACATCAAAACATGATAGTAATATCCTAACCAATAGTATGCATGGTTACATTAAAATGACTCATTATGTAAGTGCAATGGTGTTCTAACTAACGGAGGACATGGTCACATGACAGGTTTCCCCTTTAAAAATACAAACACACTATGTTCACTGTTTCCATCAAAATTCACACAATGATTTATGTTTCATAGAATTTCATACTAAAATCATATTTAGTGTGACTTGTTATAGACAAACAGAAGCGGACATTTATTCACTACTTGTTGTGTTAAATATTAACAAATCACCATTTAAAACTTGACCTTTAGACGAGTATCTACCTTTGAATAATATGTTAACAGTCGGTTGCTGTTTTAGATGTTTGAACATATAATCAAATGATTCTTTCTCAGTCATTTGTCTGCGCGTGTTTCCATCAACTGATACAATTGTACACTTCAATAACCTAACATCTTTCACAGATCTACTATCTATAACAATCTGAACGAAAGAATGAAAGAATTTACAACTCCATGTGACATTATACAGCTGTACCTGCACTTGTGTAACATGAGGATGTAGATGTAACAATTCATCATCTGTCAAGATCATGCTGTCCAGTATTAAATACTTGATATCTGAGAGAGTTTTGATTGTTGATATTAATGTATTGATTGTATTGTTATCTAACTTGTTATCTCCATTGACGGCAAGAGATTCAAGTTTTGATCCATTTATACACTTCAATACATCCATATAACAACTCACAATCTTCTCAGATGATGGCAACAATGCGAGGTACTTTAAACAAGTAATGTTAAAATCACGACATAAAATGTTAACCTTCTTCAGACATAAAAAAGTGAGATGTGGATGATTGGAAAGATTTAACATCATTGTACAATCTCCATCACCTTTCTGGTGATTATCACAATGTACAGACCTCAAAAATATATTTTCCATGAGTACGTTATTGGACAGATAGTTCACCAGATGATGCAGACTGTTGTGTTCCATTTTGATACCAGCCAGACACAATGATGTCAGATGTGGAAGATTTCCGACGGGTACGGCTGATAACAATGGCTTTGAACTATAACCGCCTATAATACAAACAGTATGCAATGTTGCTTGATTCTGTAACATGCACTCATTGAAATGTGTATAATCACCAGGAACAATTCTACCAATATTTAAACACTGGAGATTGTTTATCTTACCAAAATTGACATTATATCTACCATTTACTGAATGTAATGATTTTACAACAGATGTATTTGGTAATAAATGTTGGTTCAACACTTCAACATTTGAGTTGTCATCAAAAACATAATCTTGAAGCTTCAGTGTACTAATTGGATGATTACATCTACCGCCTTCTTTCCAACAATTGGTTACAATAAGCTGTAGTAATTTGATTTGTTCCATGTAGGAAGATCGGGGATAATGAAATATAAAATATTTTCTACACAATACCAAATCAGCTGATATGGTCATGTAAATATTGTCAAACAAACATTGAACTTTTTGGTATGAGAAACCAGCTAGCAAAATTAAGAAATTTTGAAATTGAATAACATCATTGACTGAGGTCCATTCTCTAACTACATTGCCAAATACATGTTCTGTGTCAAATGAAGATACAAACAATGCCGCGAAAAATTCCATGTAACTTTTGTGCAAGAATGACAACTTTTGTTTGCGCTCTTCAAAGCAACCAATAAATTTATTTTTGGACAAAATGCCAATCTTGCACAAGAAGTCCATTTCTTCATCACACAATAAATATGGTTCCAACATTAACTGATGTCTTGTAAAAACGAGACTAAACACGTTTTCGTCTTGTTTAAACAATGATCTGAAAGACAGTAAGCATACTTTCTGCAACAAAGACACATGCTCATTTAGATATCTAAGATTTGATAGAACAACAGGAAGTTGTAATTCAGAAGTTGTCGATGCTGGTGATTTGACATTTCTCTGTTTTGCCCGAACAAAAAGCAGCTCTACAATTTTTCCATACAAAGCTGCTTTGGACATTTTAGTGAGTGTTTGTGCGAACCACACCACAACAAAGTGCGAGGCAATCATAGGTATACACAATTGTTCACTTATACCGCATTCCTCTACTTCTCTCATGAAATCCTCAGCGTTCTTGTCAACTTTATTTTCCTTGTTCATATGTTTTACTACTTCTACAATGAAACACTTTGAAGACTCTCCATGGATGCCACTGACACGAACATGCTGATCAATTTCTCGACGTGACAGCCGAACATTCTCAATTTTGTACGGTCGACATGTTGTAAGGTACACACAATTGTCAGAATGAACTCTGAATGGGAGTTTACATTCTTTTTTACCCCGTACCTTTGGCGACCACTCGTCAAAGGCATCGAAAATAATTAAACATTTATGACGTTTTAAAACATGTTCAATGGTTGCGTGTTGCTCCTTACTCCCCAAGTCAAAAAACTGATCAGCAATCATGCTAACTACATCTCTACATTCAGTATCTCTGAGTGATATACAAAATACGAATTCAAATCGGGCCAAGAAATTGATGTCTCTTTGAATATCTTGATCGACCATAGTACTTCCAGTTTGTGATTTGCACCATAACAAACATAAACATTTACAAAATGACGTCTTACCAACACCAGCATCACCCGTGACATAGATATTTTGAAAACATTGCTCGTTCTTAACAAATATATCCCTGTATGATGAAATACTGGTGTTTTCTGTTGTTCTCTCAGAACTGTGGTAGTCTACTTGATGCATGGTCGGAGTTTGATAAACTTGGAAAAAGTCTTCCTCTTCCTCTTGATACAAGGGTGATAGTGCCATGGTACAACAATCTCGATTGTAAGTTTCTACCAGGTGTTGTTTTAGATCTGAACGTAGAACATATACATTGATGTGTTGACTATTAGAAAATTTATTCCATAAAAATCATCATATTAGTTTTATAAAAGCTCTAATAGAAATCTTAAACTTACGCTTAACCTAATCAACGTGTACGAGGGATGTCTCAGTAAATCGTGTACTTTGCTTATTGCACAAAATGTGTTTCAAGCATAAGCTTTAATTTTTCACAGATATTTAATAAATATGTTCCGAGCAGATATCAATGTGCCATGGTATAATGTTACTGTTAATCTAATCATAACACATGGTATGCATGTTCGGCGCAAGTGACGTCATGATTAGAACGTCACACCGCTTTGCACGCTGTTTCAACCTACTTGAATTATAGTCCATTTTAACCATTTTTAATCAATTTGCGAACCAGTCACTGTCATTATGCATCATTATATAGTTGCATAACCCAAACATTAGACCCTCAATCTGGAAATCACCTAACCCGGAAGTTGCCTTCATGAATGAAACTACATAGGTGCATGACACAGTAGGTATGGTGGATACACAAGCCAGTAATGGCCTAAGCATCACTACATATTCGGTGTCTAATTACGAACATGTTCTATAGACATTACATCAAATTTGTCAGTGTAGTTTAGCGTCTTAAAATAAATATCGATGTTATTTTAAACATGAAAACTGTGCTCATGTTCTATAGGGGTTTTCCTCTTCTGACGTCGCATTTCTCGGTCGTTTAATTTTTCAATGCGGCCCTTCAAACATATGCATTATTCGCGCCGTTGATGGATTTCCTTTGAAATTTACTGTGATGACAGCATAAACACAGTAATACATGCATATATGAACATTTTGAATCACGATGAAATAAAAACTTGAGAATTACAAGTCTATCGGACAAACATTGACCAAATCCCGACGCGTTATATAGGTTGCGCCGCATGCGCGTACATGGGGTTGGTCAATCACAGATAATATGTATCATAAGCATAACAGAATATTTACAATGTCTTAAAAGGTTACTACAAAAATTCATAATCATGTGACGTCACGGAAGAAAATTATTAGCAAAGTACACGATTGATTGGGACACCCATCGTATGTTATAATTTATTAATAGTGGTATAAGCGAACACCCTAGCGTCATTGCAATAAACGAGAACAGTTTCGAAACAGTCCAAGCAGTCGTTAACATCGTTCATTCATAAAAGCTAAATTGATCCAGTGACTCTGAGCAGTATGGTCTGGATGAAAATTAAATTAGTCTGGTCCACGACATTCTTACAAATTCCTTCCTTTGATTTGAATTCGTAAGCCAGACTAACACATTAGCCAATCAGGCATGATATTCGGTCACGGGCTCTTCCTTGGTTAAATCGCTTAATGTTTCCAATAATACCAACGGCCTCAATGCCTTACAGATGGGATCAAACATTTAAGTTATTAATTGGTTTCATGGCTTAAGATTTGCATGTAAATGAGTGACGTTTAGTAACGTATATGCAATGAAGCATTGAAATCACTTAGCTAATTCCATGAGATCAATGATTGAATATGTACCACGACCTACATTACACAATAATGTCCAAGGACAATGAGTTTAAAACTTTAAAACTGTAACAGAAACTATACAAATAAATCTTAACAGAAGAAATAAATTAATCAGCTTCATCTGGAGATTTTGTGAAGCAGGAACAACCATCTGCAAAACTATAGTGATCGGGAATGTAGCACTGGTCAGAAATAAGCACGACATACCTGTCACCGGGTCCACATTGTCATAACCATATGCTCCGGTTGGAATTCTTTCATCCAAACGTTTCTTTATTTCAAACATTTCCCCTTTCAGTTCAGCTTGACCTGTTTTCAGTTCAGCTTGTCCAGTTTTCAGGCCAGCTTGTCCCGTTATTAGGCCAGCTTGTCTTCTTCTCAGGCCAGCTAGTCCTCTTTCCAGTTCAGTTTGTCCCTTTTTCAGGCCAGTTTGTCCCTTTTTCAGTTCAACTTGTCCTATTTTCAGGCCAGCTTGACCCGTTTTCAGTTCAGCTTGTCCCTTTATCAGACCAGTGTATCCTCTTTTCAGTTCAGTCTGTCCTGTTTTCAGGCTAGCTTGTCCAGTTATCAGGCCAGCTTGTCCCGTTTTCAGTTCAGTTTGTCCTGTTTTCATCTCAACTTGCCCCTTTATCAGGCCAGCTTGTCCCGTTTTCAGTTCAGTTTGTCCTGTTTTCAGCTCAGCATGTCCTGTTTCCAGTTCAGTTCTCAATTCTCCAATACCATGATCAAGGGCACGATCCATTTCCCTCCACAGCTTGATTATATCATTATGACGCTTTTTCATTTCCTCGTCCACATCCATCTTCTCTGCATCCACCATTTGTTTTGGCAAGTCAGCAATTTTACAAGTGTTATTGAGTCTGTTTAGAATCTGAAGGGAAATTAGTGTTAATCAGTTACACGTTATCAATATGTGTACATAAGAATTCAACCGCACAGTGTATCGTTCAATAGAGTGATGGTCGCTTACAAGGCTTGCATCGTCGCGTGTACATATATTGTGCTTTAATCATTACGACAACCTACAATGTACAAATTAAGTAGATAAATAATGATAATGTTCGTTTCTGTGATGTGTTTGACTGTGATATCTCTATTGCTAACAGGGTATATGATTATGTTGTGAATTTAATACATAGTTTTCACATCTGCTTTATTCTTACAATATTTAACTCCCCTGTTCTAAGATATCAGCCATCTTTGAAGGCAAATCAGATAAGCATTAGTAGAAGACATTTATATTTTTTCGATAATTTGGAATATAGCAAGGGGTTCGTATGTGACAACCACATTATCATAAACCTGCTGTACAAATAGTCTTTACAACTTCACGATTAGGTCATTTTATATAAATCGAGTTGTTTAGCGCTCATTTATCTGATTTTTTCTATTAAACATATAACAAAGTTGCCTTCAAAGATGGCTACCAAATAAAAACAAGGGAGGTAATTATTGTAGATGTGGGAACTATGTTTAGCGGACAAACATTGCGTCCAGGCTTTCGTACATATGAGGTCAAAACAGTGACGCATTGATTATAAACAAGCTTTTGCTTTGATACACCATAGTGTGTAGTATATGACTCGTAATGACCAAGTTTCAAGATTGGGAAATATGTTACAGAAACACACGTGGTAACCTGATTTCATAATTAGAACTGTCATAGAGTGACTAATGATACCTCACATACCGCTTTGTCAAAGACGTATGGCAAACTACATCAATAAGAAAAAGACTGCCACAATCCTCATTTACACACATTTTACGTTTTTTATATTCAACACAAAGTTATGGTCCAGACAACATAAATTATGGTTATTTTTTACCACCTAGTGTGACCATAACAATTGATATATTGACGTAATTGTTCTGCATTACACACCGCCTGGTTATACATGTAGTGAACATTTTTGCCACATTTTTTTAATCCCAAAATAAATGACTAAGTTACGTACTGAAAAAAGCTAAGCTATGGCCAATTGTTACCTTTGAACTCCAAGTGTGACCTTGATCTTTGTGATATTTATGTAATTGCAAGACACCGCCCGGTAGTAGTGAAACTTTGTGCCTCATTATTTTCAAATCCCACAAAAAACTATTAGTTATGCTCTGGACAAGCTAAACTATGGCCACTTTTGACATTTGAACTCCAAGTGTAACCTTGACCTTTGAGATATTGGTATTATATTAAGGTTGATACTGCTAATATTTATTGAAAATAAGCAAGATAACACAATTCAGACAGTGGCGTGGGTAGGTAATGTTGGCCACAAAAATATATAAATATATGTACGTGTATTTTGTAATACATGAACACTTCTTTGAGGTTTTAGCGTAGTAACATTTAAATATTATTTCGTTACAGTACCAAGCAAGATTACAAAATTCAGTCAGTGGCGTGGGTGTTAGCCAAACACATATACAAACATATGTACATGTATTGTGTAATACATGAATTCTTCTTTGAATATTATTTCGTTTCAGTAATAAGATTGTAACAACCCGGTAATTTTTTAGACTGAGATCTTTGATTGCCACATCTGTATTTGGGTGAAGAATGTCTAGACATTGATCAGATTACTGCTAAGTCATTAATGGCCACTATACACATACTAAGTTATACATAAGCTAATAAAGAATTTCAAAGAATCAGCCATGTACAAATGTATATAAATACACATTTTACATTGATCATTTATAAGTAGTACTAGTATGTGAAACTGCTTACTGTGCATAGTTCATTCCATTTTGTGGTCAAATCTGTTTCACTTATGAACACTGTACCACTGTGTAAAAGCTGTAAAAGAAAGCATGCAACACCATGTAATATTTTATCATTTATGATTTGTTAAAGTAAGAATTTCTGCATTCGGTAAGAATTTGACAGTAAACAGTGTACAACTTTACCTTGTACCTTAATGGCATGTTTAATATATGATAATTATAGTAGCAGCACTTAAGAACATATGCCACAGTTTTGTCCCACGGAGATATATTTTTTCAACTTTACCGTATCTATACTTTAAGAAAGGACAACCAGTATTAGTTTAAGACATGCACAATTTTTAGTAATTCGTAAAACGGGAGTCTGAGACGTTGAAGTATTTTTAATAGACCGAAAAGTAGTTGTATCTACCAATAACCAAGATGCAATGTCCTCAATCACCATATATTTACCCCGAAACTGGAACGTTTTCAATTTTCTTATATTAAAGATAGAACTTTTGGTCAAACAAATAAAGTATATTTCGCCAAACTACTTTAAATACTACAAATATTTCGACAAACTATATTAGTTTCATAGTTATCTGATTTTGACAGTGTCTGCAGAAACAAACAGAGTTTGGTCTGATTTTTAAATTATTTTGTTCTTTAACGAGAAACAGTTAAATATAACTTTATGATACATATGCATACGCTATTTTCATAAACAGACTAAATTATGGTTTCAGAAATATGCCCATAAACAACTACGGCATTCGTCTTAAAGTGAGTATAGAAAATGGATTGATAGGCAATATGCAAGTTAAACAAGACATCTTATGATTGCATAATCGAAAACAAGGCTTGTCACTAGCTAAAAAAATTATGTGATTTTGATTCAAGTGATTTTTAAAATTACATGTGTAATAAATAGATGTAGTAGGATCCTTTTATTTTGACTATACTTGCATACATGCTAAATTACTTTGTCAACACGTTTGTAACATTTCAAGCAAAATAATCATAATAAACTGAAAAACGAACGATGGACCACTAATTATTTGTAAACATAATTGGTACATACATTATTTCTACATTCCCTTAGTCGGACAATATCGGCCTCTATGGAAAAATCTGTAGAAAGAGGGTTGTTCCAAACAAGATCTTTCGGACCACGAAGACCACAAACATTTCTAAGGAGGCAAGCCAGCAGGGTGACATCGAAGTTTGCAGAATTTGGATTTGTATCAAGGGGTGGTAAGAACTTCTTCTGTGCATCATTTATTATATGTATATTCATCAGAAATTGTAGTTGGGTATGCTGGGTAGGATTTGCATTGAGATATTTCATAAAGTCATTGTTGACAAGAATATTGAACAAGGTCCTCAAAACTCCGGTACCAATCTCGATCAGAAGAAACTGGTATCTGAATATAAACTTTTCTGAAAAATATAACAACTAAATATTACAACATACAATATACATAGCACCTATATATATATATAGACTAGAAGTAATGTTGTATTACTTAATGTCGAATAAAAGTTGTTGTTGTTACTGTTGTTGTTGTTATAACACACAACATGAACAATGTCACGACTGTGTAATGTGTCACCAACCAGTTGAATATGGGAGGTATGAACGTATGGAAGCAAAGAGTACATGTATACATAATACAGTTAATACCATATAGCGCCTACAATATCATATACGAGCGTACATGTAGTTAAACACAAAAAGTAACACATCATACCTAGCTGATGCAAGCAGTTTGTTTAAATGCAATTATGACAAATGTGTTCCGTCGGAAATTGCTTGTTTAATACATATTGTAACAGCATCGTTTTACCAAGTTACAGACACAAAAACACATATTTAATACTCGTTGTTTTAGAAGATTTTCATTTTTACATTTGCGACCTAGCGGAACCACACAGGAAATGAAGTTTGGTAAACCCAAAATGAAACTAAAACACGCCAGACATCCACCATGTGTATCGGCTGTAGACCTATGCATTAAAATAAACTATGGACATTCATATCAGCTTACAGGAAAGTACTACATACGTGCTAAAGAATAAATGAAACTACGATCTCACCTGTCGGTCCCGGATTTTGTTCTATTCCAGCCATTACCAACAGCATTCTGATAAAGCTAACGGCACCAATTAATGTTACTACAGGGACGAGGCGCATGGAAAAACACCACAGCATTGCACTGGTTAGTTTACTGGAATAAGCTAATCTAGTACAGCGCATATCTAAGTTTACATCGACTTCCATACTGTATGCTGAAAAATACAGATACACAATTTCCAGAAAATATTAATAGACATATTGCAAAGTACATGTCGTATATTTCACTCCTACAGTCATACAGGGGTCAGGCAGAGGAAATATCTCCAAAATATTCTCTGCAGGTCCCCAGCATGACCCCATATAACTAATGATGCCACGTAATTGATATGAAATAAAATACTTCTGAACTAACCATACGGTCGCCATGATAAAGAAATCAGCATTCATATGTGGTGCTGTATTAATGGCTTGTGACTATTTTTCTGGATTTCATAACTTGTCTGCCATGAGACAATATATTCAACCTTTGCAGAGAGACCGCCTCATAAAAATGTCCACTTTTGCAGTTCGCACGAGTGGTCTTAACCACAGGTAACTGTATCATTGAAAAAGAATAAAATCAAAATGAGAAAAAATGACAAAAACCTCGTTAGTACTTTAGATATCACAATGGCCACAGTGTGTACCTCCTTTAATTCTAGGTAAAGTTTATAATTTGGTCACTAGGGCAAAACCTAGGTCACCGTATTATTCTTCTAGAGGTCATAGTTTTACCCTTGTCTATATGAGACCAAGTCAACTGGTGTCTCTGTAAAATCTATGTCAAACTAGCAACTGTGTCATTTGGGGTCATAAAGCAGGTCACCAGGCCAAAGTTCTGATTATGCCTAAACTGTAAGTCCTGGTGTGAGCGCTATTAGTCAAATACTATTGTAATATTTCATATTATGTCCATGTTTTGTTTTATCATATACAAAGTAAAACCTCAAATTAAAGGGACTGCCTCACATATTGGTGTATTGCAAAAATAAAATAAAATTGTGAAATATTCGAGTAATTTTAATAAAGTTGCCTGTATATCCCATAAACAACCACACTGACATCTAAAATAACTTGAGAAACTTCGGCATTTGTATTTATTTAGTATTGTTTTGTGTAAAACATTCTATAGGGTATTAATACCCTATAGAATTAACACTACTATTACCTTAATTCCCTGAAATTTATTCGCATTTGATGAAAACGAATCGAAAAACGAACCAAATACCTCACTGATGTTTACGCTGTAGTTTGTTGATGTTACAGTTCGATCACGAGTGAATTACATAATTAACAAAGCATGTAAGACGGAAACGCAGTGGGTGACACCGAAATTGGATAAAATTGCTTTTTTGCACCAAATCTTTCATAAAGCCAGTGTCAGTGGCTTTCTATTACATCAATCCTTAGTTAGGTTGGAAAATCACGATAAACACAAATTTTAGCCCAATCTGTGAGGCATCACCTTTAAGACAAAACCTCTTTAATAAGATCATCTTAAAAATGTTAGCGTTTTAATCAAAATATATTTTTCTTCAAGTACATAGTATGTTAACGAAACAATAACAGTTTAAATCATTAATATACAAATTATGGTTTTGTCTTGCATCAATGCATATGCACGTAATGTACGTTGAAAGTTATGATTCAATCGTAAACAATGCAAAACAGACGTGAAATGCGGACATTTTAGACAAATTAGACAAAGTAAAAACTATGTACTTGCATGTATTGTAGGGTTACATTACTTTTCCACGTACTCCTCTTTTATTAATAATGTTTTTATATAGGCCAAAATCTAACGTTTTCAAAGATGAACGAATCAGGGTCCGGTTGTCGATACAGCGCAAATGATCCGGTTCGCTTTTACAATTATATTTGCATCGGCATTATGTACAGATACGGACATTAATATTTTAGCAATTTTTGAAATACACGTATAATACTTCATTTCTCACGTAGTAGGATTATTTTGAACTAAACGTCTTCTCAAAGGACTTAGCTCAGTGGTAACACACTGGACTGTCTATCCAGAGGTCGTGTGGGTTCAATTCCCGGCATTTTAACTTGACATTTCTGAACTTCTACTCGTAGTAATTTCCCGCTATATCGGACCATATTGACTGCACATTATCTGGTGAAAAGTGCTAGTAAGCTGTGTATCGGTGCTATACACCAGACTGTCTGTTCGAAATAAGAGCTAGGCGCATGTCTGCAGCACCGGACATGCCTTTATCTGATGTATCTCTCTTTCCCTTCGGGTGCTTTCTCTCAGTCTGTCCCTCTGGTCCGAGCATGCTGTATCTGCACCGGTACAACATGTAGGCCCTGGGATGTACCTGCGCCCTAGTGACTGCAACACTCTATATGAAGCGCCTTGTACGTGGGTTCGCATGAAAAGGGCGCTATATAAATCTACTATATTTATTTAGTTTATTTAAAGGACACCTCTGATAGTTTTTTTTATAAAAACGTCTTTCAAAACCCAATGGATAATAACAAATACATACACGTATTGACATTTTTACGAGATATTGAGCTAAATTAAATGCTCTACCTGTTTTTGTTTATATTTTGTAGGGATCGCAGCTTCGGCTAGTGTAATAAAAGAATGACTAAACCACACAGAAAGACTGGAACAGTGAACAGGAATTTGGATGAAGCCCCGTGCGGAAAAAAATATTTTAAATGTGATGAATCCTAAATTGACCCGCTATTTAAAACGATATCAACTTAGAAACCACGTACAAAGTGCATGTACTGTATGGATACTACTAGTTAACACAAAGTTGGAATATGCATATTATTTATTTTGCATTTCTTGCTTCAGTTGTTAAATACTATACATCAGAATCACAGTAAAATAAACACTTCTCCACTGTAGATAAAATATAATAACGTACTAGTATGTTAACAAACGGTTCATGTTTGTAATTCCTGCTAAAATATCGTTTCGACACAAGAACGTTTGTCTAATACAAAGGGTCCCTATACAGAAAGAAGGTTGCGCAGCTGCCATGTTTAAGACCCATGGCGGTAATCGCTAAGCGGCATCCATACAGCCGAGACAATCATATATAACGTAGGTTACGGTAATTTCCGTAACAACGCCTACAACTGTCAGAGGGGCATGGCTTATGTGACATGCGTTGGGACTTCTATTTTTAAAACCACTGCACATATTTCATAATTATATATTGACATACTATAATTCCATTATACGTGCGAACCAAGTACAATGGTGATATAACAAAACTATTCGACGTAAATGAGATTGCACGAGCCTTTCAAACCTTCATTTAAAACGTTCCCGAAGTTCTTATATTTTAGCAATTTTAACGAACAAAATATCCAATGCATTCATAGTACTCTTCAAGATTTATGAATGAATATAATTTGCTAACAGTTTTTTTACTGTCGCCACAATAAGTCGTAGTGCAATGCAATGTTTTCCCCATGTATGTTTAGTAGTGAAAATCTACTATAGGGAAACAACCAATTTCCAAAATTCAATAAATCCAAGTATAATTCGGACCGTATAATTCTCATAATTATATACCCCCCCCCCCCCCCCCCCCTATTAGTGAAAACATTGATAAGTGGATAGAGCGATATACTCATAAAATAATAAAAATAAGGAACATAGAACAAAACAAGACCAAGTCTAGTGTGATGGGGTTTTAATAGGTGTATATGTTACATAATTAGAATATTAATTAACTGTTGACCATGTATTTATATGTAATTATTTTTTCCTGTACATTTTGTATCTTTGTTTACTCATCGGCATAATGCCTGATGTATTTCAAATAAACTGTAAACTGTTAATGTTCGATTTGTGCATTATTCTTTTCAATAATCTGAATATTATAATATGTTCTGGGTGTGATTGTTTTTTCGACACGTTTATCCCAGGAAAAATGTGGTCATACCATGTGGTATGTGGCATAATGTTGGGGGTTCAGAATTTAACGCAAGTAACGTAACTATTTTATTCTTAGACCGATTTAACGATATTTACTCGAAACTCAAGCCAAATTTGAGTACTGTCCATGCGACGTAATATTTTTCTTCGAAAGGACTTCTTTCGAAATCGACTTGATAGCAGTTGTGTTGGTTTTCGGAATATTAATTGGCATGGATAGCACCTATTCTGGGGTTGAGCATCAAGAGTGTCTTCAAATTCGATGAAGAATAAAGTACCTACGATTGCTTTTTTAGATTTTTACTTGCGTTCCTAGCCAACAATTACGTCACATACCACGTTGAATGTCTACTTTGATGATGATGAACTAGTTACCCACAATAGCAGTGTAGCAATACAATGTAACTTTGACATCACCAACTGCTACCAATCCAAGACGGACTTTGTTTCGCTTCGGAAGCGAAAATAGCGGTTTTTATTTATATACCAGTTTCTATGAAACATTCGCAAGTCTGAGGAAAAAGGAACATTTCCTTGAAAAGTAGCATCCCTATCAGCAGCTGGGCCGTTTTCTCTAGCACCCTGTGAAACATTGGAAAGGAAGACGACTTTGCGGTAAAATTTTTGCCACACTGGGTACATTAATGTCTTTCTAAATGTTGTCCACGACTTAGTCTTTGCCTAGACATGGTCGAAATAAATATGAATGTCTTTGCACATAGGTCACATTGGAACCTTGTTTTTTCCCCCTGAAAATGAATAAAAAGAAGAATCAGTTGATTTATTGTACATACACATTCATATCAATGTCTGCATGTCAAAATATCTTGACACATCTAGACAAATATTCCAGTCAACTTTAAAGATTCATTAATGACAATATATTCTTCATCTATAAATGTGCAACCAGACCGGGGTTCGAACCCATAATTCAGCAGTAAGTGCAATATGAGAGGGCATGTAAATTATTCAGTTATACACAAGCAACAAAAAGGAGAAAATGATGTTAAAATTAGTCAGAGTAATACAAGAAAATGACATTGCAATAGTTGTTATGGCGAGTAAAACACGAGCCGGATCATTTTCGTTCTATCGACAACCGGACCATGATTCGTTCAACTTTGAAAATGTTAGATTTTGGCATATATAAATACATTATTAATAAAAGATGAGTATCTGGGAAAGAAATGCAACCCTACAATACATGCAAGTACATAGTTTAGACTCGGCAAGCTCTTACTTTGTCTAATTTTTCTAAAATGTCCGCATTTCATGTCTGTTTTGCATTGTTTACGATTGAATCATAACTTTCAACGTGTATTACGTGCATATGCATTGATGCAAGACAAAACCAAGTAGCTACGAGCATGCAGGACAAACGTTGGCATTCCGTAAAAGTATTCCGGTCTTCAGAATTCAAGAATAACCGTACAAAATACGCAAAAATGTTACACTCACCAGCGTATTATTGTTGATATCCACCATTTTTAGCCGGATCATTTTCGCTACGTTAGCCGAACCCGCGTCGTTAAACCGGCTCCATTGCGTTTTGCCGATACAGTGTGAGGTTACGAGTTATGTTGCTTACCGTTATCAATCGGTGACTATCGGTATATTTACGACCACTAACGGTAATAGCCGACCGGCAATAAAGCACATACTGTATCATCTGTCGATAGCGATCTGAATCGATTGGATTTATTCGATAAGCGAAACTGTTGTGTATGTAATTGTCTCCATTGCGTGACGTATATTTCATGGACATCGATGAAGGAATAAAATACATATAGCTATTTTCTTTTCCAATGTTTACAAATTTCTTCTTGTAACTGTAGCCAAAAACCACGTGGTATTGCTACCCTGAATATAGGGACTATAATTTGAAGAAAATTAAGACAATATAAGTATGAAGTATTATAGGGAAAAACATTTGGGGGGAAATATGAATCATTTATAAAGTACTTCATTTCGGTTTTCTAAGACTAAAAATCGATAACTTTCTACAGACTTTGAATTCTTCTGAATATAATAATTATATTTTACCAGGACGATGTTGAGGCAAATATTTCATAATAGGCAAATATTTCATAATAGGCTAATACTTCTTAATGCATGTGCAATCGTTTCAAAAAGAATAAAACGACGATATGTAATTTGATATTTCTGCTTTTATGATTGTAACAATTAGTAAAGATCAGTTTTTAGATTACTTTGTTGCCCTTCCCAAGCCAGAACGCGGTTCGATCTACAATGATAATTCAACTGACGAGGTAATTCGAACCATTATACGATTGAGGGAAGAAAGGTATGTTAAAGTATAGTTAAACTGTAGTCTGAAGATAAAGAATACAGTGGAACTCAGTTATAATGATATCCTAGGGACCCAGAAATTTCGTTTGCTATATCCGAATTTCGCTATATTCGTACAACGCAATTTCGTTATATAAGTTCGGATATAACGTATACCGTTACACAATGTATATCATTATATCCGATTTACTTATAAGCGAGTGGTACATTGAAATAAAGAATGACGTAGTCGGGGATTTTTTATATCGCTATAACCGACTTTTCGTTATAAGAGAGTTCCACTTATAATCATGCTATTATGTTTAACTTCATTTAATTTCAATAGTACGTGGGTTGTTTCAGAAAAGCGCGAACATTTTGAATAAGGTTTATTTGTACAGTTAGATTTCAGTGACAATATCATTATGAGTTATAATACACAATTCCTTCAGTACTTAGGAATAGATTATGCAAAGGTAACATGCTCATATCACAACCAGAATCATTTTAATACTGTTTAGTAGTGCTGGTTGGCAAACATAAAATACTTGACATTTTCTACTTGGTTGTCTGCATTCAAACATAAAATATTTTGGGGTTAGCAAAAGTGTTCATAACTAAGTTACAAGATGAGCGTTTTTGTGTGTGAACATTCTTATTGCCGATGTCATGAGTCATGCCGTAATAACAAATTTGTGAGTGTGATCTTCATTTGACTGAACATACAATGATGACGGTTATAAATGCGGCGCAAAAATCTGTTATTAACATCAAGCGCATTACTTATGACTGTCGAGTAAAAACCGGGATCTGAACCGTGATATATTATTAGGCAGTCAATGGAACGTTTGTCTACACTTGGCGAAAAGGTGAGCGGGATAGAGGAAAATGGATGCCAAAGAAAGACAACCATGATAGCCTATGGTCACCACAATTGAAAAATGTCATTGATGAAGATCGATGTCCGACTGTTTGCTGGTGGCCGTCTTGTAGTATTGTCGAGATGTTTGAGATTCAGAGCATTTTTGACACGATATACCTTAAATGAGCCATCACATAAATGGTGATGTATGGTAGAATGAGACAAGTGTAGCATGTACCACGATTGTGTATGGAAGAATGAGACAAATGAAGCATGTACCACCATTGTGTATGGAAGAATGAGACAAATGTAGCATGTATCACGATTGTGTATGGCAGAATGAGACAAGTATAGCATGTACCATAATTGTGTATGGAAGAACGATACAAATGTAGCATGTACCATGATTGTGTATGGAAGAATGAGACAAATTGACAATTTTACATGGTTCCTGTCAATATAAACTATAGTTTCTTTATAGTTGACATGTTCTTTCTTAAGACATTGCGTAAGCGTTTATCCAAGGAAATTTGGAATTACAAAGCGATACTTGATTATATACAATTGTTCGCCATTTTTTGGAACAATCCACGTATACCGTGTCACAATGCTATTGGAAGCTTAACAAATGTAGTACATGTTACCAGTATCAAGTGAGGATTTAGAGGGGGTGGAAGAGGGCGTACGCTTCCCCCTAAAATCATCGGAGACATGGATATTTTGTCTTTTATTATTGGTGAAAATAACATAAAATATGCATGTTTCGCCCCGGACAACATATCACCTTGTTGCAGATTTTTTTTACCTCGCTTCGCTCGCCCAAACTCGGTTGAAAATGAATCTAATCAAGTAAATAACAAGTATGTAGCCATGTTTTTCGGATAAACAATGATTTATGTTTCGCTCGCATAAATTTTCCTCAATGGTATGTCAACATTTACGTCCCCTACCACCAAATCCTGTATCCGCTCTTGAGTATTATGGAAGCAGGCTTATTCAACCCCGAGCTTATTCAACCCCAAGCGATTTTTAAGTATTATTCAACCCCAAGCTCATTCAACCCCAAACCAGGGCTCATTCAACCCCAGATACGTAAGGCTCATTCAACCCCAATGAAAAACAATGTTAGGCAAGGGTATTCTTTAATTTTGTGTTTTTAGTTTATAAATATGTTAAAAGATAAATGTGTTTTCATAGATAGTTATATAGATAGTTATTGACAAAATCAATAATTATAGAATTTATTATTATTAGAAATACTTGGAAACAGTATGTTTTACCTTGAATCCTGAAGGTAATTAACGTGCGTGCTTGAATACATACTAAAACAAACATAAGTTGGGTTAAATTGTTAATAATTAAAGATAATTATATACAATTATAGAAAGACTTTGAAAATCAGAATCAAAAGAAACTGACTTATTCATTAAAATTAATATACATTATTAATTTAGTGTTTGTATACATCTGGCAGATATAAATAAGGTTATTATCAATATGCATTTAGTAACACGACACTATAAAGATATAGGTAAATATATAGGTTCGGGAATTTATATCAATTTAAACTATAAAATACATATATAACAATGTCTGTGATTTTTTTACTTCTTTTGAAAATCTTTTTTTTTCAAGTTTCTACACATATTAATATCAAAAACGCATTTCATGAAAATACTTAACAAACAACCAATTAACTAAAAAATAAAATAAATTAACTTAATTATAAAACAAGACTGCGTTCAATAAACGCTTATGCCCCCTGTGGAAGCCTTGTCTATAAACAAGTCCAAAATTAGGTCAAGGTTAAGGTCAAAATGGGGTTAGGTGATACAGGTGTGTGGAGAGTGTTCATATACAACATCCATGCAAGTATGAAAGCTTTGTAGCAAGCCATATTAATGCTAGAAGAAACGGTCAATTTGGGTTAACCAGGACGGACGGACCGGACGAACGGACGGACGGACGGACGGACGGACAGGTGAATCACTATATGCCTCCCGATCTATCGATACGGGGGCATAAAAAATAATTGGGGTTAAATGAGCCTCAAAATCTCTGGGGTTGAATGAGCCGTAGGGTTGAATGAGCCTATGGTTGGGGTTGAATAGTCTGCACTTTTTTGGGGTTGAATGAGCCTGGGTTGAATAAGCTGGCATTCAGTATTATAATTCAGACTTGCACTTCAATAATGCTTGATACACGATGAAATGAAAATATGAATACGTATGCGAGTGGGATTTAAATAGCATTGAGTTGAGTAGCATGTGAGGTTCAACTAGTCATACAGTAATGATGACTTGAATATTTTCGGATATGTTAAACTTAAGAAGTACGATAAAGTATATTTCAGGCCTGTATAATATTTATTTCATTTACAGTTAGTAATAATATCCGTGTACATAAATACCATGTTTCGCCAGCCATTAAGGAATTAAACCGCTGGTAGATCTACAAATAAATCATACCATACAACAAGCATACAATATATATGTTTGAAGATGAGGCTTTGCAGAAATAAAAACATGAATATCTAAGAATTACCTTAAAATTGAGTTAAAATTCCCTTTTCATTTCATCAATTTTAACATGGCGTTCCTTCTCCCCAATGCGCGGTTCTAATATTGACAGTTTGTCATGGAGACGTGATCACATGATGCATACGTCATTTCCAGTGTTTACATGTACAAATTATCATAAAGAGTGTCTGTGTCCTTGAAATATAAATGGAAACTACTTCAATTTTGACATCGAATACTTTGTAAACGCATATTGTATCACGTCTTTATTGATCAATAAAACTTCGTATTTTAAAATGTTTGACGATAAAGCTTCCAATTACACAGGAACATTCACACACATGAGGTAGACACGTGAACTTACTCAAACAAATTTTATTATAAGTTGTCCAAAAGAAATCTAATGACTCCATCTTGTTTATTTCATAAGCTAGTAGCCATATTTGTGAGAAATACGTACAACGAAGTTAAATTTAATCGCTGAAGGTTAATGTGGTGATCTATTTGCTTACAAAATGACACTTAATTCAGTGTTTCTGAATTGGAAGACTTCGTATAATAACCCAATATCACTGACGAAGCCTAAATTGGTTTTTGGCACTGAATATGACATTATCAATATTGAACAAAATTTGTACATGTAAATAAACTGTCGACATTGCATTAAAGTTTAAAGCAAACGCCCACTGCAATGACTAAAAGAAAACTAAAAATGTTTACATGTGGTACGTCTGTAGGGTTAACGCATGCTTTTTTGGGCTATAACATCTGCAGAGTCCCGAGGGACAGTTGGTGCCCAAGCCCGCTCCCGAGGGACTCTGCATATGTTATAACGCGAAAATACATGCGTAAACGCTATTATAGCATACAAAACATCAATTAATGCATTGGATTTGAAAATAATGATGTTTTGGCTGGAGATCTTGTGGCGACGTCGCGAAAACTAACGTAACGTCATATCAGTTATTGTTATGCACGTCGACTTCCGGGATCGGCAAATACAAAGAAAACATGGATACTGCGGGTTTGTTTGAATTTATAGTTTAAATATTATAGTAAACTAATTAAAAGTTAGAAATAAAATGGAATTACTGTTCATTTGATGCTGTATAACGTTTATTGTCGCCGACGCGGCCCTGAAATAAGCAAACGTAAAACTGGAGGTTAACAGCGCGTGAATCGGTATGTTTACGCATGGTTTTCGTCCCGTTAACGTATAAGCAAAATCACCGTTTTTATGCTATAATGTACATTTAAACGATCTACGTTTCGGTAAACGTCTGTATTAATTAAATATAGTTATATAATACAGCTTTAAAGCAGACGTATCATTGTTCAACTTCAATTTACAATTTAATAATTATCAATAAACTATATTGTAAATAATGGGAAATTATTGACCGGTCGTCAGTCAACAAATGATACAACGGAAATAATTGTCCGGTCGTCAGTCAGCAAATGATACAAGGGAAATAATTGTCCGGTCGTCAGTCAACAAATGATACATGAGAAATAATCGACCGGTCGTCAGTCAGAAATGATACAAGGGAAATAATTGTCCGGTCGTCAGTCAACAAATGATACAAGGGAAATAATTGTCCGGTCGTCAGTCAGCAAATGATACAAGGGAAATAATTGTCCGGTCGTCAGTCAACAAATGATACATGAGAAATAATCGACCGGTCGTCAGTCAACAAATGATACATGAGAAATAATCGACCGGTCGTCAGTCAGCAAATGATACAAGGGAAATAATTGTCCGGTCGTCAGTCAACAAATGATACATGAGAAATAATCGACCGGTCGTCAGTCAACAAATGGTACAAGGGAAATAATCGACCGATCGCCAGTCAACAAATGGTACATTGGAAATAATTGTCCGGTCGTCAGTCAACAAATGATACAAGGGAAATAATTGTCCGGTCGTCAGTCAGCAAATGATACAAGGGAAATAATTGTCCGGTCGTCAGTCAACAAATGATACATGAGAAATAATCGACCGGTCGTCAGTCAACAAATGATACATGAGAAATAATCGACCGGTCGTCAGTCAGCAAATGATACAAGGGAAATAATTGTCCGGTCGTCAGTCAACAAATGGTACAAGGGAAATAATCGACCGATCGCCAGTCAACAAATGGTACATTGGAAATAATCGACCGATCGCCAGTCAGCAAATAATACATAAGAAATAATCGTCTGGTCGTCAGTCAACAAATGGTACACGGGAAATAATCGACCGGTCGCCAGTCAACAAATGGTACATGGGAAATAATCGACCGGTCGTCAGCTTACAAATGGTGCATATGGTAAATAATCGAACACTCGTCCGTCAACAAATGGTACATGGGAAATTATTGATTAGTCAACATATGGTACATAGGAAATTAGTGATCAGACAACATATGGTACATGGGAAATTATTGATTAGTCAACATATGGTACATAGGAAATTATTGATCAGACAACATATAGAACCTGGGAAATTAGTGATCATACAACATATGGTACATGGGAAATTATTGATTAGTCAACATATGGTACATAGGAAATTATTGATCAGTCAACATAATTTTATGGTACATAGGAAATTATTGATCAGTCAACATAATTTTATGGTACATGGGAAATTATTGATCAGTCAACATAATTTTATGGTACATGGGAAATTATTGATCAGTCAACATAATTTTATGGTACATGGGAAATTATTGATCAGTCAACATAATTTTATGGTACATGGGAAATTATTGATCAGTCAACATATGGTACATAGGAAATTATTGATCAGTCAACAAAATGTTATGGTACATGGGAAATTATTGATCAGTCAACATATGGTACATAGGAAATTATTGATCAGTCAACATAATTTTATGGTACATGGGAAATTATTACCCAGTCAACATAATTTTATGGTACATAGGAAATTATTGATCAGTCAACATATGGTACATAGGACATTATTGATCAGTCAACATAATTTTATGGTACATGGGAAATTATTGATTAGTCAACATATGGTACATGGGAAATTATCGATCTGATGCCAGATTGTACCTGGGAGATTTTCGATAAATCGTGTCAAATTATTACAATACAGTTGTATACATTTTGTTCACATGACTGTTCATATATTCAGTTAGAAACATGGCATTTTAAAATATGCTGTTGTATTGTATTGTGTAAAACTGTTTACATGGTACACCCAGTTATACACAACTGTAAATCGCATACGTTTAAAATTACCTATGTATACAAAATTATTAATTGACATCTTTGGTCTTGGCTAAATTAGACGCTAGATATATTTCATATTTATTCAATTTAATTAATAATGTAATAGTTCGAGTTGCACGCTTTGTCAACATGAAGGCAAAAACAATCAACAATATGTTAAATATGCCTATTTTGAAATAGATTAGTATTTCACAAACAATGTTACATACTGAATGCGCTATATGAAATTGCAATTTGCATAAATATTAAATCATTACCTTTGAGTTGAGTTTCATATTCACTGGGTTTATTTCAGCTCAACTCTAAGCATGGGAGTATCTCATTCAATGCGAACTGTCCACATTGACATGTTGTCATGGAGACGTAATCACATAATGTGTGACGTCATCCGCGTATTTTGTTCTCATTAATCATACTTGCATTAAGTGTGGGACTGTAGAGTCAATGTGTTAACAGTTCACTTCAATCCCGATGTTGAATATATGAACGTCTTTATCCTTATGGCTCATTGATCAATAGAATTACGTATTGATTATGAGCGTGTGTCGTTAAGGTTTCAAATTATTCGAGAACTAGTAATATTTTAAATCTACTATGTTGAATTGGAGGTATAACACCAATCTGCAATTTTGCCTACATATAGAGAATGAGCAAAATACCGTTGCACAACGTTTGCTATACCGATTTTAAAGAGATGTCATGTCATGCAGGTATTCCTTTCAAGACGTCATGCAGGTCAACAGGTAAAATAAACAACATATTCTCACAAAGTATAGGTATATATTTAACTTTGGTAATCCAAACACGTACTCGTCTTCGGGATAGGGGAGGCATGCTTTCATGCTGGGTATATATCACCATTGTAAAAGCCAACGTGCTTATTTAGTATACCTCTAATCGAATTAGTCCACAGTTTAAAGTACAATAACATGCATAACCTAGATATTTACTTATAACACTGGCTTGATATATAATTACGCGCTTAAATCGTGTTAGAATCGAGATTAAATATTCAAAGGCCGTAGTATATACTTTTGTTTAGCAACAGTTTGTCACTTGACGCTTTGTTATTAACTTCTCAGGCATTACTTCTATTCTATGCAAAATCCGATCAAATTGTCCAACAATACTGTACTCAGTACAATTAAAATCAAAGCACTGATAGTACTAGTGGGAGGCGATCTGGTTGCTGCTACTAAAGCTTAAACCGACTTTACCCGTTTAATGTTCGTTTTCTTACTGCCGATCTTGTCTTGAATGTCAAAATAGGCATATGTGCCTATATAGGCATGTTAGGTATCTAAATAATTGTTAAAAGGTGCATATTAATTTATATGTAATACGTGTATTGAATGCGTATATCAAAAGTGGCTTTAAAATAATACTACGCGCCTTTTTATCAGATTCTACAGTACCGTCTTGTAATCACTTCCCTCACAGCGGGAGACAGTCTATAGAAAGCGGCTAGCTAGTACAGCGACACCATATATTTGCATAACTGTGCAGACCGTATACGATTCATTGATAAAACCATCACTTGACCGTAGTCTGAAGTTTCTAAAAATAGCATTACAGCCGGGACATTTGATGAACACGTCATTTACGTACTATGGAACAAGTTCGGTATCAGCCGGTGTAGTGATTTTTTTGGCCAAAATATCGATTTAACGAACAGTTTCACAATAATTTTTGATCTTACAATAAACAAATGTTGCTGATTGGCTTAAATCAGTTACAAAATTTGGAGAAACATATGTAGCAGTATCGGGAATGTTGACAGTTTCTGGAACTACTTGAATGCGGATTCACATAGCAGCCTAAAGGCGGTTAATTTTGTATTAAGAAATGGGCAATGGTAGTAATGAGAGGCGTCCCAAACACACACTCGGCGTCATTCTCAATTTGTCGAAAGTATAATGTCGATATCGAGAACATAAATTTAACATTTAATACATTTTTATTTCATGACGTCACCAAATATATGCTAACAAACACTTATAATAGAACATGTAAATTCCAATGAAATACAGGATACATGATTGTACCTGCTGCACCAAATGTAAAATAGTAGTGAGTTAAATCTATTTATAGTAACACAAACTGACAGAAAATAAATAGTGTTATTTTTAAATGTACTTAGTACTATCACAGGTAACTGTATCATTGAGAATTACTTAAAATGATTTTAAAACATGAAACAAATGGTGAAATTTATATATCTTAAATTATATATCAATTTCTGTAAATATATCTGAAGAATGAGACACATGTAGCATGTACTATGATTGTGTATGGAAGAATAAGACACATGTAGCATGTACTATGATTGTGTATGGAAGAATGAGACACATGTAGCAGGTACCACGATTTGTATGGAAGAATGAGACACGTGTACCATGATTGTGTATGGAAGAATGAGACAAATGTAGCATGTACAACGATTGTGTATGGAAGAATAAGACAAATGTAGCATGTACCACGATTGAGTATGGAAGAATGAGACAAATGTAGCATGTACCATGATTGTGTATGAAAGAATGAGACACACGTAACACGTACCATGATTGTGTATGGAAGAATGAGACACATGTACCATGTACCATGATTGTGTATGGAAGAATGAGACAAATGTAACATGTATTTGTGTATGGAAGAATGAGTCAAATGTAGCATGTACCATGATTGTGTATGGAAGAAGGAGACAAATGTAAAATGTACCATGATTGTGTATGGAAGTATGAGACAAATGTAGCATGTACAACGATTGTGTATGGAAGAATGAGACAAATGTAGCATGGACCACGATTCAGTATGGAAGAATGAGACAAATGTAGCATGCACCATGATTGTGTATGGAAGAATGAGACACATGTAACACGTACCATTATTGTGTATGGAAGAATGAGACACATGTACCACGATTGTGTATGGAAGAATGAGACACATTTAGCATGTACCATGATTGTGTATGGAAGAATGAGACACATGTAGCATGTACCATGATTGTGAATGGAAGAATGAGACAAATGTAGCATGTACCATGATTGTGTATCGAAGAATGAGACAAATGTAATATGTACCATGATTGTGTATGGAAGAATGAGACAAATGTAGCATGCACCATGATTGTGTATGGAAGAATGAGACACATGTAACACGTACCATTATTGTGTATGGAAGAATGAGACACATGTACCATGATTGTGTATGGAAGAATGAGACACATGTAGCATGTACCATGATTGTGTATGGAAGAATGAGACACATGTAGCATGTACCATGATTGTGAATGGAAGAATGAGACAAATGTAGCATATACCATGAGTGTGTATTGAAGAATGAGACAAATGTAATATGTACCATGATTGTGTATGGAAGAATGAGACAAATGCAGCATGTACCATGATTGTGTATGGAAAAATGAGACAAATGATTGTGTATGGAAGAATGAGACAAATGTATCATGTACCATGATAAATGTGAACACAGAAATAACACATTTTGAAAATAAGCGGCATATGACGTTATTGCCTTTGAGTTTTGTGCGGCGACTGTTGTATGTAAGTATATTTGCAATTTTACATGTATCCTGTCAATATGAAATATATTATATATATATATTGACATGTTCTTTTTTAAGACATTTATCAATTTTGCAATGCGATATTTGATTAAATACATGTACAATTGTTCGCGATTTCTTGGGACAACCTACATATACCGTCTCACAATGTTATTGAAAGCTTAACAAATGTATTACATGTTACCAGTATTATCATTCCAACTTGCACGTCAACAATACTTGTTCACAAGAAGATACGAAAATATTAATAGTTATAAGAGTCGGATTTGATTATCATTGAATCGTGTCTTATGTGAGGTTTTACCATATTTATGTGTGTCAATTAATACAACAGTTATTATGACTTGAATATTTTCGAATATGCATGTACATAAAAAAGTACGAATAAGTATATGTTAGGCCTGCATAATATGTATTTCATTTACAGTAAGTAATAATATCCGAATAGAAAAATTACCATGTTTTGCAAGCCGTCAAGGAATTGAATCATATATTGAAATTATAGCACATTATAAACATACACTATATGCTGTAAGATGAGGCTTTGTATAAATCAAAACTAGAATATCTAATAATTACCTTAAAATTGAGTTAAATTTCCCGTTTTGAATTCGTCCTTTACTAACATGGCGTTCCTTCTCCCAAAGCGCGGTTTTAATATTGACAGTTTGTCATGGAAACATGATCGCATGATGCATACGTCATTTCCGGTGTTTATAATGTACACTTTATCATAACGAGTGTCTGTGTCCTTGAAATATAAATAGGAACTGCTTTAATTTTGATATTGAATACATTGTAAACATATATTGTATAACAACTTTATTGATCAATAAAACTACGTATTTAAAGTTTGACGATTTTGCTTCAAATTGCATAGGTACATTCACACAAACGAGGTCGACACGTGAACCTACAACGATCAAATGTATTTTACAAAATAACTCTCCTTAGCTTTTTTCATTCCATAAGTTAAAAACTATATTTTTGTAAAACACTTTACATGTAATCGTTGTAGGTTAATGGTTTATATGGTTGATTTCCAAAAATAAGACTTTACAGTTTATGAGTACATAATACAAATATTATAATACAAATATTTACATTACAATATACAAGATTAAACATAATATGGTCAATGACAACGGTAATAATGCATGTACATGTATGATCACTATGACACATCAAAACTATTTGTGTCGACCCCAAAACCTGCACGCTGAAATTTCTGTTCAATTGGAAATATTATAACATAATATCACTATCGAATATTGGTATAGTGCTTTTTTTACCACTGATACGAAATTATCAATATGTTCACACAAACTACCTACACGGCAAGTTTCATCACAACATCTCAATACCAACTGCAGATATTGAGCGAAACTATGTGTTTTTCTATTTTCAGTAACAGTCACATAGACCCCACCAACCTACTTTTTATTCCAAAGAGGCAGTGTCACACAAGGTACCTACACAGGAAGTTTCTTTAGGGCATTACATTCCTACTTAACGATATTGAACATTTTCTTTTTTCAGGTGACCATGATCTATATCTCGACCTCAACTTCAACCGTAACACTTAATCTGCATACACAGCAAATTTCATACTGCTCTCTCATTCCTAACTAAAGTTATAAAGCGGCCTTGACCCATCCGACACCACTTTATAATCCCAGGCGACCATTTCACAAAAACTACATACACAGCAAGTCCCATCATAATTAAGTTTCATCATGATATCTCATTGCGAACTGACGTTATTGAACGGAGATATTTTTTTCTATTTTCGGAACTGTTACCTTAACTCAACTGTCCATACCTTTAATCGGAGGTGGCCGTTTTACGTAATGTTAGGGACACTCCAAATCTATGTGTTGTTCAGTTCAATGATCAGGTTAAGTTCATAACGTCAACCATGTCGAGAAATTGTATGTTCCGTATCTATGTTTCGACCTTGACTTGTCAGGATATATCATGTTAGGCCTCAGTCATCTATGTTACGTCATTGACTTGTCAGGATATATCATGTTAGGGTTCCACCATCTATGTTACGTCATTGACTTGTCAGAATATATCATGTTAGGGTTCCACCATCTATGTTACGCCATTGACCTGTCAGGATATATCATGTTAGGGTTCCACCATCTATGTTACGTCATTGACCTGTCAGGATATATCATGTTTGGGTTCCGTCGTCTATGTTACGTCATTGACTTGTCAGGATATATCATGTTAGGGTTCCATCATCTATGTTACGTCATTGACTTGTCAGGATATATCATGTTAGGGTTCCATCATCTATGTTACGTTATTGACTTGTCAGGATATATCATTGTTTGGGTTCCGTCGTCTATGTTACGCCATCGACTTGTCAGGATATATCATGTTAGGGTTCCATCATCTATGTTACGTCATTGACCTGTCAGGATATATCCTGTTAGGGTTCCATCATCTATGTTACGTCATTGACTTGTCAGGATATATCATTGTTTGGGTTCCGTCGTCTATGTTACGTCATTGACTTGTCAGGATATATCATGATAGGGTTCCATCATCTATTTACGTGATTGACTTGACAGGACAGATTGATAGACTACCCACAACATAATATAGTTTTACCCATAGACTAACACTGAGGGACAGAGTGATAGACTAACCACAACATAACATAGTTTTACCCATAGACTAACACTGAGGGACAGATTGATAGACTAACCACAACATAACATAGTTTTACCCATAGACTAACACTGAGGGACAGATTGATAGAGTAACCACAACATAATATAGTTTTACCCATAGACTAACACTGAGGGACAGATGGATAGACTAACCACAACATAACATAGTTTTACCCATAGACTAACACTGAGTGACAGAGTGATAGACTAACCACAACATAACATAGTTTTACCAATAGACTAACACTGAGGAACAGATTGATAGACTAACCACAACATAATATAGTTTTACCCATATACTTACACTGAGGGACAGATTGATAGACTAACCACAACATAACATAGTTTTACCCATAGACTAACACTGAGGGACAGAGTGATAGACTACCCACAAAATAACATAGTTTTACCCATAGACTAACACTGAGGGACAGAGTGATAGACTACCCACAACATAATATAGTTTTACCCATAGACTAACACTGAGGGACAGAGTGATAGACTAACCACAACATAACATAGTTTTACCCATAGACTAACACTGAGGGACAGAGTGATAGACTAACCACAACATAACATAGTTTTACCCATAGACTAACACTGAGGGACAGAGTGATAGACTAACCACAGCATAACATAGTTTTACCCATAGACTAACACTGATGGACAGAGTGATAGACTAACCACAGCATAACATAGTTTTACCAATAGACTAACACTGAGGGACAGATTGATAGACTAACCACAACATAATATAGTTTTACCCATAGACTAACACTGAGGGACAGATTGACAGACTAACCACAACATAACATAGTTTTACCCATAGACTAACACTGAGGGACAGAGTGATAGACTACCCACAACATAATATAGTTTTACCCATAGACTAACACTGAGGGACAGAGTGATAGACTACACACAACATAACATAGTTTTACCCATAGACTATCCCAAATGTTAACAAAGACTTGTTTCTCTGCATATTCAATTGATATATTTAGTTTTTTTTTTAATTTATCGATAATCAATACTAACAATTTATGATTGTACTTCAAACGAATCAAGTATATTTTACAACGACGAAGTTTAAGCAAATCAGTATTTCATAATAGGCAAATATTTCTTAATACAAATTGTACAACCATTTTAAAGTGATTAAAACGGCGATATGTAGTGTGATATGTTTTCTTTTGTTATAGTTACACTTAGCAAAGATCGGATTTCTGATTGCTTTGCTGCTGTTTAGAAGCACGAACAAAAGAGGTTTAATCAAAATAGACAATTCAGCTTACATGATATATCAAGATTGGAAGAAGAGCCAGTTAAAGTTTCGTCTGAAGACACAACATATGTTGAACTTCGTTTTATTACAATATCTTAAATATAGTACATGTTTTAGTATATATGTCCAATTTGCACGTCAATAGTGGTTAAATACGAAAAGAAACAAAAATGATCATACGTATCCGAGGTGGATTTAAATGTAATTGAATCTTGTCTTTTGTTTCCGGTATACAAAAATTGTATGTATGTGTGTCAACTAGTCGAACAATAGATAATAGAAAAACGGACAGTGAAGGCAGCACTTAACTTAAACAGCCGAGCACAGAAAACATAAAAATATCACATACATGTACCACATTTACACGACACAATGCCCAACACACAACTGATCCAGAAAAAAAACTAAACCACTGACAGTCATTAAAAGCCTAAGCCCTAGTTTCAACTATATTAATCATAATGCCCTAGTTTCAGATATATAAAGCCCTAGTTTCAGCTATATATAGCATAATGCCCTAGTTTCAACTACTATGTATATAAATCCTAATGCCATTGTTTCAACTATATAAAAGCCTAAAGACCTATTTTCAGCTATATAAAGCCTAATGTCCTAGTTTCAGCTATGTAAAGCCTAATGCCCTGGTTTCAGTTATATAAGAGCGGAATGATCACTGTAGATTTAATTCAATATTTAAGAATATATATGTACCCAAAATGAATAATATGGTTAAAGACCTAAATTTGTTCTTCTTTATTTCTGGACCAGAACTTTATAGAAGGAACCGCATGATGTCAGCAGGAGATCACTATCAGTGTTTTTCTAGGGTCATAAAACACCGAAACTGGACAATGTAATTAACTAGAGGCCCTTAGTCTACTGAATATCCATACTTATAAGTACTGTGCTACTGTATGTACACTAGTAAATATGTGTCATATTATGTTTGTTTTAAATTTGTATATTTAGATACATACATTATTTGTTGTTTCTATCTAGTTTGAGTGTATAACAGCTATTTTGCCAAAATGTTTATAAATTTGGCAATTTTATTGTCAGTTATCCATAAATAAAATTAGTTTAAATAAATCAATATGTTTAAACTAGATAAAATTAACATGTGAAATATAAAAATAACATTTGAGCACACTAAAATTAGATACAAAATTTAATACAAATAAATAAATAAATGTATCTAGTAGTTTTTAGATAGATATGAACAAAAAATACTACACATAGTTTATCAATTTATATTTTGTTTTCAAAGTCTTCAAAAGTAACATGAAAATGTATATACAGACTGTTTCTCTTCACTTCACAAGTGCAGTGGTAACACTAGGTTTGATCATCAAGTTGTTTGCAATAACTTATATGGGACTTTATTTTATTAAACACATACTTTATAAATTCCTGTCATAAAGGGAGCTTGTATTGTTTTATTATCTACTACTAGGGCCTCTAGCCAACTAATTAACAGAGTATGCAATATTATGTAATATTACATAATAGGGTGCAATACTGGTAGATATCTTACCAATCAGAGACCACATGCTGAGAAAATTAAGACCAAATTTTGCTGGCCCGGTGCCATAATATACGTCAGGGTTGTACGGAAGCATAAATATGCCAGTACGGAAGCATAAATACGCCAACACATAACGATAAAACATTTCGTGAAAAAATGGAGGATTTCGTGAAAACAGAAATGATACCATGAAACTAGATTAGCATATTCATGAAACCAGATAATAATTTCATGAAATGACAGCACTTATCTTAACACAACAAGTTGCATGATAGTGCTTCAAACTGCCACATCATTTATATAAGGACATACGTGTAAGTGAAGCACTATCTTTACATCTCCTGTATGTAGTAAATGTTCGTATGGAGTTTCATTGAATACAAACCAGTAGTTGCTTGGGTATAAGTATGCATCTCATGCCCCCGTTATCTGAAGAATGAAGAATTAAGGGACGTGGAATGTGTTATTGGCCTTAGCTCTGGTGTAACATACAAGTATTGAATGGTGAACATTTCTATCAAGTAATTTCAAAATCCGTCAAGCAATAGCGTAGAAACGTTAATCACAAGATACAAACAACCAAGTAGGGCAATATGGGATGCTCCATGTGGGGCTTCCCAACATTAGACCCACATGTGACCTGTGTGGGCAACCATGTAATGCATTTGGGCTGTTTCCGTATGGTTCGCCGTTACTGGACCCATATGCGTTTGCAAGCGGACTCTCTGTAAGAAATGTCTGACCTACTAAAACCGGCAATATAGATGTCAGAACAAAATACCTTCGAAAGGCCCATGTTTTGCCCAGTTGTTAGACTAGGGGCCCATACAGGACTCTGATACAGCCTAGATGTTAGACGAGGAATCCATATTTGGCCTATATAATGCCCAGATGTCGGACAAGGGTTACATATAGTGCCCATAATGCCCCAATGTAAAACAAGGAGCTCATATTGGACCCGTATTGCAAGCTACATGGCCCCTCATGGTGCTCATAGGCAAATCTTATGTGCCCCCACATTGAGTGCCAATATTAGACCAAGATGGGCCCTTCCTGGTCCATATACAACGTTTGCCGGACCTTTCAAATGATGGATTTCGTAATAAAAACAATATCAAGAAACCAGATAACATTTTCTTGAAAGGAAAACAAATATGTAAACATTAAAGCTGTGTGTTATTACTTCAAACTGTCAAATAATATCTGCAAGGCTAAACGTTTATTTTACGTTACCCAAACGTAGCCTGCATTTTATTCAACGGTACTTTAAGAATAAATTTAAATAAGGGTCGTATAAAAGCTCAAACAATGTTACATATTGGACTAAGAAGGGCCTCATCTTGGTCCAATATGAGCACCAATGTTGTGCCATACAATTTGCCTCCGGGCACAATGAGCGGCCATGTTGGCTTGCAATATGTGTCACCCTACTTCATAACAAAAGTTTTAAACTATTTAGAACACAATTAATAAATGAACATGACAAATAATGTGTGAGTACTACAAATTGCAGAATCGTGTTTAACGTCGGTTATTTTTGTCTCAATTCGCTCATTTGGTTTTTACGCTACTCTCTACACTGAACATTCCCGAGACACAATACAAGGCTAGCTTTTCAAAAAGCTAGAAGTGGCTTGGTTATTAATACCATTTAATAGGAGAGCTGTGGACATGAACAGAACAATGTGCATAAATGGTTACCCACTTGTGTTTGTGTTTTAGGTTTAACGCCGTTTCTGAACAATTTATCAGGATATATCATGTTAGGGTTCCGTCATCTATGTTACGTCATTGACTTGTCAGGTTATATTATGTCAGGGTTCCATCATCTATGTTACTTCATTAACCTATCAGGATATATCATGTTAGAGTTCCATCATCTGTGTTACTTTATTGACTTGTCAGGTTACAAGTATATAATGTTAGGGTCATCGATATTACGTCATTAACTAATTAGGATATATCATTTTTGGGTTGGATACCCAAACCGAATATCACCTTCATGGTATACTACATTTCAATCTACATGATACGACATGTAGTACAAGAACAGTGTTCAATATAACGATACTGGGTGACAATAAAACATGCCAATCATATGAGACAGTAACTCATGTAGACCTAATAATAATATTTCTGATGCAACATTGTTGTGTCCCTTGGTATGTTATTAATTCAGCACTGTGTGAACAAACCGCGTGATATTCGACGTAAATTTTGACCAACAACACAGGTAATTATCATCGTTTGGTTGTATTACCTAGAGTTGCTGATGCAATGCCGTATCTCGCAAGATCGTTAGGTCGAGCGAGATGCAGTCTAACGCAAGCAACAAGATAAAGAGGCAATACGGTCCGAAGTATTAACACAACTGTAGTGATATTCCTTTTATGATATACTCCCAAATTAAAAAATGCGTTTGATGTGTTAAAATTGACGTCACTCATAAGTGAAACACGGAAAACACGTTGAAACTCGGAATCAAACATACAATGTGACATATTACATGTACTTAAGACTACAGTAGGTGCATTGCCTTCACGAGCTCTAGAATAATTTTGGATCCGTTGTACTGAGATTTGAATCAGTCACCTGTCATCGACATTTCTAAAACGTTGTCACTGTGTTTACAAGTTTTTTAACCATTACAATCAAATTTATAGTGCGCCGGAGATAACACTAGATTTTGTTCATAAATAAGAATAACATTCATTTGATGAAAACGAATCGAAAAACGAACCAAATACCTCACTGATGTTTACGCTGTAGTTTGTCGATGTTACAGTTCGATCACGAGTGAATTACATAATTAACAAAGCATGTTAGACGGAAACTTAGCACTTTTTTTCAAGAAAAAAGATACTCAGTGGGCGACACCGAAATTGGATAAAATTGCTTTTTTGCACCAAATCTTTCATAAAGCCATTGTCAGTGGCTTTCTATTACATCAATCCTTAGTTAGGTTGGAAAATCACGATAAACACAAATTTTAGCCCAATCTGTGAGGCATCACCTTTAAGACAAAACCTCTATAATAAGACCATCTTAAAATTAAGAACATTTTCACCGTTGTTTTCTTGATTCAACATCAAAATCAACAAACTCAACGGTCCAAAGGGTATATTATCGAGGTTTTACTACATTACGTTCCCTTTTCGTCATTTATGTAAATACATGTACCATTTGTGAATATACTATAATTATGTTTTACTTTTAAACTTTAAAAATGTTAGCGTTTTAATCAAAATATATTTTTCTTCAAGTACATAGTATGTTAACGAAAAAATAACAGTTTAAATCATTAATATACAAATTGGGCATTTTTGTTGTGTCTGTTTTTAAAACTTTTCTAGGCGCATGTATGAAAACGTTACTAATATAAATGCATGCATACAAATGTACATTAATATGAATGTCGGTGTAACGTTACTCACTTTGTAATACATGTATAGAAATGAGAAGTACGTTCCATATCAAAAAATAAAATAATTAAGAAATAAAAATCTGTTCGCGTTTTTTGTCGGTGAATAAAACACGGGCATGAGTTCGGATGCGGAAAATTAATTATCCGCATCCGAACGAGTACCCGTGTTTTATTCACCGACAAAAAACCGCGAACAGAGATTTTATTTCGATTCTAAACACGATAATATCCCGTACTATTTAACTGCGCGCATTCCTTTTTCACCCATTTGACATTGAGCATAATTCCACGCTGAAATTGAGTGGCTTATTAGCTGGTACAATTACCTCCCTCGTTAATGAAATCGACCTTGAAAGTTCGTAATTTTCTGAAAGGAAATAACACATTTTAAACATTGAAACAATTTTATAACACGAGTATAGTGTTTCTATTTCATATATTGAACAATATAAATTAATTGATTATCAGAAGTTTTTATGAAACTTAGTTTCGAGATAATATTGGAGTTTCTAAAAATAGATGCGTCTTAGCTGTAACAGTGGATACACGTGCAATTTGCCTTGTCATCGCGTCTCGTTAAAGTTTTTACTATAAAGTTTACGTATATGTCACGTGATACGGGGCGTAAATAGTAACAGCCAATGTGATGGGTATGTTTTATGGGGGTAATAATGCATAGCCTATGTTGCTCTATGTTTATATAGATTAATCCGCAGATCGTGTTAGAACCAGAAATAAGACATGTTTGAAATTATCGCAATGAGTGTATACTAGTAGCTAGCTAAGGTAGCTGGTCAGGCTATTAAGATAAGACTACACATGTGTTGGTAATTTATAGTTGGTATCAATTACAAGGTGTTGCTGATAATGACCTGTCATGCAGGGACCACAGAGATCAAAGGCAGCTCCACTGGTGCTTTTTACTGACCATGCACTGTATGAAGGAATGTAGTTAGTTAGTTTAAAATATAAATCGATTATTCAGGTCAGTCACTTGTTTACATAACATTATGTACATAAAAATTGTAATTTAGATTCTATACATAGATCTACATGTACAAAATTAAGAATGTCATAATAGTTGTAAAAGTTGGACTATATACCATAGGTGCATATACGGTAAAAAGGATTAGATCGAAAACCATATTAATTATGCAGACCTACAGAGATTTTCCCCTTAAAATATATACATGTAATAAATTATTCTGATATTATAGCGTAATGAGAAACATCAGTGAGTACCCCCCCCCCCCCCCCGTTAACTTCAACTATTGTAGGTTTCTTTTACCAATCAAACATTAACATAACTCCGCGGTAGCTGCACATTGTAGCTTTAGTAATCCTCACCTTTTCGGTACATAGACGAGTTATCTATAGTATAACTATTCATCTACCGCAAAGCTATGTATTTTGACAGGTCAGTAAGCTCTACGATACAGTAAATGTATAGTCCAGTCAGGATAAAAATCCAGTGACGCAGCGGGCGAGTCCACTATATATAATGTGGTAGAAGCAATTATAAAGGCTTATACTATAACTATAAGTTCAATGCTAAACTAACATATTATACTTCGCTCTACCTGTTTAGACAATGGTTGTGATTTTTGGCACACACATAAACTGCAACGTCACTGTCAAAATATACTAACTAGACTATAGTCTATATAGATGGAATCTGACGTATGAAGCGTAAGCTTTCGGTATAATAGTGCATGTACAGGGTGATCCATTAATTCCGCACATTAGTAAAAGCCTATAACTTCACGATTTCTTTACCTACACATATGAATTTGGCATTGTTGGAAAGGTAATAAATAAAATTTTCTGCTGAAATGAAGAAAGTATTTGGCATTGTGTCGTCAAAGAGACGTTATGGCGTATTCGATGACGTCATAAATTTGAGTATTTCCAAACTCGAATCATAAAACTGTATTAAGAATTGGGAAAATCTGCGATTTAAGTGAAAATAAAACTTGAAAAGTGTGTCCAAATACACAAGGAATATAATTGGGTCTGTCCAATGAAATGAAACATTTGATTCGTCGGGAAAAGAGACTGGTTACCTAGCTGCATGCAATAGCGTTATGTACAGACGTTAAAACGACGTTTGAAACTCTTTTCAGAGAAAATGGGTGGTCATCTTAAATAAGGATTCTATTGTTGAAGATCCATTTTCGATCAGAACAAAACTTTCACATATACGCTGCAATTACATGTTTTCTTTAATGTGATAGCTTTAAAGATGTTGAAGTTATAAGCATTTAGTAAAGTGCGGAATTAATGGATCACACTGTACATATGTATATTCAGTGCAGTCACGGTCCAATAGTCGTTGGCTGATCACATTTCAATGAGACTGCGATACTCAAGTATATGACGAGTCACAGTTTAATGTGGTACAGTAACTAATAACTCGTTTAATCAGGTCATTCACCAGTTTACATAGCATTGTGAATATAAACATTGCAAATTATCTTATTAATGTCTTATTTTAAGATGTATTTTGTGTACAAGTACCTTTGTGAATAAGGTATTGTTTTTCATTGGTGTTTTTTAAAATTAAAATGTTAAATACAATAAATACAGTTAATGATATTGTAATGTTTGTATACAAATGACAGACCTGGATAAACAGACTTACATCCGAAATCCATTTGGTTTATTAATTCATAACGGTGGCCATGGTATCAAAATCATTAGTAGGGGTCATCTGCGATTGAAGCCAAACCTTTGTGCCAATGCTGAGGATCAAGCATTTGTAAGTCATTGCCATCTCGACCAACATGCATGCTTTACATATATACAAATGTTTAACATTTTTAACAAAACAAATAACTATATGTGCTAATCAACATATCTATCACTTCCATAAACGAATTGAATTCAAAACATATGTGAGAATAAGAAAAAAGAAAAAAATCTAATTTTTAGCTATTTTCTCACTTTCACCTTGAAATGGCCTTGTCCTCAAATTGGTCTAAGATGTATGTCCATTTTATGTCTATAATCAAATTAATAACATCCAAACAAATATGCGACACTACATGCGTACACAAAGAAATCACATTAGATCATAGAATACCAGGGTTGTTCGTAAGAATGCCATCTCGACAACATACATATGCATAAAATGGCTATCGTTTCATTTTTCAACAAGAGTGCCAAAATGTCACAAAATACGCCCGTCTTGGGGCATGGTGAGTCTCAGGGCATGAGGAATGAAAAAAACAAAACAATCCAACATTTTTTTTAATTAAAGGACCATAACCCAAGAAGGCCTAGGCTGATTTGGCCTACAATTGAACTTGTCTTAGATATTATACCCATGAACATTGTCACCAAGTTTGAAGATACTCAGACGAAAACTCTTTGCTCTAGAGAACAGACAAGGTCAATTACACATTTATTTTGGTAATTATAGGACCATAACCAAATAAGGCTAAGGCCGTTAATCAAACTTGGCCTAGATATTATGCCCATAAGCATTGTCACAAAGTTTGAAGATGATCGGATGAAAATTGTTTGCACTAAAGAATAGACAAGGCCAATTTCACATTTTTTTGGTAAATGAAGGACCATAACCCAAGAAGGCCTAAGCCGATTTGGCCTATAATCGAACTTGGCCTAGATATTATGCCCATAAGCATTGTCACAAAGTTTTAAGATGATCGGATGAAAACTGTTTGCGTTAGAGTACAGACAAGGCCAATTTCACATTTTTTTGGTAAATGAAGGACCATAACCCAAGAAGGCCTGGGCCGATTTGGCCTATAATCGCACTTGGCCTAGATATTATGCCCATAAGCATTGTCACAAAGTTTTAAGATGATCGGATGAAAACTGTTTGCGTTAGAGTACAGACAAGGCCAATTTCACATTTTTTTGGGAAATGAAGGACCATAACCTAAGAAGGCCTTGGCCGATTTGGCCTATAATTGAACTTGGCCTAGATATTATGCCCATAAGCATTGTCACAAAGTTTGAAGATGATCGAATGAAAACTAATTGCATTACAGTACAGACAAGGCCAATTTCACATTTTTTTGGTAAATGAAGGACCATAACCCAAGAAGGCCTGGGCTGATTTGGCCTATAATCGAACTTGGCCTAGATATTATGCCCATAAGCATTGTCACAAAGTTTGAAGATGATCGGATGAAAACTGTTTGCGTTAGAGTACAGACAAATTACTGGACACCGCCGCCCGCCCGCACGCCCGCCGGCACGCCCGCCAAGGGTGTTCACATAATACGTCCAGTTTTCAACGGGCGTATAAAAATGATATACATGTACATGTATTTTTAATTAAACAAATGATTTATCATGAGAGAATATGTACTAACCAACACAACTATCATTGAATTCAAAACATATGTTATATTAAGGAATATAGAGAGGAAATATCACTGACTTAAGCTATTTTTCTCACTTTGACCTTGAAATGACATTGACCTCCAAATGAACAAGATCCATGCAAATATGGGCCAATACATACATAAATGTTTTTGCAAATAAGTTTTGAAGTAAGAGTTGCTGCCTGACTTAATATTATCTTTTTGTTGCCCTGTTAAACAAATCTGCACCACTTTCAGGATCTGGCATCCACCTTCCAAAGCCTGAATGACTATATTATTCAAAAATATTAATTTTCTACCAGACGGTGTAAATGGAAATTGAAATTCCGGTCGCCAGCTCCTTGACTAAAATACGTTTGAAGGTAAATACATTTGGTTTAGCATAAGTTATATGCAAGGCCAAGTTCATATTTATTTGCTTGAGTAATTATATTATTTTCCGTGTTAGGTACATAATCAATTAAGAAATCAGACCAATGCAATTAAATGAATTAATACATGAGTAAAACCACGGGTAATTGTTTCATTGTACGTATATGAGTGTTTATTCTTTGTTGTTAAATTTACATAACTTAATTTTCCCCAAAAATACTCTTTATCAATGATACAGTAAGCTGTGAGCAAAACATGAACAAATAAAGATGAACAATAGCGTTTAACCGTACCATGTAAATTTTAATTAAGTGATATGTGAAGAAAAAATACATAATCTAATCGGCATTACCTTTAAATTGAGATTCAGATTTTATGTTTTCTTTCCCGTCAACACAAAGATGGCGTATCTTCTTCTCGTAGATTGTCACGTAGACTCGATCATATGATGTAAACGTCATTTCCGAATTATCTAACAATTATTCATACAAAATCTGGGTAGTTTCATATTACACAGGTAAAGTTTGATACAGGTATGAAGGTAACTCAAACTGACTTGATAATAGTGTTAAACAGTATGTACATACAGGGTGTAAGTGAAAGTGTACAGTTTCAGTGTAGATATGTATTTATCAAATCTCTTCATTCTGCTATCGTAAAGTTAATGTACACATATGTAGACAAGTGATGTAAGTTATTTCTGGGACCAGTTTTAAGATAATAAACTTGGATAATTTTTAAAAAATGTAAATTTACTGAAATTACCTCAGTCAGTTTTCTGCTAAAATATGGTAAGCACATGAGTGCCTCCATCCGTATCGCCAGATTAGACGGTAAGCGCGCCGATCTAATTAAAATCTGACCCTTATTACGCTTCACTACTTTACTCTGATATATGATCTGACGACACTCCGTATGGGGTCATGTCGATATGAACTTTACGTCATCCAATCAAATCGCTGCTTTCACAAAGCTGGCATTAACGTCACGCGTCCCTTGCATGAATAAAAAGATGTTATATAAGTCGAGGGCTCGGTTAACATCGCATAATTAAATCCCCTCGAATAGTTCAAAACAAAATACGTAGCAAGAGATTTTTCTTTCAATATCAAAAATATTTTAAATCCACGAATTAAAGAAACCTGCAGATTACCACTTGACGAAAATCAGTGAAATTTAATATCCATGGAAATTAATAGTTTTGCAATGTACAACTTGTCACGAGGACTACCACCTAGGACGAAGAATATACTATCTATATGTATAAGAGGGTCCTTGACCACATAAGGCAAATATTAAAGCCACATTAGGCCTTAAACGGCTATTTTCAAAAACAAATAACTTGGTAACCTATTTGAAGAGCAATGGATTTAAATATGAGTCCCAAGGGTGGAAAACACCATAAAACGAAAGAAAATTAAATAAAACCTCCATTTGGTTTGTTATAAAATAATGAATTGTAAACAAAACAAGCACAAATTATAATCTTAGGGAAGAAACTCTAGCAAAATAAGTATTTTGTCATCCATACATTTTACTTAAATGTAATGTTTGTCATACTATTTCGACCAATACATTTTACATTCTGTCATCAATTAGTGGTCATTTGTGAAAAATATCCTAATTCTTTGTAACTAGTCTATTTACTGGATGGTCGAAAAAAAGGTCCTGGGAGAGATAATGTGGCTTTAAGCTGAGCAGCTTCAGCCACTTGAAGGGGCATACCCCGGAACTGAAGCGTCTCAGCGAATAGCAATCAAATTGGTATCATTTTAATACCTATTAGTCAAATAATGAAAACCCTGTAAAAAAGTAACGAAATATCCTGCTTGTTTCAAACAAAATATATCAAGAATAACTAAATATCGTTGTCGTCAATAAAAGGTATACAAAATATCGAAGCGCGCGTTATAGGGTAAATTTTAAGTCAAATTCTTCTTAGACTTTTCGGTAATAGTTGATTTTATAGGTGATAAACGCAATTTTGTTGTATGCAAACCAAGACACTCCAAGTTCTGGGCAAGTTCTAGGTAATTTGCCTTTTATCCTTGGTTTAAAAAGTATAAAATGTGAATTTTCGTGCTCGCTTCGCTCGCAAAATTATTTTAATATACGAAAAATGTTACCACATAACTGTTGAAAAAGCTACAAAAATACATTGTAGATTAAGTTTGCACAAGCTCATATACGTATATTGCTTTTAAACTTTGTCACTCCTATGTTAAATTCCCTTACTAAACAAGTTAACTCTCAGAATTCGAGAATCCGTGCAATAATTATGAAAACTATTTACAAAATAAGGACTTAATTTTGATTGATCTTGTAACAAAACATGTCTTGTAAAATACCAAATAATTATCTAAGGACGTACCAGATTGATCCAATGGTTTAAAACAAAATTCGTGGGGAGCATGCCCCCGTACCCCCCCCCCCCCCCCAACGTACGATACTAGTTTATGATAGGGTTCAATTTTACCCCGTATTTTGACAAGCAAACAACTTAGTAGTAATACCTTACCTTAGTGATTATATACACAAACACTCACCATAGGTTATTAACTCTTAATGTTACCCCACATATCTCAAAAAAAAGCCCCCCCCAAATGTTTGCCCTCTCCCCCCAATGTTGAAGACGCTCCTACGCCCATGTATCCCTAAGTATTCCAATGTGCCATATACCGGTGGTTGCCAAGTAACAAGACATGGTCGTGCAACCCGTTGCGTGTAAGGCAGCTTTGTTGGTGGAAAGCAGTGTGAAACAAGTTTTACGTGAAATCAGTATGGTACGTTGATAAAACAGTACCCAGGAGAAACGTGTTTTACAGTTAATGTTTTACATGTATAATTGTTATATTGGTGTTTTATATTATGATGTCCATTGTGTTTGTAAATAAATGATATTGTATTTTGAGGATATAAATTATTTACTTTTTTATGTATGTGTACTTGTAATTGTAGCCATTTGTATTGTCTCTCATAAAAAAGATGACATTAAGTCGGACAGGGAAGGCAGCAATCTACCAGTCGAGCACAGAAAACATAAAAGCATACAAGGCACAATGCCCAACACATGATCCGCTGTAGTCCAAGCTGTCAAAAGCTGAGTGGAATAGTTTCAGCAAGTAAAGGCTCAATGTCCACGCCGAATGACCTAGTTACAACAGCATAACATAAAGTGAGTGGTTTTGTGTACATGTATGTCTTTTTATCATTTTGTATTTGTTATAAGCATACATGTACGTACGAGGTAAACAGGCCTGGGTCCCTCACATGTACAGTTTTAATAAGAATACAAATATTATTACAAAATATTGAATTGGAAATCAATCGCAAAAACATCGATATCCGATATATCTTGTATTCTAACACGATCTGCGGATTAATCCATTAAACATAGAGCAGACCAAGCCGTTTATTATTACCGCGATAAAACATGGTATCAAATTGGCTGTTACTATTTACGCCCCGTATCACGTGACATTTTTATGAATGAATGAGCGTAAACTTTATAGTAAAAACTTTAAAGGACCGCGAGTTCCACGAGTATCCAGTGTTAAAGCTATGACACATCTATTTTTTAAAAACTCCAGTAAACTCTCGAAACAAAGATTCATAAAAACTTCTAATAATCAATTCATTTATATTTTCATTTCATGAAATAGATACACTATACTCGTGTTATTTTCATTGTTTCAATGTTTAAAATGTGTGATTTCCTTCAGAAAATTACGAAGGTCGTTTTCATTAACGAGGGAGGTAATTGTACCAGCTAATAAGCCACTCAATTTCAGCGTGAAATTATGTCAAATGTCAAATGGGTGAAAATAGAATGCGCGCAGTGAAATAGTGCGGTATATTATCGTATTTAGAATCGAAATAAAAACTCTGTACTCGCCGAACTCCTGCCCATGTTTAATTCACCGACAAAATACGCGAACAGATTTTTATTTCTTAAACATTATCATTTCCGTTGGTAACACACCCTGCGTAACCCATCAACAACCATTGAGACGTATCTTCAATACAAACCTATCCTTAGTTGTTAAACACGTTCAAATCATTACAGTCATATTGCATGTTGAACGATGTCTGCAATAATTACGACACTTCAACATTAGGTGCCGAGAAAAGCAGAAGTTGAACTCCACGAGTGACAACGTCGTAACGCAACTGTGGCGTCACCAGAACGTCAGTAAGCCGGACAAACACAAAGTGAAGATGGTATATCCTCGGTATCGTATGAAATTATCGTTACTTCAATGAGAAATAGTTCTGTAAGTTGTTTTGAGTTTTAGAATGACACCAAGGCTTTAGGGATGGCTGTTCAGTTTTGAAAAACAGTGAAACAAAAGGAAATCACAAGAACGTTTGTGACATCAGTTTTCGAGACATCGTCAATTACAAACGTTACACGGTACGGATTCTCGCCAAGATCGATGTTCGATGCATCTCACAAACGATTTACTTGTGTGACAAAGTCTCACGCAGGTGTTCATCTCAAGGGTGACACGGTGGTCGAGTGGATAACGCACTTGACTACTGATCGAGAGGGCCCTGGTTGGAATCTCGGCCGGGACACTTGGTCATTTCTGAAACGCTTTTCAGTGTTTCACACCCAACTAGAGATGAACTGGTGCTATACACCAGGCACGTAAAAGAACCAGGGAGTCTATTCGGAACGAGCTAGGGTAACGCACCCGGATTCCTTGTATCACAACTCTTTCTTCTATTTGCTGTCCCTTCAGCAACAAAACCCCGATTGGAAATAAGTGGGTTATCCTTGACCGAAAGGCCTAAATAATTACATACATATATCAATATAAACAGCGTATTTCATAGCCCTAGAGAAGCACTAACGCAGTGTAAAATAGTGCGACGTCATTTTTGCGCCTGGTCAGCGTTAGTCTCGGACAGCGTATTTTTGTTTTCGTTCATATTAATTGTGCTGTATGTAGTGATATGTAGTTTGATTTATATTTTTAATTAAGAAATAAAAATCTGTTCGCGTATGTTGTCGGTGAATAAAACATGGGCAGGAGTTCGGATGCGGAAAAATTAACACGAGTGCGTAGCACGAGTGATTTAATTTTCTGCACCCGAACGAGTGCCCGTGTTTTATTCACCGACAAAATACAAGAACAGAGTTTTTATTTCGATTCTAAATACGATAATAGCCCGCATTATTTCGTATACACACTAATGCGCGCATTCCATTTTCACCCATTTGACATTTAACATAATTCCACGCAGAAATTAAGTGGCTTATTAGCTGGTACAATTACCTCCCTCGCTAATGAAAACGACCTTCTTAATTTTCTGAAGGAAATCAACATTGAAACAATGTTTATAACACGAGTATATACGAAATGAAAAATATAAATTAATTGATTATCAGAAGTTTTTATGAATCTTTGTTTCGAGAGTTTATTGGAGTTTCTAAAAATAGATGCGTCATAGCTGTAACCCTGGATACTCGTGGAACTCGCGGTCCGTTAAAGTTTTTACTATAAAGTTTACGTTCATCCATTCATAAATAGGTAACGTGATACGGCGCGTAAATAGTAACAGCCAATTTGATTCCATGTTTTATTGCGGTTATAACACATGGCTTGGTCTGCTCTATGTTTAATGGATTAATCCGCAGATCGTGTTAGAATCATTATTTAACCATTATTAATTTTGCCGTTTAGACCACTAAGATTAATATTTTCAGCATATTTTAAATTAAGGCTACGCGCCAGCCAAACACGCACGAGTGCATCAAGCAGGACAGTCCGTGTAGGGGAGATCGGGGATAGTTGTTACACTTTACACACATTTGGGAATACTGCCTTCATTAATTTGAATAATACGTTTAAACAAGTACCACGTGAATGTTTGATCTTTTTAGGTCACAACAATGTAGAATAATGTTTATTTAAAATCCCGAATATATCTACTAAAATAGGGATTTGTACGGAGCTGGTAAAATGTAACAACTTACCCCGCTATTGGGGCAAGTTGTTACATTCCCCGGGGCAAGTTGTTACGAGTAATATCAATGGTGAACGAAGGGTACGGGTTAAGGTTTTATTAAAATTTTAATATTTTGTACTCTACTCTCTGATCCTAAAGACAACGAATGGTGGATTTTTTTACTATTTACTTGTGTGGCTCAAAATCGTACTTATTCATCTAAAAACAATACTTTTAGGAGTTAACCATCCAATAGTAGCGCAAAAAGTGGCGATTGTCAATTTGAAACAGACCACAAAGAAAGAGACGCCGTCAGTGATCAGTAATGTAACAACTTACCCCGTGTATCAACTATCCCCGGTCTCCCCTATTCTTGATTTAAAAATAGATTTAAAACCCCATGTTTATTCAAGCGCATTGTGCAGGCCTAAATGTAGATTTTACAAACAGTTATATATTTGTACAAACTTTAAATATATTTAAGAACAATCGACAGAGCGGACAAATGTCTGGAAGTACACGTAGCCACAAAAACGGTCTAGATATTGTCCGCATTGTGTATACTCGATTGAGTACACCCTTGCATATGGAAAGCCATAGCTGTCTTATAAGCTGGCCCGGTTCCACCGGGGGCACAGGGGGCCGTGCCCCCCACCCCGGTTGGCCTCGGAGTGACCATTTTATACATACCAAAAAATGTTAAAATCCTTTAAATATTGCCAATCGATCAGGCTATGGATCGATATTTTGTGATAACAGTATCCAGTTATATGACTAGGGTAAGAGAATATTCAGATTTGAGTGGCACTGATCTGAAACTAATCAAGCTCACCATAATGTCAGCATGACCCCTAATAAACATGATGAGTCTCCCCTTCACCCTGATCATACAATTATATGGTATTTACAGTGGTCAGTGCTACTTGTAAGCAACACATGTGTGAAAAGATAAGGATGCAAGGTACAAGAAAAGAAGTATGTTGAATCTTTTTATTAGTCCTGATGAAGACAATACAGTCGAAACGTTGAGCAATCCTAGAGTTTGTCTTGATTTACTTTATTTATGAATCTTTGCATAGAAATTTGTAGTTCTATGTTTCTGGTATCCATGATGTATGTTTTGGATATTCAAAATCCAGCACAATTTGTGTTCATTTATCATAAAAAAAGTGTTTTTATTGTTTTTGACCAAAATCAATATAATAATTCATAAATATCAGGCTGTGTAATATTTCATTGAAATCGGCAATTTTACACAGCTTGATATTTATGATGTGTAAGATGGGTTGACTGCATTTTTAGTTTGACAAAATTCACAATTAATTATTGGTGGTCATCTCAATTATGTATTACCTAATGTCCTATCAATGATATTGCATTAAAACTATGTTGTATAAATTATAGCCTGTTTTGAACTTAGATTTATGTGCCAAATGGCTGCGAATAGTCTGGTATTATGGACAGCTCTTGTTCATTTAATTCTCAAGAAACATCATGCTGCATTGAACTAGTGCATGACCATACTTGCCGAAGAAATTCAAGACGGCTGACTTACTTTGTAGAACACACTTTTTGAACAGTTTAAATCCAAATGTCATGTCGCTTCCTGCATACACTTGATTATCATGATATCTACTGAAGCATGACATTTTATTTTCTTCGCTAACTATAGCAGAAGCGAGTGTAATAAAATGTGGCCCCTGATGTGTGTATCCAGGCTCTTAATACATCTGACCTGGATCAATCAGACGCTTTCACAAATGATTTTAAAGCGCCTGCATGATCATAATTAAGGTGATCATTGGTGTTTGATTCAATGATCTATGTTACTATAATGTGTGAACTGATCGAATTACAATAGTGACACGATAGAACTTTAATGATATTTCCAAATTTTATTTTTGATAGATTAAATACTAATAATGTACAAATGCAATTTTAATAATCTTACTCGAGATTTTAAAACATTTATCGGTTTTAATTCAAAATGGACACAAATCTTCCCAATGGGCACATTTTTTAAAAGTCCATGTGTCTAGCAATGAATTTTAATATGCTTTTAAACGTTAGGGTGCAGGAAATTTCATGATTTTTATTAAAAATCCATCTGAACCTGTGGAAACTGTTATATATAAATCTAATATTGTTTATTTCATGGGTTACGTATTTTGATTTGTAGCAGTAGGCCTCGAATTTTAATAATTTAACGTCTAACTCTAAATTTAAAGTTCTTATTTGAAAAAATCTTCAACGATGTAAACATTTGTTTAAATAATGGCATAATAAATTTACGTTGTCTGAGTATGTAGCGAGCAGTGAACTTGGATCATTTGAAGTCTGATTTGTAAATTTTAGGGAATTGATTTTTTTTAGAAATAATCATTTCACTCATCGTATTTTCTGTTAATGCAGCAGTACAATTTTAATACCCTAACTTCTGATTTTAAAAGCTTAAAGTGCAGGAAATTGCATTATCTGATTTCGAAAAGTGAAAAAAAATCACCAGGAGGGGCGGAGGGGCGACCCCTCCCGCACCCACCCTAACATAACATCCCAAAACCAGCTGTGCCTCCAGTCTAATTTTTCTGGAGCCGGGCCTGCATATAATGTTTGTTGTTGTTTGTTTTGTTGTTATAAAGACGTTTGCACTCCATATAAGGACATAACCACTTCATATAAAGATGTTTGTACTTCATATAAAGAAGTTTGTACTTCATATAAAGAAGTTTGTACTTCATATAAAGAAGTTTCAATTTCATATAAGGACATAATCACTTCATATAAAGAAGTTTGCACTTCATATAAAGAAGTTTCAATTTCATATAAGGACATAATCACTTCATATAAAGAAGTTTGTACTTCATATAAAGAAGTTTGTACTTCATATAAGGACATAATCACTTCATATAAAGAAGTTTGTACTTCATATAAAGAAGTTTGCACTTCATATAAGGTCGGACATACTCACTCTATATAAAGATGTATCTACTAAATATAAAGTAACAGCAATATTTAAGACTATTCGTTCGGGAAAAGAGGAGTAACTCTAATTAGTATCATAGGAAAACTTGAAATAAACGAATATATATTGATCAAATAAGTCAAACTTTTGCGAACGGGTATAATATATAATAATATATCCATTAAAGAATAAAAAAGAACTAAAAACACAACATAATAGAAAATATCGTTTGTTTTCGGCAATCCCAGTTTGTTTTCGGTTGTTTTCGGCAAATAGTTGTTTTTGGCATTCAGTAATAGCGGTAACAACTACTCAATCATGGGCGTAGGAGCGTCTTCAACATTGGGGGGCCAAACATTTGGGAGGGGGGGCGAATTTTCTTGTGAGATATGGGGGGTCACATAAAGTGTTAATAGCTTATGGTGAATGTTTGTGTATATCATAACTAAGGTAAGATATATGTACTAAGTTGTTTTGCTTGTCAAAATAGCGGGTAAAAGATTAACATTATCATAAACTCGTATTGCAAGTAGGGGGGTCCGGGGGCGTGCTCCCCGTGAAATTTGTTAAAACAATGGACCAATCTGGTGCATTCTGTGTGTTCTATTGGTATATTACAAGACATGTTTTGTTGCAAGATCCAGCAAAATGAAGACCTTATTTTGAAAATATTTTTACTAATTATTGCACAGGTGCCCACATTCTGAGAGTTAAGGGGTTTAGTAAGGGATAATTTAACATAGAAATGACAAAGTTTAAAAGCAATATAGGAGCTGGGGGCAAAGTTTATCTTACAATGTATTTCTATAGTTTGTGTAGCTCTTTCAACAGCTACATGATAACATTTATCATAGATTAAAATCATTTTGCGAGCGTAGCGAGCACGAAAATTTTCATTTTATACTTTTTAACCAAGAATAAAATGTACATTACCTATTACAAGACTATTTTAGATGGAAAATTATGAAAATTGTCTGAATTATTGGGGGGGCCAAACGATATGTCGGCCCCCCTTGTCCTAACATTGGGGGGGGCTGGCCCCCCTGCCCCCCCCCTTCTCCTACGCCCATGTCAATATAAAGATGAATCCACTTAATATAATGGTACTTCAGCTTATAAGACAGCTATGGCTTTCCATACTTGCCATTGGCTTTCAATATTGGCTGAACGTCTATTATAGGTAAAAGGTGTGTTTTAATGTGTGCAACATTCGGTCTACCTTTTTGCTTTGATTTTCTGCAGAAATAATTGTTTGTATTTCATAAACAAACAACGAAATATTCTACATGCGTATCTTCACTAAATTGATGCATAATACGGCTTGCCTTTTGTCACGTGAAAACCGTTCACCCCTTTGAAATAATACTGAACACAGGAAATGTGTGACGTCACGGTGCACGGGATTCACATTTTTTTAGTGAATCCTTTTCAGAGAGTGAGAGAGTAGTTGTGTATGATTATTCCGTCTGGTGACCGCGCAGTGTTAACATCATAACATTTTATAAAGTTTTGAAACAAGTATATTCTTTAGACAACGTGCACCTTGCTCAAATATTGCGCGCGGAACCACACGAGACGTAGCGCGCCATCATGTCAGCTGTGGTAAGCTTGTTTAGTTACTCAACTTACTGTTTTTTTATGATTTTGTCAACACGCATTTTGCATACAATGTTTGAAACGCTGACATAGCGTTGCTCATCGAAGGAAGAAATAGAAATATAAAGAAATACCTTTCCAGTTGAAGTTTTCCCTGTCGGTGTTGAGGCTGATCCCAATTAACACTAATTGAACTCATCTCCATGGGCGTAGTAGGTCTTCAACATTGGGGGTGGGGACGAAAAACTCATTTTGTTGATGGGGTCACATTTAATGTAAATAGCCTATGATGTTTGTTTGTGTGTATAAAATCACTAAGGTTAGGTATATCTACTAAGTTTGCTTGTCAAATACCTGGTAAAAATCATAGGCCTAAGAAATTATATCACAAATGTGATATAATTTCTTAGGCCTGTGGTAAAAATAGCACCGTATCATATACTAGTAAGTAGGGGGTAGGGGGAATTCCCCCGAATTTTTTTTTTAAAATAATAGATCAATCTGGTGCATTCTGTGCGTTCTGAGATAATTTGGTATTAAACAAGACATGCTTTGTTACAGGATCAAGCAAAATTAAGTCCTCCTTTTGTAAATCTTCTTACCCGAATTCTGAGAGTTAATGGGTTTAGTAAGAATATGAATAGCACTTCGAAAACAAAAATTCAGTCCTCACACCCTTGAAAATGAATGAAGGTGACAACAATTCTATGTTATAGTTAGAACATATTAAGTAAATTTTAATGATTAAAAAGGGCGGAGCGAGCGAAGCAAAGCGAGTCCTTTTTAGTCATTAAAATTTACTTAATATGTTCTAACTAACTTAGAATATAACATTCTGCATTCTGATTGGCCGATAGAAATTAGCGCCAACGCATGACGTCAAGCCTGTTAAGAGAAAATTTTAATGATTAAATTTTCTAAGTAAAATAATTGCTCCTAAATGACATTGGAAATATTATATTATCAAAAATGTAAAAAATTACCTTCCTTTAAAATAAGTATAAAAAGCACGGACTGTGGCTTCACTATATGGTCTATATGTAGACTAAAAGCAAAATTTGGGAATAAAAGTTCTTTCTGTAGTTGTTCTAGTAGAGATTGCCACATGTTCCATACATGCCATGTTTGGCAGACCCCTTTGCGTGAAATTGGTGATGGAAATGCAGGAGATTTCATTAAAATGCAGGAGTTTTTCCTGCTGAATCTTTAGACTTAAAGTATTGAAGTTTATAAGTTGTTTTTACTTATCTTTATTTGATGTCAATACCATGCATGCTTCATGTAGCAATTTAAAGTAATATTTGTCATCATTTTCATAATGTAAACAAAAAATGTGAGATTCCAGTTTGTCCATGAAATGCGTGAGATTTGATAAATTGGCCTCTGATCATGCAGGAGTAGAGTCTCAAATGCAGGAGACTCACGCATGATGCAGGAGATCTGGCATGTATGCATGTTCTGATGTTGATTTTGTTATCGAAAGTGTTCTGTTGGTTGTTGTTGATTCAGATTCACATGCATTTTTTATTTTTGATGTTTTTTCTAAATAAAGTTCTGGTATTGGTGTAGTTTTTAACCCGTTCTCCTGGTCTGAGTTAAAAGCCCCACAGTTCTTACCAACAGCAAGTTGCTCATTGAATATTTCCGGCAACATATCAATCGTCCTTGTTTTGTTCATCAGCAGTAGAGCTCTGTATGTATAGTCAGGTTGTGTACAACGCTAAATTTAGTAACGTTTGTAAAAAAGTGATATTACCATTCACTATCAAAATATTTTTAGTTAGTTGCTTTGAATGTTGTTACAATTAATAAATTAAAATGTTTTGCAGGTAATCTGATTGAAATCGGACGTAAAACAACTTAGTTATTGTATAAATAAAATTTGGAAAATAATATGAGTTATCTCCCTTTTCATTAAAATAAGTTGATGCAAAAAACGGTGAAATTTTATTTTTTTGTAAGTTTTCTACATCATAGATGTTACTGAAGAAAACTGCCCAGTCAATTTCTTGCAATTATCAAGCTAAATTATCAAACCAATACAATTCATGCAGTTTTGTCACCATATGTAACTAAATTTAGTTACACGAAGGCGTTACTAAATTTAGTCTTGTCCCCAACCTGATAGTAGCCAAATAGATTTCTGGCAAAGGGATTAGTTCTACGACTGTGCCTTCTTCCAATGAAATTGTTGTGGGTGTCTCACTTGGGCATAAAATAAAATATTGTTTGTTTCCCCATCCCCTACCTACCCGATTAAAAAGGGCCCTTCCCAAAATATTTTATTGCCCAAATTGAAATAATATTTTTTTTATTAAAAATTAGAAGTGAAAAATATTTTTTTTGTTTACTGGCTTCTTAAATCTTACCATTAGATTTAAGACTTGGTTTTCACCTTGGAGTTAATTTAAATTTCATTATTGTTGGTTTTCACCTTAGGGTTTAATCTAAATTTCATTATTTGTATGTCTTAACCAATAACTATTATACTGAAACAGTTAAAAAAAATATTTACCCTACCTACCTACCCATTCTAAATCTGCTAGGGTCGGGATGGGGAAACCAAGAATATTTTAAGTTCGGCCTTGTGGCTTTGTGTCCTAGCGAAGTTCTGTGACTTTACTCTGCGTCCTTCTTTCTTGGACTTCTTGTTAGCCTTCCCATGAAGGTTGTAGAATTATTCGGCGTAGTTATGGGATCGAAACTACTATGTTACCAGGATTCTCCACCAGCTGATATGCGCACTTTATACGCGTGTAGTTTGTGTGTCAACTCTATGGTCGATATATAGTAATGATGTGGGTGAGTGGAGACCTCTGTCTGAGGAGAGGTATAATGATGTTCTACACTGGATATATCCAAGAACACTTGAATAAGATTGATGTTACTTTATTGCTTGTCAAAGTTCATATGATTTTGACAGCAATTAAGTCGTTGGATATTTAAAAACCTCGACAAGTTCCAGGTGACAAATTGAGCGCATAGTGAGACATAATGACTGAAATATTTTGCTTTGATGATATTTAATATTTAATTTCATATCACACATAAAAAGCATTTTGGCTTGGGTTTGTTGTAACTAATTGATTGCTTAACAATGGGCCAGGAAGCCAACATTTACTTCTGAGACAAATAGGTGCAAGAAAATAATTACTGACTATAATGCACCTATCAATGTTTTCCCCCAGGGGGGGGGAGCGGCAGGCATACACAGGACTTTTGACAGAAGGCTGTTCCCAATAGGTGGGAATTTGACAGACAGAATGGTGCCGAGTCCCGGGAAATTTTGACTTTGGTCAAAATTTTGATCCCGGGGTATGTAAAGCATCTCCCAGTGAGGGGATTTTGACAAATTGCCCTTGCTCTAGGGTGGGAATTTAGACTTTGAAAAAATAAAAATGTCAAATTCCCCTGGGTCAGCCCGTCGCTCCCCCCCCCCCCCCCCCCCCCCCGGGGGAAAACATTGATAGGTGCATAATATTATATGATTACTAAAGAATGACCAAAGCCAAAACTCTTGAGACAAATGGGTGCAAAATAGTAATTACTGTCAAGTTGTCCCAAGTATTAAAATTTTAAGTATGGTATTTTGATAATCAAAGTTTAGAAAAAAATGTTTTATGTAACACTTAGTTTTAGCAACACAATGATTACACAGAAAGCAATTATATGAATAATATGTCATTTGCATGTCCCAAATATTATACCAATAGTAAACAATGTTTTTCAACCAAGGTAAAATTCATCACCAAGTAATCAAAAATGGTAACATTTCAGTGAGTTTTGGGGCATCAAATTGAAAATAATTTAAAGGTCATGGCTTCAAACCGTTCGGGGACTTCTGTATTGCTTGCAATTCTTAGTGACTTGTTAATTTAGAAATAAAGTTTTGTCCAGAGCTAAACTTTAAAGCTATGTAAGGTATTGACTTGGCACTTGATATGTGAACAGGTTGGAAAAAGATTTTTCGCACTTTAAAGCTATGTAAGGTATTGACTTGGCACTTGATATGTGAACAGGTGGAAAAAGATTTTTCGCTCAATAAGTTGAGTTCAGATTGATCCATCTTCATCAAACTTTGGGTATATCAAGCTTGCATGGAGACCACCTAGCTTGAGATTGTATGCTTGGCCTCACTGAAAAGTTACCACTTATATATACCTCTGTATTTTGTATATATTACAGTGATTTTTTCCTTCTTTATTAGGGTCCGCTAAACGAACCCTTTCCCAATTGGAAATAGGCTATAATTTCCCCAAATTTGAATGGAGAAATTCCCAATAAACAATTTGAAAAAATAATTTTCAAAATCGGACATAAAATGATAAAGTTATGAACATTTTTGACAAGAGGTCAAGCATAAAAGTTTAAAGAAACCAGTAAACATCCTCATGTAATCTCTTTTTCTGTTTTATTTGGCCCTCCTGCTTCATGGAATTTCCCAATTTCAAGTTGTCACGACGCGAAATTCCCAATCTAAACGGACCTGGACCCTTTCCCAAAGAGGCAAAAAATATCGCTGAGTATACAATATTACTTATCAATACAAAGTTTTAAAGTGTGTGCATTTGAATATTGTTAAATAGGATAGGTAAGGTCAAAACATAGTCGTGTTCGGCTTTTAACACAGTGTATTGTGAATTTTAGAATATAAGAGTCAATAGGGTGGTAACTTTTCATTGACGCTAGGTATATTTGGGGCAAGTGGGGTCAAGGTCACTGTTACTAAAAATAGAAAAAATGTTTTCGCTCTATAAGTTGAGTTCATTTCATCAAACTTTTGGTATAACAAGCTTCCATGGAAACGTAACCCATGTAACCTAAAACGGCAATTTGACTGCCTCAATCTAAAGGTGGACACTGCAAAGAAAACCTGGTTTCGCGGCAGGGCAGTGCCATAGTTTGTCGATTTCTTTAGATACCAGACTTGGTTTTTGTCATTACAGAGTCATGAGGTACAATTAAAACCGGAGGATTACGATAATGGTATCGGTTCAAACTACATGCAAGGCACATCATGTGATATATTTAAACGTATAAATGCTATGTTGGACAACACATTAGATCTAGCAGCACTGAATAATGAACAAACCAAACGTAAGTACATGCATATTTTACAGTCATGCTAGTAAGTCCAGGGCTGGTATTCACATTAATTTAGCATACTTAAACTTCAGGGGCGTAGCCAGCCATACGCACTTACGCACATGCGTAACATTAATTTGAAAATATAAATATGGCCAAAATGGCATTAAAGTCCAAAATTTCCACAATCATGAGGTCCCCAAACCTTACCACCAAATTCAAGGCTTGTGTGCGTAACATCAATTTAAGCCTGGCTACGCCCCTGAACTTAAATGTTTGACTTAATTAAAGAATTGAATTGCAGATATTTCTAGAGAAACGAAGAAACACCCATGTTTTCTTTGTGATTATCATATGTGTAGCTTCTAAAATATGTAAAAAAATGATTATCTTGACTTTCCTGTTTAGCTGATACACTTAAGCCAAGATAAGGATTTTATAGATTTTAAGAAATTTCAATGCTTTCCCTTAAGATGCATGCTGCAGGGAAAAGAAGCAATGGTCTTAATCGAGAATCATGTATTCTTGTATGTATCTGAGTTCATGATCAGCTTAATTAAGCAACCCTCGATCCTGTCTGAAGCCACCAATATCACTATATGCCAATAGGAAACTTTCACCATATTATAGGTTTCATGTGCTCGACATATAGTTGCTTTAAACAGCCACTGTTGATATACCTCTTTACTCAGACTGCTGTCCGTTAAGTTAGAATAAGAATTTTCATGTTTATAAAAAAGTTCTTTGATTTTTTCATATCCAGATTCGGTACCTCCGATGCATATAATACCCGGACCTCACAGCCAGCAGGACATCAATCACCATACTACCGGTTACCATGACAACCAATACAACAATGCTACATCTCAAGGTGAGTTTATCCAATGTATTGTAGTGTAATGTTACCATGACAACCAATACAACAGTGCTACATCTTATGGTGAGTCTATCTAATGTATTGTAGTGTAATGTTACCATGACAACCAGTACAACAATGCTACATCTCAAGGTGAGTCTATCTAATGTATTGTAGTGTAATGTTACCATGACAACCAATACAACAGTGCTACATCTTATGGTGAGTCTATCTAATGTATTGTAGTGTAATGTTACCATGACAACCAATACAACAATGCTACGTCTTATGGTGAGTCTATCGAATGTATTGTTATGTAATGTTACCATGACAACCAAAACAACAATGCTACATCTCAAGGTGAGTCTATCTAATGTATTGTAGTGTAATGTTACCATGACAACCAATACAACAGTGCTACATCTCAAGGTGAGTCTATCGAATGTAGTGTAATGTTACCATGACAACCAATACAACAGTGCTTCATCTCAAGGTGAGTCTATCTAATGTATTGTAGTGTAATGTTACCATGACAACCAATACAACAATGCTACATCTCAAGGTGAGTCTATCTAATGTATTGTAGTGTTATGTTACCATGACAACCAATACAACAATGCTACATCTCAAGGTGAGTCTATCTAATGTATTGTAGTGTAATATTACCATGACAACCAATACAACAATGCTACATCTCAAGGTAAGTCTATCTAATGTTTTATAGTGTAATGTTACCATGACAACCAATACAACAGTGCTACATCTCAAGGTGAGTCTATCTAATGTATTGTAGTGTAATGTTACCATGACAACCAATACAACAATGCTACATCTCAAGGTGAGTCTATCAGTGGAGGAAATTTGCCAATCGGCAAGTCGGTGATTTTGAATTGTCTAGATTCTGAGATCTTTTAAAAGTGTTTAAGTTGCCAGATTGGTCAAATAAACATTTTGAATAGTGGAAAGTTGCCCAAATGGACAAGTGAACACTATGAATTTATACTGGCCATATTGGTTGTTTTTAATGCTAAATATCTCAGAATCAAAACAATTCAAAAGCAATTTGAACGGTAGGATTTTAGAGATACCCTTTGTGAAATGAAAGATGTGTTAGATTGTTTCGTCAAATATCGTCATGCGCACTGCATGGTTAGCTTTTCAAAAGTAGGCGTTTCTCGTGACTGATAAATGTACATTCCAATTTTCAGGATTAACTTGTGTCTGATAAATGTACTGTACTATTGCCAGGATTAACTTGTGACTGATAAATGTACTGTACTATTGCCAGGACTTACTTGTGACTGATAAATCAACTGTACTATTTTCAGGATTAACTTGTTACTGATAAATGTACTGTACTATTGCCAGGATTAACTTGTAACTGATAAATGTACTGTTGCCAGGATTAACTTGTGACTGATAAATGTACTGTTTTATTGCCAGGATTAAATTGTGACTGATAAATGTACTGTATTATTGCCAGGATTAACTTGTTACTGATAAATGTAATGTTCTTTGTTCAGGATTAGCATGTGACTGATAAATGTACTGTACTAATTCCAGGATTTCAATTGTTCTACCCCAACACCGCCGGGAACCAGTATCATGCTCAGACATACCACTCCCCCCAATATAAGACCGACCCATATCAAGGTAAGATATATAATGGGTATCACAATGTACATCTTTCTATTTATGTAAATACATATGAGCCAGTCTCCAGGAAAACCTGCTATAATGACATTATGTAATTACTATATGTAACAAGATTTTGATAAAGCTCTAAAATAAGGAAAAATACATATCTATTGATTCTATTTTAAGTAATTGACCCATTTAGTACTATACCTTAGCTTTAAATTTTCCTATGAATTATGTTGAAAACACATACTTTGTTGCTATGGTGACCAATTTCAGAAAAGTACTCCGATTGAGAAAAACGAGGATTTAGTTGTTTAAAACAGAAGTAACCTTTCTCTGAATGCAAACAATTTCGATTTTGGTATATATTTGGAAAGTGAAACATAATTATAGAATTTGGTACTATTTTGAACAGTTTATGTCAAGAATTGATCAAATGGTGTAATAAAGAAATACTTATTTTAGTTACGTCGAATAACGTTTGAATGACGTTTGCGACGTCACACAAAAAGCTACGAATAGGGACTCTACAAAAACAGCTGTAACTTCCTAAAAACTCAAGATATTAACATAATTTCTTTTGCAATTTGGTTATTTAACACTATCCTGTAATACTATGAAAAATCTTAGTCAATATTTTTGTCAAAATAGCAGGTTTTCCTGGAGACTGGCTCATATACATGTACGTTTTAAATAATCTCTCACTAAGCTTTCATGAACATAAACTTCCTATTTAAACTTATAATGTTTTCAATGTTTCAACTTTAATGATAATACTTCATCAGGAATTTTATTAAAGAAACGAATAAACAACATCATTATTATTTATGACAGACGTCATGAAAGAAGACCTTGGGCGCGTTCGTAACGCTGTTCTGCACATCCCGGACAGTGGAACACACTTACGAACAAACGGGAACACTGTTCGGAACATGTTCTTTCTGTGCCCGCCCCAGAGGTGGTGCAGCCAGAACAGTCACGTGATTACAAGAACTACAATGACCGCTTGTGTCATAAAATAGAATATAATAAATTGATTTTCCAATTATGGGCCATTGCGGGCAAACAGTCACATTTAAATATATCCTAATGCATATTTCTTCCTCCGATATAAGTTATTATATTACGGCTGCAACTACAATTTTGGTCATCTTAGACATTTTACTTTCTGTTCCGTTTTGTTTGTAAGGTGTTTGGAGTAGAACATTCGACACAACTTGTAGGACAGTTCCGTTTTGTTTGTAAGTTGTTCGGAGTAGAACATCCCGCACAGCGTGCGGAACAGACGTTATGAACATACACCTTATGTTGTCATAAAATCGACTTATTTGTTCTCCTTACAGAAGACCTCTATTTGCGGATCTTTACTGACAGGATCACGTTGTATCTCACTATATAATAGATTGACCAATGAGAATACACAATATGCTCGATGGATTTTATAATTGGAAGCCTGAGTTGTTTAGTACACTAGTAGTTTCGTACACTCTTAATTGGTTGTTTCCTATATATTTCTAATCATCCCTAATTATACCAGCATTTTAGCTTCAAAGCATAAATAGTTATATTTATATACATTGTGCCCAAAAGCGCGACAAACATCTTTATTGTAATATATCAATGGACCCATAATAAATGAACCAGATACAATAGGAGTGTATGAAACAACTGATTTTTAACAGTATACAAAACGACCGATTGAGAGTGTACTAAACAACTTAAACTTAGTGTACGAAACTACTAGTGTACAAAAACAACTCGACGATTTTTAACAGTATACAAAACAACCGATCAAGAGTGTACGAAACAGCTGAAACTTGCCCTGTACAAAACAATCAAGAGTGTACGAAACAACTGAAACTTGCCCTGTACAAAACAATCAAGAGTGTACGAAACAACTGGAACTTACCCTGTACAAATCAACCAATCAAGTGTGTAACGAAACAACTGAAACTTGCCCTGTACGAAACCACCGATCAAGTGTGTACGAAACAACTGTAATCATTATACATTTTACCTTTCAGGATATGTTCAGCAGAAACAAGAACTATTCAACGTCAGTCAGCCTTACAGTAAGCCTGAGAATGCTAATATAATGTATAATCAACAGTACAGTAAACCTGTCGCCGACACATCCTACCCATTCAAACTGGATACCGTACAACCTACAGTATCTCAGTCTATTGTTGACACGCCCCAGAAACAATCTCGTGCCATCCGTGGATCACCAGGCTACAGGTCAGTCCTTTACATACATTATCTCCCTTTGTTTTACTTTATATTATATGTATCTCTCTGTAGGTTGTCTCCCTTTGTTTATATTCACTATAGTATATCATAGATTATCTCCCTTTGTTTATATCCTCTTCATTATGTTTATCTTGATGTAGGTTGTCTCCCTTTGTTTATATCCTCTTTATTATATGTATCTCACTGTAGGTTGTCTCCCTTTGTTTATATTCACTATAGTATATCATAGATTGTCTCCCTTTGTTTATATCCTCTTTATTATATGTATCTCACTGTAGGTTGTCTCCCTTTGTTAATATTCACTATTGTGTATGCATATCATAGATTGTCTCCCTTTGTTTATATCCTCTTTATTATATGTATCTTGATGTAGGTTGTCTCCCTTTGTTTATATTCACTATAGTATATCATAGATTGTCTCCCTTTGTTTATATCCTCTTTATTATATGTATCTCACTGTAGGTTGTCTCCATTTGTTTATACTCACTATAGTATATCATAGATTGTCTCCCTTTGTTTATATCCTCTTTATTATATGTATCTCACTGTTGGTTGTCTCCCTTTGTTTATATTTATTATTGTGTATGCATATCATAGATTGTCTCCCTTTGTTTATATCCTCTTTATTATATGTATCTTGATGTAGGTTGTCTCCCTTGGTTGAAGATTTCTGTATAGTGTAATAAATGTATATCAAATGATCCCTTTCAGTGATTATGATTCAAGCACTGGATCTCCTATGACCCCAGCAACTCCTCTAAATGAGACCTTGTCCCCTATTGAGCAGATATTTGGTATGATGTCATCAGGTAACCGACAGACGAGCAGAACTCGCCAGTCACCATACAGTGAATCAGACACTAGTGGCTTCAGTAGTGAGGGGTCCGAAGCTGCTTTGGTGGAAATGATGGTAAGCTAGGGTCCAGAGGTTGTAGTTTTTGTTAGGGGCTGTATTTAGGGGTCAGGCTTTGTGATTGAGATTTTAAAGTGTCAGTTGTGGTCTAATGTTTGAAAGCTAAAGTTTAGCACGGAGGTAAAAGTACAGGTTTCTAAGTCTACGTCCAGACAGTTGTCTGCTCGGCCAACTGCACTTTTAGTCCCCCATCATGGAGGTAAGGGTTGGTCAGTAAGTTGGAGGTCAAAGTCTGTAGTAAAGGGTTGGTCAGTAAGTTTGGGATCAGAGATTGTAGTAAAGGGTTGGTCTGTAACTTGGGAGGTCCCAGCCTGTAGTAAAAGGTTGGTCAATAAGTTTGGGGGTCAGAGACTGTATTCAAGGGTTGGTCAGTATGTTGGGGGTCAGAGACTGTAGTAAAGGGTTGGGGGTCAGAGACTGTATTCAAGGGTTGGTCAGTATGTTAGGGGTCAGAGACTGTAGTAAAGGGTTGGTCAGTATGTTGGGGGTCAGAGACTGTAGTAAAGGGTTGGTCAGTATGTTGGGGGTCAGAGACTGTAATAAAGGGTGGGTGGTTGAGTGAATTTAGTGATCAAAGGCTTAAAATCACTCAGTGAGATTTGGTCAGTTTGGGTGTGAATGCTCCAGAATGTGAAAGAATTATCATTCAGGAAATCAACAAAAGCACTCTGTATATAAACTAAATTATTTTTCTAAAATTTCTCTATAATTTGTTGTATTGTATGTCCCTGCTATGTGTGTGAGAGACCTTTTGAATTTGTGCTGAAGGTATGTCTCTGCCATTCTGGATGAATGTCACAAAATATTGTCAATGCTTAATTGTTCTCCTTAAATACTGGTTGGAATTCCATGAAACTTCCCTTACTTGGTATCAAGCCTTGTTGTGCATCTTGCCAGGCATTCTAGGTCAGATGAATATTAATTGCTAGCCCTTTGCAGGAGACATACATTCTTGTGTCAAACACACGTCTAGTTTATGGTATTTGTTAGTGTGCAGGTAAATTTCAATATATTAAGCTTTCCTCTCCAACTATGCTGATGTGTCGATCACAATTACTTACTTAGATGTTAACTGTTACAACATTATCACTCTTAAAAGGGCCAATTTAAGGGCCAAATTGGCATCCTCAATATTGGCTTGGACCAGTAGATGACAGCCTCGATTTGATATGCAATATTGGCTTTGACCAGTAGATGACAGCCTCGATTTGGTATGCATTATTGGCTTTGACCAGTAGATGACAGCCTCGATATGGTTTGAAGTCAGTTGGTCAGTAACTGTGACCTTGATAACAATTGACCGTGAAGGTAGTTTTAACAAACATCTGGTGTTTGGAACAATAACAATAATAATAATGACTTTATTTAATGAGGGAACACAGTTGTGCACGCCAAGTCTTCCCTGTGGCCCTCCATATCTGTAATACTATGTATGTATAGTTTTAAAACAGTAAATTGCTGAATATTTCAGAACACTTTGAAAGTGAGCGGTCGAGAACCTAGATCACCTATAACAGACCTGTCGAAGCAGTTGTTTACTGCTCAACAACAGCAACAACAACACCAGCAGGCTGCGCTCCAACAACACCATCAACAGCAACAACAACAACTTGCTCAGCATCAACAACAGCAGCAACAACTTATACAGTATCAAGCACAACAAGCACAGGTTCAGCAACAACAACAGCAGCAACAACAACAACAGAATGCTGTTGCTAACCAGTTGGCTTTATCGTCCGGGGAACAAGTAATTGGTAAGAAATTATTGTACTTTGGGTGCAAAGTGATTGACCTGTATTACATGTAACAATAGATTGATTAATATTTGCACAAACGGGTTTTCGTGGCGCTTTTTGAAAAAGGACCCAGTTGTGAATTTGGAAATTTTTTATGACTACATCTACATTACTGTATTCCTAGATACTTTCGCGGATACAATATTTCGCGTTTTTCATACCGTCGGCATATTCGCGGCTACAAATTTTCACAGAATCATAACGCCCGCGAATTTCGCGAAACTAAAGTCGCTACGGCATAAAGGTATGTTTGACACATCTTGCAATTTCAATAGGACTGTTTGTCATCACCATCCGTGTATACACAAATCAAAGTCAATTGATTGTGACCTTAGCTGACCTGATAACCATTATGATGATCAATTAATCTCTTTATAACAAAGGATTTCATAAAGTGTTTTCACTAGGTGTTATCAACATAAACCGGTAAATAGTTACAATTATGAATTAACCACCAAACATACATGTTTAACGAATAAATGTGAAATGATTATTGTGAATACCTGTACAGGAATACATTGACTTTAATCGTGACAAAACCAAACTTTCTACGTAGAAGTAAACTGATTCATTAACACCCCACCATGTACCCCTGTGCTTGTTTACATTGAGCACATTACACGCTACGTCATAACAGTGTTTATGTCTACACAAGCTACAATATGCACGATTCTTAGAGGATCGAAATTGATGTTTATATTGAGAAAATTAGCGCAATTGTTCTTAGATTTTATAAATATGGATTTATTGAGAGAAGTTCCCACGTCAGATATGCGCAAGTACAATTATCCTTCGTGTAAAGTTTTGCGATTTTAGCATGTTTAGTATGAAGAAGCTAGAAACGTTCGCGGATACGTTGGAGGGAACATTTCCGCGGCTATTAAACTTCGCGAAATAATACCTCCCGCGAAAGTCGCTAACTTAAAATGCGCGAAACCATTTCTAGGAATACAGTATATCCCAAGCAATGATTTGGTCTGTGATTAATGTGGTATTGACAAAGCATCTTAGGGGAAAATTGAAATACTTTTAATTAAATTAAAGTATTGAGCTCCACACATTTTTCAAGAAACGAAGAATAACCTGCATGTTTTCTTTGAGATTATTGTAGATCTATACATAATGCTTCCAAACTATGTAAAAAAATATAATCTTGATTTTTCTGTTAATACACTGCATGGAGGAAATATCCAGATTTTAAGAAAATTTTAAGTTTTCCCTTAAGATGCTTTGTGAATACCACCCAAGGCATGTTTCTAGAATTTATAATTAAGCATTCGTTATAAACCATTTGTAATGGTTATAAAATATTTCATACTTAGATGATAAGATAATCTTGTTTATCAACTTTAAGGGAGGTAATTCATTGCAGGTAACAGATTATCTGGACAGATTATTCGCCCTTATTTGATAGCAAATTTGGATCCTTACGCTATTGACCGAGCAGCTAGACTACATAGGAGTGCAGCAGGTAATGGTGAGTTTCTCATGTTCGTTAGGATACTGTCGTCATGGTAACTAAGCTTCTTAGTGACTGGCCATGGTAACAAAGCTTCTTAGTGACTTGGGCCATGGTTACATAGCTTCTTAATTACAGGCCATGATTACTTAGCTTCTTACTGACTGGCCATGGTTACATAGCTTCTTAGTGACTTGGGTCATGGTTACATAGCTCCTTACTGACTGTCTATGGTTACATAGCTTCTTAGTGACTTGGGCCATGGTTACATAGCTTCTTAGTGACTTGGGTCATGGTTACATAGCTTCTTAGTGACTAGCCATGGTTACATAGCTTCTTAGTGACTTGGGTCATGGTTACATAGCTCCTTACTGACTGTCTATGGTTACATAGCTTCTTAGTGACTTGGGCCATGGTTACATAGCTTCTTAGTGACTTGGGTCATGGTTACATAGCTTCTTAGTGACTAGCCATGGTTACATAGCTTCTTAGTGACTTGGGTCATGGTTACATAGCTTCTTAGTGACTGACCATGGTTACATAGCTTCTTAGCTGGCCATGGTTACGTAGCTTCTTAGTGACTTGGGTCATGGTTACATAGCTTCTTAGTGACTGACCATGGTTACATAGCTTCTTAGTGACTTGGACCATGGTTACATAGCTTCTTAGCTGGCCATGGTTACATAGCTTCTTAGTGACTGGCCATGGTTACATAGCTTCTTAGCTGGCCATGGTTACATAGCTTCTTAGTGACTTGTGTCATGGTTACATAGCTTCTTAGTGACTGGCCATGGTAACATAGCTTCTTAGTGACTGACCATGTTTATATAGCTTCTTAGTGACTGGCCATGGTTACATAGCTTCTTAGCTGGCCATGGTTACGTAGCTTCTTAGTGACTTTGACCATGGTTACATAGCTTCTTAGTGACTGGCCATGGTTACATACCTTCTTAGTGACTTGGACCATGGTTACATAGCTTCTTAGTGACGACTGGCCATGGTTACATACCTTCTTAGTGACTTGGACCATGGTTACATAGCTTCTTAGTGACTGACCATGTTTATATAGCTTCTTAGTGACTGGCCATGGTTACATAGCTTCTTAGCTGGCCATGGTTACGTAGCTTCTTAGTGACTTGGGTCATGGTTACATAGCTTCTTAGTGACTAAGGTCATGGTTACATAGCTTCTTAGTGACTAAGGTCATGGTTACATAGCTTCTTAGTGACTGACCATGTTTATATAGCTTCTTAGTGACTGGCCATGGTTACATAGCTTCTTAGCTGGCCATGGTTACATAGCTTCTTAGTGACTGGCCATGGTTACATAGCTTCTTAGTGACTAAGGCCATGGTTACATAGCTTCTTAGTGACTAAGGCCATGGTTACATAGCTTCTTAGTGACTAAGGCCATGGTTACATAGCTTCTTAGTGACTGGCCATGGTTACATAGCTTCTTAGTGACTAAGGCCATGGTTACATAGCTTCTTAGTGACTAAGGCCATGGTTACATAGCTTCTTAGTGACTGGCCATGGTTACATAGCTTCTTAGTGACTGGCCATAGTTGCATAGCTTCTTAGCTGGCCATGGTTACATAGCTTCTTAGTGACTGGCCATGGTTACATAGCTTCTTAGCTGGCCATGGTTACATAGCTTCTTAGTGACTGGCCATGCTTACATAGCTTCTTAGTGACTTGGACCATGGTTACATAGCTTCTTAGTGACTGACCATGTTTATATAGCTTCTTAGTGACTGGCCATGGTTACATAGCTTCTTAGTGACTTGGACCATGGTTACATAGCTTCTTAGTGACTGGCCATGGTTACATAGCTTCTTAGTGACTTGGACCATGGTTACATAGCTTCTTAGTGACTGGCCATGGTTACATAGCTTCTTAGTGACTGGTTCTTATAATACAACCTACATCTTGAGCCAATGAAAACGCCGATTTTTTGGCGGTTAAATGAAAATTTAATCGTTAAAAGTGTTGCTCTCAACAGATGTGACGTTATGTGTTGGCATGAATTTCTATCTGCCAATCAAAATGCTTTGCTCCCTCTGCCTTTTTAAATCATTAAAAATTTGCTTAATATGTTCTGCCTATTACTTAAAAGTCGAAGATGCATTTAAAACTAGGGAGCACTGACTAGGATATTAGTACTTGATTTAATTGATCCTGCTTCTTTTTGTACTGTAGCAATGTGTGAAGCTAGCTGCACATGGAGTGGTAAGATACCACCAAAAAACTACAAGAATCCAACATCATTCTCATGTAAAGTGTTTCTTGGTGGTGTACCGTGGGATATCACTGAAGGTAAGCTGTATTACTTTACATCCTCTAATGAATTGTTTCTAAGTGAATAAAGTTTGTTCCTTAGGAAACAGTTGTTTTTGCCAGTTCTTGATTTTTTTAAAGTAATCTGTCTAACTGGTTTTAAATCCGTTTATTTGTGTTGCAATTTTTCAGTGACAATATATACTGTGGCTGATTCACCTAACAAGTTTTCCTAGACTATACCCTAAACAATACTTAAATATACGTTTCCCCAGGAGCAAGATAAGTCAACTTTGATATCAAATTCTCTAGGCTATAATTTTTTATTATGATATGTAGAGAGCTGACAACACACCATGATCACCAGGTCATAAATCCTGCACAGCCAATCACTTACCATTGGGTGTGACTATATTAAATCCAGCACAACTACGACCGTGACTATATTAAATCCAGCACAACTACGACCGTGACTATATTAAATCCAGCACAACTACGACCGTGACTGCCACTATATTAAATCCAGCACAACTACGACCGTGACTGGGACTATATTAAATCCAGCACAACTACGACCGTGACTGCCACTATATTAAATCCAGCACAACTACGACCGTTACTGTGACTATTAAAACTACTTGGAGATAAAATATTATGTACATATTTTTTTTAAGCAGGACACACATAGCATTATAACATTTGAAAAAAATAAATGTTGATATTTGTTATGGGTGGGCCGATGCATCGAAATATCGATGCATTGCGATTCCGAGTGTCCCGATCATATGTATCGATAGTAAAAGTCTCGATCCAATAACTATCACCGATAGTTAGCTCAACAATCGATAGTTACGATAGTTTCATTTTTATAAAAGTTTATTATTAATTTAAAACAACTTTCGTTTTCGTTAAAAAACTAATTGTAAATAACAAAACGCATCAAAACAGCCACAAATTGGCACAATGGACCAATATCGCCTTAATTTTATCAATCTATTTCTGTCAAATTCATTTTAAATCATTTCCACAAATAGTAGATTTGTATGTTGTACAACAAAGTGATATCTTACACAGAGCAAATTTCGATTTGCAAGTTAATCTCTGGTTTTCAAATCTTGGCAATAACTATTGCAATAGTATCGCAATAGTTTCCAGCAATCCAATAGTATCGCAATAGTACTTTCAGCAATAGCAATAGTATTGCAATAGTCAAAATTTGACTCAATTATAGTCACCCCTAATATTTGTTTTGTATTTGATGTGTATATTATTGTCAGCCAATGAAAGCATGTTTTACAAATGATTGGCCAATGAAAACATGCTTTACAAATGATTGGCCAATGAAAAAATGCTTTACAAATGATTGACCAATGACAAGAGATAAATATATTTTCAGCTGGCCTTCAAGCAGCCTTTGATAAATTTGGAAGTTTTAAGATTGAATGGCCAGGCAGGGACGGTAAGGAATTATTGTTACTCCAATCTTAAACTGTATTTATAACCTTTATTATTATGCTCCCCATCTTTGATGAGGGGGCATAATGCTTTGCACATGTCTGTCGGTCTGTATGTCTGTCGGTCGTATAAAATGGTTTCCGTTCAATAACTCGAGAACGCTTTGACCTAGGATCTTCAAACTTTACATCGAGGTTGGTCAGCAACAGTAGATGACCCCTACTGATTTTGAGGTTAGGTTAAAGGTGAAGGTCACTGCGACCTTCACCATTTATGACTATTTAAATGGTTTCCGTTCAATAACCCAAGAACGCTTTGACCTAGGATCGTACATGGAGGTTGGTAAGCATCAGTAGATGACCCCTATTGATTTTGAGGTCAGTAGGTTAAAGGTAAAGGTCACTGCGACCTTCACCATTTCTGACTATTGGGCTGCCCTGGGGGCATACGTGTCTAACAAACACCTTGTTTATTGTTTGAGTCAGTGAAAGTTGTACAAGGGTTGTTACACAATGTCTATCTTCATTTCTTTCAGGCTATGTTTATTTATTGTTTGAGTCAAAGAAAGCTGTACGAGGGTTGTTACACAATGTCTATCTTCATTTCTTTCAGGCTATGTTTATTTATTGTTTGAGTCAAAGAAAGCTGTACGAGGGTTGTTACACAATGTCTATCTTCATTTCTTTCAGGCTATGTTTATTTATTGTTTGAGTCAGAGAAAGCTGTGCGAGGGTTGTTACAAGATTGTACACATGACTATAGTACCGGGGAGTACTATTACAGTATCTCCAGTCGTAGAATGAGATCCAAAGAGGTAATTTAACCACACTCATTTAATAGCCTATATTTATTATACCCCATTACCTGTGGTAAGAGTCACTGTGTGTGACCTTTTACCAATTCTGAGTATAGGGCTGCCATGAGGGCATATGTGTGAACTTGACCTTTACCATTTCTGACTATTGGGCTGCCATGTGGGCATATGTGTGAATTGACCTTTACCATTTCTGACTTTAGGGCTGCCATGTGGACATATGTGTGAACTTGACCTTTACCATTTCTGACTTTAAGGCTACCATGAGGGCATATGTGTGAACTTGACTTTTACCATTTCTGACTATTGGGCTGCCATGTGGGCATATGTGTGAACTTGACCTTTACCTGACTTGAGGGCTGCCATGGGGGCATATGTGTGTGACCTTTACCATTCTGACTATTGGGCTGCCATGGGGGCAGATGTGTTTTACGAAGATCTCTTGGTTCTCTTTCAGGTTCAGGTAATTCCATGGATGCTGACTGATTCAAACTTTGTACGACAACCCTCACAGCGGCTTGATGCCAACAAAACTGTGTTCGTCGGTGCACTTCATGGGATGATCTCAGCTGAAACCTTGTCTAACATTATGAATGATTTGTTTGGTAATGTGGTCTATGCTGGCATTGATTCCGATAAGCACAAATATCCTATAGGTAATTTTTAATAACAAGATTGATATAACTTAAAGTCACATTATCTCTCCCAAAACATTTTCTCCAATCATCCAATAAATAGACAAAATATAAAAAATTAGGATGTTTTTGACAAATGACCTATAATTGACGACAGAATGTCAGCTATATCTGTCGAAATATTATGCCAAAAATCACATTTAGTAAAATGTATGGATGACAAAATACTAATTTTGCAAGAGTTGCTCCCCTTAGACTTTAAATTATGCATTTATTGTTTACATTTCGTTGTTTTGTTTACAAACCAACTAGAGGCTTTATTTAGTTTTCTTCCATCTTAAGGTGTTTTCAACCTTTGGAATTCAACTAAAGTGCTCAAAATGCATCGTTTTGCAGATAGGTTGCCAAGCTAGTGCTTTTTGAAAAAAAGCCATTTAAGGCATAATGGGACTTAAAATATAGGTAGATGTAATTAAAAATTCCTGATGAAGAGCATGTGATCGAACATTTGATAGAAGAGTCAGAGTTATTTATTTATTCTATAGATAATGTTTGTACATTTTACAGGGATATCCTATTGAGGCATTTAATGCCATTTGCACACCTCCCTAAACCAAAACTGTTTCAAACATTTTTTTATACACCAGTTTTCAAACGGGACATATTATGGGACCACCCTTGGCAGGCGGGCGTCAGGGTGACAAGCAGAGGCGTCCTGTCATCCAGCAGTTTGTCTTTACTCTAACGAATACAGTTTTCATCCGAACTTTGTGACAATGCTTATGGGCATTATATCTAGGCCAAGTTCGATTATAGGCCAAATCGGCCGAGGCCTTATTTGGTTATGGGCCTTTAATTACAAAATAAGTATGAAATTGGCCTTGTTTGTACTCTTAACGCAAACAGTTTTCATCTGATCATCTTTAAACTTCGTGACAATGCTTATGGGCATAATATCCAGGCCAAATTAAATTATAGGCCAAATCGGCCTAGGCCTTATTGGGTTATGGGCCTTTGATTACCAAAAAAGTATGACATTGGCCTTGTCTGTACCCTATGGCAAACAGTTTTCGTCCGATCGTCTTCAAACTATGGGACAATGATTATGGGCATAATATCATATGAAGGCTTCCTACAAAGCTTTCATAGTCCATCAAGGAAGGCATTGCTTTGAAACTTTGCATTCTTGTTCACCATTGTAAACCCCTTAACATTGTCATACAAATGTAGCCATGTATCACTATCTAACATTTTAAAAGAATTATGTCCTCTGAATGACTTGTCTTTTTTATGGACAAGGCTTCCACGGGGGCATAAGCATTTTATTTGTATTGAACATCGCATTGTACATTATCCATTTCTCTGGCTTGGAATTAGAACTTAAGACCTTATAAGACTCGTGCATATTTGAAATCTGCATCTCATGGCACTTATAAGCCTTTTTTCATGAAAATCGGAAGTGGTCATGTTCATCAAACTCAAGTTTAAAAGCTTGTTTTTCTGTAAGTAAAGAGTATTTTTTATACAGAGTTTTCTTGTTTTCACAAAAAATTTGATTTTGTACTTACAACCTTCTAATTCTAAGCCAGCGATTTGTCATTAAAACAAATTACTGATTAACTCCATTTCTGAACCCTCTGCATAAAAAGGGAAAACTGGCTTCTCTTCTCAAATATCTTTTTGGCGATGTATTATCATCAAAAATCAGGTAACAAATGTGAGAGTCGAATGCTTATTGCCAGAGTAATGGCCCCTTGTAGGAGAACATACATTTCTGTGTCAAAACCCTTCAGGTAATAAGGAACTATGATGTTGTAGGTAGTGGACGGGTGACATTCAGCAGTAAGAGGAGTTACATGAAAGCTGTCCAAGCTGCGTTTGTGGAAATCAAGACACCTAAGTTTACAAAGAAGGTTAGAATTGTATATTAATATTTTAGTATAGAGCCATACCCAGAGAACAGTATATGTTCACTGTGTAGTGTACACTGTATATTATATATTACAGTTCGACCCGTACCTAGAGGACAGTATATGTTCACTGTGTAGTGTACACTGTATATTATATATTACAGTTAGACCCTTACCTAGAGGACAGTATATGTTCACTGTGTAGTGTACACTGTATATTATATATTACAGTTAGACCTGTACCTAGAGGACAGTATATGTTCACTGTGTAGTGTACACTGTATATTATATATTACAGTTAGACCCGTACCTAGAGGACAGTATATGTTCACTGTGTAGTGTACACTGTATATTATATATTACAGTTCGACCCGTACCTAGAGGACAGTATATGTTCACTGTGTAGTGTACACTGTATATTATATATTACAGTTAGACCCGTACCTAGAGAACAGTATATGTTCACTGTGTAGTGTACACTGTATATTATATATTACAGATACAGATAGACCTGTACCTAGAGGACTGTATATGTTCACTGTGTAGTGTACACTGTATATTATATATTACAGATAGACCCGTACCTAGAGGACAGTATTTGTTCACTGTGTAGTGTACACTGTATATTATATATTACAGATAGACCCTTACCTAGAGGGCAGTATATGTTCACTGTGTAGTGTACACTGTATATTATATATTACAGATACAGACAGACCTGTACCTAGAGGACGGTATATGTTCACTGTGTAGTGTACCTAGAGGACAGTATATGTTCATTGTGTAGTGTACCTAGAGGACAGTAATGTTCACTGTGTAGTGTACCTAGAGGACAGTATATGTTCACTGTGTAGTGTACCTAGAGGACAGTATATGTTCATTGTGTAGTGTACACTGTATATTATATATTACAGATACAGATAGACCCATACCTAGAGGACAGTATATGTTCACTGTGTAGTGTACACTGTATATTATATATTACAGATACAGATAGACCCGTACCTAGAGGGCAGTATATGTTCTCTGTGTAGTGTACACTGTATATTATATATTACAGATACAGATAGACCCGTACCTAGAGGACAGTATATGTTCACTGTGTAGTGTACACTGTATATTATATATTACAGATAGACCCGTACCTAGAGGGCAGTATATGTTCACTGTGTAGTGTACACTGTATATTATATATTACAGATACAGATAGACCCGTACCTAGAGGACAGTATATGTTCACTGTGTAGTGTACACTGTATATTACAGATACAGATAGACCCGTACCTAGAGGGCAGTATATGTTCACTGTGTAGTGTACACTGTATATTATATATTACAGATACAGATAGACCCGTACCTAGAGGACAGTATATGTTCACTGTGTAGTGTACACTGTATATTATATATTACAGATACAGATAGACCCGTACCTAGAGGACAGTATATGTTCACTGTGTAGTGTACACTGTATATTACAGATACAGATAGACCCGTACCTAGAGGGCAGTATATGTTCACTGTGTAGTGTACACTGTATATTATATATTACAGATACAGATAGACCCGTACCTAGAGGACAGTATATGTTCACTGTGTAGTGTACACTGTATATTATATATTACAGATACAGATAGACCCGTACCTAGAGGACAGTATATGTTCACTGTGTAGTGTACACTGTATATTATATATTACAGATACAGATAGACCCGTACCTAGAGGACAGTATATGTTCACTGTGTAGTGTACACTATATTATATATAACAGATACAGATAGACCCGTACCTAGAGAACAGTATATGTTCACTGTGTTGTGTACACTGTATATTATATATTACAGATAGACCTGTACCTAGAGGACGGTATATGTTCACTGTGTAGTGTACACTATATTATATATTACAGATACAGATAAACCCGTACCTAGAGGACAGTATATGTTCACTGTGTAGTGTACACTATATTATATATTACAGATACAGATAGACCCGTACCTAGCTGACAGTATATGTTCACTGTGTAGTGTACACTGTATATAATATATTACAGATACAGATAGACCCGTACCTAGAGGACAGTATATGTTCACTGTGTAGTGTACAACCTGGTCCATACTTCTGTCGTGATCTGCAATGCTTCAAGTACTTCTGTCGTACTTGCTGGTACTGGAAACACGAACCAGACGCTTTACGAAATCACAAACCACTGAGTAGAAACACCAAAGGTCATACCAACTTGGCCTTACTCTAGTTTCTAGATGTGTCACTAGTTAACTTACAGGTGAGTGGACTATGTATGTATAGGGTCTTCATAAGTTGCTTCACAATAACTTGATTGACAAGATTTTATCAAATGTATACAGTTAATTATCATAGATGTATGTAATGGACACGCTATTTTTGCATTTTGCAACACTGACATTTCATACATAACACACCACTTCATGGCTGGTTTTTCATGTAGCAAGCATTTTAAGACAATAACTCCCACAAGTTTGGAGTAAAATTAAGTTTGACATGTTGGATGTAATGTCTTATCATTGCTCTCGTAAAACTCGCCCTTCAGTAAATTTTACTGATTATAATAATGCACAAACAGTACGTCATAGTCTGCTATGCAACAATAGAAAATTTGGGCCACTAACGTGGTGTGGATATTGCCATTGAAAACCATTTTTAATCAGATGTCGGTGAATACCAAGATGAACTAAATTGAAATAACAAGAGGGCCATGATGGCCCTGAATCGCTCACCTGAATCACCTTGCTCATGATATTTTTATATATGAAACTGTAGCCTCTTAAAGAAGCAACCAGAGTTCTAGATGGATCAACTTTATTTGAGCAATTTTTAAATCCCCCTTTGTCAGGAACATCCAGGCAAAATTTCATCAATATTGGTCAAACGGTTTCAGAGGAGATGTCATTTGAAAGTGTGGACAGACGGACTTACGGACGGACGACGGACGGTGAGTGATCACAATAGCTCACCTTGAGCACTTCGTGCTCAGGTGAGCTAAAAATATCTACAAATTCAGACATTACAGGCCCACTTTGACAAATAAAGAAAACAGCACTTTTGCGTATCTCCACCCCTAGTATTATGGACTTTGTTTCTTTCAGAATAAAATGTGACCGAATGTTTGGGTTGTTTCGTTTGGAAGATATCAAGTTTATTGATTTGATTCCTGTATGTGGGAAAGCTGCTGCAATGATTCAATTCAGGGAACCAATGAAGTACAACTCAGGGAACCAGCAAGCAGAGAAATATGTGAACTAGTGAGTGTACAAAGGGAAGCAGGGAGGGTACACAGGGAACCAGGAGTGGTACACAATTCCGGGAACCAACCTGTACACAATTTTGGGAACCAGCCTGTACACAATTCAGGAAACCAACCTGTACACAATTTAGGGAACCAACCTGTACACAATTTAGGGAACCAACCTGTGCACAATTCCGGGAACCAACCTGTACACAATTTAGGGAACCAACCTGTGAACAATTTAGGAAACCAACCTGTACACAATTTAGGGAACCAGCCTGTCCAAATTCAGGGAACCAAAATGTTTACTAGTCCCGGGAACCAGGGAGGGTACATGGGGACTCAGGGAGGGTACACAATTCAGGGAACCAATAAGTAGACAATTCTGGGAAACAGGGTTGCTTACGATTATGGGAAACATGCAGGGAGGGTAACCAGGTAGGTTACTCTATATGGGATCAATTCATTTCATTATGGTATACTAGTCTTTCATTATTAAAGCAGAATGTCTTTCATTGTCATTGTTATATATGTTGAATTTTTGAGACAAGCTCGTATTTTATGTGCATATAGGGTTGAGTGCTGTTTTACAAAAGATTTGCTGTGTGAACTTGTTGGCTGTGTGAAAAATATAAACATTTACAATGTTGAATGATGTTATATATAAGTGCTAACATTGGTTGTTTAATTCTTGTCCCTGTGCTATCTGTATATTGTGATATTATTTTACTTTGATAGAATACAAATGTGTTGCTTTGTTGTCTAAATTTTTTCAAGAAAATATCTTGTTTACATTTGATAATAATTTTGTTGCAAAAACAATTTTTTCGAAAAAAAAAAATGCAAAAAGTGCTAAAATGCAAAAAAATGTTTTTATTGTTTATTATGTTTTTTATGCTATTTAAATGTTTGTCTGTCTGTCTATGTCTGTCTGTGTTAGTTACTTGTTCAATTTCTTTCTTTCTCTCATTTCTTTCTTACTTTCTGTCTATCATCAAATTGTAATTAATCGTCAGTTGTGTTTCTTTGTTATCGCTTTGTTGAATCTATTGTATATATACTTTTCTCCAGTTATATGTTATTTACAAACATAATTTACTAACCCTTTACTCCATGGATAGGCATTTTGTCACCGTGATCTATCCAGTCTCCATGCAGTTGCATCTAGATAGAATTGTTATGCAATTTGCAGACACCTTGTTTTTGAAAGGGAGACAATGTAATTTAGATTTTTTGTGCAAAAAACAGATCAACCAAATCTTCAATTAGATTTGTTTTGGGTATGTTCACTGGATTTTCATGTAGATGCATTTAATGGGTGTAAATGTGAATTAGTGTTAAAAAAAACTGGTCTGGAAATGGTTCACTACTGTATGCAGTATACAGTGCCCACCAAAAAAAAGTTTACAGTTGCAAAATTAAACATGCTTAAATAAATTATTCAGTATCTGTTTATCAGACGCTCACAATTATACTAGTTTCTGAAAATACAGATACTAATGAGTAAAAAGAGATAGAAACAAACGAATATGAAGATGTTTTGAATCTAATGTCATGTGATCCAATAGGTTGAATTTTCCATCTTTTTATGACAAAATTATATTTCAAGCAGGACAAAGAAATTTTATATTTTGCACCTAGGATACCAATCAATATATGGTCTTTACACTTAATAAACAGAAATACTCTGTCTTAAAAATATTATTGCTTCACTATTCTGTAAATTGTGTTCTTACAGATGAGGAAATGGGGAAATAACCTCTGTATACTTATTTTTGGTGGGCAGTGTATATAGATGAATGAATAAAGCCTCTATGGAGTAAAGGATGAACAAACCAATGTTGAACTTTTACACAGCTAAAAGTGTGAAAATGATAGTACATAGGACCATATTCATCCCATGTAAAAATGTAGTGATAGCAACATAAACGTTAATTTATTATTAATGTGGACTATTCTAGCAGGTCTTTAATATTCATTATTTCCAGGGATGTCATTTAGTGATGGAAAATAAAGAATAAAATACATACTAGTCTGCTTCTGTCTGGATGCACATGTTCAGTTCCAATAATAAAAAGATGAAAATAATACTGATCGAAGTAATGTTTTCTTCATATGCAATGGAAATCTTGTTTCTTTCGAGGAAACTTCTATAGTTTTCAATTCAGAATTATCATGTAGCCTTATTTAGTATGAGTATATGGTATATTATGTACATGTCTTTTATCAGCTAACTAAATTGATCCTTTTAAAATGAAGCCTTCTAATGAAATTTCCCTATTTATAGTGAAATTAATAGGTAGGTGTTAATAGCCTTAATAAATTCATGTAGACTCTTAAATAAATTTTTATTATCACTCTGTTTTTCATATACAAATTTCTTAACCTTAAGCCTCAGCGTTTCTTCTATGATTGGTCTGTTAGTTAGACAATTAATTGTTTGATTTAGGTAATTTTAAAGCTTATAAAATCACACTTCTTGATTGTAATCTGTAGATTTTTATGTAGTTTTTATTATGTTTTTTCCAGGTGGAATATAGTGTGTGGTTGATCAAATTGAACTCTTAATATTAATGATGGCACTACATTTAATTGGACTTTAATTAGTTTAAATATCAAGATACACTGTACTCAAGTTATGTTAATATTAAGATGTTATATTATTGCAACATTTATATTGAAACCTGACTTAAAAATGTTTTTTACTGAAGAATTTTTATGAACATAATGAAATTTTTGATAATTTAACAATCGTGGGGGTAAGGGTAGAAAACTATCCAATAATGGCTGAGTTAATTTATCTTTGTAAGAAATACATTTGTTTACAAATTTTATTATGATTACATATTGTACAATATTCTCACTTTTATTGTTGATTTGATGCATATAGGTAATTTTAATGCTGAACTGGTTTGACATAATCCCTTAAAACACAGTGAAACGCTACAAATTTCATTTAGCTAGTTGTTATAAAACTTCATTATTATGCTAAGTTTGCATGGAATTTCTATACTTGTTAACTTTTTTCTGCCAGTCTTATGATAGTTTGGAGGAAACTGTTGTTTCCTGGAGACTTATTTGTGAGGCAATGCTCGTATTTCATTATTAATTGTTATACCCCCGCACAACGAGTTGTAAGGGGGGTATACTGGATTCAGCCTGTCTGTCGGTCTGTCTGTCTGTCCGTAGACGCATTTTTGCGGCCGCAACTCTTACAGTTTTGGCAGGATTTTGCTCAAACTTCAACAGATGAACACCCTCAACATATAGATGTGCACGAAGAAAGGAATTTGCGCTGCGATGAATTTTGGGAGAATTATGGCCCTTTGCCCGCGGGGGTATATTAGTCGGCCGAATGGCGACGGCTCTACTTTGGTACAATCGTAGATATACTAGTTTAAGCGATTATGGATGAGAAACCATGTATTCATCAATTTTATAATTATAAAATATATTATACAATGCAATGCCACGCCTTGACATTTCCTTGTAAGGTCAATTGCTTATATATACATAGTACATAATCTGCAGGTTTTATATGTTATCTTGTCTCCTTTTTTTATTAATGCCAATGTCTTATAGAAGAAAAGTAATTTTTTATCAATTTTAACATAAAAATTGAGACTATCGCATCTTTACGATGATAAACTAAACACAAGGTTTTAATATCAAATTCTTGATGAACTCCCATTTTATCTTTAGGTTAATGTTATTTTTGTCCAAGTACAAACACAGGTAGTGTTTTCGTGTAAATCTAGTATCATTTATTTCTCTTTTCATTTATTTATTTTTTCTATCTCTAATAGAAAGCAATCTAGGATACGAACGTTTGTTTTACCATTTATTTTCACCATTACCTTCGAGTACTATGTGATACCACATTATTTAAATTTAGTGTTTTGTAGCCCATCATGTAATTTTTGTGTTGTGTAACCTAGGTAAGGTTGAATTTTTTGTAATGTTTCAAATAATTACAGATTTGGACTTGCTTAAAGTCATACATATATGTATTTGTTCAAAGAGTGTTGAATGGAATTCATTATATATGTGTACATTGATTTAATGGCTTATCAATTATAATGCTTCCTTAAAGACTTATCAATTATCATACTACTCCTTAAGTTGACTTATCAATTATCATGCTCCTTTAGTTAACTTATCAATTATCATACTCCTTTAGTTGACTTATCAATTATCATACTCCTTTAGTTGACTTATCAATTATCATGCTCCTTTAGTTAACTTATCAATTATCATGTTCCTTTAATTGACTTATCAATTATCATGCTGCTTTAGTTGACTTATCAATTATCATACTCCTTTAGTTGACTTATCAATTATCATGCTCCTTTAGTTAACTTATCAATTATCATGTTCCTTTAATTGACTTATCAATTATCATGCTGCTTTAGTTGACTTATCAATTATCATGATTCCTTTAGTTAACTTATCAATTATCATGCTTCCATAAAGACTTATCAATTATCATGCTTCCTTAAAGACTTATCAATTATCATGATTCCTTTAGTTGACTTATCAATTATCATGCTCCTTTAGTTAACTTATCAATTATCATGCTTCCTTAAAGACTTATCAATTATCATGATTCCTTTAGTTGACTTATCAATTATCATGATTCCTTTAGTTAACTTATCAATTATCATGCTTCCTTAAAGACTTATCAATTATCATGCTTCCTTTAGTTAACTTATCAATTATCATACTCCTTTAGTTAACTTATCAATTATCATGCTTCCTTAAAGACTTATCAATTATCACGCTCCTTTAGTTGACTTATAAAATGCCATGCTACCTTAAAGACTTGCCAGTATTGTTATTGCTACTAATCAATTAAGTTTTTGAATTCACTGCGAACCATTAACTCACAATGCTCCCATCTTTGATTAGGGGGTTTATTGCACTGCACATGCTGGTTGGTCAGTCTGTCTGTTGGTAGACCAAATGGGTTCCGTTCAATAACCCATGAACGCTTTGCCCTAGGATACATTGAGGTACGTCATCAACAGTAGAAGACCCCTATTGATTTTGAGGTTAGTTGGTCAAAGGTCAAGATCACTGTGACCTTTACCATTTCTGACTCTTCAAATAGTTTGCGTTCAATTACTCGAGAAAGCTTTGTCTTAGTATCTTCATACTTTACATAGAGTTGACGCTTTACCCTTGGATTTTCAAGATTTACGTGGAGGTTGGTCATCAATGATCTCTATTAATTTTGAGTTCAGTAGGCCAAGGTCACTGTGACCTTTACCATTTGTAACTATTGGGCTGCCATTGGGGCATACATGTTTTACAATCATCTCTTGTCGAATGACTTTGTTTTTAATTAAAGTTGACATGGTATGTACAATCCAATGATAACCATGTATGTAATTCCTTGTATGACAGTATCTGCTCGTTTCATTTTGTTGTTGGAAATATCCCACTGTTTTGTATATAGGTTTAATTTATCTTTTCAGTTATTTAATTGCACCAAAGAACAAAACTTGCACTTTTTGTACGTTCAGCATTGCGAAAATTGAAAATTAAAGTATAATTTTCAGCAAAACTTGTGTTCTTGTCAATTTGAAATGTATGATCAATTTGTATATACTAATTATGAAATGTGTACCACTTCACTTTTTGCCTTGCCGTGCCAAAACCAGTATACACTTGTGTCCTGTCCCTAAACATATACTACTCAAAATTTGATTGTCAACAAATTTCCTTGTGAATAGTTAGCGAATTTGAATAAGATGAACGAATATTCAGAAACATGATGTTTCATCTACGAATAAAAATTTATTCCAAATGTGATGCCTAATTGCTTATAAGCCCAGCCTCTCTAAAATGTTTGTGGTGCATTCAAGTCCCTGTTGTAACAGAATGTGTTATGTTTTTTTTGTCTTACACAATATGTGCTCAGAAAGAGACCAAACTTTCCCTTGCAACTTTGGTTTCTGCAAACAGGTCCTATCAGTTACCTGGAAAAAGACCACATTATGTCAATGCATCTCAAATGTATTGCATGCATTTTTTTACATAAATTTAGCAGCAGATTATACGATATTTCAATATTTGCACAACGTTTTCTTAATCGATTTTGTTTGACGTAAGACGGACATAACTTACGATTTCTTGACCCTTATAAGTTTGAGTAGTATATATTGTCATGTAATAGAGGTAAAACAGCGTACATGTTTGTGGTACCAGAAAGACAATAGAGAGGTTGCGATTGAAACGTGTACGACTACGTGTACGTGTAGCTACCCGTAAATGTATACGTTTTCGTTGCAATTAAAATTGGCTTGCGAAACACAACGTGTGCGTGTAACATCACATGGCAGTTGTAACATGATTTCTTCGTGAATCGATAATGAGTGTTTATATAAACTCACTGAGACTACCGGCGATAAAATATTGGGTTTCCCGTGCATACGCATACCTGGATGACGTATGTACACATTATATTTTCGTCTGTCACACGTCCGTTACTTGTAGAAACTACACATGCCTGGATGACGAAATACCCAAAAATAGTATTCACGTACACGTACATGTTACACGTTGCCTTTCGCAACCTCTCTAATATCACTTCCTCTATATACATGTAATAGAAAACAAGATAAAAACTGGATTCACGATTTTATTCAAGTTAAAGATTTGTCGTATGATTTGATCAGGTCATCAGTACATTATTTCTAGTATTCCATCCATTATCTACATGTAAGACAATGACTTAAGGTTCATTCAGAGTGCATACAAGTTCACACTCCTTTAGTAAGCTCATGAATGCTTGGTTTGAAGTAGTCCGCCCAGAACAATTTAGAACATGTGGAAACTTGGTACACAGCCCACTAATACTAGCAGTTAAATATACAAGATTACTATGTGATCTCTGGGTGTAAAAATAACCACCTGCTTTATTAAGTCAATTGCTTGACTTGTGCGTTATATGTTTCCAAAATAAAATAAATTCCATTACCCTGGGAGGACTACATGACTAATATGCAGCAATATTTACTGAGCATAATGTATGAAATGATTCATACAAAGTAGCGATTCGACCGTTGAAACCACTAACATGTAGACTAAGATTCGCACTCTGTAAATATTGCAACATAAAGCAAAAACCAAGCCAAGAGTTAAGACAGTTACGATGACAAACATGGCAGCCGAATGTGGTTGAAGAAAACGGGACACTTTTATTGTTTATAAAAGGGACTATTGGAGATATACTGTCAACAATACGGAAGAAGCTAGTATAACAAACACGATATTATTTGAACACATTAACCAACTAACAATTTATACGGTAAGTTGTTTTAATCTCGATATTAGAGAGGTTGCGATTCGAACGTGTACGACTACATGTACGTGTAGCTACCCGTACATGTATACGTACGCGTTGCAATTGAAATTGGCTTGCGAAACACAACGTGTGCGTGTAACATCACAAGGAAGTTGTAACAGGTGTTTATATAAACTCACTGAGACTACCGGCGAAAATCTTGGGTTTCCCGTGCATACGCATACCTGTGTGACGTACTACACATTATATTTTCGTCTGTCACACGTCCGTTACTTGTAGAAACTAAACATACCTGGATGACGAAATACCCAAAAATAGTATTCACGTACACGTTACACGTTGCCTTTCGCAACCTCTCTATTAACTGTTACATTACATGAACATATTACACAGCAAAGATGACCCAAGTTAATGTGTCCAAGTAATAACATTGAGCATACATGGATGGCATTAACTAACACAAGCAATGGTATAAGGCATATTCCTACAAGCAAATATATGGAAGAGTGTACATGGTGCTAACATTTTATACAAGGCCAATGTTTTCTCTTTGTTCTGTACCAAGACCATTTATTCTTGATTACAAATCACAAAACTCCTGTTACATGATTTATTTTTAAATCGAGGGTTACATATTTATTTTCGTTGGCCTTACATCAAGTGGAAAGGAACTTCACAGATTTAACACAGAAAAGAAAGTCACATTGAGTTTCTATATTGTGTTTAACCCTTTACTCCATGTATCCACCAAGAGCAGCTTTTTATGTCAAATATCAAGAGTTGTCTCCCTTGCCAAGGTCTCGCCTCTATACTTATATATTGTACAATAATTGGTAAGGGACAAGAGATAGGAAGGGCGTGATATGGCGTATCTATGGAGTAACGGGACAAGAGATAGTGATTACGCGTATCTATGGAGTAACGGGCTAACTCAGAAAGGGAAATAACACAGAGTAGCAATCATGTTAAATCATGTTAAAAATCACAAAAACAATATTCACAAAATCCTACATGGGTCAATGTTTATAAATAAATATATTTACACTTTCAATGCAAAAATGTGGAAAGAAGAAATATATATATAATAATAAATGTATGCATGTATTATAATGAATAGTTGGCCTATAAAAATCACAGGATAAAATGACATATGGACAATACAAGACGTTAACAAACATACAAGACTTGTACACAATAATCAGATAATTTGTTCTACAAACAGTATCTTAGCGAGTGCCATATAACACAACACAAGATGAGTGCCATATAACACAACACAAGACAGTGTTGTTGTATTACAAGAAAACCAACAAATCAAAACACTTAACAACTGAGAACATAAGCTCAGATCATAACCTTCAACAAAACATAAATGCCTCTTGATACATGTAGTATAGTGCACCATAGTTTCAAAATACCTATAACTTAAAGGCGTTGAGCACCAAAAGACTTAAAGGCGCTGAGCCCCAGAAGACTTAAAGGTGCTGAGCCCCAAAAGACTTAAAGGCGCTGAGCCCCAAAAGACTTAAAGGCACTGAGCCCTAGAAGATCATAAATTCCTAGTTTAAACAATTATCGTCACGAAACTTTTACAAATGTTTCTACAATGTTGTTTTGCCAGTAGACATTTCAAAATTACCGAAACAGGGGTTAGACCATATAATCTATGAACAGTGCTTTACTTGGGTATGTCTACTATGTACAATCGTGTTCTTATATAAAAACATGGATACACATTCGTGTCCTCATATAAAAACATGGATACACAATCGTGTCCTCATATAAAAACATATGGTTACACAATCGTGATAAAATTGCACTTTCTAGCATGTTTCAATCATAATTTCTTACTGAAACATTCTTCGAACCCTTTGCAGTGATTTTGAAATATTGTATAGTTTGAGGGTTATCCGGAGTTCAGCACCTTTAAAGAAACAATGAGCACCCAATTATAATTCTGAGAGTGAAAATGTGACTTTTTGCAACAGCCTTCAACCATGTTGCTCCTTTTATAATTACAACTAGATAGTCGGCATAAATATTCATTTAAACCTACAGTAATAAAACCAATTAAATAAAATATCTTTACTGAAGCTCTATAGTCTATCATAATCTAGCATGCATACAAACATATTGATCAGTATTACACTCTCGATTAGGCTAAACAAATTCTCTTTCATGGACAATAAACAATTTCATTGAATCTAGGGGCAATTAAATTTTTTTTTTAAATCCAAGAAATTAATTTTCCATGAAAATAAGTGATTTCGGACTACAACATAAAACCTTTACTTCATTCACTCCTTAATTCATTCATCACCAGATATATCTCCATACTCATTATTGGAAATGACTTGGTGGTTATAAAGGCGAGACTCGGCGTATCTATGGAGTAAATAGTCGATCAATGTTCACTTTCATTATTTCAGTTACCATAGCAACCACAACCAAACATAATCAACTTTCACAAAAATCATCACTAACATTCTGTATATATCTTATTGCGGAGTTTAAAAAATCACTCAGAAACTAAATGATTATATTGAAGTATAAACTGACTAAATTGTTCACGGACTGGCAAACTCTATCTGTGTTGTCTGTTTATGAGTCTCCTTTGTCGCTGACACGTTTTCGTCGAGCTGAAAATACACAAGTCATTTCATGATATAGTTACGGTGTCTGATTTTTTTCATTGCGTTATAAAAACAATTTAAAGAGCCCCAAACGGCTATTTTAAAAAATCAATGACTTAGTAACCTATCTGCAGATTGATGGATTTTGAGCACTTTAGTTCAGTCACAAAGGTGGAAAACACGATAAGATGGAAGAAAATGAAATACAGGCTCCAGTTGGTTTGTTTACAAAATAGCAAATTATAAACACTAAATGCATGGTAGATAGTCTAAGGGAAGCAACTCATCCATACATTTTACTTAAATGTGATTTTAGGTCTACTATTAAGACAGATATATAATTAACATTCTGTTGTCGATTGTTGGTAATTTGTGAAAAATATCCTTATTCCTTGAATTTTTATTATTGTATAAAATTCATTAGATGAGTTTTGGGAGAGATAATGGGGCTTTAAAACAGTCCATGGCGATGCACTGACGTTTCGAAGCCATACAGAAACCACAGAACGAGACAGACACCGAGCGAACTGGTCATCCATATCCCAAATAAAGTATATTTCAAGAGATGAGTAGAAGACTACCAAAACATATAACTTTAAAGGTTATAGTGGATATAAATGTAAGATAAAATTATGTACCTTGATCATTATTGTCTTGTAGTTTTGTTGTGACTCGTACACGGGTCTCGGGAAACTCGAATGCCAGACCCAATGTCTTCATCGTATCGTTTTCTTCTACTAATTTTATAATTTTCATCTCAACCTTGTTACCCATAGCTTCCGGTTTCTGTCATAAAGATAAAATATATGTTTTCAATTACAAACGTTTTATTACAGTGGATAGAGTTATTACAAGGCTGTCTGTAATTGTTATACAGTATAACCTGGTTTATCCGGCATCCCATCAGACCAGATAAGCGTGCCGGATAAAGCAGTGTGCCAGTAAAACCAGGTTTTATAGAAATCCATATACCTGTTTATCACATAACCCGCGGTCCAGCAGTGCCGTAAGCCGTACCGTAAATATAGTTCGGCACTCCCAGACCGTGCAATAAATATTTAAATTAGTCTGACGCGACGTAAGCCGATCCATGCCTTGATAGGCCCATGACGTCAGGATAATAACAACGTCGCCATGACGTCGCGCTCTTTGTACCGCTTAATTATGTCTGAAACCTATGCAGCGTACATCATCATTTTGAATGATAACGAGCGTTCTCTAAGGTTATGTGATAAATAGAATCCGTGACATATCATTTTGTCCACTCGTTTAATAAAATTCGTATGTAATGAGCACTCATGCAAGATCCTCTATATAATAACTTATAAAAATACAAATTATAACAAATGAACAAATTTTAAAGGTATCCAATGGCATTAGTATTTACATGTCATTGTACTAATTGTGTTAGTCAGTCATAAAATAGTTGTTAATTGTTGTTTGTTTGGTTTTCTTATGTGCAAAACATTTGCTGATGATATACATCTTCTAAGTATTATCTATAATGCCGGTTAATTAAGTGTTAAAACACACTATTCGTCAATTGTCGGGACTGACAAACAATGCCGGATAACGGATAAAGCAGGTTCCGTTAAAGTAAGGGTCCGTCTAATAGAAATACAGTGGTGTTCTGCCGGTCAAAAACTGGTAGGGGACTAAAAATTAGTTCAAATTCACACAATGAAGTGGCAATGAAAGACAACTCTTGTATCTGATTAAGTGACAAAGAAAGACAACTCTTGTACCTGATTAAGTGACAAAGAAAGACAACTCTTGTATCTGATTAAGTGACAAAGAAAGACAACTCTTGTACCTGATTAAGTGACAAAGAAAGACAACTCTTGTACCTGATTAAGTGACAAAGAAAGACAACTCTTGTACCTGATTAAGTGACAAAGAAAGACAACTCTTGTACCTGATTAAGTGACAAAGAAAGACAACTCTTGTACCTGATTAAGTGACAAAGAAAGACAACTCTTGTACCTGATTAAGTGACAAAGAAAGACAACTCTTGTACCTGATTCAGTAACAAAGAAAGACAACTCTTGTACCTGATTAAGTGACAAAGAAAGACAACTCTTGTACCTGATTCAGTAACAAAGAAAGACAACTCTTGTACCTGATTAAGTGACAAATAAAGACAACTCTTGTATCTGATTAAGTGACAAAGAAAGACAACTCTTGTACCTGATTCAGTAACAAATAAAGACAACTCTTGTACCTGATTCAGTAACAAAGAAAGAGAACTCTTGAATCCGGTTAAGTGATAAAGAAAAGACAACGTTACCTGGTTAGCTGCCCTTAATTCTGTGATTGTCATGTTCTTGTTGACAGCTTTCAGTATTTCTACCAGTATATCTCCAGTGATAAAGTTGGACTCAATATTCAAAGTTTTCAGCGTTTTATTTTCTTGGACACCTTCAGCCAGTTTCTGAAGAGAAGAAACTATCATTGATACAAACAGATTTAGACAACAGCAGATAGGCATCAGAGCCTTTACTCTATCTACGTATTGCATTACAACAATTATTGTCCAATACCAGACATCCGTGTACACATCCTTCATGGCTTTTTATGCCCCCCTATCGATAGATGGGGAGGCATATAGTGATTCACCTGTCCGTCCGTCCGTCCTGGTTAACCCAAATTGACAGTTTCTTCTAGCATTATAATGGCTTGTTACAAAGCTTCCATACTTGCATGGATGTTGTATATGAACACTCTCCACATGCCTGTATCACCTGACCTTATTTTGACCTTCACCTTGACCTAATTTAGGACTTAGACTTATTGAAGGGCAAAATTCTTGGTTAACCCAAATTGACCGTTTCTTCTAGCATTAATATGGCTAGCTACAAAGCTTTCATACTTGCATGGATGTTGTATATGAACACTCTCTACACGCCTGTATCACCTGACCCCATTTTGACCTTCACCTTGACCTAATTTTGGACTTAGACTTATTGAAGGGTCAAATTCCTGGTTAACCCAAATTGACCGTTTCTTCTAGCATTTTTATGGCTTGCTACAAAGCTTCCATACTTGCATGGATGTTGTATATGAACACTCTCCACACACCTGTATCATTTGACACCATTTCGACCTTCACCTTGACCTGATTTGGACTTAGACTTATTGGAGGGCTAAATTATTGGTTAACCCAAATTGACCGTTTCTTCTAGCATTTATATGGCTTGCTACAAAGCTTTCATACTTGCATGGTTGTTGTATTTGAACATTCTCTACACACCTATATCACTTATTAAGCGTCTAATTCTTGGTTAAATCAAATTGACAGTTTCGTTTTACATCATGTCCATCATGGCGTTGCCTTAAAACTTGGCATACTTGTTTCCCTTCATAAGCCCCTTACATTATCAAAGCCATGTAACACTATCCAACATTATTACAGAATTATGGCCCCTGATTGACTTAGCTTTTTATGGGCAAGGCTTCCATGGGGGCATAAGCGTTTATTGAACGCAGTCTTGTTCTTATTGAAATGCAGTTTGTCAAAACTTTTCAAGTGATTTTCGTTGGATTAAAGCAGTTCTTAGTAAAGTGATGAATTCAAACAATAAAATCCTGCCATGCTTCTGAATTGGTTTTGTCAGTTGATTACCATAAGACAACCACATGTCAATGAGGACAGGAGGTCACTCTAGGCATGTTTAATTGACCATGCATGGTTTGAGAGATGCACGATCTGGTAGATCACTCTCTTCAGAAATGGTTTCCGTTCACAAGTAGTCTTTAACAAAGAATTGGCAGTACACACGGAATATTTTATTACATAAATGTATTGAATGTCTTTGTGCTATTTTGTGTTTAATTACCAAAGGCACGAGTTTGTAAATAAAGACCATATGAATGCAATGTAACAGTAAATATGTTGTAACAATAAAATACAGTTAATCACAATTTTTTTTTTTAAAATAAACACTTGTTACCTTAGCGACCCTGTCCGTCATTGCTACACTTGCCATCTCTAATATTTCTAGGTTTGTATTTGTCTTCAATCCATTACAAATGGCTTCCAGTCTTTCATGCGAAATATTCTAAAAAGATAACAACACCAAGGAGTATTAATTTCATTTCTGAAGTTAAAAATTCGCGAACATTTAGCCTTGCTTCTTCTGAAAAACAAAATCATTCACAAACATTTTCCTTGCACAAATATATAGAGGATATTACATGAGTGTCTTTTCATATTGAATTTATTAAACGAGTTGAATAAAATGATAAAATGCGAGGCTCTGCCGAGCATTTTATCGATTTTATTCAACGAGTTTAATAAATCCAATGTGGAAAGTCACAAATGTAATGTTCTTTTTATCATATGTTAGCCATTTCTGGCCGAAACATAAAAGAACTACTAATTTTCACTATAATAAACGCACAACTTTGACGACGTCGCCTATACTTTGAGCGACGTCACGTCAAAGCTTTATTACACTAGTGTATTATCAAAAATAAATAATGGCTTTATTACGCTGTCGCGACGTCAAACATATGATAAACTAGTATTATTTAACAGTATATCACACTATATTCCCATGATCGATACATTGCAAATTTCTATAAAAAATATTTATTTGGACTTATGAATTAGTGGTGAACTCAATTCACAAATAATAGCGAAAATGAAAGCATAGTTAATAATATACAACGCACAGTATATAAACTACCACATACCTTAATATTATTAAGATTGAGATGTTTCAAGGACGAATCGTTGTCATTGACACGTTTGATGCTCTCTTCTACGTCTGTTGTGTTTGGTGGCTCGTATGGTATAGGTTTTAGTTCAGCACTTTTAGCCATACCTGTCATAGTAGATAGTATTAAATAACGCCCACAATAACATAGCTCCCATAATACATTTAAAATACATAGTTCCCACATCTACCATCTAAATCTCCCTTGTTAGGAATCGGCAGCCATCTTTGGAGGCAACTGTCAGACATCTTTGAAGGCAACTGTCAGCCATCTTTGAAGGCAACTGGCGACCATCTTTGAAGGCAACTGGCATCCATCTTGGAAGGCAACTATTGACCATCTTTGAAGGCAATTGTCGGCCGTCTTTGAAGGTAAGTGTCAGCCATCTTTGAAGGTAAGTGTCAGCCATCTTTGAAGGCAATTGTCGGCCATCTTTGGAGGCAATTGGCCGCCATCTTTGAAGGCAACTGGCCGCCATCTTTGAAGGATCTTGCAGCCATCTTTGAAGGCAACTGCCGGCCATCTTTGGAGACAATTTTCTTCTAAGTTTAATCCGGTTATTAAAGAACTTATTTGATATAAAGATAACATGACCATGAACACTGAAAGTGGACCTAGAGTATATAATGAACATACCTGTGAAGCCGCCTCCTTCGATCTTCTCGTTATTCTCCGAGGCGTAGAACTGTGTCTGATTTAACATTCCATGGAAACCCAGTACAGCTGAAAATACATACTTAAGTATTTATAAATTGTCTAACATTATAATAATTCAACAGGGTACTGTTTTATCAAAGCACTTCCAAAAATTGTAAACAAAAATTTGAATTCCTTGTAATGTTTTGACAATGGTAAAGTGTAGTAAATGAAGCTGCAATACGAATAATGAAATACTACAAACAAAATTTGTATCTAATTTGCAGTTGTTAAAAAATTATAAACAATTTAATTTGAACGTAAGTTTAATATATCCGTAAGTGCTTTGATAAAACTGTGAGTACCCAGCCGTACATATACTGACTATTGACACCAATCCGGTAAGTCTCATTAACGCTTTATTCTAATCCAGTCTTTAATATTAAATTGTCTGCTATCGATCCATAGGAGGTATGATTTTCGAGTTCACGGGAAGTAAGAATGGTTCATTTTTCCAGGAATGATAAATCCGGAATTCCGGATAAATCAGGAAAATTGACATCCCTGAAGGTTTTTACAATCATTTTGTCAGCAATCATGCTTCATGTTTGCACGACTGTAAGTCAAAGAACATATGACGCACATGCTCAATATTTCTGTATTGCCCTGAAATCAAATCTTAGTAACCACCCCCATGAAATATGAGTATGTTTCAACTGGCTAATTGCGAGCGCTTGGTACACTGAAGGGACTAGGGATGGGCCGATGCATCGAAATATCGATGCACTGCAATCTTGAGTGTCCCGATAGTATGGATCCGATCAATAGTTAAAAGTCTCGATCCAATAACTATCGCCAATAGCTCAACTAAGGATAGTTACTATATTTTCCTTTTCATAAATAAAGTTTATTTCATCAAACTCATAAACTCCCTTAATGGCCCCACAGATTGGCTAAGGACCAATATAGCAATCGTTCAACTTATAACTAAAATCATGTATACACTCTTCCATTGAACACGATAAAAAGGTTTTAAATCTATTTCTGTCCAATTCATTTTAAATCATTTCCACAAATAGTAGATAAGTATGTTGAACAACAAAGTGATATCTTACACAGTGCAAATTTGCATTTACAAGTTAATCTCTGGTTTTCAAAACTTGGCAATAACTATTGCAATAGTATCGCAATAGTTTCCAGCAATACAATAGCATCGCAATAGTACTTTCAGCAATACAATAGTATTGCAATAGTCAAAAATGAACTCAATAGTCACCCCTAGAAGGGACTTGACGAAACCATGCAGGAAATACTGGTTCCAGTGGTCACAAAATGAGCCGAGCTGGTACCAGTCTTGGCACACTGTGAGTGTAGTGCAATCATGAAATTTGTTCTTAACCAATCACAGTCAGAGTATCATTATCAAGCGATCAGCCTAGTATACAAACAACGTCGCTAATGTCTAATTCAATGTTGAACATAATTATATACAAAATCAATAAAGTGACAACATGGGCTATTCTTCGTTTCTTGTGAAACATGTGCAGCTCAATTTTGTTATTTCAGTCAAATACGGAATACTAGGGCTGTGTATCGGTTAGAATGATCGATACGATATTTGTAACGATATAAAATGATTGATATTCGATATATCATATGATATTTTCTTTAAGCAATATAAAGGTCTAAATAGGAAGGTATTAGCTTGCAATATGTATTTAACTTACAGAACACAACTAAAACAAGACATGTAACACAAAGGTTCGTGGTTTACTCTGTTTAGACATGTTTTATAGTATTTTGTATCAATTGCTTAGCCACGAGAGGTTAATTTCACAGCAGTTTTTGTTTGAATTTTGTGACGAAACACTAAGTGGACATCGAAAAACTCGACTTGAATGGGGATATTATTGGTTTCCATGTGTATTTGTTGTTGATCGATTATTTCATCGATACGGAAACGCAAAATACCGGTATTCGATTTATAATGTAAACCGGTACGCAGCCCTACTGAATACTAGCCCAGGGCCCGGAATAACAACCATGATTTACGCTCAGCACTCAAATATTGAAATTCAGTCTTTTGAAGTTCATAGCGACAATATTTGAGAGCAAGAAGTTGTAATAGTGTTAAATTGGTGCTAAATGTTATTTTTGACTTACTTCCTAGTGTGATTTATTGTATATGTGAGCTATATTTGTAATTTATCCATCTGGGTGTGGAGTGTGGCACTCAGATTCTATAATTTCACCTATACCTCATAAATAGTAAATAATGGCAAATAAAATGTATCAAATGTTACTTTCAAGACTCATATAATGATGTTTCACATTTTCCTCTTCAAGATTTGCAATCTAGGACAAGTAATGGCTCATTATATTACATGTACATTTTCAATATTTGAGTGCTGAGTGTAAGTACTGGTTGTAATTCTGGGTCAAGGTTAATTAGTTTGGACAGTACTCACCAGCTAAATCAACGAGTTCATCTTCCGTGGCCTGTTTCAAGATATCGTCCCATTCAGTATCAATCTCTTTTTCTTCTGCAGTCTTTGGTATGACCTTTGGTTTCCATGGATTCACTGGAACATCCAGGGAGTTAGATTCCCCTGTGTATCGTATAGGTTATTGTTAGTGGGTGGGGGGTGATGCAACATGCACAAACATAAACAGCAAATAACAGGGGTTCCACTAGCTTCTGAATCTGAAGGATTACATTGATACTTTTGAATAAATTTTACCATTTTATAGGCAAAATAATAGAAAATGACCATCCAAACCAAAAAAAGTTGAGGGTCAAAATGTTGCATTTTGGAAATTTCCAGGGTCAAAACCCCTATTCCTGAGTCAAATGGAACCCCTGAAATACAACACGGGTGTCAACATAACAAAGCCAAATTAAAAATCCTGAAAATCATAATTATGCTGCCAACTAATTTTGTCAAACAAGAGGCCTTCAACCTTATTGTTTCCATTTACTAGTGTAACTCAGTTTGTATTAACGATAATCCTTCAAAGCTGATTTCATTGACCATAACTTTGTCATTTCTTGAGATATTTTCATCAAAAAACTTTTATTTTGGTCAGAAATCACAGCTCTTTAATGATAGATAATCCAGAATTCTGGCTAAATCAGGAATATTGACATCCCTGTACAAGCAAACATATCATGCACATACATTAAACTCAAGAAAATCCCAGGAATAATTTTGCGCCTTCAGAAGACCTTTTTTCTTTTTAAACAAACAGTGTATGCAAAAAGTCCCTAGCTAACTGCCCAGCTTAAAGCTTTTGGGTAAGGTATCTCAAAATGAAGAATTTATATAAATGTCAGCAAAATAACTTTGAGCTCATGTTATATAATCCTTGCTCAGTATGTTGGAAATGTATCAATAAATATCTGCATGATAAGATTAAATCCAACAATAAAATTCCATGTTATAAATATTCAAGGATAAAAGGTTAAACTATTTGAAGTCAGTGCAAAAATCAAACTCTTCAAGTGTACATAAGGTATCACACCACTAAATATCATTATCTGTGAGACAGTAGACATAGGTATCACACCAGTAAATATCATTATCTGTAGCAAAGGTATCACATCACTAAATGTTAATAGGTGTGATAAGGGTATTTACACCATTTAATCTATCTCAGATTAGTTTGGATATAAATAGGTATCAATCCACAAAATCTTGATGAGTGGTAAAGGTAGCACACCACGAAATCTCAATTTACCAGTGACAAGTTTGACAACTGACTTAATATGTCAATTTAATCTTAATATCAGTCTTTATATAGGTAAGATTTACCCCATCTTAAAATCTCCTTATCTCAATATTTGTGATATTTGTGACATAGGTATCACTCCACTAAATCTCAAAAGCTGTGGTAAAGGTATCACACCTTTAAATCTTAATATCTGTGATAGGTTAAACAAAGGCTTTGAACAAAGAAGCTTTGAGTCAATCCTTCTGAAAGATTAACAACATTATTCAAGTCTATAAATTAAAGAAGTCTAAGACAATTATGATGTACAGAACAAAACAAACAAGTATTTAAGAATTGCAAGCAATACAGAAGTCCCCTACCAGTTTTAAGCCATTTTCAATGTTTCTGTTGCCATAGCAACCACATTTTTTGTCAGAATCAAAATATTTTTAGACGTGCATAATCCCCTTATTGCCCCCTATCCACATATCAAGTTTCATAAACCTAGCTTGAAAACTCTTTGTGTTATGTCAGGATCCATATTTGGGCATATTTTCACTCTTTCTGTCACCATAGCAACCACAATTTTTGTCAGAATCAAATCTTTTTAGACGTGCATAATCCCCTTATTGCCCCCTATCCACATACCAAGTTTCATAAACTTAGCTTGGAAACTGTTTGAGTTATGTCAGGATCCATATTTGGGCATATTTTCACTCTTTCTGTCACCATAGCAACCACAATTTTTGTTAGAATCAAATCTTTTTAGACGTGCATAATCCCCTTATTGCCCCCTATCCACATACCAAGTTTCATAAACTTAGCTTGGAAACTGTTTGAGTTATGTCAGGATCCAGATTTTTTGACGGACGGACGGACGGACGGACTGACTGACGGAGGGCAAACCTATAGTCCCCTCCGGTCAAAAAAACGGTAGGGGACTAATAAACAGGCAGCGAGATCTTGGCTATTCCTTTGTAGAACAACCATAATTGCCTTTGGAAGAGCCAATTTAGAGAACAGTGAAACCTCAATAATCAGACCAGCCCTGGGACCCTTAAAACTGAGTTGACCTTAATATTGAGGTTGAATAATGAGCAAACAGATGAAAATGGACCCGCTAATTTTAAGTTGGTCTCATTGTTGAGGTGGTCTTTAGGAGAGGTTTTACTGTATATCGTTAAAGTAACTGCTAGGAAATCACATTTAAATTGTCTGTTCAAAGGTCTGTTAAGTGTATATTGTATAAATGATGGCTGCTACATCATGCTAGAACAGCAAATACTCTAGAACTGGTTAATATTTGCACACTCAGGGATCTACAAAGCCTAGAAACATTGTATATGCACAGACAAAGCATTCAACATGGTTCATACAAAATTTCTCACACACAAATTCAAGGACTATTCAAGGACTATTCGAGGTAGAATATGTATTTTCAAGGCATTTTTTCAACATTTCCGAGATTAAATTTTTTGGCATTTTTTTCAAGGAAGCACTAAATTCAAGGACTTTTCAAGGCCTGTGTGAACCTTGGTACAATCAAATGTAGCATCAGTGTTCATGCAGTATCATTCCAGTTTAATAACATCATCAGTACTCAACATCATCATAACATCATCAGTACTCAACAATGTCCTAACATCATCAGTACTAACAGTGTCATAACATTATCAGTACTAACAATGTCCTAACATCATCAGTACTCAACAGTGTCATAACATCATCAGTACTAACAATGTCATAACATCATCAGTACTAACAGTGTCATAACATCATCAGTACTAAAATGCCCTAACATCATCAGTACTAACAGTGTCATAACATCATATTAAGTACTAACAGTGTCATAACATCATCAGTACTAACAGTGTCATAACATCATCAGTACTATAACAATGTCCTAACATCACCAGTACTAACAGGGTCATAACACCATCAGTACTAACAATGTCCTAACATCATCAGTACTAACAGGGTCATAACATTATCAGTACTAACAGTGTCATAACATCATCAGTACTAACAATGTCCTAACATCATCAGTACTAACAGTGTCATAACATCATCAGTACTATAACAATGTCCTAACATCACCAGTACTAACAGGGTCATAACACCATCAGTACTAACAATGTCCTAACATCATCAGTACTAACAGGGTCATAACATTATCAGTACTAACAATGTCCTAACATCATCAGTACTAACACTGTCCTAACATCATCAGTACTAACAGTGTCATAACATCATCAGTACTAACAATGCCCTAACATCATCAGTACTAACACTGTCCTAACATTATCAGTACTAACAGTGTCATAACATCATCAGTACTAACAATGTCCTAACATCATCAGTACTAACAATGTCCTAACATCATCAGTACTAACAATGTCCTAACATCATCAGTACTTACAGTGTCATAACATCATCAGTACTAACAATGCCCTAACATCATCAGTACTAACACTGTCCTAACATTCTCAGTACTAACAGTGTCATAACATCATCAGTACTAACAATGTCCTAACATCATCAGTACTAACAGTGTCCTAACAGCACCAGTACTAACAGTGTCATAACATCATAAGTACTATAACAATGTCCTAACATCATCAGTACTAACAATGTCCTAACATCATCAGTACTAACAGTGTCCTAACATCATCAGTACTAACAGTGTCATAACATCATCAGTACTAACAATGTCCTAACATCACCAGTACTAACAGTGTCATAACATCATCAGTACTATAACAATGTCCTAACATCATCAGTACTAACAGTGTCTTAACATCATCAGTACTAACAGTGTCCTAACATCAGTACTAACAATGTCATAACATCATCAGTACTAACAGTGTCCAACATCAGTACTAACAATGTCCTAACATCATCAGTACTAAAAATTTCTGACATTTTGGGCATTTCAACTAACTAATATATACAAGCTTTCGGCAGTCAGGTAAAGCAACCAACATTCACAAACATATGATATATGTTCATGCAATTAATTGACTAACTCCCTAATGTAATAATACACAAAATATACTCAAATATTAATGACATAATTCCTTTTGCAATCAATTCTTTATGACAAACCATGTACAAAATCAATGATATTCCATGTTATAGCAATGTTTAAGTGAGAATATCGACAGAGGTTTTCGCTGTTAAATTTACTCCAATGCAGATCTTTAATACTTATCCTAAAAGCTTGAACATTAAGGCTGCCAATTGAAAACAGATTTATATGAGATATAATTAAGATATTTATCAGGGCAGTTATCCAGAAAGCATCTTAAGGGAAAACTTAAATATTTTTTTACTTAAGTTAAAAAATTGAACTGACCATATTTCCCAAGAAATGAAGAATAACCTGTTAATATATTGTCTTAGTGAATATTGTAGCTCTTTACATAATGCTTCTAAATAATGTAAAATATCGACACTCCTGATTTTCCTTTTTAGCTGATACAAATTTTAAGATTTTAAGAAAATTATAAGTTTTCCCTTAAGATGCTGAATACCACACCAGGGGTTTGTATTCAATATTGATCTTATTTAATTGGAGAATAATTAAGGATAGCCAATCATATCACCTGTTACTGACCAAGAGTTTAATATGGTGTGATCTGATTGGTTGTCCTTATTCTTAAGCCAAGTAGGATCAATATTGAATACCACACCATGGCAATACTCCCAGTAATCCAACCCAGATCTATCAGTGATCCACCTTTCAAGATGTATAATTTTATATTTTAGGCCAAAGCAAAATGATATAAGTGTGGTTCTTGCAACCCTACCAAATTAAAAATCCTGAAATCATATGCGACTGACCATTTTTGACGAACTAGAGGCCGTCAACCATATATAACTCAGTTTTTCAAACTTTTTATTGAAGAAAATCCTCCAGAGCAGATATTATTGACCATAACTTTGCCATTTCTTGAGATATTTTCATCAAATAACTTTTATTTTGGTCAGAAAGCATAGCTCTTTAAGGATAAATCCGGAAACTTTACACCCCTGACCCTATCATTTTGCCCCTACCCTCAACATTTAATTGGCCTTTAGCTGGAAATCACTGATTTTGTTGATTTTCCAGTGCTTAACATCAAAAAAGAATTTTAATTAGATAAAATGATATTTCTTCCTACCAAACCTTTTCTCAGCATGTTACCAGAACCAATATATTAATTTGTCTTGGCCTTACCTGTTTCTTTTTTCACATAAGACTGAACATTATCCCAATCTTTCTCATTTTTAGCTTTCTTTTCGAGAAAAGCCAGCAGCTTCTTTCTGCTGAATGGTCCAGTTGGGTCCTTTGCAGTTTGGTTCCTCATACGCTCAGAAGGAGGTAGAAAAGAGTTCTGTAATTATAACAAGTTAATAATATTGGCGGGTTGTTTAGCACTTATCGTGTTACGGGCTTACATAGTTCAACCAGAGACTGGGAATTCAGAACTTTCAGTGGTTAAACAATAGTCAAACCAATGCTAGGTCACTATTATACTGCTCCACTTTCCTCTGCCAAGGCTTATTTTGGTTATATAATAGGGGCCGTGATAAGACCCTTCCATGTAATGGCCCCTTCCCCTGGAAAAAATTCTATAAAATCATGCAGTTTTCCCCAAAAATGAAGTTTACCTCAACAAAATCATTTCCAATGTTACCAAAATACCAATATTCTTTTCCCCAAACCAAGGTTAAAAAAAAGCTCTTATATAGGGAACACACAGATAATTTGAAACCACTTGTCTATGATGTGATACAGGCTTTAAAAAAATAGTTTTCTCATTTTTTTACAAAGTTCACTTACATCAGGGTCGAAATCACCGTTGAGTTCATCAAGTTCTTCTTGTGTTAACTGAGCTAACAGATCATCTATACCTTCAAGATCTGTATCTGCATCCTTGTTTTCAGCCAACTTCTTAAATTCTGAGGAGTCAGTCATCTCTGTGTTTATTTCTTATCCTTGATCTGAATAGTGTACAGTAACATTATACAATTACATGTACATAATCATATAAAGACAGCCTATTATATACTCATAATGGGTCATTTCTGGATAGTTCAGTAGTTCTACAAATTAAATACACCTTACCATTCACAGTGGTTCTACCGCAAATATAAAAGTTTTTGTCAATAGCCAAGTGGTTGTACTTTACATGTAACTGGCAATAGCCAAGTAATTTTACTGCACACATAACTGTAAACAGACAAGAAGTTCTACTGCACACATAACTGTCAACAGACAAGAAGTTCTACTGCACACATAACTGTCAACAGACAAGAAGTTCTACTGCACACATAACTGTCAACAGACAAGTGATTCTACTGCACACATAACTGTCAACAGACAAGTGATTCTACTGCACACATAACTGTCAACAGCCAAGTGGTTGTACTGCACACAAACTGTCAACAGACAAGTAATTCTACTGCACACATAACAGTCAACAGACAAGTAATTTTACTGCACACATAACTGTCAACAGACAAGAAGTTCTACTGCACACATAACAGTCAACAGACAAGTAATTTTACTGCACACATAACAGTCAACAGACAAGTAATTTTACTGCACACATAACAGTCAACAGACAAGTAATTTTACTGCACACATAACAGTCAACAGACAAGTAATTCTACTGCACACATAACAGTCAACAGACAAGTAATTCTACTGCACACATAACAGTCAACAGACAAGTAATTCTACTGCACACATAACAGTCAACAGACAAGTAATTCTACTGCACACATAACAGTCAACAGACAAGTAATTTTACTGCACACATAACAGTCAACAGACAAGTAATTTTACTGCACACATAACTGTCAACAGACAAGAAGTTCTACTGCACACATAACTGTCAACAGACAAGTGGTTCTACTGCACACATAACTGTCAACAGCCAAGTGGTTGTACTGCACACAAACTGTCAACAGTCAAGTAATTCTACTGCTCACACATAACTGTCAACAGTCAAGTTGTTCTACTGCACACATAACCGTCAACAGTCAAGTAATTCTACTGCACACATAACCGTCAACAGTCAAGTAATTCTACTGCACACATAACTGTCAACAGTCAAGTAATTCTACTGCACACATAACTGTCAACAGTCAAGTGGTTCTACTGCACACACATAACTGTCAACAGCCAAGTTGTTCTACTGCACACACATAACTGTCAACAGCCAAGTGGTTCTACCGCACACATAACTGTCAACAGACAAGTGGTTCTACTGCACACATCAATGTCAACAGACAAGTGGTTCTACTGCACACATAACTGTCAACAGCCAAGTGGTTCTACTGCACACATAACTGTCAAAAGCCAAGTTGTTCTACTGCACTCATAACCATCAACAGTCAAGTAATTCTACTGCACACATAACTGTCAACAGTCAAGTAATTCTACTGCACACATAACTGTCAACAGCCAAGTGGTTCTACTGCACACATAACTGTCAACAGACAAGTAGTTCTACTGCACACATAACTGTCAACAGCCAAGTAGTTCTACTGCACACATAACTATCAACAGCCAAGTTGTTCCACTGGACACATAACTGTCAACAGCCAAGTAATTCTACTGCTCACATAACTGTCAACAGACAAGTAGTTCTACTGCACACATAACTGTCAACAGACAAGTAGTTCTACTGCTCACATAACTGTCAACTGCCAAGTAGTTCTATTGCACACATAACTGTCAACAGACAAGTAGTTCTACTGCTCACATAACTGTCAACAGCCAAGTAGTTCTACTTCACACATAACTGTCAACAGACAAGTAGTTCTACTGCACACATAACAGTCAACAGACAAGTAATTTTACTGCACACATAACAGTCAACAGACAAGTAATTCTACTGCACACATAACAGTCAACAGACAAGTAATTCTACTGCACACATAACAGTCAACAGACAAGTAATTCTACTGCACACATAACAGTCAACAGACAAGTAATTCTACTGCACACATAACAGTCAACAGACAAGTATTTCTACTGCACACATAACAGTCAACAGACAAGTAATTTTACTGCACACATAACAGTCAACAGACAAGTAATTTTACTGCACACATAACAGTCAACAGACAAGTAATTTTACTGCACACATAACTGTCAACAGACAAGAAGTTCTACTGCACACATAACTGTCAACAGACAAGTGGTTGTACTGCACACATAACTGTCAACAGCCAAGTGGTTGTACTGCACACAAACTGTCAACAGTCAAGTAATTCTACTGCTCACACATAACTGTCAACAGTCAAGTTGTTCTACTGCACACATAACCGTCAACAGTCAAGTAATTCTACTGCACACATAACCGTCAACAGTCAAGTAATTCTACTGCACACATAACTGTCAACAGTCAAGTAATTCTACTGCACACATAACTGTCAACAGTCAAGTGGTTCTACTGGGTCATTTCTGGATAGTTCAGTAGTTCTACAAATTAAATACACCTTACCATTCACAGTGGTTCTACCGCAAATATAAAAGTTTTTGTCAATAGCCAAGTGGTTGTACTTTACATGTAACTGGCAATAGCCAAGTAATTTTACTGCACACATAACTGTCAACAGACAAGTAGTTCTACTGCACACATAACTGTCAACAGCCAAGTGGTTCTACTGCTCACATAACTGTCAACAGACAAGTAGTTCTACTGCACACATAACTGTCAACAGCCAAGTAATTCTACTGCTCACATAACCGTCAACAGTCAAGTAATTCTACTGCACACATAACTGTCAACAGTCAAGTAATTCTACTGCACACATAACTGTCAACAGCCAAGTAGTTCTACTGCTCACATAACTGTCAACAGCCAAGTGGTTCTACTGCACACATAACTGTCAACAGACAAGTAGTTCTACTGCACACATAACTGTCAACAGCCAAGTGGTTCTACTGCTCACATAACTGTCAACAGCCAAGTGGTTCTACTGCACACATAACTGTCAACAGACAAGTAGTTCTACTGCACACATAACTGTCAACAGCCAAGTAGTTCTACTGCACACATAACTGTCAACAGTCAAGTAATTCTACTGCACACATAACTGTCAACAGCCAAGTGGTTCTACTGCACATATAACTGTCAACAGACAAGTAGTTCTACTGCACACATAACTGTCAACAGCCAAGTAGTTCTACTGCTCACATAACTGTCAACAGCCAAGTAGTTCTACTGCACACATAACTGTCAACAGACAAGTAGTTCTACTGCTCACATAACTGTCAACAGCCAAGTAGTTCTACTGCACACATAACTGTCAACAGTCAAGTAATTCTACTGCACACATAACTGTCAACAGCCAAGTAATTCTACTGCTCACATAACTGTCAACTGCCAAGTAGTTCTACTGCTCACATAACTGTCAACAGCCAAGTAATTCTACTGCACACATAACTGTCAACAGTCAAGTAATTCTACTGCACACATAACTGTCAACAGCCAAGTTGTTCCACTGGACACATAACTGTCAACAGCCAAGTAATTCTACTGCTCACATAACTGTCAACAGACAAGTTGTTCTACTGCACACATAACTGTCAACAGACAAGTAGTTCTACTGCTCACATAACTGTCAACTGCCAAGTAGTTCTACTGCACACATAACTGTCAACAGACAAGTAGTTCTACTGCTCACATAACTGTCAACAGCCAAGTAGTTCTACTTCACACATAACTGTCAACAGACAAGTAGTTCTACTGCACACATAACTGTCAACAGCCAAGTAATTCTACTGCTCACATAACTGTCAACTGCCAAGTAGTTCTACTGCACACATAACTGTCAACAGCCAAGTAATTCTACTGCACACATAACTGTCAACAGTCAAGTGATTCTACTGCACACATAACTGTCAACAGCCAAGTAATTCTACTGCACACATAACTGTCAACAGCCAAGTGGTTCTACTGCTCACATAACTGTCAACAGACAAGTAGTTCTACTGCACACATAACTGTCAACAGCCAAGTAATTCTACTGCCCACATAACTGTCAACAGCCAAGTAGTTCTACTGCTCACATAACTGTCAACAGCCAAGTAGTTCTACTGCTCACATAACTGTCAACAGCCAAGTAGTTCTACTGCACACATAACTGTCAACAGCCAAGTAGTTCTACTGCTCACATAACTGTCAACAGCCAAGTAGTTCTACTGCACACATAACTGTCAACAGCCAAGCAGTTCTACTGCACACATAACTGTCAACAGACAAGCAGTTCTACTGCATTTATATATGTTGCCTTATATCTGGTGTTATAAATGATTTTATTGACCATGGAATAATCATGGATAAGAATTATAGCGGTAATAATAAATAGTATTCATGATTTTATAGTTCTCTCAATAAATTATATTTAGATACCTAGTATTAACATTCCTACTTTCATTGCTCTCATGTATTGATTCTGGTTCTATATTTTATGTTCATTCAGGTATTTCATAGCTTATTGTTAGATTAGAAATTACTTCACAAGATAACTGTATTCTATTCTTATATCCATGGTCAATAAAATCATTTTTAATGTCAAGTTATTGAAGTTGTGCCATATACATTCAAAGTCAGGGCTGTAGAAATGTTTTCTTGTAGCCAGTTTATCTTCAAAAGTAGGTGGTGGCTTTGAACTTTATCTCACTTTATAAGTTAAAGTAACAAATTACAGATTTTAATTCTTTTAGCTATTTTTAGAAAGGACCACTCAAAGAACATTGTTACATGCCTATCTAGTTTGGTTGAAATTGGCCAATTGGTTGAGGAGGAGAAGTCGTTTGAATGAATTGTTGACGCATGCACGTACAACGGACGAAGAGTGATCACAAAAGCTCACCCTGTCGCTTGACTATGTAACAGGTGAGCTAAGAGTAAGAAGAAAATGACAAAAAGTACCCAGCAAGCATGTTCAAACAGCCAGAGAATTGTGCTGCCTACTGACTCATTTCTACACCTCTAATTGTAGGGGATTAATAGGTTTGTCAATAAGTTATTATTAAGTAGATTATAATATAATTACATCCATAATTTATACATGTATGCAATGATTAAAATATTGAACTTTGACAAGTTAATTTATACAGTATTTTTTAATGAATCAAATTCAAATACCGGTACATGTACATAAATACAACATCTAATCATACGTGTACAAATAACAAGTATTTTTTATCATAAAAGTCCTGTTATTTAGTCTGATAATCATATGATTCATACCAATAACATTCAACCATACAGTTGTTTATATGAACATAACAAAGACTGTATTTGGTCTAATTTTCTTGATCTGTAGCAAATTAATCATTCATACAGTCCAGTTAGGATATTGTGACAGAGATGTTGCAGTTTATGTGTACGCAAATCACAACCATTGTCTAAACAGGTAGAGCTAAGTTTAGTATGTTAGTTTAGCATTGAAATTATGGTTGTTTGTACAGTACAAGCCTTTATAATTGGTTTTACACCGTTATAGTGGACCTGACCGCTGCATCACTGTATTCTTACCCTGACTGGACTATAATATATAGACTATTATAGTCTCATTTTCTTGACCTGTAGCAAATTAATCATTCATGCATTCATACAGTCATGTGCTTGACCATAAGTAATGAAACCACCCTACATGTGTATGTATTTTACAAAAAGGTTACATGTACATGCAACTCATAAATTGTAAGTTAACCTGCTGATCAACAGCTGACTAAATCTAATCCTTGTTTCAACAGAAAACATAAACATAAATTCGAAGCGAGTGACTTAAAATGTTACATAAATAACTTTACCTTAAAATGTCACTAAAACACAGACCTAAAATCTGTATAAAAGTCTCCAAATATTCCTTCAATGAAAACAAATCTCCAAAAATCCCTTCAATGACCGTAGACTGATGATCATCAATACACAATATTATATATAATGTAGAGTATCAAACGATCAGACATATAAAACATACACAATGGAGAAAGTCTGTAACTCTCTATCATATAATCATTATTGTTCGTAAACACCTACATCAAGTATTACAAGCTGTTCCAAACCCTCCACTAGTCTATAGTCTGTATATTGACCCTAAGATTCAGGTGGGGTAACTCCTGTACAAAACCTTTTTTATAGGAATTATCTCCCTTTTCAAATATCTTCAAAGCCTAACTAAAATAAGTAAAATAAGATCAAATTTGGGGGTGGGGGAAACATTAAGTACACTATGAAATATTTAATTATTTGGTAAAAATATATATTTTCCTAATAACCAAGTCGGTGGCCAGACTACTGCAAACTATAGGTAACTGGCAGTGTATCAGGATTCTATTTATAGTAACAATGTATCATGAGGCTTACCTGCTGAGGTTATTATGTATGTTCTAGAACTAGCCAATATAATTAATCAGTTCAATACCTTCTATCAATATAACAGATCAATATAACATTCTTGTATCTGAACCAGGCCCCGATCTCTCGAAACATCTCAATCTGAGCAAGATCTCATCGCAAATATTGGTCGTTTTCTTTATGTTAATTGCCATGCGGGGCTGAACTAAAAATTAGCATCACTAAACAGAAATGTTATTCTGAGTATATTAAACGTTAAAGTACAATTTTAAGAGCTAAAACATCAGATTTAGCTCTTAAATTCCGACTATGATTTTGGCAAATCTCAATTTGAGTTGAGATATTTTACTTGAGATGCTTCGGGAGATCGGCGTCTGGTGTTGATACTACATGTGTACATGTAGCTTTTGAATGTCATTTTGACCAAAAAAAATTACACATGATTATATTTTACTACGTTATTAATTTAATTAAATAATTAGAAAACATCAAAATGCCGCACTTTGAAAAACATCAGGCCCTGTGGTTACAAAGAATTAGTTTCAGAAACAGGACCAAACTCAAATAGATGTCAAGGACGAAAAGGTCATTTGAGGAACAAATGATACAATGTAGGAGATCTATCTATAAATGTTTGACCCAGGAGCTGACCCCTAGAGATCCTAGTGATGAATTTAAAAATAAATCAGGGGTTCTATTTGACTCGGGTGTTGGGGTTCTTACCCTTAAAATCCAAAAAGTCACATTTTGACCCTCAAGATTTTGGTGGCTTTTTAAGGGTCATTTTCTGTTAAAGTCAAGCGTATTTCGTCTATACAGTAAAATGGTAAAATTCAGTCAAAAGTATAAAAATGACCCTTCATATTCAGAAGCTATTGGAACCTTTGACTGATGCTAGTGATAAATAAATAAATCTTTAATATAGAATAGACTTTAGTGATATGTAATTTTTTAACAAATTAGTATAAACTAGAGCTGTTGCCATTCTGCAGACTAATATACCCCTGTCGGCAAAGGGCCATAATTCTACAAAAATTCATCGCAGCGCAAATTCCTTTCTTCATGCACATCTATATATTGAGGTTGTTCATCTGTGAAAGTTTGAGCGAAATCCTGCCAAAACTGTAGGAGGAGTTGCGTCCACAAGAATGCGTCTACGGACAGACAGACTGATGGACAGACAAGCTGAATCCAGTATACCCCCCCCCCCATTAAAACTTGTTGTGCGGGGGTATAAATATAAAATGTGCATTGAAAAGTGTTGTGTTAGACGCAATTTTTGAAGGACCATTCATGTCAAGTGTCACCATCAATTTTATTCATCAAATACTTTTTACAGAACAGAGCTCTTGTTCTTATAAAAAAATTAAACAGTTGAGTATTTAAAATTGATACAAAAACAAAGAAAACGTGCAAAAATATTCGATAGGCAATTAGGTTAAAAGGTATTTCAATTTAACATAGGCAATTGAACTCAATACAAAGTTTGATTACTACTGTAATATACAATGTAAGGTAACTATAGTCCAGAGAATTTGACACGACGCTCGACCTTCTATAAGCATAATTCAACAGCTGATTTATTGTCTGTATCTATAACTCCGGTTGTATGTTTTCATAAGCGGAAAGTATCACAAAGTCACTCAAGGTGTATAAATATCAATACAAATGATGTTGAAATCCGAAGGACCGATATTGCACAATTTGCTCGCAGAATATATTATATAATATTATCGCGACGCGTCAATCAAAAGTGATTGAATCATTGATGGTGACTCGTGAACGCTGATTGGTTGATGAGGCAATTAACTCCACCTCTTGTCTGTCAATTACTCGAAACGAGTGATGCTTTATTGAATACGGTGTACGCGACGAATTTATGACTCAAGGTCAAACGCGGCCGATAGAAAAACGGCGCGTCCCGAAAACGCGTAGATCGGTTATTTTACGCGTCTAATTAAAAAAGTATGCGTCCAAATACGCTTAATTACGCGTTGCCGAGAACCCTGAATTACATTTATTCTGGCCTTTCATAATTCTGCAATTTATTAATTCACTTTTTTTGTAAAAATGGATACAAAATACTAAATTAGTGTTGAATATAGATAATATCAGTTCAATTAGGGATTCTCCATTTCTATTCATGTTACTAATGGTTACGATGACCTCTATCAAACAAATTTATACGTTTTAATTGTTTTTTTAAACTTTACCCAAATATTCTTTTGTTATCTAAACATACATGTATTGTAACCACTAGTAAAAAAGTTATTATAAGTGTTACTGTGTTTTATAAATCAACAATGCCTAATAAAATGTTTCATTTAAAACGTCATAAAATATTAATATTTCTTGTATATATCTTCAAATTTTTTGGTACCTTCTTAATCTTATACTGCATAAATAGACCTTTCACTTGAAACCACTGTCATTCAAATATATACGCAAACTAAAGAGTGATCTATATTCGTATATAGGCGTAAGCAGTGATTTCAAACTCAAAACAAATTTTCCCTCTATAACCTATATTTCGACATTGTTAAATGTTGTCCAAGGTTTACATCAGAATCTAAACCATGGGTATGTTTGTAATGTCTGTTCCGCACACTATGCGGGATGTTCTACTCCGAACAACTTACAAACAAAACGGAACTGTCCTGGACAGTGTGCCGAATGTTCTACTCCAAACACCTTACGAACAAAACGGAACAGAAAGTAAAATGTTTAAGATGACCAAAATTGTAGTTGCAGCCGTAATATTGGAGGAAGAAATATGTAATTGGATATATTTAAATGTGATTGTTTGCCTGCAATGGCCCATAATTGGAAAATAAATTTATTATATTCTATTTTATGACACAAGCGACCATTGTTCTTGGAACTTCTTGCTGTAATCACGTGACTGTTCTGGCTGCACCACCTCTGTGGCGGGCACAGAAAGAACATGTTCCGAACAGTGTTCTGGTTTGTTCGTAAGTGTGTTCCACTGTCTGGGATGTGCGGAACAACGTTACGAACGCGCCCCAGCCCCCATGTGTACATGTAGCGGTCTAGCAATAACATATTCTGAAAGGATCAACGAGATTGAGTGGGTGGAGTCAGCGTCTGGTCAATTGCAAATGCGTAAAGCCGGTAAAGGATGTAAGAATTGTGCATCTACTGATCTAGGTAATTGGTTAAATTCCAGAAACAAAATTGCAACATGTTCTTTTGATTGAAAGAATTTTACCTAAACATGTATAAAAATAAAAGCAAAAAGTATAGATTAATCATGTATGTGTAAGCACGGAAATACATTAGACGGAATGGCAACTCATTCAACTCCCACTATTTTCCTATATAGGCCGCCATATTGGAATGAAATATCGCGATCGGCTTACTTGTACGAGACTAAGCGAGACTTGACGAGATTCTCAAGTTGGCGCTATTTTTCCCGCTAGCCGCCGCCATCTTGGATTATTTCACCAATTCAGCCTGATTTGTCAATGAGATATTTGTTTTCATTTAAAGCAACTCTTCGTCTAAATAAGCAAAGATGGGTGTTTATTTGTTCCATTGTGTGTTTGGAACCTTTTTAAATAGATAGTCTGGACGATTCATCTGTCAATTGTGACATAGACCACATTTTCTGTGACCTATCCTGATCGATAAATTTTCAATCGACGGGTTTTGGATTGCTTCCGATATTTACTTTTTTAAATCCCTAAAGAAACTTATTTGCGACTGTTTTTCTTATAAATCAATATTTTTTGTGATCTTTGGGGTGTCCTCTATTTGTTGAAAATGATCAAACCACTTAGTTTTGTGGTTTTGACTCGAAAAAAAGATTTCTTTTGGATAAGCCATGTTCACAATTATCGTGCTTACCGAAGCGCGCAATGCATTATGGGTAGTCAGGTCATAATTAGGCTATTTTTAGACCTGCTTATCCGTTCTGTGTATATCCGTGGTGTAAGAGTCAATGAATGAATGACAAGTTGATGACTCACATATAACAGTTACAATATTAGTAAGTGAACTTGAACAAGTTGAAGTGACAAGTCACCCACTGACCCAGTGGGGGAGGTGTCAGGTTTGAAAGGGCCCATGATTGGAGAATAAATTCTATTGTCAAGTGAGGAATTTATCACTCTGTGACGAATTTTATGGGCCCTTATTTTACTGACCACTGAAAGACTGACAACTAGCTGAATTGTTACATTTCATAAAGATTGCATGAAAAACACCCAAGTGCATATTATATGGTATTTAATATAATATTGAATATTCAAATAACGGAATATACATAGTTGCAGGATCTCTAATTAAGACCATATATGGAAAGATAAACAGACTCCTGGAGGCTGGAGTCCTGCAAAGAGTAGCCTACAAATTTTCGAAACACGATTTTATGTGATTCCAAGCATTTATCGAAGAAATCAAAATATCATAATATAGAAATGACACTAATATAACTATAGAAATAAGCAAAAAGACCCTGAACTCACCTAAAATTACGTTTAAAGCGTTAAAATCCTAGAAAGATTAGTAATCTGTGTAACCCGGAAGTATTTAATGACCGTGACCTTTGTCGGTTACGCGTGAGAATAACACGTCGTAAGATTTCGGTATGTCTAAATAGACATGTTTAAAACGCGGCCAACTGCGGCCAAGTGCGGCCAAATCTGCGGCCACAGAATGGGTTGGCCGAGATACCTGCGGTCAAACGTTTAACGGCTATATATCAGTATTTTAGCAATTATTGTGATATTTTGTTGATTATTTTGGTTGTACAAGTAATTTTCTAATGTTATGTACAATATATTGATGATTTTAAAGTTGCTATTGCATACATTATCATTGATTTGCGGCTACAGAATGGGTTGGCCGAGTTACTTGCGGGCAAAAGTTTAACAGTTATATATGAGTATTTTAGCAATTATTGTGATATTATGTTGTTTATTTTGGTTGTATAAGTGAGTGTAATGATATAGAATGTATTTGTTTTTATATATTTATTATTCATATGAAGTAGATATGTATAATACGAAGCGTGATATACGGACATATGCGATCAAGCTTGTAATCTTGTATCATTTTATATTGTTTTTTGTGTGTTTGATATGGAATAAACGTTTTTTAAATAATGTTTATGTTATGTCTATTACATGCATCGAAGTATGTAATTTACCTAATAAATGACCACGCTTTTACAATGTATAACGTTTCTAATAACTATTGAGTTAACTTGAGTTGAGAAGAAAATTGCAATATATTTCATGCTGCTTATAAAGACCTAAATATACAAAGATTGGAAAAATCTACCAAATCTCACAATATCTCGCGGCAGTCTTCTGAAATCTCGCGAAATCTCGTTTGTTTTTAATACCTTATATCTCCTGTTTTAATATACATAGGAAAAAACTAATACTTTTATGCAATAGATTTATTATTCTGCTTTAAAATGATACCTGAGAATATATTAAAATGGATTCGGAACTTTCTATCTGGAAGAAAACAATGTGTCAGAGTTGGTAATGCTCTATCCAGCAAGGTAGATGTTGCAAGCGGTATTCCACAAGGATCAGTGTTAGGCCCGATCCTTTTCTTAGTGTTTATAAACGATCTTCCGAATGTTGTCAAATCTACAGTAAAATTATTCGCGGATGACACCAAACTTTATAGGAACATTGAGGGACCTGGGGACTGTGATCTTATTCAGGAAGATTTAGACAATCTGTCAGAGTGGTCAGACACATGGTTATTGCGTTTTAACGCTGGAAAATGTAAATCTATGCATTTGGGTCGTAAAAACCCCAAACATAAATATAACATGTCAAACAATGAAATAGTCCAAGTTGAAAGTGAAAAAGACATTGGAGTAACATTTGATTGTCAACTAAAATTCAACGAGCATATTATCCAGATTGTGAACAAAGCCAATCAGAAACTGGGCCTTATTAAGAGAAGTTTTGAATATATGGACAGAAGCATGTTTCTTATACTATACAAATCACTTATAAGACCGCAGTTAGAATATGCTACAGTAATATGGTCACCGTGGATTAACAAGCACATTGTCGCGGTTGAACAAGTTCAACGACGGGCTACACGTCTTGTAAAAGAAATTGCACATATGGATTACAAAGATCGTCTAATCAGTCTAGGACTACCAACATTAATATATAGAAGGGAAAGGGCCCATGTTCTGCAATTATACAAAATTATGAATAATTTTGACATGGTGCATTTGAACTCTATTTCTGTGAATACCAATGCAAACACTAGGGGACATAATATGAAATTGAATAAAAGACATCATAACTATAAGAGCTGTATGAACAACTTTGTCACCAGAACAACCAGTTATTGGAACGATCTACCAGATGAGTGCGTACAGAGTAAGAACGTGAACATTTTCAAGAACTCGTTAAATAAAGCCTGGAAACATAAATCCAATAAATTTGACTATAAGTTTTAACAATGTACATAACCACACATGCAATGGATATAGTAGTGATTTCTCGTCAATTGGTCAACACAAGCTACCAGCTTATTCATGACCGGTCTACAAAGGTAAAACAAAGGTAAAACTGATTTATTGAAATCAGTCAATAGGCCTCAAAGAGCCAGACCTACTATCATTTTAATGGAAATTCCAATTTTATCAGAAAATAGTTTAAAATACCCAATTTGCCTCATTCAAACAATAATTTTCTGAATTCTACAAGAGATAGAAAGAAATACGTTACACCATGCAGTAGAAGAAACTTAGCTCTTCATAATAAGATATTGGTCATTAAAAAAGGATGACAAACAAAAGCGTGCATGTAAAATATCCGAGTCTGCTGCATGCTATTTTGCATTTTCTCTCTGTTTTCAATTAAGTCTCCAATCTGTGTAAATGTAGGTCTTTGCTGCTTATAAAACTTTGATAGAACAAATATAAACACATGACCGACAATTTCCTTGACCGGGGAACCACTTGACTATGTTAACTATCATTAAGTAGAATTCCTAACGAAACCATAATGCACATTACTTACCAAGTTTCAAGTGTCAAGTTTTATTAGCAAAATCGGAAAATAATATGCCTTTGGCCAATTTACAACAAATACATGTATATACAAGTACATATAAGTAATATACAAACACATGACATAATATTCAACAGAGATAAATAACAAATTACGAAGCAACTGCATCAATGGCTACAGAGCGTCTTAACATAGCATTATAGGTAAATTTAGCTATATTCTTAATGGTAGTAGTATTATTCGATGACATTAAAAATATAATTTTGTTCAATGTATTCCATGATCTGGGAATATTATACATAATACGTAAGTCAGAATAAAATGGACAGCATAGCATGAAATGATATTCAGTTTCTATCATATTATTGCATAGTTTACATTTACGATCAGAGCGGGCAATATTTGTTTATCTACCAACTTCAATTTCGAGAGAGTGGGAGCATAGACGAACCTTTGATAAAGCTAGTTTGTACTTGTCGTTCATCTTGATATCTAGATATTTTTCAGACTTATATTGACATTTAAATTGTTTGTAAAAATCCTACTTAGATTACCTATGCTGTACATTCTCGATTGCTAGGCAATTTTGGAACACCACTACAAATCTATACCGCTAGTACACTTAATAATGTTGCCATTGTAACAAAAACTAACTGACATTTAGAAATTAAAGTTGTCGTTAACAACAACAGATTATAACTTTCAATAAAGTTTATCTGAAGAAAATCTGAATTCTACGATGAAAAAAGCATGCAAGCATTTACATTTTGTTTCGCTATTTGTTTTGCTTTCATAGGAATTACCGGATATGAATCATATCCGCGGATATGAACGGTAAATACCGAATATGAATGATAATGGTTAAAATTAAGCTATTCCATCATAAAAAGTAATATTTTGTTAATTTAAACAATTATCGCTCATATTCGGTATTTACCTTTCATGTACGGATTTCACCTATGTTCACGAATATGAATCTGATAGCGCACTGATACTAAATATTTCTTCCAAGGCTTAATAATGCTACAAGAACATTTATTTTTGGTATGTATATGTATTTTTATGTTTATAACCAATTCCCCATCATAAAAACATAATATTTTGCTTAATTATAACAATTATCGCACATATTCGGTATTTACGGTTCATGTACGGATTTCGCCTCATGTTCACGAATATGAATCCGATAGCGCACTGCTGATAAACATTTCTTCCAAGGCTTAATCATGCTACTAGATCATTTATTTTTGGCATGTTTATGTATTTTTATGTCACGGTGACCTATACCTAAATCATTTGGGGGCAAACTGCTGATTGTGACCAACATCCAAATAAAGTTTGAATTTCCTGGGCCAAACCATTCTAGAGTTATTTATCATAAACAAATTGGTCTATTTGATCATGTTGAAGGTCACAGCAACCTTGGCATATGACCTTAAAGTCACATGGGGTCATTTACTGGTGATGTTAACTTGAAGATCAAGTTTGAACGTATTACACAGGGTTTATGATAAATTTATGATTTGACCTAAGTTACCTTGTGTTTGACCGTTGATGACTTAAATATGGAGCTTAATTAGATATTTTTAGATTCATGATCTATCATCATTGTGACCAAGTTTCACTAAGATTAGGCCAAACTTTTGATATTTAGTGTAATACACAATGAAATTGTGGACAGACGGATGGACAGGATCACAAAAGCTTAATGTTGGGGTAAAAATTTGAATTTGATTTAAAAAGTTCAAAATACCATAATTAAAAGCCTTACAAAAAAAATACAAAAATGTAACGCTGATTCGCTGAATGTGATGGTTATCCCACCCACATGCATCAGAGGTCTATCATGCACAGTTTTGTTCAGATCCAACCAATGGTTACAGAGAAGTTAGTCAATAGGCTCTAGCCTCTATTATAAGTGAAAACAACAAGAGCACCGCCATTCAGGGCAATATACACCTGAAGGGTTTTGTTTCATTGACCTCAAAGGGACCCATGCAAACATGCGCTCTGAATGTCGTCTTGATGTTGTGAATGTTTGTGTCAGGTTTCTTTAAAGTCCTTAAAGGGGTTCAAGAGTTACAGAGCAGAAGGGAAACAAAGTTATATGACCTTTAACCCCTAAGTGTGACCTTGACATTGAAGTGACCCATTAAGAAAATGCGCTCTACACATCGGCTTGATGTGGTGATCATTTGTGTCAGGTTTCTTCAAAATCGTTCTTAGTCACTGCACTTCTCCTAGATGTCAGGGTACTGTTTTATCAATGCAGTTACGGAAAACTTAAATTTGCAATCAAATTTAAATTCTTCATAATACTTTTACAACTGTAAAGTGTGGTAAAAATAGATGCAATGATAATAAAGATTTAGACTAGTTAATGAATTTCTACAAACCATATCTTTACCATATTTGCCGTTGTTAAAGAATTACAATTTAAATTTGAACGTAACTTTAAGATTATCTTAAGTGCTTTAATAAAACAGTACCCTGGTGCTTTATACATAGTGATACCGTATGCAGTTTCAAGACAATAACCTTTTAATAGTTTCAGAGTTCAAAAGAAGGAACATTAATAGGAAAATAGATGAAGGGAAATAATTCAAGAATGGTACCAGCTATAGTTATGGTTCTTAGTCACTGCAGTGAGCACTATTATCCTGACTACCTAGTAGTCTGAAAATGCATGAAAAATAACAGTTTCAAATTATGTAATACATGTAATAGCCACTGCCAACTAAAAAAGCGTACTGTACAAAATTATTGTAATCTAACAAATCGAGAGCTATAAATGCCATAAATATAAGGGTTCAAGCTATCATGTACCTCGGTCTCCTATTTTCGTGTCTTCTCCTGAAATTCATGCTTAGTTTAATTAAGCTCAGGCATACGTGCTGCATTATAATTATAGTAAACTTACCCAAAATAATAATCATTCAAATAGTAGGAATCAATTAAGGCAGTCATTTTGGATGACTCATCATAGTTGTCACCTTGACGATATCTGAGGTACATACGGGTAGTGATTATTCCAAATGGAATTCTTCAACTGGTGTTAATTATTTTCGCATGTAATTTTATTACGCATTTTATTTTTTACCACATACTATAACACCCACAATGAAAACTCATTTTGATATGTACTACAATGTACTCAAAATTTACTTAATTTGAAAACAAATTTAAAATTTCACGTCATGGGGCCCCAATACAGACAAGTTTTTAGGGAGGCACAGATTTCATGGTTACCAGTCAACAAGATTCAGAGTACCGACCAGTCACCTAGACATATAAAAGCTATAATGTTACGTACTTTCATAAACTTCAGGTTGCGCGAGTGCGCATGCGCTGATGAAACTGTTATTGTCACAATCATGTTTGACACGTGGATCAGGCGTTACAGAAAATATTTTATTCGCAACGCACCCTCCCTAATATTACTATATATATATTATTTGTTTAATTAATGTCATTTGCATCTGAATGCAGAAAGTATTGTCATGTACATACAGATAATAGTAAGTACAATGAAGTGCAGGTTACTGGTATATTGCATATATAATTATATTGCTTTTGTATAAATCAATAGTAAATTGTAAATTTGTTGAAACAATATTCTGTGTTGTAAAACAAATTATTTTAGCATTTAACTGTTAAAAATGTATTGAAAATGATACGTTTGCTACATTAAATGATTAATGACACATCCTGGTATATGAGACCATGTGACCGGGGGCATATTTCTATGGAACGCCATAGCTGCCTTGTGTTGGTACTAATCAGTTTGTTGTGTGCATTTACTAAGTTGTTCTGTGCTACCATCATTATGTTATGAGTATTTCCAAATCCTTCTGTACTTAAGACGCTTTGTCTTTGTTATGTTATGTACATTTACTAACTCTTGCTGTACAAACGACACTGTTCCTTTCTGTGCAGTTGTCATTGTGTTATGTGTATTTAACAGGTTGTCCGGTAGATAATCTATGCTGTCCTGTGCATATGTCAATATGTTATGTGCATTTGTGATGAGCATACATCATTTCGTTATTTGTGTCTGTCATTATGTTGTTTGAATTAATCATGTTGTTCTGAAATATAATGAAATATTGGGTCGTGTTTAAAATATGATGGACTAAAGATTGTGCGTTACATACATACTACGAAACGATTTCTGAAAATAAGTATTGTAAAATATTTTGCACGTGTTTAAAAAACGATGGACTAAAGATTGTGCGTTGCATACATACATGTACTACGAAACGTTTTCTGAAAATAAAGATTATAGAATATTGGGTCAAGTGTTTATTTTAATCCATGGTATTATATTGTACACAAAATGTCAAGCAAACTACTGATTATATATTTCATATGATATACAACACCGGCTTTTCTAATATGGACATCGTGACATTTGTTTAAAGATAACTTTGACATACAATGTACATTCATGTAGCACACGTTAAAAAGAACAAGCATTAATTATACACTTGCTAAATAAATGTCAGTTCTGAGAAATACCCGTAACAAATGTTTTGTACCTTCTTACAAAAATTTGTCTTCATGCAGCATTTGAGGTATAGTCCGAACAGATTAAACTGACACTTAACCTTTATCCATTAACATCATTAATAGCTTATTGTATCAAATATTTCAATCTCCGTGAAAATCGACCATGTTTTACCGATTGTTTAGATATTAGGTTTTATACTACACATTCATATTTATCTCCGCTTATATAGACAAAGGTCGAAATAAAATTAGTGACAAGAAGTCACCTGTTAAATTATGCTAATAGAAGGTTCGTGGATCAGGTCAATTTGTTCGCACCTTCAATAAATAATCAGCGGTAAGGGTTGGTTTAACTGAACCACATATAGTTTTATACAAATTCTTTCAAGGCTGGATCGTTGTATCTACGCATTAATAATACTTGTGTACATATACCCGTTTTTCTTTGATATTGCTTTCATGTATACATGTGTATTATTTTGTGCTTTAATGTGATGAAATTGCTTTGTATTTATTATCATTTTTATAGTCCGTTTATTCAGGTCTGTCACTTGTATACAGACAATGTGATATAAAACCAAAGCATTTTTATTGATAAAAACATCTTACTCAGATAAAAATCAATACATTATGCACAAAGCATGATATACTCATCCACTACCCAAAAGTTCTAACCCGCCACTATATATAATGTGTTATAATTTTGTTAATACTGCACGTACTCTCATGAAATTTTGCATACCAATACTTGCATTTAAGTGTTGATTCTTTTTTTTCAGATAAACGGCCATGTAACTCGTTACAGGCGCGTTACGTAATGAAGTCGATTTTACAAAGTCACAACATATTTCACCAAAATTGTTCATGAACACGTGCATATTGCAACGCAACAAACACATATTCATAAACCGGAAAAACACGTAACATGCCAAGATTGATTCAAAATTAACTTGGATGAAGTGTAAGAATCTTACAACAAAATTTAACAAAGGCTATTTGTATGAAATGGCAATTTTGCAAATTTTGCTCGAGTGTTGATTTAAAAAAATGAAGGTTCCGGTGAATGAAAAATCGGAAATGATTATTAAAATAACAATTACAAACAAAATAGAAAATCATTTTTGTAATAAAAAGCAAAACTAAGGGCCGCAACTGTATCAAAACTGATGCCATCCCGACAGGTCAACCGCGTTTTGATCGTGCCAAATTCAACATGTTAGGTGTTTTTCGCGTAGGATAATCTTCACTAACACCAAAACCGTACATAAACATGTGCTTTTCGACGCGCATGCATTACACGTGTAAATTATTCTAGATTACGTTACAAGTCTAAAACGGCGAATTAGACCTTAAGTAGGCCAAAATTAACAAATAGTTGGCTTCATTGGTTATTCATATGTCATTATGTGAAATTTCGTGTAAATAAATGCATTATTAAAAAACATTAATAAAATAAAAAAATGTCAACTAGAAATTGTGTTCACAGTGGTTTGTCGTAATCTCATGAGTGTTCTTTTCGAGTCAGCTTCGGCATTTTATGTGTTTTTCAAGATGAACAGTCATCAGTAATGCCGATTTGTTGATGGGCGCGTGGATTCTGGTTCACATGCATTGCACGTGCAAAAATGCATTTTTAGTATTTTTACGCAATACACCGAATGCACTGAAAATAACTGCAAAACGGTCCAAATAAACCAATACTCAGCTGCATCTCTTAATCATGTATCGGTATGCGAAATTTCATGTGAATACACGCATTTTTCACAAAACGGGTAATGAAATATAAAATTGTGGGTTAGAACTTTTGGGAAGTGTATATACACTATCTGTATTATAGGTATATATTTAACTTGGGGGTAATCCAAATACGGGCTCGTCTTCTCAAAAGGGGGATATGCTTTCATAATGGGTATCTAATACAACTGTAAAATTAAATGTTTTTATCTAGTATACCTCATATCGGGTTTGTCCACATTTAAAGTACAAAAACATGTATAACCTAGTTATTTACTTATAATAAGATAAATTGCAATGTTTATATACCCAATGTTATGTGGCGATTGGCCTGATTAAACGGGTTATAAAGTCCGCTAATTCAGGCCTATCACATGTATACAAACATTGCAATATCATAATATTGTATTTTCTATTGTTTTAAACATTTTAATTGAAGAACACGGTCGTGAAAACGAAAACCGTATTCACTAAGCTTCACACTAATACACATAATATCTATTACATTAATACATTAATAAGAGAAATTGCAATGTTTATTATACACACTGTTATGTAAACTAGTGACTGAAGTGATTAAATGAGTTATGTATATAATGTATTATTTGTATTGTTTGAAGGTAAATACCATTGCTTTTTACATACTTTTTTGTACATGAATGGGCTGATCAACTTTGATCAGGCTGCAAATTTTGATACTTTCATCAATTTTCACTGCTGATCAGACCATTTCATTATTTGTGATGTTCAATGTGTTTGAAAGATAGATACTTTATTGGATAGATACTCTGCTCAAATTTTTTTTAAAGGAACTTCATAAATTTTGGAGTTATCTTTGTCATGAATGAATAAATACCAGCAAAATGAATATATAGAATGAGTATGGGAATGTTATCTCACGAACAATGATCAACATTCTGCAACGGACGTATACTTATTGAAAACAGTAACGCATATTGCTAAAACCCATTTTTGCGTGAATAACACTGTTTTTGGTTTTCGTTTATTATTCCATTAACACTAAAAATGCACTACACTAGTAATGTGTATGCCCCTCTATATTGTTACTGCAATGTCTACATCAATTTTGTACGTTCTCAATCAATGTCCTTAAGTGGTTTTGGGGGACTACTCTTTACTCATACACGACTACCAGGGTCAACACATCACATGTTTTCCTTCACTTTCTTGGGTTGGTAATGCACCTGTATACAACGTTCTGCCAATGACAAGTCAAATACCCCTCTAGAAGGAAGTGTGCTAGTTTTAATCTACATACCAAAGATCCCACGAGCATTAGTACAGACATAAAGGGTCATAAAAAGTCGTAGGGTGTTTTACCAGTGCCGTAAATTCCTTAAACACCTTTTTTCCAACCGATAGAGTTCCGAACGCCCACCAAAACACACACACTTCCCAAAAACGTAACAAAGCCAATTTTAAACCCGTACCATGCAACAATACTACAGTCAGCTGGACGGGACCCTTGGGTTTCCACACGCGAACACGTCTTCCATATACATTATAACGGAACCTGTTTATATCGCGAAACAAAAAGTTTCGATTGAGGGCCATTTCCCAATTTGCATTGTCATGGGCAATTTCAAGACGGGCTTTGCATTGCCTTGTGGTCAACGTGGGACGTGCAGCGATCCTCTGATGATGAGGCCATCTTCCTAAAGCCTTTTAGTATTAGTTGTTTAAGTGTCAGCAATAAATGGACTAGCATTTGAAAGAGACCGTAAAAACTACGCGAATGAGTTAATTTGAAGTGAAATCGCACGTGATTCAGCCGTAATATTGAGGAAATATCGGGGAGAAACGCTATGATAGATTTATAGATATTTGTGTTCACCTTTGTCGGTGGTAAGTAAAAATGAATATTTCGTGAAATTTGGACCTATTAACTAGTTATGAACATGTTGTATTGCTTGAAGTTGTGTTATTTATCGGAGATAAATGTCCCGGCTACCGGTATGCATAGGTGCATGAACATTTATTCCTTATGGGATGTCAGACGGGAGCCAAATTCAGACCTTGGTGTGACTTCAATGGTTTCTTTTTCATGATTACCTACATTCATTTCTCTTATTATTAAGCCTATATACCACAAATAATTATTATTCATAGTATATTGATAATGTGCTGTATCCCTATGGTTTCAACCCTAGAGTGTACTCGATTGTACTCGAGTTCAACCCCGCTGCGAGGCTGGGTTGCTGTAGTTCCAATCGGGATACCTCGGACAATTTCTTACGAATTACGTATAAATGCCATACGGACCGTTCCAATTGCTGTAGTTCCACATGTCCGCCATGTTTCGTTTTGCTGAAGAGCTCCAAGAGTTAGTGTATTTTAGATTCTTACGTCACTAGAGTTAACTCTAGTAGGACAGCTGAACTTGCTCTTAACTAAACCGAATGTAGACTGCATTTCCGGAAAATAAGAATGTAAAGAAAACTAGGGCAAGCGTCTATTTAAAGCATACTATACATTTTATCAAGTTTACACACATTATATACATGGACAACGAACAGAGGAGTGAAGTGTTTATTTGTACGCGATGTTGGAATATATACCCGTACAAGAGTACACGTATTGATCTAGTGTTTGACCTTTGGGATTATTATAAACTCGTTACAAGGCGAACCGTTTTCTGAAAATAAGTATTATAAAAAATTGTAAAAAAGTGTTAACTGTGATCGGATTTCCTATACAGTGTGTACACGGATTTATCTATTGTAGTTTACTATACATTGTGAACACATATTGTCACCGGATGAGATTATACATGTACGGGTTGGAACATGATATGATTTTCTTTTTATATACATTTGTACATGTACTTATTGATCAAGCAGATAGACATCGTTAGCAACGACAATAAACTTCTGTTCTGTTCTGTTATTAATATGAAAGTGGAATAGTTAATGTAGGCATATACAACATTCTTGTGAAGGCTTTCTATACAACATGTACATTAATATATATTCAGTTTGACTTTGGTTTCATTTTAACGCAATGCGGTGTACTACATTAACTTTATAATCGGGTAAAATAGTTAACGTGTGTGGTGTACAAATAAACGCTAGCCGACATAGAGGATCGAAAAGAAAATTGGACACTCGGAATTAAATTCGCTAAATCTTTAATCATGGCGGATGGCGGAAAGGAAGTAGGCGGGCGTGTGGAACGAAATTGCAAACCGTGTTTAAACAAAGACATTAAACGTTCCGCGGACATATTCTGTACAAACTGTAATGCATTTCAGTGTAACGGGTGTTATAGCATCCACAAGATATTTGATTTCATGAAAGATCACACATTTTTAAATGTTAGCGAATTCGGAGATTGTTTGCAAAAGGTAACGAATGATTTGGAGAATATTGATTTGAATGGACTTGATGTGTGCAAAAAACACAAGAAGCAATTTGAATTCTACTGCAAAGATGACAATGTATTCGCCTGCATAACGTGCGCCTCCAGAGATCACAGAAACTGTGACGGACTGGCTGAAATTGAAGATATAGCCGTGGATGATAATTATGAAATGACTGATTGTGAAACATTGGTTGAAACTCTACAGTCTACTAGAACAACGTTGAAACAATCGGTTGAAAACCTAAATGAAGCAGAAGTGTGTTTATCCGACGACGTTCAGAAGATATCTGACAAACTTTCTAAATTGAGAACAAATATACTTCAAAGGTTTGACGAAATTGCTGAGAAGTTGACAAAAGACGCAAACTCGTATCGAGACCAAACTACAGCAGACTGGGCAGACAGAAAGCTTGAATGTGAAACCAAACTAAAGACAGTGGAACGTACTTTGGATTCCGTTGATAATGTAGCAAAAAATGTAACACCAGCTCAACAATTTATAACGACCCAAACAATGACAGAAAAGATACAGAATGAGGTTGAAAATGTCGACACGTTATGCGCAGATTTGTTGACATTGAATGTGTCATGTAATTTCAGCGCACAATTCGATACGTTGAGTTCGAGTCTGATTTCTGCAATGGCACCTGATGAGTTTGGGATGGAATACACCGTACCTAAGAAGACTAAGCTGGAGCAGCTTGCTGTCATCGATTTAAAGCAGACGGATGATAATGTTAACGAACCACTTTACACTGGTTTGGACTTCTTACCAGATGGTAGACTGGTGGTGGTGGACATTACGAATAGTAAATGTTTGCTATATGATGAGAAGCTGATTCTACTGTTTGCATATAAATTACCATACACATATCCTCAAGATATAGTCGTTGTGTCTGATGAGGAGGTTGCTATAACAACGGGCGGTAATTACAGACTGCACTTTCTTCATGTGAGTAAATCAAATGAAATAACATTAAATAGAACATGTGAGGTGAGTGTTCAATACACCTCTATAAGTATGAAGGATGATGAGAACTTTGTTGTCAGTACTTACAATCACGATACACCAGTACGTATGGTATCAATGTCTGGTGAAGTGAAAGACTTCGACATCGAGTTTCCATCAAAGAATGGGATTTGCACTAGCTCTTGTACGTACATACGTGGTCAGGATAAACTAGTGTTGACTGATAGAGATGCCGATACTGTATATATATATGACGTTAAGACAGGTGATAAGGTTGCAATTAAAGATGCACAAATCAAGGCACCATTTGGTGTAGCTACTGGACCATACGATCACCTGTTTGTTGGCAATTATAGTGTCACAAAATCGTTAGTAGAGATAACTCCTACAGGTCGTGTATTATCATCACATCGGGTAGATATGTATTACCCTCGTACTGTTGCTATATCTAAGGACAGAACGAGACTTGCTGTCTCAAATGCTGGATTCCCTAAGTTAAAATTGTACAAAATACTACCAGAATAAAAGTGTTATGTTATCCGGATTGCCAATAGTGTAATTTTATCACATCAGGTAAATATGAAATACCATCGTATTGTTGCTGTATCTAAGAACAGAACGAGACTTGCTGTCTCAAAAACTGCAATAGGATCCCATAAGTTCAAATTGTACAAAATACAGCCAGAATAAAACGTAGTCAAGTATATGAATTGAATGTAAATAGTGTATTCGTATTATATGAATGTGCACGTCCTAGTGGTATATGAGACCATGTGACCGGGAAACCTTGAATATAAAAATGCATATTTCTATGGAACGCCATAGATACCTTGTGTTGGTACTAATCAGTTTGTTGTGTGCATTTACTAAGTTGTTCTGTGCTACCATCATTATGTTATGAGGATTTGCCAAATCCTTCTGTATTTAAGACGCTTTGTCTTTGTTATGTTATGTACATTTACTTACTTTTGCTGTACAAACGACACTTTGTTGTGTGCATACACTGTTTCTTTCTGTGCAGTTGTCATTGTGTTATGTGTATTTAACAGGTTGTCCGGTAGATATTCTATGTTGTACTGTGCATATGACAATATGTCATGTGCATTTACCAAGTCGTGTTGTACAAAAACAGTTTGTGATGAGCATACATTATTTTGTTATGTGTGTTTGTCATTATGTTGTGTGAATTAATCATGGTGTTCTGAAATATAATGAAATATCTGGTCGTGTTTAAAATATGATGGACTAAAGAGTGTGCGTTACTCACATACTACGAAATGTTTTCGGAAAATAATTATTATCAAATATTGGGTCGTGTTTAAAATACGATAAACTAACTATTGTGCGTTACACACATACGACGAAACGTTTTCTGAAAATAAGTATTATAAAATATCAGGTCAAGTGTTTATCTTAATCCATGGTATTAAACTTGTACATGAATTGTCACGCGAACTACTGAAATGGATATATTTCTTAATTTTTTATAATATACAGAGCCGGCTTTTCCTTATCTGGAAATTGTGACATTTGTTTAAAGATATGTTTGACATACAATGTACATGCATGCAGCACACGTTAAAAGGAATACGATTTTATTATACACTTGCTAAATAAATGTCAGTTCTGTGAAATACCCGTAACAAATGTTTTTTGCCTTCTTACAAAATCAGACTTAACCTTTATCCATTAACATCATTAATTGCTTATTGTATCAAATATTTCAATCTCCGTGAAAATCGGCCATGCTTTGCCGATTGTTTAGATTATTATTTTTTATACTACAAATTCATAGTTATATCCGCTTATGTAAACAAAGGTCGAAATTAAATTATTGACGAGAAACAACTGTTATATAATGTTAATAAAAGGTTCGTGGATCAAGTCAATTTGTTCGCACCTTCAATAGATAATCAGCTGTAAGGTTGGTGTAACTGAACCATATCATATAGTTTTAGAACTGATTTGTTCAATGCAGAATCGTTGTATCCACGCATCAATAATACGTGTGTATATATATAGAGGATCTTACATGAGTGTCTTTCTATATTGAATTTATTAAACGAGTTGGATAAAATGATAAAATGCGAGGCTCTGCCGAGCATTTTATCACTTTTATTCAACGAGTTTAATAAATTTAATATGGAATGACACGAATGTAAGATTCTTTTTATCACATAAACTAAATACACAGTAAATGTTTGTCAAGAATGCACACACTTCCCCTTTAGCAAATAAACTCCATAGGAGTAAAGCGGTTCATTGAAAGAGCTAAGAAAATAGTGCAACAATGTATACTCCAATATGTTAATTTTTCTGCCTTTGAAAATAATATTTTTAGGGTATCTAAAATCCTGCATATGTAAAACTACGCTTAACAAAGTAAATAATTAAATCAAGGACCGCAGCAACACAACGTATTCTGTTCTGTTCCGTGTTCCGTTCCGGGTTTTAGTAACAACCAAGGACAGGGGAAGTAACTAGGTTTTCCGCGTGAATTTATTCGCGATTCGTCTGAATAGCCGAAAATAACTGATTGTACACGATGCAAGTACTTGGTAAGCAAGGAAAATCGTCTTTAATACTCAAAATTAACGGATTTATACAATGAAATCAACATCCGATGCTGTGTTTGTGTAAATGCCAGATATTTGGTATGTACATTTCGTCCCGATCTTATTCGTACCCACGTTTAACGGACCTAGCGTCATGTTTACTTACAGTCATATCTCTTAAGTTCGTGTACATCTGTTATTGTGTGATTATAACATGCCCTATAGTGCTCATAATCGGATATAGAATTTATTCTATTCTAAAAATGTATTCTTTTACTTTTTTGACAACGTGTATGAATACATAAATAAAGTGACTCGCCCTTGTATATACCTCATTTGCATGTTTATTACACGTGTGTATTATGACTTTTATGTAATGGGTTTATTAAACTCCCAGAGCCTATTTTATGTGATAAATATTTTTTATACCCGTTTAGTTTTGATAATGCTTTTATGCTTTCATGTGTATTATTTGTGTTTTAGTTTGTGCTTTCAGGCGCCTTTTCGTTGAATGGAATTGATTTTGTACATACATGTATTATTTATTCTTATATCTTATTATTTATCCAAGAGTATAATCTGGCCCCGATCTCCCGAAGCATCTTAAGTAGAAATCTCAGCTCAAATTGAATTTGAGAAAAAATAAAGTTCAAGCTTTTTAAATGTCCTGACAAATAAACTTAGACTATGTTTTTCTTTGTCATGATGCTTATTTTGAGCCAATCCTCCATTGAAAATAAACATTAAGACTAACGACCATATTGGGGTTGAGATTTAGCTCAAATTGAGATGCTTCGGGAGATCGTGACCAGGTCTCGTTATATTGTTAGGCAATACGTATGTCAGTTGGACATTTCTCAAATACAAAATGTACGTAAAATGTTGTTTTTTAAGTTTGGTAGTTCAAGATAGTATGTACAACTATTGTGTTCGGTGTGAAACAAATATCGATGTCACCATTCTATAATGCCGAAGCTGCAGAAACTAACATGTTTCCTGGAGAACAATTTTCTTAATTTCTTCATGAAATCGTATCTTACCAAAGTGCAATTTAAGCAGTAAAAGCTTTACTGTGCGTGTATGCTATATTGATGAAGTTTTTTGGTGAAAAGAATTTGTACTTTTTGTGAAAATTGCACGTTTTGGTATTCTTCTTCACATACTTGTTGCAACTTCGGCAAAACACATCAACATTTCACTGCCTTTCCCCATAATACGATAAACAATGTTGAAATTAATATAAATAAAATGCTACGGCATTGCAATGTTTGTATACAACTGACAGACCTGAATAAACTATACCAATATTTAAAATGTTGTTTTCATGAACGTAGCATGTTATACGTATGTATGTACTACCGGGTGCTTAGTGTAAATGGTACTGTTGATACATGTGGCGACACCCAGTGATAATCAGCTCGGTAGTCTTCTTCTTCGTGGCCTCCGTGGCTCGGTGGTTAGCACGCTTGCCCTTTAATCTGGCGATCCGGGTTCAAATACGGGTGGAGCCACTCGTATGCCTGCCATTTTACTGCAGAAAGCTGACTGGCAAATAAAGGCTATGCTCGGCATTTGTTTAGTTATACAAGTAATAGTATTACAAAATACCACACACATGTACATGCGTTATAAATACGTATGTAGATAATGGCAAAGAGGAAGATTGAGCAGACCACAGCAAAGCACACACAAACTCACCAAACATAGACAATAACATAACGAGCATAACATAACGAGCACAAACACAACGCAAACAATCTTTATACATTTTAATTACATGTACTGTGTTCCCTCTCTTAACGTCATACATCACCTCTCTCAAACGACGCCCTCCTTTAAACGACATTCAAAATTCATCCCGTGCAATTAAGACCGCGTTCGTTGACATCAAAGTCACGTGACTAAAAGACCTTGATAGAAAATTAATCGAACACAATAAAGACTACAAATTAAACAGCACATGAAAATAATGGACACGTGTTATTAACACGTAAAGGCAAAACCTTTCAGGCTTTGTTCTAATAATAGTAAGTAGGTGTGCATTCAACGCACTGAGTGTGACCACACTCTGTTAGTCTTCACCTTAATGCATTGAATGTATTATAAATAGAGGATATTACATGAGTGTCTTTCCATATTGAATTTATTAAACGCATTTTATTGATTCTTTTCAACGAGTTTAATAAATTCAATGTGGAAAGTCACAAATGTAATGTTCTTTTTATCACATGTTAGCCTTTTCCGGCCGAAACATTAAATAGCTACTTATTTTTCACTAGTATAAACGCGCAATTTTGACGACGTCGCCTATCCTTTGAATGACGTCGCGTGATAGCTTTATTACACTAGTGTATTATCAAAAATAAATAATGGCTTTATTGCGCCGCCGCGACGTCAAACATGTGATAAATATAGAGCTTAATTAGATATTTTTAGATTCATGATCTATCATCATTGTGACCAAGTTTCACTAAGATTAGGCCGAACTTGATATTTAGTGTAATACACAATGAATTGGTGGACAGACGGATGGACAGGATCACAAAAGCTTAATGTTGGGGTAAAAATTTGAATTTGATTTAAAAGTTCAAAAGACCATAATTAAAAGCCTTACAAAAAAATACAAAAATGTAACGCTGATTCGCCGAATGTGATGGTTATCCCACCCACATGCATCAGAGGTCAAGCATGCACAGTTTTGTTCAGATCCAACCAATGGTTACAGAGAAGTTCGTCAATAGGCTCTAGCCTCTATTATAAGTGAAAACAACAAGAGCACCGCCATACAGGGCAATATACACATGAAGGGTTTTGTTTCATTGACCTCAAAGGGACCCATGCAAACATGCGCTCTGAATGTCGTCTTGATGTTGTGAATGTTTGTCAGGTTTCTTTAAAGTCCTTAAAGGGGTTCAAGAGTTACAGAGCAGAAGGGAAACAAAGTTATATGACCTTTAACCCCTAAGTGTGACCTTGACATTGAAGTGACCCATTAAGAAAATGCGCTCTACACATCGGCTTGATGTGGTGATCATTTGTGTCAGGTTTCTTCAAAATCGTTCTTAGTCACTGCACTTCTCCTAGATGTCAGGGTACTGTTTTATCAATGCAGTTACGGAAAACTTAAATTTGCAATCAAATTTAAATTCTTCATAATACTTTTACAACTGTAAAGTGTGGTAAAAATAGATGCAATAATAATAAAGATTTAGACTAGTTAATGAATTTCTACAAACCATATCTTTACCATATTTGCCGTTGTTAAAGAATTACAATTTAAATTTGAACGTAACTTTAAGATTATCTTAAGTGCTTTAATAAAACAGTACCCTGGTGCTTTATACATAGTGATACCGTATGCAGTTTCAAGACAATAACCTTTTAATAGTTTCAGAGTTCAAAAGAAGGAACATTAATAGGAAAATAGATGAAGGGAAATAATTCAAGAATGGTACCAGCTATAGTTATGGTTCTTAGTCACTGCAGTTAGCACTATTATCCTGACTACCTAGTAGTCTGAAAATGCATGAAAAATAACAGTTTCAAATTATGTAATACATGTAATAGCCACTGCCAACTAAAAAAGCGTACTGTACAAAATTATTGTAATCTAACAAATCGAGAGCTATAAATGCCATAAATATAAGGGTTCAAGCTATCATGTACCTCGGTCTCCTATTTTCGTGTCTTCTCCTGAAATTCATGCTTAGTTTAATTAAGCTCAGGCATACGTGCTGCATTATAATTATAGTAAACTTACCCAAAATAATAATCATTCAAATAGTAGGAATCAATTAAGGCAGTCATTTTGGATGACTCATCATAGTTGTCACCTTGACGATATCTGAGGTACATACGGGTAGTGATTATTCCAAATGGAATTTTTCAACTGGTGTTAATTATTTTCGCATGTAATTTTATTACGCATTTTATTTTTTACCACATACTATAACACCCACAATGAAAACTCATTTTGATATGTACTACAATGTACTCAAAATTTACTTAATTTGAAAACAAATTTAAAATTTCACGTCATGGGGCCCCAATACAGACAAGTTTTTAGGGAGGCACAGATTTCATGGTTACCAGTCAACAAGATTCAGAGTACCGACCAGTCACCTAGACATATAAAAGCTATAATGTTACGTACTTTCATAAACTTCAGGTTGCGCGAGTGCGCATGCGCTGATGAAACTGTTATTGTCACAATCATGTTTGACACGTGGATCAGGCGTTACAGAAAATATTTTATTCGCAACGCACCCTCCCTAATATTACTATATATATATATATATATATATATATACTATTTGTTTAATTAATGTCATTTGCATCTGAATGCAGAAAGTATTGTCATGTACATACAGATAATAGTAAGTACAATGAAGTGCAGGTTACTGGTATATTGCATATATAATTATATTGCTTTTGTATAAATCAATAGTAAATTGTAAATTTGTTGAAACAATATTCTGTGTTGTAAAACAAATTATTTTAGCATTTAACTGTTAAAAATGTATTGAAAATGATACGTTTGCTACATTAAATGATTAATGACATCTGCAAATCCATGTGACAGAGCTGTTCATGCTTTGAAATTGCCTGGACAGTGAATCAAAAGGTGGAATACTGAACCTAGTGCAAGAAACCTCCTTCAAATGATAACTTGTGGAAGGAATATTGAAGTGTAGTTTTTACTGTGAGTTGATCTGTATTTACCATCTGAAGTCTTCTTGGGCCGTTACAAAGGAAGCCAAGTGCAAGTTAATCATTCTATGCCAGTAAAACCATTTAATGTGGATTTTTTTGTTGACCCGTTTTAATACAATTTGACAACAAGTTTATCGCATGGAAGTGTATTGTGCATTTGGAAAACCATTTCAGTGTGGTATTTGTGGACAAAAACTACCCAAGGTCGAGTAGTCTTATAAGCCATATGAAAATCCATACACGTGAAATTTTGCCACATAAATGTACTGTGTGTGAAGCTGCTTTCAAAAAAGAAAGTCGACTTCAAACTCACATGGAAAAACACACTCTTGAAAAACCATATGAGCCAGTCTCCAGGAAAACCTGCTATATTGACAAAAATATTGACTTTAAGATTTTCCACAGTATTAAAGGATAATGTTAAATAAGCAAATTGCAAAAGGAATTATGTTAATATCTTGAATTTTAAGGAAGTTACAGCTGTTTTTGTAGAGTCCCTATTCGTAGCTATTTGTGTGACGTCGCAAACGTCATTCAAACGTTATTCGACGTAAGTGAAATAAGTATTTCATTATTACACCATTTGATCAATTCTTGACATAAACTGTTCAAAATAGTACCAAATTCTATAATTATGTTTCACGTTTCAAAATATCTATCAAAATCGAAATTGTTTGCATTCAGAGAAAGGCTACTTTTGTTTTAAACAACTAAATCCTTGTTTTTTTCAATCGGAGTACTTTTCTGAAATTGGTCACCATAGCAACGAAGTATGTGTTTTTAACATAATTCATAGGAAAATTTAAAGCTAAGGTATAGTACTATATGGGTCAATTACTTAAAATAGAATCAATAGATATGTATTTTTCCTTATTTTAGAGCTATATCAAAATCTTGTTACATATGGTAATTATATAATGTCATTATAGCAGGTTTTCCTGGAGACTGGCTCATATATATGTGGAGTCTGTGGAAATGAATTCACTGATTCACACTACGTGGAATGACACATGAAAAAACACATGAATGAAAATTTTTTGAAACCATTTCAATTTCCCTGCAGCATTTGTGGTTTAGAATTCACACAAAGACGTCATCTTTTCGCTCACAGAAAATTACACAAGGATCAAGGTGAAAACTTATTTAAATGCAGCGAATGTGGATCAGCATTTGGACAGAGAAGGGATATCTTATATCTCACAAGAAAATCCATATTGTTAAAGAATTTAAATGCGAACTAAGCGGTCAACTGGAAAATCACATGAAAACCCATATTGTTGTTGAAAAAACATTTAAATGTAATGTTTGTGAGACGATATTCACAGACAATGAATCCTTGACGAGACACATACAAATTCATACAGGTGACATCATATTTAAATGCGGTGCATGTGGATTAGGATTCAAAGAAAACAGTAGTTTGAAAAACCACATGAAAATACATGCTCATGAACATTATAAATGTGGCGTTTGCAGATCTGTTTTTAAAGAAAAACTTTCCTTGGATGAACACATGAAAATACATACTGGTGGAAAACAGTATTTTGCACAATTTGTGGATCAGTCTTCAAACAAAAGGACTGTCTGGAAATTTACATAAAAAAACAAAACAAACTATAGTCCAGAGAATTTGACACGACTCTCAAACTTCTATTTGCATAATTTAACAGCTGATAAATTGTCTATATTTAATCCCAGTTGTACGTTTTCATAAGTAGGGAATCAAGAAGATGCTTGAGATGTCATACCAACACAAATCTAAAGGACTGATATTGCAAGATTTGCTCGCGGAAATTTATATATTCAACGCAAGAACCTTGTAATATATTCATGCATAGAGGTCAGGATCATGTCAAATTCTCTGTGCTCTTAATATATAAACATTCATTTTTTTCACTAGCCTTTTTTCCTTCAAGTCTTACCTTTGAAGAGCTTCTATCTCTTAATTACGGCCACCTTTTGTAGCTCCTTTTTGGTGTTGCTTTATAGAGGTTGTACATGTACTGTATATTATGTATTATTATTGTTGTTCTTAACAATTCAATATATGAAAGTTAACGTTATTTGTATGTATTTTGCGCTACATTTACTATGTAACGTCTTTTGGCGCCACCACGTTTATTGTGCATGATGACGTTACGTTACGTTTGTATAATCATTACCTGAAGAAGCCTTCTAGGCTAAACGTTGTGATAAAATGAACATACATTAAATGTTTTTCATGTTTGGTGGTTATATTCTATTTTCGATTTATGTAAATTTACATGAAGCACATACTGGTTAGAACTACAAGTGTTGTAACAGTATACATCAGGCCCTTAAAGCCAAAATCAGCTTTCCCCCAGTGCCTTAAATCCTAGAATAATGTCTTTAAATCAGTATGGGTGTTAATATTTTAGTCTGTATTGTGTTATTTGAGTGATTATGGCTTGTATTGCATAAAAAAGTTCTTAAATTAGCCTTTATATTAAGGATAACCATGCAGGTACATTTGTATCACTTTCAAATTTTTAGCCATTCTCATGGATCTGTGTAGGCTCAAATCCTAGCAATGCCCCAGCGCCTTAAAAAATTTCTGGGGAAGGGTCTGTACATGATGTATACATGATGAACCCTGAAACTTGGCTTCACATGGTTCACAGTGCAATGCTACTAAATTTAGGTACGGTTCGGTACAATATATTTTTACTATAAATACGATTCTGACTACAAAAACATGCTGCAGCATACTGATTGTGTTTTATTATCGTGCATCGGTCGTTTTGATTGGCTCGTTGTTGTTGCTTAAGACATACATGTATAATCCAGTTATGATCTGGTAAGAGTGACGTAGCCGTTTTTGTGTACACAGAAGATTACAACCATTGTCTGAATAGGTAGTGCAAATAAGCAGTATATTAGTTTAGCATTGAAATTATGGCTGTCTGTTTAAGCCTTTATAATTGGTTTTACACCGTAATAGTGGACTCAACCTCTGCATCACTGTATTCTTACCCTGACTGGACTATACTACATATTGTAAAATTTCATTTAATGTTATTATCTACAATGTCTAAAACCTTTTATATTGATTTTACAGTATATGAATATGATATAACGGAAACAACAAAATGTAATTTCTCTTTTTTTAATCCTAGAAAATATAAACAAATCAAATAAATTAACAATATTAAACATTGTTGATACGATAGCATCATATTTTTTTAACAATTTTGCGTAGAAAAATTAGTTTTTTCATTGAAAACTAGAGCAGTCACTGGAATGATGAATCATACCCCGCAGCACTGCCTCCCTCTTGAGATGCTTCGGGAGATCGGGGCCTGGTCCCGGGAAGTAGACTTCGCGGTATAGGGGAATTTAGACGCCACAAAAAAACCCACAACCATTTGAAGATGGTGAGCGATTTGATACACCAAGCATCTCCCACTGTGGGGATTTAGACACAATTTTTGGCTCTAGGGTGGGTGATTTTTAAGGCCCCCCAAAACAAATTGTCTATGTCCCCGGGTCTTCCCACCGGTTACCCTTGGGGCAAAATATTGATAGGTGCATTAACTCCACAGTTAGTCAGACACAAACTAAAGTTTAAACATTTTATGTTCAAACATTTATGAAGGAATCTAAATTGTAAATTGACCAACCATATTCGTTCACCAAGGTGACACACTGTACGTGATCTAAAATTAAATTTCCTTCATATTTTTTAATGCCCATGAAAATCAAAATGGATAAGCATTACATGTATATGAAATAAAATGTTTGACCCCATATTTTGGAATGACTGAAGTTCGACTGAATTCAAGAATTGAAATAAAAATCATTTAATAACAATGAACACAATTATAAATAATAAGCCCTGATTGTATAAAAAATATCTCAGTATAAAATTTCCTTTAGCATATTTATGACAGGGGTCCTACAGTTAAGGAATAATCCCTAAAATCCTGAGAAGCTGCACTAGAAAGAATGAACTTTTCTGCAGAAAATGAAAGTTATTTCGTGAAAAAATTCAAAGAATTGACAAAGTTACAGTCAATTGAAATTTCATCAGCTGAATTATAACTGTTGCAATAGAATGATATTTGAACTATTTAAATCTTGATGTGGGATTGCGGCTTGTTCTGAAGATTGGGGATTATGACTCAGTTGAACCCCTGTCATGATAAATATGGTATGAAAACACTCAAAATAACAAGAAACGTAGATTTTTTTAACAAATATTTTGAAATAAAAAAATAGGTTTCCCTGTACAAAATTAATATATATTAAAGTTTCTTTATATTAGCACATTCATGATAATTATGGTATAAAAACACTCAAAATAACAAGAAACATAGAATTTTTTAATGAAAATTTGGAAATTAAAAAAATAAGTTTCCTGGACATTAAAATTAATACATGCAGTATAAAATTTCTTTATATTAGCACATTCATGATAATTATGGTATAAAAACACTCAAATAACAAGAAACATAGAATTTTTAATGAAAATTTGGAAATTAAAAAACTAGGTTTCCCTGTACAAATATATATATAATACATGCAGTATAAAATTTCCTTATATTAGCTCATTTATGATAATTATGGTATAATAACACTTAAATAACTAGAGCTATCACTGGAGTGATGAATCATACCCACGCAGTCACTATGTGACAGGTGAGTTAAAAATAGCACAAGTGTACAGTAGGTAATAACAACCACTAAAACAGGTTTCACTTTTCACATTAAATCTGAGACAGCAAGTTTTTGCGCAGAGCTCCTCGATAATTCCAGCACCGATTTTGTATGTTTGAAACTTCTATTTATAGACTTCATGTTGAGCTGCACATTGACCTGTTCTAGGACACCACGAAGTCGGCGAATCAGAAGTTCTGCTACATGTTTCGATCCTTGTGAAGCTAACTGACGTTTCGACACTCTAACAAGACGATGATCCTGTAATAGTAATGTCATTTACCGCTCATATTTTAATCGAGATTTCCATTAATGAACTGCACTTTTATTGATTTGACTTTGTTTTTAAGTATGAAGTGAAGAGCGTTTACCAACATGTCACCCATACATATCACACTGGAATTCAATCTCAACAATATGAAATGTCCTAGCTAAAAAATGCACAAAAGAGCGCTATAATTTGGCATTTTTATCCCACTGAAATGACATGCAAACATATGCAGAAATGTGTTCTTGCCATCTTTAAACTAGCAGAAACAATAACCCTAGTTTTAGAATATACCAAGTTAACAGTCTATTTTCAAACATGCGTCAATTCAAACAACTATAAATTAACCCCTAATTATTGAGACGCAGGTCAGCCATTACACTTAGCTCCAATGGTAGCCACAGGTAACTGTATCACTGATAAAGAGTAAAAAAAAAATATTTTATATACAGTGGAACCCCTCTAATCCGGACTCGTCCGGACCAGACAAAAAGTCCGGATTAGAGAGGTGTCTGGATAAGAGGGGTTTCTATTTTTAGATACTTGTATGTTAATCTTAGTTGAAGGCATTGCTAAACACCACAAAAAAATGAGATGTAAAACAGCAACAATTGATTACACACCTTCATTGTTGGTTTTGGTACAGAAAAATATTCTCTGATCAATTTTACTTTAGCTTCAAGGTCGATTTCAACCTTACGACGTTTTGACGGAGGCTCAGACATAATTATCATATGAAATTCTGTAAAAGAATGACTATCCGTCAAATGCATTTTGATGGATTTTTATAGCATTTACTCGTAGATTTATCCAAACTGAGAACGTCCGAGTTGTTTTCCTTTGATGTCGATAACGACCTTCTCAAAATTAAACATTAAGGGGACCTGTATTCGATTCAACTGACCTCCGTGTAGACAAAACAACGCAGCAATAGTCTTTTAATTAATTGAATAGGCCAATAAACGCTGTCAAATTATTAGCGCTTTTAAAATGATAATATTTAATAGTCCCAAATTGTGATTTTCACACCCGTGTCGATAACACGTACACACCGACACTGCGTATTGTTGATGTTACAACCGTTAAATGATCGGACTATTTTAATTGCATATACGATGGTGCGAATATACATCACATTGACACCTGTCAAAACATTGGCCTGGGCAATGTTCAAATCGATTGTCCGGATCCGAGGGGTCAATTTTAGAGCAAATATATGATAAATCCTCGTAATTTTGTCCGGTGTCCGGAGTGAAGGGGTTCCGGATCCGAGGGGTAAAAACGTATTAAAACATGAATAAGAATATTCGGGACCAACAGATCCGCCCGGATTAGAGGGAAATCCGGATTGGAGGGGTCCGGATTAGCGGGGTTCCACTGTAATTAAATTTTATGTTGTCTTAGATATAAATTTTATAAAAAAAATTTTTTTTTTACTCTTTATTAATGATACAGTTACCCGTGATGATAGCAACAGCATGTTGGCTTTTGACTGTTTCAGGTACACACCCATTCATGCACCTTGGTGAAGTGGAGCACTGTGTGATATTCTTGCTCAGAGAACTTAATCAGTGGCACAGATGGGGATTGAACCCAGGACCTCTTGATCCTATTGCTTGTGCCCTACCTGTAGGTCACTGCTCCCAACAGTATTTTGATTGTGAAGGTCTACAAGGGGTATGTTCGTAACGTCTGTTCCGCACACTGTGCGGGATGTTCTACTCCGAACAACTTACAAACAAAACAGAACTGTCTTGGACAGTGTGCCGAATGTTCTACTCCAAACATCATACAAACAAAACGGAACAGAAAGTAAAATGTTTAAATGTGACTGTTCTGGCTGCACCACCTTTGTGGTGGGCACAGAAAGAACATGTTCCGAACAGTTTTCTGGTTTGTTCGTAAGTGTGTTCCACTGTCTGGGATGTGAGGAACAGCGTTTCAAACGCGCCCAAGGTACAAAGTTGTAGCATATGATAGAAGACTAGGTCTGTGATCTCAAGATGTTCAAAAACAGATCTAACCACACTTTATAGGTGCAACACTATAAAGTAGTTTATGTTGTGGGACCATTCCATATGATTTTATGTACATTGTATATTGGTATGCCAACGGGGCTGCTGGTGGATACTTTGTTTCAATTATGTCACTTTGGGTTCATTTAATCAATTTCAGATAATTACTCTAAAGAAGTTTTCAGATCTATAGGGATATGGTTTTTCCCCTTGATACAGCAGTAGGAAACTTCAAACTTTAAGCCTAGGTCCCACTGAGCATTTTTCGCCTAGGCGATGTACTCCCGATTGAAATTATTGAGCTCTTAGGACATCAGGAACAGGTTCCTCATGGTCTAGGGGAAGCTTCAGTGAAGACATGAGACAGTTTGTGATATCGGAAGGAATTGTGATAAATTGTGTAATAATGTAGGAAATTGGGAGAACATCGCCGATGTGGAATTCCTCAGTGAGACCTAGGCTTTACTTACTTTCATCTGAGCAATAACAATACATTTTAAATGTTCTGAATGCTGATCGATGTCTTCACCTTGACCAGCTAGACATATGTTAGCCTCATCTTCTATCGTCTGAAACAATATCAACCCACAATATCAAGATACCAAAGTAATACACAACTTCCACGTGTAGGGGCTGAATCTCAAGGATCATGTGGGTAATTTTTATTGAGGATTGCCATACTTATTTTATTTAAGGTTGACCTTAAACTTATAATAATCACTCTCGACACGTCATTCGAAGTGTGAACAAACAGTGGTTTATGACGTAGTATAAAGTAATTAACAACTTGATTGCGTTAGACAAAATTAGCTTAATACAATAGAAATATAGAACAAATAAAATCGGGAGGAGTTGAAACAGGTCGTTTAAGACAAAGATTGCTTAATACGCGTGGCCACTAGTACAAGTTACACTGTGATATAGTATTTACGGAGTAGAGGGATAAAGAAACTGACTACATTAAGTTTATAACATAATGCTTACTTGATCAAGATCTTTCAACAGATCCGGTATTTCACCTTTCAGGGAATGTTTCTGACTCAGGTGTAACGATTCAAATATAAGTTGCCGTATGTAAATCTGTGCACTAACGATGGCCTGTAATCAAACAAATATAAGCTGTTGTATGTAAATTTGGGCACTAACAATGGCCTGTAATCATACAAATATAAGCTGTTGTATGTAAATTTGGGAACTAACAATGGCCTGTAATCAAACAAATATAAACTGTCGTATGTAAATCTGTGCACTAACAATGGCCTGTAATCATACAAATATAAACTGTCGTATGTAAATCTGTGCACTAACAATGGCCTGTAATCATACAAATATAAACTGTCGTATGTAAATCTGTGCACTAACAATGGCCTGTAATCATACAAATATAAACTGTCGTATGTAAATCTGTGCACTAACAATGGCCTGTAATCATACAAATATAAACTGTCGTATGTAAATCTGTGCACTAACGATGGCATGTAATCAAACAAATATATTCTTTTTTCAGTTATTTACAACAGCTGACTACCTAACCACTTTTCCTGGACTGTATCCTAACAGTACTAACTTATCATTCCACAGGTAGCAGTAACTGTTCCACATGTGGAGGAATATAAATATTGAATGGAAGAGTATGACCTGCTGCTATTGGGAATCAAAGCCAGAATGCCGCGTTACAGTTCCAGTACATTTGATCACAGCCTCATTCAGTTTTTAACATGAGACTTTTATATACACATTTAACAAATTCGATTTTTTAGAAAATATTTGCCCCGATTCTGCAGCAGTCCTTAAATGATATCTGACAGGGTGCCCACAAATATTCTGACACAAAATTCCCTGAATTTTCCCTGACCACACACCAGTTTTTCCTGACTTCACGTACGGAATTTTGTTCGAGTAAATTTAGACAGTAAAAATAGAGAAAAGGAACTTAGAGTAGCTTTATGCGGAACAAAAAAGGTTTAAGTTAGTAGTTCTAGGACTGATGATTGACATGAAGTTATTACAATTTTGAACTGTCCAGAGTGAGCGAAGATTTTTTATGATTTTTTTTGGCAACTAAAATAAAGAATTCCATAACTTTTCCCTGACATTTGCTCAATTTTCAGATTTCCCTGACTTTTCCCTGACCTTGAAAAAAATTGTTTTTCCCTGACTTTTCCCTGACCGTGGGCACCCTGATCTGAGTAAACTAATAAAATACGTACATGTTTATCAACTATCCTCTGTATGTATTCTAGAATCTGTGGACTCGCTGATTCACTCAACTTCCGTTTTAATGCCTTAAACAAGTTAGTGTTCTCAATGTAGAAATCACTCTTTGCCTGAAAATTACATAGTACAGGGTGTTAAAAAAGTTTCTCCCAGCCTGAAAATTACATATACAAGGTGTTAAAAGTTTCTTCTCAATGTTTTTGTTTCAATTGTTTATTATTCTGCTGTCAGAAGACTGTAAAATATTTATGTTAAATTCCAGAGGGTTCTACCATTGTTCTAATCCTTTGAGCATTAAATGAAGCTATTAGTATAAAAAATTATAATTGTACATGGCACACATGGCTCAGATACAATTAAAGGGGCATGCCCTGGAACTGATGTGTCTCGAATAGCAATCAAATTGGTATCATTTTAATAACTAAGTCAAATATTGAGAACCCTGTAAAAAAGTTACGAATTATCCAGCTAGTTTTTAAAAACAATATTTCAAGAATCACTAAATATCGTTGTCGTCAATAAAGGCTCGGACAGCCTTCATTCAAATCGATATACAAAATATCAAAGCGCGCGTTATAGAGTAAATTTTTAAGTCAAATTCTTCTTTGACTTTTTGGTAATAGTTGGTTTTACAAGTGATAAACGCAATTTTGTTGTATGCAAACCAAGACACTCCAGTTTCTGGACATGCCTCTTTAAGTATGAATTAAAATTTTGAGAACAAGCTTTTTCAACACCCTGTAAAATCCATTAATACACAGACAATAGCATGGCATGGAGGTAGAGTAGGTATTGCTTTGGACTTCAGATGGAGAGGTTCCTGGTTTAAATCTCAGCCAGGGCACTTGGTTAGTTCAGAAAAAACACTTCCTAGTTTTTCCAATCAAACTAGAGATGAACTGATGGGAGACCCAGAGGTAGTCTTGTGTGTATCAGTAATGAAGATCAGGCACCTTAAAAAAGCAAGTAGTTTATTCAGATATAGCTAGGTTAGCACACTCAGACTTCTTGTGCAGCACGGAGGATTTGACCTGATCCTAACCTTTATGCACGAATATATTACAAGGTTCTTGTGTTGAATATACAAATTTCCGCAAGGAAATTGTGCAATATCCTCCTTTAGATTTGTGTTGTTATTACACCTCGAGCGTCTTTGTGACGCTTTCCACTTATGAAAACATACAACCAGGATTATAAATATAGACAATATATCAGCTATGAAATTATGCTAATAGAAGGTCTAGAGCCATTTCATATTCTCCGTACTATACAACTTTCCACTATATCCGAGGTCATTGGCCAATCACTCAGGGTAAAAGTTAGATGACCAAGTACTTATGACTGTGTCAATTAAACCAAAACATCCACAACATCACAGACAATTGAAGGGTAAAAGTTGGATGACCAAGTACTTATGACTGTGTCAAATAAATCCAAACATCCACAACATCACAGATAACTGATCCTGATCCTTGTAGAATATTTTAACCGCTCATATTTCCATAACTCACAAATTCAAGTGGTTCTACAGGATTCAGTTAAGGATACAGATAACAGATTCATAAACAAGTAATTAAGAATTGCAAGCAATATAGAAGTCCCCTACTGGTTTTAAGCTATTTTCAATGTTTCTGTTGCCATAGCAACCACAATTTTTGTCAGAATCAAAATATTTTTAGACGTGCATAATCTCCTCATTGCCCCCTATCCACATATCAAGTTTCATAAACCTAGCTTGAAAACTGTATCCAGATTTTGGCATATTTTCACTCTTTCTGTCGCCATAGCAACCACAATTTTTGTCAGAATCAAAATATTTTTACACGTGCATAATGCCCTTATTGCCCCCTATCCACATACCAAGTTTCATAAACCTAGCTTGGAAACTGTTTGAGTTATGTCAGGATCCAGATTTTTTGACGAACGGACTGACGGACGGAGGGCAAACCTTTAGTCCCTCCGGTCAATAAAAGCTCCGCGAGTCGCAAGTGTCGCCTGACGAAATGCAAATTTGTCATGGAAAACTATCCAGTATTGGGCTACATATCAGACTCACAAGAGCTCTCTAGTCATCTGAACTAAAAACGACAAAGCGATGCTCTGGACAAAAAATGTCCTGATAAAATCAATCTGAAGGGAGTTATGATTCTTGCGCACTGCACTTCATGTCACAGCAAAGAAACATGCATTCCTATTTTTGAGTCATTAATAGTTATGGTGACAAAGTTATGCCACGGACAAGAAATGCTTATAAAATCAATCAAAGGGAAAAAAATGAAAAATGGCACAAGGTAGATTTACGGTTCTTGTGTACTGCACTTGGACTTTTGGTAAGAAACATGCATACCAAGTTTCAAGTCATTCAACCTCATAGTGACAAAGTTATCCTCCGGACAAGAAATGCTCAAATTAAATCAATCTAAGGGAAATAATTAAAAAACGATGCAAGGCACAGTTATGGTTCTTGCGCACTGCATTTCTGCTTATTGCAAGAAACATACATACAAAATCTTGAGTCATTTGAACTTAAGGTGACCAAGTTATGCTCCGGACAAGAAATGCTCTAATAAAATCAATCAAAGGGAAATAATTCAAAAACTATGACACGTAGAGTTATGGTTCTTGCGCACTGCACTCCGGCTTATTGCAAGAAACATGCCTATCAATTCTTGAGTCATTTGAACGTAAGGTGACAAAGTTATGCTCCGGACAAGAAATGCTCTAATAAAATCAATCAAAGGGAAATAATTAAAAAACTATGACAGGTAGAGTTATGGTTCTTGCGCACTGCACTCCGGCTTATTGCAAGAAACATGCATACCAAATCTAGAGTCATTTGAACTTAAGGTGACAAAGTTATGCTCCGGACAAGAAATGCTCTAATAAAATCAATCAAAGGGAAATAATTCAAAAACTATGACAGGTAGAGTTATGGTTCTTGCGCACTGCACTTCGGCTAATTGCAAGAAACATGCATACCAAATCTAGAGTCATTTGAACGTAAGGTGACAAAGTTATGCTCCGGACAAGAAATGCTCTAATAAAATCAATCAAAGGGAAATAATTCAAAAACTATGACAGGTAGAGTTATGGTTCTTGCGCACTGCACTCCGGCTTATTGCAAGAAACATGCATACCAATTCTTGAGTCATTTGAACTTAAGGTGACAAAGTTATGCTCCGGACAAGCCGCCGCCGCCGCCAAAGTAACACCTATATGTCGCCTTTTCAGGCGACACAAAAACCGGTAGGGGACTAATAAAGGGCCAGAGCCTGTTGCCAAACTACAGAGCCACTGAGTGCTCGATAGCACTTTGCTAGGAAGTATCTTGCGTCAAAAAAGTGCTACATAACGGAAATGGCGAAAAATTTATATACTACCGGTGAGTGCTTGGTATCAGTAGTCTAGCAAAGTGCTGATAAACTGCATATTATTGGTGAGCACTGCTCACTGGTAGCATATCATCGCATAGATTCCCTAGGGCTTATCATGATTTCCTGGGTTTATGGAAAATGTACATACACTTTCATACAGAACATACCTTGAGATAATTCCGACAGAACTTGTGTTGTGTACTGGTCTCTGCTGACTCTTGTAATCTCTTCACAGTCGGAAGTTTTAACACCAATGATGAAAAATAGTCTGATAAATCTTCCTGGAATCAATTACATATGGTTATGAATCAATTAACCTCTTTAGCAATCAATAACATCTCTTTAGCAATCAATAACATCTCTTTAGCAATCAATTACACCTCGTAAGCAAACAATAACATCTCTTTGGTAATCAATTACATCTCTTTAGCAAGCAATTACACCTCTTTAGCAATAAATTACACCTCTTTAGCCGTCAATGACACCAAGTTAGACATACCTGTGATTTTGCTAGAAGTTAGACGTACCTGTGATTTAGCTAGAAGTTAGACGTACCTGTGATTTGGCTAACACCTTGGTATTACTACCATCACCCGATGAACGACTTCCGTCTTCAAGACTTTCAACAACCTCTTGATACTACAACATATCAATATAATATACATGTACAATATACAGGTCAACATATACTACTCAAAATTTAATAAGGGCCAAGAAAGTTTCCATTTGAATATTTTGCAAATTGAATAAGATTGACCGGTAGAATTTTCAAAAACATAATGCTACATCTGCAACATTGTAAACCAATAAAGATTACTTCAAAATTTAATGTCTAAGTGCTGATAAGCCCAACCCCATTAAAATGTTTGTGCTGCATTCAAGCCTCTGTAGTAACGGAATGCGGTCATTTTCTTGGCATTTTGGGTCTTACACGTTATGGTAATAAAAAGGGGATGAAGATTTCAATGTTAATTTAGCCACTTTCGTCCCAAGCAAAAGGGCTTATCAGTTACCTGGAAAACGATGTCATTTTGGCAATGCGTATCAAATGCAAGACATCAAGCTTCAAACTTCAGAAGCAGATAAGATGGTATTTTAATAATTGCACAACGTTTTCTTCATCGGTTTTGTACATATAACGTGAGACTGACATCAAAATCAATTTCTTGGCCTTAAGCAAAGTTTGAGTAGTATATATAATCATATGGGACATTTAAAACTCGGCTCTTCATTGAGTTAGTGTGATTTTGTAAAACATTCAAATTTTGAAGACCATTATCACATAATTTATCTCCGTTGCCAATGTGATGTAACAAGCACTTGATGTCACAATGGCATTCTACAATGACAAAATATTTACCTCATAGTGTTCTACCTTAAATAACTGATCTTACCGAGTTGTCTACCCTAGAAAATTGATCTAAGAGAGTTGGCTAGTGGCTACCTTAGATAACTGATCTTACTGAGTTGTCTACCTTAGATAACTGAACTAACACAGTTGTATACCTTAGATAACTGAACTTACATAGTTGTCTACCTTAGATAACTGAACTAACACAGTTGTATACCTTAGATAACTGAACTTACATAGTTGTCTACCTTAGATAACTGATCTTACTGAGTTGTCTACCTTAGATTACTGATCTTACACAGTTGTCTACCCTAGATAACTGATCTTACATAGTTGTCTACCTTAGATAACTGAACTAACACAGTTGTATACCTTAGATAACTGAACTTACATAGTTGTCTACCTTAGATAACTGATCTTACTGAGTTGTCTACCTTAGATTACTGATCTTACACAGTTGTCTACCCTAGATAACTGATCTTACATAGTTGTCTACCTTAGATAACTGAACTAACACAGTTGTATACCTTAGATAACTGATCTTACATAGTTGTCTACCTTAGATAACTGATCTTACCGAGTTGTCTACCTTAGATAACTGATCTTACATAGTTGTCTACCTTAGATAACTGATCTTACAGAGTTGTCTACTCTAGATAATTGATCTAAGAGAGTTGGCTAGTGGCTACCTTAGATAACTGATCTTACTGAGTTGTCTACCTTAGATTACTGATCTTACTGAGTTGTCTACCTTAGATAACTGAACTTACAGAGTTGTCTACCTTAGATAACTGATCTTACTGAGTTGTCTACCTTAGATAACTGATCTTACACAGTTGTCTACCTTAGATAACTGATCTTACAGAGTTGTCTACCTTAGATAACTGATCTTACTGAGTTGTCTACCTTAGATAACTGAACTAACACAGTTGTATACCTTAGATAACTGAACTTACATAGTTGTCTACCTTAGATAACTGATCTTACTGAGTTGTCTACCTTAGATTACTGATCTTACACAGTTGTCTACCCTAGATAACTGATCTTACATAGTTGTCTACCTTAGATAACTGAACTAACACAGTTGTATACCTTAGATAACTGAACTTACATAGTTGTCTACCTTAGATAACTGATCTTACTGAGTTGTCTACCTTAGATTACTGATCTTACACAGTTGTCTACCCTAGATAACTGATCTTACATAGTTGTCTACCTTAGATAACTGAACTAACACAGTTGTATACCTTAGATAACTGAACTTACATAGTTGTCTACCTTAGATAACTGATCTTACTGAGTTGTCTACCTTAGATTACTGATCTTACACAGTTGTCTACCCTAGATAACTGATCTTACATAGTTGTCTACCTTAGATAACTGATCTTACCGAGTTGTCTACCTTAGATAACTGATCTTACATAGTTGTCTACCTTAGATAACTGATCTTACAGAGTTGTCTACCTTAGATAACTGATCTTACATAGTTGTCTACCTTAGATAACTGATCTTACATAGTTGTCTACCCTAGATAACTGATCTTACCGAGTTGTCTACCCTAGATAACTGATCTTACAGAGTTGTCTACCTTAGATAACGGATCTTACACAGCTGTCTACCTTAGATAACTGATCTTACAGAGTTGTCTACCTTAGATAACTGATCTTACGGAGTTGTCTACCTTAGATAACTGATCTTACGGAGTTGTCTACCTTAGATAATGGATCTTACAGAGTTGTCTACCTTAGATAATTGATCTGTGATTTTATGTTGTAGCTGGGTTATAGCAACATCTGCATTGGTCAGTTCCTCTACAACGTTCAAGGTTTTGTCCTTGACCTCTGACCTCATGTTCTCCTCGACTTGAGCTATTTGATTGTTCACCACAAATTGTCGACATAAGGAACACACATGAAGAAGCATAGATATCTCCGGCTCCACCTCAGGGCTCTACAAATATCACATGTATTAATAGTCTATACTAAAATCATATGCATTGATAGTTTATACTAATATCAAATGTATTAATATTTTATACTAATATTACATGTACATGTATAAATAACTTATACTTATTTATCATATGTATTAATAGTTTATACTAATATTGCATGAACATGCATTAATTAACTTATACTAATATCAAATGCATTTATAGTTTATACTAACATCACTAGTATTAATAGTCATACTAGCATCACATGTATTAATTGTTTATACTAACATCACAAGTATTAAAATAGTTTATACTAATAGCAAATGAATCAATACAATGTAGTTTATACTAACATCACATGTATTAATAGTTTATACTAATCTATTTCAGGTTGATTGTGGAAAAGATATCCCAGCTTATATTAATCACTCTCATCTAAAGTCTAATGTCAGAGTAATGTAGTTTCATCGAATAAAGAGATCAAATTTTTTAAAAAATAACGCCAACTTACTCCAACAACTTTAATGATTACAAGATGAGCAGTGTCGGTGTCAGACTTCCAATCTACGGTGTCAGACTTCCTATCTAAGGTGTCAGACTTCCCTTCTATCGTATCTGGTATATACACCAATAGTTCCTTACGTTTACACTGCTTACACAACACTTGACCGCACAGTTTGCAGCTGTATTTCTTCTGCATAAGACCGAATCCTGATGCACAACTCTGACACTTTTCTGACAAACTTTCCACCTATAATAAAATAACAATAATAAAATAATTTACGTGCAAAATCACGCATTTGTGAAAGTGGCATGAACAATGCTTACCTGTGTCGGTAAACTGAACGAAATTTTGATACTGTATATCAATCTGTATCTATATAGATCAAATGGGCCTTTCTGGTACACCTCAGTGGGCCTTTCTAGTACACCTTTGTGGGCCTTTTTAGTTCATTTATACTGGGCCTTTCTGGTAAGTGGGCCTTTTTGACCCGATACCTTTCCTTTGGGCCCTAGGACACTCACTAGTCGTAAAAGTTCATGCAGGCCCCTATGGCGATGTAAGAAATAATTTACAAAGAATCAAGTATATGCCTCTATTGCATGTTCAAGGTTTTCATATTGTCCAAACCAGCCACCTTGTTATTTACATCTGATAACCAATATTGACAGAGTAGATTTAGTGTCTACACAAGTTTTTTGTTATTTGACCTAATGACCTAGTTTTTGACCCAAGATGACCCAATATGACACTAATAACACGAAAATACACATCTTTCTGTTGAAAAACAAGAATGCCTTATAAATATAAACAATGCCAAAAATAACATCATTTATAGGACATATTGACATCATTTAGGAGATAAAGTGACGTCATTGATTTGACATAATGTTTGGCATATAACACGTCAGACAGGCATGATACGGATTTGGAAAACCAGTCTGAGACATGTATGATACAGAAAATGCAATCTGTCGTGTTTTATTCCACTGTGTGATTTGGCCTGAATTTGTGACAATACAGTGTTAGTTGTATAATAAAAGAATATATATACCCATTAAACTTACCCGGATACAAGGAAAGTCATGTGATAAAAGAATATACATACCCATTAAACTTACCCGGATACAAGGAAAGTCATGTGATAAAAGAATACACATACCCATTAAACTTACCCGGATACAAGGAAAGTCATGTGATAAAAGAATACACATACCCATTAAACTTACCCGGATACAAGGAAAGTCATGTGATAAAAGAATACACATACCCATTAAACTTACCCGGATACAAGGAAAGTCATGTGATAAAAGAATATACATACCCATTAAACTTACCCGGATACAAGGAAAGTCATGTGATAAAAGAATACACATACCCATTAAACTTACCCCGGATACAAGGAAAGTCATGTGATAAAAGAATATACATACCCATTAAACTTACCCGGATACAAGGAAAGTCATGTGATAAAGAATATACTTACCCATTAAACTTACCCGGATACAAGGAAAGTCATGTGATAAAAGAATATACATACCCATTAAACTTACCCGGATACAAGGAAAGTCATGTGATAAAAAAATATACATACCCATTAAACTTACCCGGATACAAGGAAAGTCATGTGATAAAAGAATATACATACCAATTAAACTTACCCCGGATACAAGGAAAGTCATGTGATAAAAGAATATTCATACCCATTAAACTTACCCCGGATACAAGGAAAGTCATGTGATAAAAGAATATACATACCCATTTAACTTACCCAGGATACAAGGAAAGTCATGTGATAAAAGAATATTCATACCCATGAAACTTACCCCGGATACAAGGAAAGTCATGTGATAAAAGAATATACATACCCATTAAACTAACCCCGGATACAAGGAAAGTCATGTGATAAAAGAATATACATACCCATTAAACTTACCCCGGATACAAGGAAAGTCATGTGATAAAAGAATATTCATACCCATTAAACTTACCCCGGATACAAGGAAAGTCATGTGATAAAAGAATATACATACCCATTAAACAAACCCCGGATACAAGGAAAGTTATGTGATATAAGAATATACATACTGGCAGGCGTCCTACATCCGGACACTTTTGGCATATTTTTCACGATAACTCGAGAAATGTGTAAATCAAGTCATTGGAATTTCACCTGAACGAAGCTAGGTTCGTCTCTGAACTGAAGAGCTAATTTGCTTACTTCTAAAAATAGCTTAAGTGTATTTTTGAGGGCCATTGTAGGGGTCACTACATCACCTCAGTTTTAAGTCCAACAGGACCATCAATCCTGACACCGTGTTGTCGCGTTTTTTATTACGAAAAAGGCGTTAAAAATCGAATTAAACTGTGTAATGAATCAAGGGAGAGCACAAGTAAACGATTTGTACAAAATTTGTACGATTTATCTCCCGTGAATATTGGAAAAATATCTATCAAATCTTAGCGGTAAAATTTTAAACGTTCACTTTTCAAAGCGTGCATTTTGATACAAAATGACGTGTACGATGTTTTTGAAACTCTGCACGTACTTTACTAAAGCTATATTTTCCTGGTTTATCTGTTAGAAAACATTGCATCTGCTTATCTCATATTAAGCATAAGGACCATAGATTACATTTCGGGGCTGCGCAATAGTAGTGCGCATGCGCAGTTATACGATTTTCGACTTCCCCCCGATTGTAAACAAGGTTCGCGAGTGCAGACGAAAATAAATGCGACATTTCTTGTAAAATATTCAACTTTAATCATTGCTACTTCGTTGTGTTGACAAAAATCAAGCGTCTAATTGATTGACAACCGATGATCAAAATTAATGGCCGCTACAAAGCGTTTTTGAGTCTGTCCGGATTGGTGGTCGTCCGGATTTGGTGGTCGCCAGCCAGTACCCATTAAACAAACCCCGGATACAAGGAAAGTCATATGATAAATGATGTATACGTACCATCCACGTAGAAGATTTCTGCCAACTTGGCATAGTTATTAACACTTTCATTTCATTTAGTGTTCTTCTCATCTCTGAAGATCCAACAGATTTCATGAAACCTTCCCGTAGGCGTGTACACTCCTTGTATAAGTCCAGTCTGCAACAAATATACACTTAATATATGCAGCCCCCAGGGCCGGTATTTATAAAGCTTCTTATCGAAAACTAAGAATTTTCTTAAAATTTCATTTAGTGTATTAGCTAAATAATACAATCCAGATTATTAATTCTTTACATAGATTTTATTCATTTTGTAGAGAGCTACTATAATCACCAAGAAAACATAAGTTATTCTTCAATTTGCAGGAAATATGTGCCTTAAGTAAAAATACTTAGGTTTTCCATTAAGATGCTTTATAAATACCAGCCCAGGGGTGGTATTCAATATTGATCTTACTTGACTTAAGGATAAGGACAACCAATCAGATCACTCCATATTAAACTCTTAGTCAGTAACAGGCGATATGATTGGCTATCCTCATTCTCCAATTAAATAAGATCAATATTGAATACCAGCCCAGGTCTATTGGAATGTATGAAGCGATTTGGTTATGGAGGAGCATGTGACCAAGCATCAATGCGCGATCGGCTAATGTCTCAGTCTGGCTTTCCATTTCAAGTTTAAAGTAGCGTCACTAGTACGCACCAGTCGACCTCTTATCTCATCTATTTTTAGACTACCTACTGTACACGCACCAGTCGACCTCTTATCTCATCTATTTTTAGACTACCTACTGTACACGCACCAGTCGACCTCTTATCTCATCTATTTTTAGACTGCCTACTGTACACGCACCAGTCGAAAAAAGTCTTCTAAGCCATGCTGCTGATATAAACTATTTTTCTAGCTCGCTTTGTTCCCTAATTTTCCTAGGATGGGGACTTCATGTCAATACTTATGCCCCTCCTTTTTAAATGCCAAATCTGCCCCTGCATAATGAGAATGGTGCAAGTATAAACAGAGACTCTACAACTGGGCTATGTGTAAAAATATTAATTGAAAATATGGTGAAGTTCTATCAGGTGCAAAATAAATACTTTTAGAGGAGCGGCGGGCTGACCCAGGGGAATTCGACATTTTTACTTTTTCAAAGTCTAAATTCCCACCCTAGAGCAAGGGCAATTTGTCGAAATCCCCTCACTGGGAGATGCTTTACCTACCCCCGGGATCAAAATTTCGGCCAAAGTCAAAATTTCCCTGGACTAGGCACCATTCTGTCTGTCAAATTCCCACCTATCGGGAACAGCCTTTTGTCAAAAGTTCCGTGTATGCCCGCCGCTCCCCCCCTTGGGGGGAAAACATTGATAGGTGCATAATCAATGTGCAGGGCACTGTGTCTGGCACCTGTGGAATACATTGATGGCAACAGAAAGACCCATAGTTGTTACCTTTCTCGTGAACTTTTATATAATCTTGTTTTACCAACTTCATTTGTCATCTTCCGTTGCTGTCCTCGAACTTTCATTTTGTTAAAGAAATCAGTCAACTTACGAACTTGTAAATCATTATCTCCTCCCTCCTCAAAGCAAACACCACAAACCTTCAATAAAAGCAAACATAAACCTTCAATAAACACTGCAAACCTTCAATTAATGCAAAAATAAACACCAAAAACTTTCAATAAACCCAATTATGAACCTTCTTTAGTTAAGAAATAATGAATATGTACCTGTGTTTTATCATAGAATAAAGCAAAGTCATGAGTTTGAATGTGTAGTTATTAAATCAAGAGTGTGAAGTACGAGTAATTTAGTGTTTGCATCCGAACAAGTGACTGTGCTTTATTATAGATATAACACAGGTATGTATTCATTATTTTGATTCTAGAGTAGCAAATATTCCGCAGTTTACAACATATCAATATATAGTAACAGCAGCACTATTTTTTTCCTCCGAAGATTTATTTGCTACTATCTAATGCTTTTCGGGCTGTTTTGCCCCAAGGCCATCACCAAAGGTTTATTTGCAATTTGAAGTTCTTCAGTCGTAGTTGTGTTTTATTGGTAATTTTAGCACACTGATGTTTCCTCTATGTGTATATAGCTAAAACCGCTGGTTGCGTTAGAATGATTATTTATAGACATGTTTAACTGTGTAAATTATAAGTACATGTGAGTACATTAATTACCTTGTACAATTTGCCGTTAGGATCATAATGAGCGAGAAAGCTTAACCTTCGTCTATACTGGACACAGGTCTGACAGAATACGTCACCACATCGACGACAGTGATGTTTCCTCTCGAGAAGAGAGAACTTTTTCCCACAATTACGATTGATACAACTTGTTCTACTATCTGATAATTTCCAATGTGTTCTTGTTATCTCTGAAATGGAAACCAGTGATTTTTTTAAACAAAATTCTACAGCCTGTGCCTTTAAAATTGGGAAATTTAGCGCAATTTGGGAATGATTAAAAAGGATTGTTTTTGTTAAAAATGTTCATAAATTGCTATTTTCTACTGATATTACTCTAGTCATATGTGACAACGACTTTTGCATGTTTGAAAATCAGCTACATGTATACTGTTGTTGCTTTGAAACCTGCAAGCACAAAAGGGGGAAAATATGCATACTTTTTGGGGAAAATAATGAATTTTTGGGGAAAATGGAGGTTATTTTGCTAGGGGAAGGAAAAATCACTGGATAAACAAATAGTAAAAGAAGAATATGATAACTATCACCACTGGTAAAATAAAAATGCCAAGCATAACCTTTATTTGCCAGTCAGATTTCTGCCAAAATATAGCAGGCATATGAGAGCCTCCTACCGAATTTGAACACGGGTCGCCAGTTTAGACAGCATGCAAGCTTACTAACCACTGAGCTACGGAGACACACAGTTCAAAAGAAGAATAATTATAAAAACTTCTAAAAAGTTATTTAAAAACCTTCTTTCAAATCTTATTACACCCCCATGAAAAAAAGGGATTTTTATAAAAAATCACGAAGTTTAATAACCATGAAAAATTGTGATTTTACAGTAGATTTAACTTGGCTAGAATCTATACGGCTATATGGTACCTTTTAGTGTTTCACCATAACCTTCTGAATCAAAGGTTGTAATCTCCCAGTCTGTGTCTGTCATTTCTGCGGACTTTGTTCAATCCTGTACAAACATATTTTGGTAAAAAAAGGTTAGGAATTATCAGAGACTCTAGAAGAAAAAGATGTTATCTATAATAGTCTCTGGAAATATAGATAGTGATACACTTAAGCTAGCCGTAACACAAGTTTCAATTCATCAAAATATTATTGTGGAATGGGTATTTACTCTCCCTCAAACTAGCATACTGTAAGAATATTACATAAATTATGGAAAGCAATGAGTATTTTTGTGTTGTAAAAATAACTTTGTTACCATGGTAACCTAAACAGAGTTGGTTAAAACTTCAGTTTTCTGATTTCAAAAAATCATTTGGTAATTGTACCTTTGTGAAAATATCATAAATTATTTATAATGCCAGATTGTAACCATGTGAACATTTAACATCAGAAATGATACTTTACAATATGGTTAGCTCTGGCAGACAAATTATTCACCTCATAAAGATGTCTGATTTTACGGTAGGTCCTAAGTAAGTGATTACTATTTCGCAATATAATTCTAACAGTTGAGTTTGGTCTACAATTTTTAAAACGAATAAAATGTCACAGAATAGTTTATTTTGACTTGTTAACCATATATAGATCTAATCTTGTTCACGATTAAGATAAATGCAAGCATTGTTCACACTGCGTGAATTAGCATTTAAATTAAGCAGGGGAGATAATTAAAAAATAATTTATGTCAAACTCACTTTATTTTGAGATCAGATTACACATCAATCCACAACTCAACCACTTCCAGGCATAACCATGCACTGTATTCTGTAATACTAAATATTATCATAAAAATTGGTAACTACTGTATCACAAAAAGGCCCGTTCACATGACTTTTGAAGCGTCTGACTTTTGTACCTAAATGTGAAACGAAAGTAAAACTGAATTTCCGGGTTCGTACCGGACGGTTGAGGATAAAACCCGTTTAAGAATAAATTTTATAGTCTTTTAGCAAATGTGAATAGATCTACTAAAGTATTTACTGGTGGCTCAATGTAACTTAGTATGCGCTGCTCAGAACACCGATGATGTAAAATATAAATTCAATGTTGAAACAGTAACCGTACGTTTAAATGAAGCCTTAAATAACACTCTGGTAATTGGGTACGCATTTTATAGTTTGTCGCGTTATACACAACCAAGCGCACCTGCCTACGGACATTTACGAAGTTTACCGTTAAAGAATTCAACCAATGAACGGGCAGCTTTTGGTAAACTTGTCACGGAGTTGTTGCCAGGAGATTGTAAACCAACATGGCGGATTTGTGTTCTTGAATTCATTGAAATTTGTTTTGTTGTCAGATTTATCTTCTCCATTCTGGAATAAATATATTTAACCACAAAGAGTAAAGGTAGAGTATAGAGCTTCTAAGACCCCTTATCGTTTATAATCGTTGCCAATCTGCAATGGCTAACATTGGAACGTTGCCCGATAAAAATGCGTTTTCGAAATTCGTGGTTTTGCCTTTTTAAAAGTGTGTTGGACGATTTTACATGATTTTCCGCCTCAAACAACCAACATGACCAACGACACTGATATATTATGTCAAGTTAATCCACAAATAGTTATATTGCAGTTCTTTCCATAAATCATGATCTCACTTGATCTATCGGGGTGCTAAACTGAGAATTTAAAACTGTTATGAAATGTTGAGACTTGAGTATGAATTCTCATATCAGATACAATACTGGTCCGGATCTGCACAAATCATGCGAGACCATTAAACAGGTGTGACTTGTGGTAAGATTATGATACACTTTGCAGACAAACTGGTTGGAAACCCAGAGTTAATCTCGCGTACAGTATATCGGTGCTGTACACTGGTGACGGGTTACAGTCGTTTCGTACACTAGTAGTTTCGTACACTGTAAATTTCAGTTGTTTTGACACTCTCGATCGGTCGTTTCGTATACTGTTGAAAATCGTCGGTTGTTTCGTACACTCTATTGTATTTGTATATATAAGTGGTCTATTATTGTAATTAATGTATGTTTGGTACGATAATAAGATATGTTGTTCGCGAGTCTTAATTAGTTGAATATATAAAATTCATAGAAATTGATTGAACAAATTAAACAAGGGTTAGTTTGTTAATAAATATAACTATAGATAAATCTAAAAGTACAGAAAATGTACATTCAGCATTCCTCCTGATCCTTATTTACTTGTCTACATACATGTGTGATAGTTTTAAAATAACTAATTAGTGAACAAACATTACAAGTACACATACATGTATATTAGTTAGTATATTCGTTATTTGTATGATCTTTGATATCAGATGTACAAATTATGAGTACTGTTGGAATTTGTGCAAGTTGAACATTTATGTTTTAGTTACGATAAAATGGTTAAAATATCATTCTGTATAAAATGTTCATATTTAATTCGTAGGCACATGGTTTCAACTTATCTCAGAGTACCCCCTATACTTAGGGTACACTCAGATAGTACACTAGGATAATTTGAAACCATGTGCCTGTGATTTTATTATGTTCTATGGTCTGTATAAAATGTCGCTTTGCATATTTAATTTTGTTTCCTGCTCTTTGTAAAATGTGAAATTTTATTTCAGATATGCTGACTAACATTCTTACACTGTAATGATGTGTTGTATTCATTCTTAATTGATATGGTGTATAATAATTATATATATATATATGTATATATGGAATAAATTTAAAACATATAAATACACATTATTCTGTTTTTTTTATATGCTTCTAGCTCATGAACTTACATACATACGATTATAAGCATTTGGGACTTTATACAAATGCTATACTTAATAGCCACAATGAATACGTTGTATGACTCGCAGCTGTCGCTAATTTACAAAAAATATAACATCTTATTTGCTAAAATATAACATCTTATTTGCTAAAATATAACATCTATGTTAAAATCGTGGAGTTTTACATGTACATGCAGTATATGACTCCATAGTTACAATACAGTTTTTATTAAAAATATTTTTTTATAACTATTTTATAATTCTATATGGCCATTCATTTGATTTTTTTGGAAGTTAGATTACAGTTTGTCATTTAAATGCTCAAAATCATCCTTAATTATAGTAAATAATACCTATAAAAGCATGAAATAAACTTAAATACATCGTGACAATACGTGCGAATAACAACTATACACACACAATTACATGCATAATAGATCAAATATATATTAATAGACCAATTAACACCATATATACAATAGGAGTGTACGAAACAACCGACGATTTTCAACAGTATACGAAACGACCGATCGACAGTGTACGAAACAACTGAAATTTACAGTATACGAAACGTACAGTGTACGAAACGACTGGCTCCCCTGGTGACTGGGCATGTTAAAGAACTGAGTTAACTATTTGGGTGGCACAGTGGTCAAGTCGATAACGCACTTGACTAATGATCTAGAGGTCCCTGGTTCCAATGTCGACAGGGGCACTTGTTCAAAAATTTCTGAAACGCTTTTCAGTGTTTCCCTACCAACTAGAGACAAACTTGTTGGAAACCCAGAGGTAGTCTCGCGTGTATCGGTGCTGTACGCTGGGCACGTTAAAGAACCAAGGAATATATTCGAAACAAGCTAGGGTAACGCACTGGATTCCTTGTATCTCACCTCTGTCCCTGTCAGACACCTGCCAATGATAATCAGAAAGCGATTGGCAGCAGTACAAAGTAGAAGTAGAAAAGAGCAGAGTAGCGTACCCCGATTCTTTGTACCACACCTCTGTCTCTCCATTGATTTTAAGTCTGCTCTTGAGTCTTGTCAGACACCTGCCAATAATAATTGGAAAGTGATTGTCGGCACCAACAAATTTTAACATGGTTCGCAACTTTTGAGGTTGCGTCATAGTATACCACACATTTTCAAACTCAGCTGATAGTACGACATTGCCCCAGAGTGGGATCTGTACTAAACAGGAAGAAGAAGAAGATATAACTTTATGAGGTGTTACCACAAAAAAGTTAATTGATGCGCATGTTGTAAGTTACTGTTGCCATCGCCATGTAGAAACCACTGGCCTTTATTCACCGTTTTGCCTCTCCAATTGATAGCCAATAGAGTTTAATAATCTGACAGGAAAACCATAATAGATTTATAATCAAAATTAATCAGAGTGTTAGTTTCGATCAGTCAGCGATTATATAATCAAATTGTATTGGCGGCTTAACAGTAATAACGATGAATGCCAATGATCTATTATGAACTAATGAAATCGTTGATTGACAGACAATATACTTGATCATCGTCTAATTCCTAGTAGCCAATATTTCAGCTAGAAAATTATAAAATTTATAATAATTGCATATTTTCATAAAATCTTGCCTTTGCTTACTGAAATATTGGGACATACAGGGCTCGACACTAACACTGGTCCGCTGGTCCGAGACCAGTGAAAATCCAGAAGGACCAGTGAAAATTCTGGAGGACCAGTAACTGTCCTATTTACAAATTTGGCGCTTTTTCCCTGTCGGACCAGTTGCCAAAATAGTTAGTGTCTAGGCCTGGACATAGACTACCGCCCCCAGTTGCGACACCTCTGAATACTGTTTGCTGATTATGGGGATGAATAGATCATTGACATTGATTCTAATGGCACTACCTTTCCCGATTAGGAAACATTCATTGTAGATCTCAAAAGATTTACAGTCCCTTCAAAGATATAATAATTATCCATACATACATTTTCTTTTTTCAGGGTCTGCAGGGAAGATGTCCTACGGACACCCCCTTACTCACCAGAGCCTCAATGGCCAATTGAGCAGCAGGACGTATGGGTCACCTGCAATGAATGTTACCGGTGCATCCTTGGATACCCAGTTAGATGGCGGTAATGGACCTCTTGCAGGACTTAAAGCTGTGGATCCAGATCAGTTAAAATCCAGATTATATTCGTATGCTCCGCAGCAAGCCGCTGTGAATCCCCAAGTATTAAGATTCAACCGTGTCACACAGACTCAAGTTAGAAAGGCACATATTCCAACAGCACCAAAACTAGAGCCTGTTGTAAGTATCAAAAAATATTTATGAAAACAAAATACCTAGCCAGATTTTATTTTTAATGAAATTTAATGTCTCAACTTTCAAAATAATAATGCACTCTGATGCTATCTATTTGATAATTTGTAATGTTAAATGCAGGAAAAACACAGGCACTGAGTTCTATTTTTGTTAGAAAATTAAAATATTACATTCCTACTATTATAGTATTTGGAGTTATGGACCATTGAAATACTGAATGAAAGCATGAGTGTTGTGATACCACACATTTTTAAAATCATTCATTTCCATAGGTGTTGAATGTTGTGGATATTATATTATTAAGTAAAACGGTATTTGATATTTTTATAAAATTTTACCTTAAGTATTATGTCTTACAGCCCAGTTTACAAAAATATCAAGAGAGAAATAGGCCTGAATACATTCAGAGGATGAATCGTGAAAAGATTGAGGCTGAAAAATTTGCTCGAATGTCTGCTGATGAACCACAGAAGAAAAAGAAACGATCAATTGCTCCCGGTCCCCTTGAACGACCTGAAGGCATGCCTCCATCACCGTTACCCGAACTGCCAGAGGATTTGAAACAGAAGCAAGACGCCCTCGGTCCTCGTCAAGCAACGCCACCTAAACAGGCAAAGATCAGCACACCAAGGGGTAGAGTACATGTCACTGGTCCAATCGTCCCACCATCAACAAAACCAAAAGGTAAGTCTAGGTATTCCTCTCTTAGCTTTAGGGAGCTGGGGCCATGAGGTGTTTGACAGCCGTTCAAATTTTGTGTCAACTATTACACACCGTGGCTGAAATAAGTTGTACTGTCAAGTGGTAAGAATGATAATGTTTAAAATTTCTTCTTTGGTCGTTAACCAAGTTGAAAAGGTATATACCGGTATTTGGCATTTGTGATTAGAAAAAATGATGCTCAGAAGCTGGTAGCTATTAATAATTCTTCTTTCCATATTTAAAAAAACCGTACATAAATCCAGCAAAATTAATCCTTTTTTGGTATTTATTTGTATAATGTTATTTATAAAGAAGACATTAGTCGAAAGCTTATGACATTTCTGTGTTTTTTTTTAAGTGGGAAATTTCAAATTTAACTTTAGGGAGAAAACATGTATTCTAGTTTAGTAGGAGAATGACGCTGGAATGGTCAAACAAATATGTCATTGTGCTATAGTCATATCCTGACCATTTCAGTTTTGGAGACATACGAAGGTTTGCGAGACACTGGACGAATCACTGATTTGATCAAAGAAAATGAGAAGATTGGGTTCCTATATCTTAGTCCGGCTGTACCCAAATCTAGCGTAGAATACCACTACTATAACCTGAAGTAAGTTCATCTTGACAATAATTCTCTTACAGTTAGTACATGTCCCGAAACAAGGTGTCAAGTACATGTCCCGAAACAAGGTGTCAAGTACATGTCCCGAAACAAGGTGTCAAGTACATGTCCCGAAACAAGGTGTCAAGTACATGTCCCGAAACAAGGTGTCAAATTACCGCTTTATCATACACTGGATACAAAGCTACAGAGTCCAGGCTACCGTTTTATCAACGCACTTAGGAAAATCTTAAAGTTACAATCAAATTTAAATTCTTTATAATTCATTAACGACTGCAAATTGGGGACAGATGTATATGGTTTGTAGGTGTTCATTATCAGAATCGTCATTAGTATTGCAGCTCCCTTTACCACACTTTATAAAAAAAATTTTGGAAACAAATTATAAAGAACTTAAATTTGATCGTAAGTTTACGTTTTCCGTAAGTGCTCTGATAAAACAGTACCCAGTTGTTCACAAATTGGGAATTCTGATTTGCTGCACCGGAATTAATGAATTATTTTGCACTTATAAAGCATGAAACTCATGATAAAAGACATAGCACTATGAAAACAGTACATTATTTTCAGACGGAACTCGTGAGTGGTGTGTCGGAATTACTACCATGTAATGGTGACCAAAACAGACCCTAAGTTTTCATCTTATTTTCAGGAATTGGGCATTATACCTCAGTAAGACCCCTGATGAATTCACAACCCTAGCATTCCCCAAACTTAAAACTCACACAAATTATTTATTTTACAATATTTTTTTCCTTTCCAGGGTTGTGAACCATGAGAATATCAACAAAACTGATTATTGTACGATCAGTCAGAAAGGTGTAACACGTATCAGAAACGATGATGAGACAGAGTTTGTTACCTTGGATAGATGGGAAGAAGAGTACGGATATTTCAAGAAAATTATCAAGGTATTCAAATACATTCAAAAAGATTATATTAAGTCAGACAGGGAAAGCAGCACTCAACTTAACCAGCCGAGCACAGAAAGGTACATGGCATGGTCACACACTCAATGCTGAGTCACATAATCATACTGATAATTTTTTAATGGATTTTAAGAATTTTACTCAGAAATAGTTTATTTAAAAATACTGACCTTTCTGATAGAATTATGATGTCAAATTGTTACATTTAAAAAAAGGTCAAAAGGTGAACAAATAATTATTATTTTTATGGATGATTGAATGATCATAACATTCAGCATTAATCTGTTATTCCTCGTCCTGCCTTTGAGGAAGCGGGGCGTATATATATCGCTTTACTCAATGTTGGTCACGGGTCTGTTGGTTGATCAAACTATGGCAGAGTAATTTTTAAGAGAGTGCTAAGTCTACAATACTTAAACTTTAACTTTAAAAGGTAGCAGGGGTTCTGAATCTGAAGGGTCATTTTGATAGTTTTAACTCAATTAAATAATTTCATTACACATGCTTTTAAGAGAAAATGACCCTTCAAACCAAAACATTGAGGGTCAAAATGAGGGTTTTTGGCATTTTGAGGATCAAAACCCTACTCCCGAGTCAAATGGAACCCCTTAGGTAGGCTGATTGTATCATGCAAATGAACTCTATTGCTTTAGAAGTCGAAGGTAGTAGAAATTTCCAGTATGTGACTTAACTGTTCTGAGTTTTGTTTCAGATCCCTACATTTGCATTGTTCAGAAAGTGGAAGGCCTTCAGTGTATGGCGTGGAAATGTTAAATCAAAGAAGATTGCTCAATGCAAGAAAGCTCTAAATGCTAACCTATTTATTGTGAACCCGGTAAGTATATGACCTGTAGTCTGTCCTGTCCGATAATTAGCACAGTGTAGTCTGCAAAATTAGCACTTGTCCGGTTGTAATGTTCTGTAGTCTGTCATACCGACAATTAGCACCGTGCAGTCTGCGAAATTAGCACTTGTCCGGTTGTCATGTTCTGTAGTCTGTCATACCGGCAATTAGATACGTGCAGTCTGCAAAATTAGCACTTGTCCGGTTGTCATGTTCTGTAGTCTGTCATACCGACAGTTAGCACCGTGCAGTCTGCGAAAAAAGCACTTGTCCGGTTGTCATGTTCTCTAGGTGTCATGCACGCAGTAACATACATTTTATTGGCCATCTAGGATATGTATTGTTTTAGAATGAATAGCAGTTGTGCAAAATTGAAACCGGTTTCACCTTACTATTAAATCGATTAATCGAGTAACTGGCTCGGTCCTAATTTTTGAATTACTACGTGAATTGAAAGGTGAATGTGAAATGTTTGTATATTTGTATAACAGTGAATAAAACACAAATTCTGTTTTCCAGTCACTGCGTCCAGCGTTGATGAATGTACGAGAGATGTGTCATAGAATCAGTGATATGGGATTATGTAAAGTAGAGAAAGGACATACATACTCACTACGAGAGTTCAACGAGGCTCAGTTTACACAGCTAAGTGAGGTAGCCGGCAGATTAATGGAATTCCGTGACCTTGTAAAGGAGGTCGTACGTAGCGCTTGTCGTACTGCGTTACTGGAAGCTGGCTTCACGCCTGATGACTATTTCTACGATGGAGGCGAAAGTCCAGGTATGTCTCCCTCATTATTAAAAATATTTATAATAAAAAATCTGACGCAGTGTTTTACAGAAATAGCAGACCACTAGGAAGCACAAAAACAAACAGCTAGACCACAAGGAACATTAACTTCACTCAAATAAAGCCATTTACTTATAATGAACATACCTGTACTTTATATTTAGGTGATTTTGGAGCACCAGGTATGATGTCCAGCTACTTATAATGAACATACGTGTACTGTATATTTAGGTGATTTTGGAGCGCCAGGTACAGCATCCAGCTACTTATAATGAACATACGTGTACTGTATATTTAGGTGATTTTGGAGCGCCAGGTACAGCATCCAGTTACTTATAATGAACATACGTGTACTGTATATTTAGGTGATTTTGGAGCGCCAGGTACAGCATCCAGTTACCTGATGCAGAGTAACTATGATATGGACATATATGGGGAAGCACCAGATAAGATGACATACACAGAACAAGCCAACAAACGTGAACATTGCAAGCGACTTACATGGTTCGTGTCGTTTACATTATCATACAACTTTGTCTAAATGACGAGCAGCCTTTATTTGCCAATCAGCTTAGCAAGCATATGAGTGCCTCCATCCGTATTTGAACCCAGTCACCAGTTTAAACGCCCAGCTTGCTTACCATTGAGCTGGTCAGGCATACATATTAGTTCAACTTCAGATTTATATTGACTTTATTTATAGTGGCAATGCAGTAAGGTGATTTCCTGGTCTTCTTCATTTTGTTAGGCCTCAAATACTTCTCAGTCAAGGGGCCTCCATCTATATAAAATTTTGTTTTAATATTTTGGTACATTTTCTTTTCATCTATTCCTGACTATTTGCTATCATTGTCAGATCCAGCAATTTTTCTAAGGGAGTGTCTGATCAGATATTTTTTCTAAGGAAGTGGTCAGGTCTTCATTTTGCTCTGTGCGGTCTGACTTGTTTTTCACAAAGGTGCCTCGATCTGCAAATGGTTATGGTACTTGTTATTATGTGTGTATAATGAAAGAGGTATGACAACTTGACAAGGTGGAATCATGGAGTAAAGGACATGAAAAGTTAGGATTATGAAATTGTAATAAGTTGGAATTTTCTCCATTATACAGAACAACCTCTCCAGAGCGGCTTTCTGTAGAGCTGCTTTAGGTAATGGCCACTGACAAGTCATAAAAGTTTCCCAAGGCACAAAAGGATTCACTATTTACTAATAAAATAACTCCAGAGCGGCTTTCTGTAGAGCAACACCCTCTCTACTACAACCTCTCTTCAAACTTTCCCTGATATTTATTAGAAATTTAACCTCTGTAGAGGAACAACCTTTAAACAACAGGTAATATCTGCAGCTCTGAAAGGGTGTTGATCTACACAGGTTGTACTGTACTTCATATATTTTACCTTATTTGCAGCTTTATTCGATTGGCTGACTATCTGATTGTGAACACGATGCATGTATTGGCCGTTAACTCGGTATCCACACTTCTCAACTATCTGACGGAACAGTTACAAAACACGCCTACTTTGGCACAGATCCAAGGCTTGGAGGAGGAGAATAAAGACGAGAAGGCGGAGGAAGAAAAGGTAAAGTTACACCTCCTTACATATCCCTTAAGATTATTTTATTTATTTCGTTAATTAACAATAGCTTAATGTTTTATGTTACCTCGATTGTGAAGTGAATACAAGGTCAACTATTCGTGAACAACTGGATTATAGTAATGGTTGAATAAAAATTTGTTCACTTCATATATTCCACCTTTATAAATGTATTATAATGAACTAGATTTTGGGCTAAATGCTACAAATCGTTGTCGTTAAACTTTAACTATATATTATATACTTGGCAATCAGAAAAAAACTAAAGCGATTGTAGCAAAAGAGGGAGAGGATGGTAAACCGGCAGATACTGCTGATGATGATGAAGACGAGGTAGTACCCATGCACCATTACTGTAGAATGTCACCTTACAAAACTTTCTGTCAAAATATCACTCTATGAAATTAGCACTTATCCGTTATGTTGGGGGTGGTATTTCAATATTGATCTTACTGGACTTAAGGATAAGGACAACCAATCAGATCGCACCATATTAAATTCATGGTCAGTAACAAGCAATATGATTGGCTATCCTTATTCTCCAGTTAAATAAGAACAATATTGAATACCACCCCTGGACAAGTTCTAGTTGATTTAGACAAGTAAATCTCGCAGGAGATATGTATGAAGGAGTGTATTAAGGAAAGCTATTCATTTCTTGTGATTCAGACAAAAAGTTTCAAATCCTAAGTTCACAGACTAAAATACACCTCATACAGAGTTTTAATTTTCTTTAAGGGGGTGTTAGCCGGTATATGAGAAGAAAAAATCTCTAAAAAATTATGCAGTTTTCTACAAAAATATACAAAAAAAACTCCTTTGTAGAAATTAGAGAATTGTTAATGGGTATTTTTTTCAAATTTTAAAAACAACCTGCTTTATTATGATATTGAGCAAACTATCAACGTTAAGTTTTAAATGTTATTGTGAAATTGATATTTGGTTTTAAAATAGTACTTTGGTATTGTTACAGAAAGTTTTGTATTGTTGACAGATTGGGATAGTCTCAGTTTAGAATATTTCATTTTGGTGTTAGAAAAAGTTTGGCTACTATTTTATCCATGTTAGATACACATGTACAGGGGTGTCGCTAATTCTTTAAGTAGGTGGGACTTAGGTGGCCACTCCCCTTAATTATTAGTATTCGAGCCTGTGAAATAGCTGGGAAATTGTGAAAAATAGGCGTGGTTAAAAAAAATGGGTGGTTCTTCCAACAATTATGATTATTCATAACAGAAAAGTAGCAGGGAATTCTCAGAAAGTATGTGGGATCGAGGAATTTTTTTTGGGCTCCTGCATATTTGTTGACACCCCTGCATTTATACGTATTAGTATAATTATGGCTACTGCAGTTAGTTATCATACAGAGCTACCGTTAATATGGAATGGGGGTTGTCTACTTTACATCCCCATACACCTTGCTGTGGGTATCGGTATACTCAGGCAAACGATCAGAACACCTCAGCTATTCACGAAACAACCCTCGGATGTATCTGAAGATGCTTAACAAAACATGACATCTTTATATTAAATACTGCAAGGAAAATTTACAGTACCAAACAATTACATCAGTATATTTGGTGTCGTTATGTCAAGACCTGACTGTATAGGAATTTTAAACTATTTTAAACAATGTAACGTTTTTCACGAGACAAATTTCTGAGGTATGAATTGTACATTAGCTATAAGGTGGTGTTCTGATTGCCTTGCAATATTGCATTATTGTTTACACTATACACATAATATTGAATGCAGCATTCTTACACACAGTAGAACATGGAATTCATTAGTGCTGGTCTGAGGTTGTCAGCAGTTTTCATTAAGATAGGCATTAATTTACTGTTTTTATACCACCATTAAAGTGGGGGTTAACTACTTTAAGGTACATGTAATGCTAATGGTTTGTATGCCACATTCTGTCAGAGGAAGGGGGGTTTGTACTGTGCTTGTCTAACTCTTGGTAAGTCTATAAATAGACCAAATCCTGTCTGGCTCTCAGTCAGTCTATAAATAGACTAAATCTTGTGCGGCTCTCAGTCAGTCTATTGATAGATTCAATCTTGTGGGGCTCTCAGTCAGTCTATTGATAGATTAAATCTCGTGCGTCTCTCAGTCAGTCTATTGATAGATTAAATCTTGTGCGGCTCTCAGTCAGTCTATAAATAGACTAAATCTTGTGCGGCTCTCAGTCAGTCTATTGATAGATTCAATCTTGTGGGGCTCTCAGTCAGTCTATTGATAGATTAAATCTTGTGCGGCTCTCAGTCAGTCTATAAATAGACTAAATCTTGTGCGTCTCTCAGTCAGTCTATTGATAGACTAAATCTTGTGCGTCTCTCAGTCAGTCTATTGATAGATTAAATCTTGTGCGTCTCTCAGTCAGTCTATTGATAGACTAAATCTTGTGCGTCTCTCAGTCAGTCTATTGATAGACTAAATCTTGTGCGGCTCTCAGTCAGTCTGTAAATAGACTAAATTTTGTGCGGCTCTCGGTCAGTCTATAAATAGACTAAATCTTGTGCGGCTCTCAGTCAGTCTGTAAATAGACTAAATTTTGTGCGGCTCTCGGTCAGTCTATAAATAGACTAAATCTTGTGCGGCTCTCGGTCAGTCTGTAAATAGACTAAATTTTGTGCGGCTCTCAGTCAGTCTGTAAATAGACTACATCTTGTCCGGCTCTCGGTCAGTTTATAAATAGACTATTAAATCTTGTTCGGCTCTTGGTCAGTCTGTAATTATAGACTAAATCTTGTCTGGTTCTTGGTCAGTCTGTAAATAGACTATAACTTATCTGCTTGATAACCAGGGATTGCTTGACCCAATTTTCCTTTAACTTGATAGGAGTTGGTTGTCCCCTGCAGATTAACCCCGAGTGCTTCTGAAGTCAACAGGTCAATGGCCCAGTTTAACCTGAAATGACTAATTGGCTGCCAGTTA